>CM056839.1:16445895-17045895 GCA_029853015.1 Chelidonichthys spinosus | reverse complement strand
TGAGGACTGACCCCAGAACATTGGCAAGTGTGTCTGAAGAAACCCTCATCAGCGCTTGTGGGCCACTGTTGTCCTGTGTGAAATCAGACCGTCTGCTGCATATTGGTTGATACATATGCAGACTGCTGCCGTGTGCCTGCCGAGGCCTGGGCCTGAGGTTGTGCGTGTCCAGGCAGTTGTACGTTGCCTTCTGATTGGGTATCCTGGGCAGAAAAACCCTGTCATTTGATTTTTTTGCATGGCATGTGCTGTACTAAGTTTGGCATTTCACTTTAATCTCTTAGAGGTAGGCGGGGTACAATGGGGGGAAGTAATTTCAACCTTTGACGTCACTTTAAATTGATTACAGCCTTGTGGAATCTCTGCAAATCATTTACATCATTCAATAACAACCCCCATGATTCGGGGGTTCAGATTTGCCTAAAATCGCAAAAAGCATTTTTCCGAAACCTTTTCTCAACCCATTTTACCCAATCTACTGAGTTTTGTTTTCAGTTGGATGAAAGTACAGAACGCGTACGCTCCCTGAAGTGCTCTCGCGGGTAACGAGCTCTGCTTTCCCTTTCAGTGATGATGGCCAAGGAGAAACCTCCCATCACTGTCGTTGGAGACGTGGGAGGGAGAATTGCCATCATTGTGGTGAGATGCTCTGAATTCACTATTCACATGGTTCTCATACAATTCTTAATAAACATACGGATGCTCTATTCATTGATACAAAAGGGTTTAGCTGCTGACCAGTTGTTTATGGTCTTAAGCTCAAGGTTGCTTTTCGCTGTCCTCTTCCAGGATGACATCATAGATGATGTCGGAGACTTTGTTGCCGCTGCTGAGATCCTGAAAGAGAGAGGAGCCTATAAGATTTATATCATGGCCACACATGGCTTACTGTCCGCCGATGCTCCACGCCTAATCGAGGAATCCGCCATCGACGAGGTAAGGACACCTAAAAGTGTTGTTTTTGATCTGCTGTTCTCCTACCTACAGTATAAAGTAATCTGTTAGTTCTCTATTCTTTGTGAACACAATGTAAAACAGGATACTTCTTCTTGTTGGGGAATTTTCTGTTGAATTGTTATGACGTCAAATTAGCTAACTAGAAAAAGGAATGGAATATTGTATTGCAGTTGTATTTGTATTTCTGGAAACGTTTAGTTTCATTTTTCAGTTCCTCTTTACTATCCAGGGCTCAGAAAACAAAAGCGGTTACATTTGGGTTGTTTCCACTAAATCAGCCTGAGAAGAAACGGCACCAGTTAACAGATTTTTTTTTTATTTGAATGGAAACTCACAGACTCTGATTATTCGACCCTCAGGTGGTGGTGACCAACACAGTCCCCCATGAAGTGCAGAAGCTACAGTGTCCCAAAATCAAGACCGTGGATGTCAGCATGATCCTGGCTGAGGCCATCCGCCGCATCCACAACGGAGAGTCCATGGCCTACTTGTTCCGCAACATCACCGTGGATGACTGAGGAGGGGCAGACCGGGTGAGGAGGAGGGGTGATGGTGACTGAAGGCAGGTGCACTTACAAAAAAAAACAAAAAAAAACCCAGCGACCGTTCCATGTGTTTATGTCCGGATTACATGAAATAGTAGACATTACCCAGAGTTATTTAAAAGGTGTAAAAATGTATTTCTTTCTGTTCTTGTTGGGAAACGATGATGATAAAACCTACGACTTTCACTCTCATGCATTCATCATTCATATGAAGTCGCCCTCGCTGCTTTTCCAACCTGAACAAGAGATGGTGTGTATTTAAAAAACAAACAAACGTTTTATTTTGTCATACACTGTGGTACCTCATATCTAGTGACTGAGCTTCAGCTGCAAAAGAGGAGAGAAAAATGTCTCCAGACTTTCTGCTTTACCGACCGTTTCCCAGACGCTCCTGCTGGCCCTCGTGATGCTCGGCACCGTGATGTCTTTGCATTTAAAACCACATCGACACACTGGACAAACTCCTGCTTTTTGGTGCCCAAACTCTACGTTTGTGCAGCATTTTTTGTAGGAATGTTCGGTAAAATGTGACACAATAATGTTCAGAACATCTGTAGAATATTAATGGTTCCACATCAAACATGCTATATATTCGGGGGCGAGTTTAACTCGATTCTAACAGGATAGTTTGGGTTTAATGCTGCTGTTTTGAAATGTCTCCGTCCGTTTGTCCTGCTGTTATCCTGCTGCAATGGAGGTTAATTTAACTTCATTTATGGTGCTTAAATGATTCAATGTGAAGTATTTTGGAAATTGAAACACAATAAATGAAATTCCATTCACTTCCATTGTTTTGCGCCTGTTGTCTAACAGTGTACGGATAACGTGTGATGTAGGAGGAAGTGGGGAAATGTTTTTATGGGACTAACCCTTTAATGTACTCTCCCTAACAGTAGACTGAACATACTTATTCTAATACAGTGCTTATTATAAACGGCTGATGGTGTAATCTGACGGTGACATCACATTGCATGTGAATGACTTAAAATCCATCTTTGTTGTAGCTACGAACCATGAAAACCAAACATCACTGCCGACTGTTTTTCAGAGTCAACATGTCCTTCATGTATTTTTTCTTTGTTTTTTTCGAAGCAGCTAGTTGTTTTAGTTGTATTTTAGATTGCTATGAAAATAAACTTGCCTTGGTGACGTCGTCGACACCGTTATCCTCTTGCTGGGTTTTCTTTTTTTTATTTTCACGTCACAGTAGTGTTGTCTGGAGGTTAGAAACACTAATCCACATTATATCCTTAAAGGTTTTTACACCGTAAATACAGTACAAGCATCAACCAAGGTCTTGATCTGCTTTTGTTCTTTTTTGTTCTTGCCCCTCTGGGTTTGAGCTTGGAGCTCATGTGTTAAGTGCTTTACAGCAACCAACGTTGAAGTCGTGAAACCCGAGTGTCACACCAGCACTTGAATGTACCAGAGAAGTAGACGTTGAAGTGATCCATGCTTTAGGTGCGTCACTTCACCACCACGGCTTTGACTAAATTCAATATGGCGGGCTACTTGAGGTTTTTTTGCACTGTAGTAAACTGATGGCTGCTTGGACGTTTGTATATGACTACTAAACAAATAGAAAAAATACAATAAATGCATTTTTAGCAAGCTGTCAAAAACTCCTCCAGTATTTTCTTAATGTTTGTCTACAAAACTTAATTTGAACACGGCACCTTTTTGCTCTGAGTAATTTCAAAGTGATGCTTAAGAGGAAATTAGTGTATTTGTATGCTGATTGAGCCTTTTGCTCAGGGAAATCTACTTAAAAAAGCCATTACACGGTTAGTTCTTCTTGTGTTTTTGATGCTTTTGTTCCGATTTCATGTGAAAAACTGTCTTCCATACCGCAGTACTGTTTCTTTTTCTTTCTTTAATTATCTCTCCTGATGAGAGCTAGATGCACATGCTGGTGTTTGAAGGTTGTCCATATCAAATGTTGCTATGCAGTTTCAAATATGATCTGTCTTTAGCGTGTTTCATAATGTCTCCTCTGTATTTACGTTCTCCCTGACTTGTGTGTGATGTGGAGGACGTAGGATTTATTTTAGACAGCAACACCCTTCCCTCTAGCTCTACGCCGTTTGTCAATGTGTATGAAAATAAAACCGTTGCCTCTTGCTGTGCCTCGTCTCTACCAAATTCATAACCGTATATCAAGTCCTATATAGAATACACAACTACTAAATACAAGTACTAAATACACAACTTAGATTACAGTGAAGTCAAATTGTACCAGGTTGTAGTTTTGAATGGGAATCTTATTTTCCTGGATATTTTTGCATAAGAAGACAACAGAATAGTAAATCTTTGCACACTTAATATTTCTTCAAATATTGATGTCAATCAGAAATATTATTTACCATCTCATCCCATCTGCAGGTTGTAAAGTTAGCTGTGTTAAAGAAATCTCTGTAGACTTGATGCAGTTATTTGTGTTAATTAGCTGAAAATAGACACAAAACACGACAAATGTAAATGAAATCCTGTCATAAATCAAAAGAGCTGATAGTAGTGACAGTCAGAGATCCTGTACTTGTTCCAAACTTCTCAGGCATCGATGCAACACTGAGGAGCTTTGACCAAGTCTAGGAGCAGAGCCGAACCCCAAAACTAGCCTTCAGTCGGTCAATAAAACCAAACATTTCTGTCTTACATGTGAGACTTATTCGAATGGTTTTCTCTGCCTGTGAATGGAAAGTTAAGTTCGCACCTGAGCTTTCAAAAAAAAATGTGCCGATCTGCCTCCACGCGTCCGTCTGCCGGCTGAAAAGATGAGTTTGTGTGCCGCTGAGAACCGGCTGGAGACGGCGTTTGAGTTTAAAAGAGATGCAAAGAGGAACCAGAGATCTGATAATCGCAGGTCACTTCCTCGTCTCATTCTGGGGAAACAATGCACCTTGTCTCTGAGCATTTTTAGAAAGGGGAAGCATACATTTTATTCTCTGCCTCCCTGGACTTGTGGGGTCTTTTAACAGTCAGGAAAGTTTAACCACACGTGTGAAGGGTGAAATGATGCATTTAACCAGCCATCCTGTTTACTGGCAAGCTGAAAGTTCATTTTACAAAAACTTAGAGTACTAAATACTACTTTTATTGTGAATCTGAAAAATACAGTAGGAAACGTACATACACTACAGTATATAGGACAGTATCAATAGTATTTGTGTTTTATCTCTCATATTTTAGAAATTTAAATGGCATATACAGGTTTTTTTTATATCTTGGTTACCATAAAATCTAATTTGACATCATGTTTGGAAGCAGCTGCTTCCTCATATTGACCTGGAGAGCGTTCAGTAACTGGCTGCATTATGTTAAATAATGACCACCAGGGGGCAATACAATACAAAACAGACAGATTTGTGTGTGTGAGTTTGTTTAAAACTTGACTTTATTTCACCAGGGTAATCCACTTGCGGCTTTCAAGTGTTTTTTTGTTTTGTTTTGATGGTACATTCATGTCATTCAACACCAAACACGTTAAATATAGACAGGTTGGTTGGGTAACGCAGCTTATTTTTAAAACCTACATTTCAGGTCAGACCAGCGCGGTTCTCAAGGAAAAGACGTCACCTCGAAGAAACTTGGAGTAGAATTACATTTAACAAACAAACATCTTTGTCCTTGAACACTTCCAAACGTTTACCTTATTTCAGCTGCACAAATACATCCCAACATAAAGTTACTAAAATATGAACAGTCACCTTTTTTCACATATCCTATGTAAACACACTTATTGCACGTTTTAACACCAGTAACACAAACACCTTAAAAAACTGTAAACCTCACATATACATTTGAGTGAACTGAGCTCGTGATGATGTTATGTCATCATATTTCACAGAGTTCAGGGTTCAAAACGGTTGTTCAACCACATTCTTTCATGTCTGTGAGGTGGTGACCGTTCTCATGGTGACATGTCCGTCCTCGCTGTGGCGTCTCTTTGCCTCCGGCGCCGTTTCAGAGTTCAATGCTTTCAAGTCTGCCACATCATTTAACCGACTGTCCTCTTGGAGATCCCCACCAACGAAGCCTTTCCAGTCTCTTTCTGGACTCCGCATCACTATGAGATGGTGCAGCTGTTGGTCTTGTTCATAGGGGGTCGTTTGCTGCTCTCCTTGGGGAAGGTCTCCCGTCTCCGGCACAGCGCTGGGCTGAACCGACTGGGCAGGTTGGCCTGCTGGAGCAGCTCCCTGAAGGCCTCCAGCACGTTGACGTTGTCTTTGGCGGAGGACTCCAGGAAGCTGTGGTTCCAGTCCATCTCCACCGTGGACAGCACGTCCTTGCTGGACACCTGGCGCTCGTCGTGGCGGTCTATCTTGTTGCCTATCACCACGATGGGCGTGTACTTGTCCTCTTTGACCTCCAGGATCTCGTCTCGTAGAGTCTTGACGGCGTCCAGGGATTGGGGGTCATCCACGGCGTAGACCAGGGCGAAGGCGTCGCTGCTCTGAATGGAGAGCTTGCGCATGGCGGGGAAGGAGTAGCTGCCGCTGGTGTCCATGATGTTGATGGTGACTTTGACGCCCGCCACCTCGTACTCCTTCCTGTGGAGCTCCTCCACTGTGCGCCGGTGCTTGGGCTCAAAAGTGTCTTTGAGGAAGCGCTGGATGAGGGCTGTCTTCCCCACTCCTGCTGCTCCCAAAAACACCAGACGCACCTCCGTCTTCTCCTTCACTTCAAAAGACATGATGATTTTTTTTTCTCCAAAACGCTGCTTGAAATGATCTCCCTTCCTTTTGCCTGTGGATCTCTGTCTGAAGTGGTTTTGCTGTCAGTGATGGAGCTGGATGTGGACCTGCTGGAAGAGGATGATGCATGTGAATGTGCCTGTCAAGACTGCACTCTGTATTTATGTTCACACACAGCACCTGCCCCCTTCTGCTCCCAGCCAATCAGGAGAGGGCAGTATCTCATGCTCCATGAGCTTGCAGCAGCCAATCACAGACAAACATACACAAAAAGAAGCACAAGAAGGAGGAAAATGGGTGATTTCACTTAAAGTTCTGCGTGTGCAATGCAGAAAACATCGTAGTTAGTTTCTGGTACGAACAGGATCAGAGATCTGTGTTCAGTATATCATAAATAAAAAAAATGTGAGTCATCTCACTCTATTGATGATGTATGTTGCTTGTAAATAATAGTTACAGTAAATTAAATGGGCAGATATTTGAACACATGCTTTAATATTGACTTTAAGACCATTTAAGGAAATACAGTAAAGACTTTAATCAGAAAAAAGCAACAAATTTAACTTTAATTTGACTTATTTAAAAAAAAAGTCTTTCAGCTCTGCCTGTGCCTGGCATTTATTACTGCTTAGCGTTCCTGGTCGTCTACCAATAAATGATGTCATCACTAACAATTTCAGCATATTACCCTCACAGGAGAGAGTTCACATTACCTAGAAAGTCTGCAGATGAGGATGCGGTCTCCGCTCACGTCTTGAAAAAATATGCTTTTTGTTGATTTCGGCTTAGCACAGGATCTCACAATGGAATGGAATGGTGAACTTACCTCACCCTGCAACTGGTTTCACTTTCTCACACAACGACCTCAGGCACGTTGGACTGGTGGACACCCCTTCCCCCACTCCAGTGTTGATCATCGGAGTCCCCCAGGGCTGTGTGCTCGGCCCCCTCCTGTTCACGCCGTAGTTTCTTAAGGAAACTTGAGAAGGCGAAAAGTTTTTGTCAACTTTTACAGAGGAGCGATAGACAGCATACTTAATAAACTTATTGGTGATAAGAGGTGCCTGCAAAGAGCCCAAAGGATATTAAAAGACAATAAAATGTACTGTCGCAGGCACTTTTGTATTTCGGGCTTACATTTAGGAAAACTAGAAAGTGTACAAAATAAATACTGTAGAAGAATACGTTGACCGTGCCTAACAATTGAGCTTACTTTTACAGTATTTAAAAAATGGAAATAAGAGAGAACATTGTTAATATTTAAAACACTGACAGAGGAGTTCAGTCTTTTGTTTGAATTTCATGAATGGTCTTATGTAGAGCAGTTCTCATTGCATTCATGGCGAGTGGTCTCAAAAGGGAGACGGCTCATTGTTATCAGCTCACATGTCGGGGACGGAGGAGGCAGCGACGGATGTTCCCTTCCTATCTACATCTCTAAAATCAGACATGTTCAATATCATTGCCTCCATTGTGCTGTGAGGACTCAAATGTCAAATGTGTGGGAATCTTCACGGTTTGCATTCAATGCAGACAAAGTTGAAAAGTGGTCTTATTTTACATTTGCGTTGCCATTATCATACTGAGATCTCTCTCACGTGCGCTCTGTTCCCAGACTTTGTCACTTGTTGCTATGATACCACCGAAGTCATTACCTGAGCTGAAAGGGGTTTATGAGTAGAAATGTGCACCTTATTAGTGCCTGTCATTCATTACTTGGTCCGATGGTTCACTCCGGAGAAGGCTAATGGGCTACATTGGCTAATTAGGCAAATTAAAGGTGCACTTCATGTCACCGTATTCCTACACAGTATGTGATTTAACCTATTGGACCATGCCAAGATGGTACATTTAAACCGATTACATAACCGTGTGTTCGTTGTTCCACACAGATGTTTGCAAATGTCACTTTCTGCTGAGGAAATTAATATTTTGTTTCCTCTTGGAAAATAAATCACGATTCCACCACATTTTCTGATGTGATTGTTGCGTGCTGTACTTCATGAACTCCCAGCGAGGGACTCTGGGATGTGACCTTCCTGACCTCTGCCTCCTCCCCTCCCTCAAGACGAAACTGGTCTGAAGGCCCCTGAGCAATTTGACTCCATCGCTCAGGTTCTTCCCCTTCATTAAACACGGCAGAGCCTGTATATTTCAGCCTTTATTTCATATATATGTCATCACCCTCAAAAGTGCACTTTGAAGGATGTGGCGTGGAAGAAAGTAGATTTAACATTGTCTTTAAAGCAACAATGACTCCACAGAACACTGGGTGTTGGTGCTGGGCGGCTATAGAGTAGGCTTCCTTCGGTCGGGGTATGTAAACTATGTGGATGAGAGCCGTGAGACTCAACATGTCAAAGTTGCAAGGTCATAAAACCAAAACAGGTCAGATGAGTATAAGTGACCCCTTTCACACAAAACCTGATAATTTGATCCATTGTTAATGTAAAAAATGTGAATTACCGCAGATTCCAAGAAAACATATAAAGCCTCCCCAAAGAGGGCATAAAGGAGTCTCCCACCTGCCTTTGGAGGACCTCTAAATCTCTTTTCTTCTCTGTCTACCATGAAGCTCGGCTGCGTGGACTGTGAGGCTTAAAGTGATCCTCCACTCTTCTTCCCGGCTCCTTCAGGGTTCTCTTTGGTCTCTTTGTTAGCTCTCCTAATAACGTGCTCCTTGTCTGGTCCTTCAGTATCGCTCCTCTCTTTGCCTGGTTTGTTGTCACTTCATCATTTATGAGCCATTTACCAAATAACAGGGTTGTGCTTTTGCAAGGAAACTGCATAGACACAGAATCTGTATCGATGTTAATGTGCACGTGCCGGCTGCTCATCACCTCTTAACGGCGATGACTCATTCTTCTCGTTGAGAGTTTTTTTTTTCGTGAACATTAAGCAAACTTTTTCAGCATTGTACTGATAAAAATGTCTGCATAATTATAACGCAGCAGGCGTTGTTCTGCACTGAGGTGATCCGTTATGTATGACTGGGTTATGTAACGCTTTATTCTTAGTTTATTCTGCTTACCTGATGACGTTTACTTTACACAGAAGTGTTTGCTAAGTCAATAATTAAGTTGTCTCAGAGGTGATAATAAAACACAGTAGCTGGATGAGAATATGTATACTGTATCTTAGTGTGTGTGTGTGTGTGTGTGTGTGTGTGTGTGTGTGTTGATACAAGCGGCAGCCCTGCCCGTCAGTCAAACAGTCATGTCTACGCTTACATAAAGTTTCCACAGCATGCATTTAAGTAGAGCTGATAATTACTAATATGGGCGTGCTTGTCCTACATGTATGAAGCACGAATAAACACAGATGTACCTGACCCAGAAACCCTTCCTCGTGCTGTAAAGTCATTTGATCTTTACAGCTGAGCTAAGTGGGCAATTTAAGGACTCTGCACTCCAGTGGAGGGTCTGATGTAGTCTGAGCAGACACAGGATCTGTTTGCCGACGGATTGAATGTGAGGTCGATTGCTTCAGTAGGCTATTAATCCCATTGAATTGACCAATCAGCCACATTTCAGTCATGTACATTTTAGGAGCCGAAACGGATCCTCCCATTAACTGCAGGAGGGTTTCAGGCTAAATAAGCTCGACTTTGATGGACTGTCTCATTATTTTTTTGAGGTGGGGGGGAACAGTTATAGTAGCATCACCCTGACATAGATGTATCGCCGACGTCTGATGCTCCATCATCCGTCTCGCACAGGAAACAGCGTGACACATTGGTAATGGCTCGGCTGAGAGAGAGCGGATGGATTTTGGAAGGGATTCTTCCCCGTGGAGACTGCAGCCATTTCTATTACATTTTTTAAATGAAAGGCCAGAACTTGTAACCGTTGCTTTCACCGCCATCGACTTTGGCAGGTTTCGAGCCTGGATGCACATTCGGTTCGTGTTTTATCAGGATTTTAGCTCAAAGTCAAGGACAGGGGTGTCTTTATCTCTGTCTGTCCAACAAAGACATGCATGCAAAAAAAGAAAAAAATCTGGACCTTTTCGGTTCGTCCTCACTTGTTGTCATGTTTTTCTTCGTCGAGCACATCTCATCCTCTTTATATGTGTGTCAACAACAAGTACGGACCACAGAAGTCAACTCACACCAGCCCACTAGTATCTCCTAATCCGTCCTTTTCGTTGGGAGGCTTTGTGACTCCGACAGCTCACATGCAGGTGGCTCTCATGAGTGTGAATTCAAACCCACTCCCTCCTAATTTTGGCTACAGGTCCCTCTGATATTGTCCTTTTGGCTCTGGAACAGCGTGTCCTGGATAAGAGAGGTGTGGTGGGTGGCAGGAACAACAGCATCCAGCCAGCCGGCTCTCATTAAACCTCACTGTAACAGGAGGTGTCCTCTCTGTTTGAGGAAGGGTTAGTTGTTGTGACTTCTAAGGCTTTACCTGGGTGTTTGTGTTTGAATGTGGATTGGTGATTTAAGGCCTGAATCAGCGATACTCTTAGAGTTGAATCAGCAGAAATCATCTTCCTTTATCTGGGTCAACACGTGTGTCAAGACGGCTTCGTATCTGTGTCAAGTCTAATGGTGATTGAAGAGGGTCTGCGAGGGCTGACCGGCCATTAGCGAGGCCTCGGGCGGCGGTTAGAAGACACGTACAAACACGTATTCAATCAGAACATCGGAACATCGCACGATGAAGCTAAAAAACAGTTCGGACTGGCTGTTCGAGGGCTCTGTTATGCAACCTGTGGCCTTGCAATGGGGAGGGCAGCCGGCTGGGAGGCGTCAAAAAAAGAAGAGCAGCGGGTATTTGTTTTGGGTTTGAGTGAAATGTCAGGTAGCAGTTTACTTTTTCACCTGTAGCATTTGTACCTGTATCTGTCGTATTTATTTTCTCTTGCTTTATTTGGAGTGTTATGTTTTTGATGTGGTAGAGCCCCATAAGGAGCTTCCCGCATCCCTAAATACCCTGCTGTGCTCCTTACAACGAGGTTGAGAGTTCACAAACCGGCTTTCAGTTGTTTGTCCTCGGCATCAGGAGCAGCTTTGTATCTGGTTTCGGTGATTCATCGCTCGGTGAAAGGTGTTCAAGGAGGAGCAATATGTAACTTATATAACGAGACCAGGTTGACCTCTCCACACCTCCAGCATGGTTATTATTATTGCTTAGAAGAGCCCGGCTATCTGTCCCCCAACGATTGGACATTGTTATGCTGGTATCGACTGTTAGAGACGGACGCCCCGAGGGCTGCAAACACAACGGCATCGCTCAGAATTGTAATTATGTTTTCAGAATATCACATCAGAGTGACTCCAAGGAGTAAATATGCAATTATATTCCTAGACTGCATTTATAAATATTTCTTTTCTATCGGATTCATTCCTTGGAGCGTGATATCGGAGCAGATTTTATTATTTTTTTTACTTGACCCCGTTTTACATTTCAAACTATCACACATTTCCCACTCAGAAACGTTTTGCCCTCTAGTTGGTCTTATTGCTCGCCAACATCGCCGTTATGTATCGTGTGCTCACTGCAGACTGTTGGATGTGTTAGTGGAGGAACGTCACCGCCGTCCTCAGGAACTCGTCTGCACATTTAGAAACGATGGAGGCGAGGGAACTGAAGCGCAAAAGTGTTTTTAACTTTTAAAAAACAATTATAATATTTTAAATATAGATTAAAAACGTGTCGAGACACAAAAGGTATGTAGTTTGTATTTAGGAGAGGAAATGTGCTTCTACATCAAACACAAATTAACAGGAAAAACAGAAAAACAGTCCAGCTATTATTTATCGAATATTAAATCATTCCTAATGATGTGCTTGAAACAGCTTTGTCGATTACAAATGTATGACAGTAAGAAGGAAGAGATATCCTTCCATCCGTGGCGATTCCCTTGACAGAAAGTGAGCTCATAAATTCATCTTCATGAATTCTTTTAGAGAAAAACATCCCTGCAGGGCCGGTTCAATGCACGTGTTATGCTCTTCACGAATCAAGCCGTCTTAACGCGGACTCTCTGAGATTCAGCCGCCGGCTGTGTTGATACAAGATGAGCGGTTTTCTAAGAAAGAACCACTTGCAGCTGGGCCGAGTGTGAGTGAACCTGCACCCCTTGTACCAACGCTGAGCAGCCTGGGTGTGAAACCATCCCCACAGCCCTTTCCTTCACGCTTCCATCTGTCCCATACTATTACAGCAAAAACATTATCTTTAAATGAAGACTCAGAATGAAGAACAGCATGTTTTCCTGCTGATGTCTCTTTATAAGGGTCCAAACAGGCAAACATCAGTCATTCCATCACCACCATTATGTTGGATAGATCTATTGTGGTCACAGAGAGGAAGCAGTGCTGGTAGTTTAAAGCTCCATGGAGACTGTGGAGAATAGAGACACTTTTTATAGGATGGGGAAATAATGGCTACCAGCTGCAAAAAGACATCATGGAGACAAGAGACGGCATTTTAGTCATCGACAACTTACATACTAGCTGAGGGGATGTTGAGTGATAAATCTCATGGGGACCGACTGGGAATTATAAAGTAGATGTTTGTTTTCATCCCCGAGCACATTGTGCCCGGTGAAGGATAAACCTGTCGTCTGATGAAGGTCCTTGGGTTTGTGCGTCTCACGACCTTCTCCAAGGTTAACTCACTCTTTAAGCACCGCAGGTTTATTTCAGGCACGTCAAACAATCGTTTCTGTTTTTCTATGAATTTTTAAAATAATAAAAAATGTATTAAGTTCCATCATCACCACATTGGGGATTTAAACAGTAAAGACAGCAAATAAATACATGAAAAAAAGGTATATCAGTAAATTGTGTTAAAGACGTTTTTTCATTACACCATTTTTATTTATATTTATGCTCTTTTTAAAAATACTTTTTATTTCCTACTGTCACACCTCGTACCATCAAACCTTCAAAAACTCATTTGTCTCTCACTGTTCGTAATAATGACTTGTGTTTTAATGAGTTCTTCAATTACCACAAATGATTGGGTCGTCTGCTGTGTTTTACATCACGTCTTTTTTTATTTGTTGAATCCTCGGATGGATCCAGAGATCTCATCTTTGTCCACGGATGAGCTCTAATTGAATCCACGGTGTTCCTCCTCCTCAGCAGTCAGCGAGTTCAACTCCGCTGACCTTTCGCCTGATTTCCCAGCGTAGGTCCCAACGTTACGCCTCCAGCTGTAGACCTGCAAACACACTCCATCTCCAACCGCACATGCACGCTCGGCCCCTGAGGCGGAAGTGTGAGATCCCTTGAGTGTCATGAACCTCATCAAGGAGGCGCAGTCGGTCGGTTTCTGTGTTTGGGTTCCCGAGGCAGACGAGCCGAGGTTTTGTTTGCCTGTGTAATGCAGCGAGATAATGGATAGTAATGTGATCAGCCACGTCTGCCAATAGGACGACTGTAGACCCATCACACCTGGGCTGGTTGGACACTGGGTGTCATCTTTATTTGTAGAAATATCTCAAATAAAAGCTGCTTTTTTAAAGGAATACTCAACAAGCATCAAATGTTCAGAATAAGTCAAATTAATTGACGGATTAACCTTTAATCTGTTTCGTCGCTGCATGGGTTGTGGACATTTATTCTAATTTTCAGCTGTTTAACCTTTATTCCCTTATCCAGCGATGGAAGAATGCCGGGGATCCGAGCGAAGAGGAGGAGCCCGAACACAGTTACATAAAATAATTGGAAGCTTATATAACTGTTCGGTGGTCGATGGTTTTGATGGTGCTCCTGCTGCAGAACTCCTCTTTTAGCTGTCAATTAACAACATTTACTGGTTGCAGGTTGTTTCTCGTCCGCCCACATGCACCTCTATCAGTCACTTATATAATGTACCGGCTGTAAAATGCATTTCCTGTAGAAGCTGAAGTGAAACGGGGTTTTTTTTCATCATTGAGCAGACGTTATGATCTCTGCACGGATGAGTAGAAAAGAGATGTTTCTCACGGCTGAGCTGTCGGTCAAATGAGGAAGCTGCAGCCGGGAGGTGGGCTGTGATTGTATCTTACAAAGTTAGAATTGTTCAGGGATTTAAAGAGACAGATGACCTCTGACCCCATCACCTGGCTGCACCTTCAGCCCTGACACGACGTAGCTAAATGTGAATTTAAACGTATCCGCCCCGCTGTGTTACACATGTCTCGATCCAAGCTGTGGCCGTCAGCCTTCCCTTCTGTTTTATGTTCCAGGTGTCGTCTCCTCCCGGTGGACGGGCTGGTTTCTGCATGCTGGGTGCTGGTTTCTACATGCTGGGTGCTGGTTTCTGCATGCTTGGTGCTGGTTTCTACATGCTGGGTGCTGGTTTCTGCATGCTGGGTGCTGGTTTCTGGATGCTGTGTGCTGGTTTCTGCATGCTTGGTGCTGGTTTCTACATGCTGGGTGCTGGTTTCTGGATGCTGTGTGCTGGTTTCTACATGCTGGGTGCTGGTTTCTGGATGCTGGTTTCTACATGCTGGGTGCTGGTTTCTGGCTGCTGGTTTCTGCATGCTGGTTTCTGGATGCAGGGTGCTGGTTTCTGGATGCTGGTTTCTACATGCTGGGTGCTGGTTTCTGCATGCTGGGTGCTGGTTTCTGGATGCTGGTTTCTACATGCTGGGTGCTGGTTTCTGCATGCTGGGTGCTGGTTTCTGGCTGCTGGTTTCTGCATGCTGGGTGCTGGTTTCTACATGCTGGGTGCTGGTTTCTGCATGCTGGATGCTGGTTTCTACATGCTGGGTGCTGGTTTCTGCATGCTGGGTGCTGGTTTCTGGATGCTGGTTTCTGCATGCTGGGTGCTGGTTTCTGGATGCTGGTTTCTACATGCTGGATGCTGGTTTCTACATGCTGGGTGCTGGTTTCTGCATGCTGGGTGCTGGTTTCTGGATGCAGGGTGCTGGTTTCTACATGCTGGGTGCTGGTTTCTGCATGCTGGGTGCTGGTTTCTGGATGCAGGGTGCTGGTTTCTACATGCTGGGTGCTGGTTTCTGCATGCTGGGTGCTGGGTTCTGGATGCAGGGTGCTGGTTTCTGGATGCTAGGTGCTGGTTTCTACATGCTGGGTGCTGGTTTCTGGATGCTAGGTGCTGGTTTCTGCATGCTGGGTGCTGGTTTCTGGATGCTGGTTTCTGGTTTCTGCATGCTGGGTGCTGCTTGGTCTTGCTGGCCTGATTACTTGGTCCTGTGTTACTCTGCTGGCCCTTGATGGCTGAGCAGCTGCACATGGGGGGTATATATGTGAGTGCAGTAAGTGTGGTGTTGGAAACATTAGTGGTTTGGGAGGCTCATGGTTGTCAGATTGTATTTCTTGAGGTTGTCGGTTGACAGCTGTCGGTATTGTGAGCTCAAGCAGTGTGTGTGTGTTCATAAGAGTGGCGGCTGAGTAAATTTGTTCTAATGGGAGCATTCATCACTTCCCTGTTAGCATGAGGCAGCAGTTTCTCACCGGGACGTCGAATGTGTTGCTTTTTAGAGCATTTTCTTTCTGTTTTTCTATGATGTCATTGGCTGGGGCAGTTAGCTCTGTCCTTAGCAAGCGTGCTGCAGGGCATAAATACCCACCGCCAATACACGCTCCCATTAGATTCTGTCTCCTGGGTGAAAGTCCTGTGTTTGTTTGACTCATCCAGCTGCCCTCCCTATAACCCTGCATGCATCATAATATCCCGATTATCAAAATATGTTAAAAACTCAAAAACTTAAAATGGCAGCAATCCGTGAAGAGTCCTCACATGGCCCCGTCCCAGTGTGGATTATGTCACTGTTGATTCTGTCCGTTGCTCTGAGGCTTAACACGTGTGTGTTTACATTGGAGTTGGAAGTCCGGCGCGCGAGGTTGTATAATGCAGTCGGCTGTTACCTGCCTGTCAAGACAGACGTCAAGAAGCGTGCCTGTTTTCACCTGTGTTTGAGTCCCTGTCTAGTCAAGCTCAGGCTTAATAAGAATCGAAGGAAAGACATGCGTAGTTAGATGACAGGACAGCTTATTCCCTCGTTCCACAAAGTGCTCCCTATTTCCAGCAAACGTACAACAAAATGCAAATGCGACTGATCATCAGATAAATAATACACATGTATGAGTTTCCTCCTGGAACCGGACAAGAGTGTATTTAATTGCCGGGCTTTCAATGGGAATCACTTCTCTGCACCAAACAAGAAGAAAACCAACTCATTAGAGAAAAGCCAACATATTGTCTCGATGGAAAGCTTCAGCGGCTTCAGTTCACCATGGCAACAGTGTTTTAATCTAGACGACTCAAGCGTGCTGCAGGTCTCAGCGAAGCTGGAAACATCTTGATAATGTTCCACGCTCAGTGGAGATGTGATGTTTCAGTTTATTTTTAATGTGCTTTTAAAACGCACACCTACACACGGCTCCTGTAAATGGACAAATATTTCATTATTTCTAACAGCATTCTTTACTTGAAATGAGAATTAGTTTTTATTTCAGGAATTATATAGTCCCCTATAGTATTATATTGATATTAGGCCTGAATGATTTCAGGTTGTAGGTTTTGTTTTGGAACTTTCAGACACGTTTGATCTGCAATGAATCCGATGTTATTGTTGCTTTAGAGTAAATAATTCTGTGTCCTTAGTAACTAATCTGCGACCCTTCCCCGGGGTCTGGAGGTCATGTCATCTTGCCTCCAGCTTGGGTGACCAACTCAAACCCCTGATGTTGGACATGTTTTCTCTTGGACTCCGCGGGGCAGCAGAAGGTAAGACTCTGTTGTTTTAGTCACGGTTTGGTCTGCTGTGATGGAAAAAAAAAACCACGAGATTGTGCAACACGATACCTGCGCATGCCCACGCTTGCTTTCTCAGCTTAGTTTTTGTTTAACTTTACGACAGCCTTCTTCAGAATCTTCAGTCTCTTCATCACGTCTTCGGAAAGCAACTTGAAACACCAAGCGGTGAAATTTGAAACAGCTACTGCACCTTAAATACCAAAACTAAAACAGAATGAAATGCTGTTTTTCAAGGCAACAGTTATTGTGCCTGAAGAAGAAACACCTGAACATCTCTGCAGCCAAGTGCAGCGAGGAGTGAGCGGATATCTCAACTTAACAAAACAACCTCTCCGCAGACAAAGACACGCCCTAGACAAGCAAACACACACTCACTTTAGCTTGGAGGAGCACAAACCATAACAGGGTAAACAAGGAAGCTTATAAAATTCATTATGTTTCACACTTGCCTGTCGCAAAACTATGAAAGAGATAATGAAATAATATTTGAATCATTAGCTTCAGAATAGTTCAGTGTCCACGAAAACAAATGGAAAACACCCTAAAAACATGAAATAAAATGGTTAACAGAGAAAATATTGTTAAATTAAAGGCACATTTTCTCTCCTGCGGCCCTAATTATTCATTTAAATCTCATTTAATTTAATCTTTTATTGCTCCTGGGGAACACTCATTCACATGAATCATGTCTGCTTTAGGGAACTAGGGACAGCTAACAGACACATTTCATGTCTTTGGAATGAATTCAGAACTCTGATTGAGCTCCCTTTCCAACACTTCCAACACACGAGAGGCGTTTAAAGGCTGTCTGTTTTTCTGCAGGAGAAGACTGCCTCCTTCTTGCCACCAGGATGTAGTGAAGGTTTAAAATCAGTGAACATACAATCTATGACGTTTGGAAACAGATACGCTCTATCTGCAAAGTATGCATTGTAAATATTACTTATATCTATTTATATAGATATAAGCCCTATTAATAATTATAATTCTTAATGACAATAACCATTGTAATATATAATGTTTTATAACGTCAAGCAGCAGGTCACTCATTGCAGTTATTTTGCAAGGATAAGAATGTTATAAATCTCTTCTTTTTTTTTTTTTACAACAAATTATAATCTGCTATAATGTGATTATAAGACACTCTAATAAAGTCAAATTAATTAGAATATTTTCTAGATTTAATCATATTTTCCAAACAAACAATGACCACTCAGAGTAATTTACAATCATATTTATTGCATTACAACAGTGATTATAATGCAAAGTAAACAGATTATGTTTTACAACAAATGGAATTACAATACACAGCAATTATGAAGTATTAGACGTAATGAGTCACTTACAATGTGTGCATTGTCATAAATCATTACACATTAAGCAGATTATAAGTATGTTTATAATGCATTATAGAGCATCACAAAGTGTTGCATAAGGTTATCTGCAGTATAAAAAGAAACTCTAGTCTTTCCAGAGAAGACAGTTGCCTGGAGGCTCTCAAATGGGAGAAATTAGGTAAGGTGTTGAAAACTTGATCTACGCCCACTCATTTTACAACCATTAAAAAACAGCATGCTTTACTCAAATCTAGGAATAACCCTTTATAATTTCCCATGTTGCTTCTCTATCAACATCTGCATCTGTTCTCTTCACATGACAGATGCCAGGATGACCACCATCCCAAAGATCCACTGCAGTCTGACGGAGTTTCCTGATGACCCGGTCCGTGTCTTCTGGGACAGCACCGTCTGATTGAGGAGCAGCTTCCTGGCAGAAGGCATGGCCAGCCAGCATTCATAGGGCAGGCTCTTGTTTCCCTCCTGCACATCGATTGCACTCGAGACCCTGTAGCGTCCGTCGAGGTCCTTCACCTCCTGTGTGCTGGCAGAGCCCGTTAAGTTCACCCCTCCCTGGAACCAGTAGACAGGTCTACTGGGGTAAACCCCGGTGAACCAGCACTCAGCACGGGACTCATTGATGAAGGAGTTTGAATCTTCAAGGCAGTCTGTAAAGATCCAGGACTTTTAGACGGATAACAGAAGAAAGGTGTTGTTGTTAAAATAGTAAAAACTCACCTTGCACTGTGACAACAGTTGTGTTAGACTTTGCTCCACCAGTGGAGCGCACTTTGCAGAGGTACGCCCCCTGGTGGTTCGGCATGACGGCGGGGAGGGTCAGAGTGAGTGTGTTGGGCTTGTATTCACACAGACCCTCGGGGGGCAGTTTTCCGACTTCATACTGACACACGGTTTTATTTAGAGCCACCCAGGAAAGCGATTTCACATCCAAGTCGCCTGATGAGCTGACATTACATGTCAGTGTCACCGGTTCCCCACACCGTGCAGCGACCTGGGGAAGAGTGTGCACCTTCACTGCCTGACCGGCTGGATTATCAGAGAGAGGGATGACCAAAGGTCTTTTTAGTCACATTGTATTATCATTCATTAATATTTTAGAAGAATCAGGTTCAAATTCTTAGATTTGGGTCAACTGTTGGACAAATGTCAAGTAGTTTTAGCATTATTTTAAAGGAATAGTAAGACATTTTGGGAAATAAATAACACTTTATACACTAAAGCAAGATGAAGATTGATGCCACTCTCCAGCCCAGCTACAGGCAGTTAGCTTAGCTTAGCACAAAGACTGGAAACAGAGGGAAACAGCTAGCCTGGTTCTGTCCAAATAAAAAACAATCTTCTAAATCTCACTTTATCTAAACTAAAACCAAAGTATAGATAGAGAGGGTTTATCTTTTGGACTGGACCAA
Source organism: Chelidonichthys spinosus (assembly GCA_029853015.1). Lineage (NCBI taxonomy): Eukaryota > Metazoa > Chordata > Actinopteri > Perciformes > Triglidae > Chelidonichthys > Chelidonichthys spinosus. The sequence continues at coordinate 17,026,211 of CM056839.1, read as the reverse complement.
AAGATCTGTTTCTATTTTTTATGCTTAGTCATGTTAAAGTTTATATAAACGTGTACAATTAATATATAAATAATGAGTGTTATGGATCATGTTTCCCAAAATGTCCAGTTATTCCTTTGAGTCCCCAACGGTGGTTTCGGTTGAGGTTAATCCGAAACACAAGCGAAGAGAAACTGAATCCCGCTTCACAAGACGTCAAACTTTCAGTTTACAATTAACAAATATTCCGACGTGTCTCCTCATGCAAACCTCACCAGCAACGCTGACCGCCGAAGTGAACCAGACGATGGAAACCCAGCCCAAAACCGCCTGCGTCCTCGCTTCAGAGGAGAGACTCATCCCTGAATCTGTGTAGAAATCCACATGTATCTCATTACACGAACCAGATAAGAAGCCAAAAACAGGCAGCTGAACTGTACAAAACAAACCTGTGGGCTCACCATGTGCACACGAGAAAGTTTAGGTTCCACTTCCTTTCATGTGTTGGAAGAGGAAGAACAGTTGAGTGAGTAAACCTCAGCTTTTTATTGGAACCTCAAAGTCAGGTGGTGTCAGGTGGAGTCGGGTGGAGCAGGAGTGGACATGTCCTGGAATGAATGACTGCTCGGGGAAAAGGGAGCAGATTTTGGGCCCTATGAAGTAATATATTGGGCTACTTTATTGGAAGTGCTGTATCTCAAACTCCTACTACATGCCTCAAAGGGAGATTTACTCAATAACAGATATAATAACACATAAAGGTGTAACTTGTGTGAAATTGTGTGTCATATTTCTTCTCACTGACTCATTCAAACCACATCTGGGAGCAGATGCCAAAACGGTGAGTGAGGTGGGAAAACTCCGAGATGGACTTAATAACAGCTCGCGTGGCATTTGAGTTCATTAGAAGAATGATTAATGACATTAAATAATTCCCATTACCTGGGAACTGGCTATTTGTTCAAAAACACGTTTTGGTGGGGACTTTTTTGTTTCGCTTTCTTGGAAAATAAAAAAAAGTGTGGACTGTAATTAAATAAATAAAAGACAGGAATAATCCTGTTGCTACACCACCTACATGTTCCTGTGTGTCCTGCTGACAGCAAATTATACTAATAAAAAAATACTTTATGTGGTATCTACGTTTTAAAACGACAGAGAAGTCTCCACATTCTCCAGTTTTACAACAAACGGTGAAAAAGAGGTGTGAAGAAGATCGGTTTAGTTGTAAAGACAAAAAAAACAAACAAACGGGCAGAGACGGTAACAGAGATATGTGTCCAGACTTCTCCAAAATACCTCAGTGATCCTGCGTGAAAAGGTAAGACGAGCAAGAAACGACAAGTTACTCTTTCTCACAGTGAAAAAGATGCATCATCAACTTTCCTCATGCAGTTTTTTTTTAAAGTCATGTTTATTTTTATAGAATTAATGCCTATTAGAATTAATGCCTATTAGAAGTTTCTGTCTATTTGCATTTACACCTGGCATCCAACAGGAGGCAGACGAACTCCAGGTAAACCCTGTTCACGCCTGCATGTGATATCTGGATGAATCTGAATCACGGGTCTCTGCATTCAGAACAAGGATTAAAATGTGTGTTCATTATCTCAATTATGGTCATTTCCATCTGGCTCAGTATGCAAATTAGCTAATATTAATTTAATCCCAGGTGTAAATGTCTACAGGTATACCGTTACATATCAAATAACATTGCATTAATCACATTAATAGACAACATGTGATATGATAAGTGGTGGTGATGATGTCATAGAAATGTCTTTCATGTGTTACATTATTGTTTATTTTACATAATGGACAAAATTATATGGAAGACTTTGTATTTTAACACACAGTGTTACATTTCTGAGAGATCCTCTGACTTTTGAGCAGCTGATTACCTGAAAAAAAACAAAAAAAAACTCAGTATATTTACACAAATGTTAAAACATTTGCTTTTAGGACAAAGCACATATTCTGCCACACAGCTCCATTAATACACCAGAGGGGGAACATATTGTTGTAAGGAAAAGTGGCAAGAATATGTAGATTAAATGTCAACAGGTTGCCTGCAGGTGAGTTTGTGGGAACATTATTGAAATGCACTTAAAAAACTACAGACGTTTTTACATACAAGCAGCGAGTGAGCACCGTGGCACTGAGGCCACCTGGTGGACAGGTGAGGAAAGGGCCAAACATGAACAGTATGTTATAGTAATATAATAAATATAATAAGAAATTCAAATCGATAAATAAAGTGAAACACTCAAGAAACCAAAACAAACAGTCTATTTTTCAGAAATGCATGAGCATGTTTTTTTCTGTGTTTATTGTGGAGTCATTGTCAATTTGTTCCTCTCAGGTGAAAGCCAATCAAAAGGAGAAGAGTCAGCTGATCAGCTCTGAACCTTCAGGCCTCCTGGAGTGAAGATGACGAAGGAAATCTCTATAACTCACTTGTGAGATGCTGCTCTGACACACAGGATGACACACATCTAGCTAATGCAATGACTGAAGACTACATTATAAATCAATCTAATTACCCAGTATATATCTCATGAAAGGATCATGCAAGTGTGAAAGCCTCTGCTGAGGGAGGAGGAAGACGACTCTGCTGCCATTTAGACTTTAATGTACCTGAATCTAGATGGAGCTGTGTAAATGACCATTAACTGTTTTCAGCATTAAATACGCTGCGCCATCACTCCCAGTTACGTTAATGGGTGTTTTGGACACTAATGTAACTGGGAGTGATGGAGATGGCCGATTAAAAGCAGGTGATCTATCAAGGAGAAGTCAGATATCTGTGGGGAATAACCGTTGATGTGTAGGTGGTGAGTGCTGGAGAGAGGGAAATAAATTACTCCCCCACAGAGCCGCTCTAAGAATTCATGACTGTCAAATATGTGTACTTGAACTGTAGTGAAATTATTAATAATATCATAATTTTTCAAATATTTTTTACTCTATTTATGTGCAATCGAGAAGCAAACGTACTACACTGAGACAGAAACGCAAACTGCAACAGGTATGATGAAGAAAAAATAAGATTACGATGGAGTTTGTTTTAAATTTACTGCTCCAATCCAGTAGGTGGCGATAATGCGCCTGTAAGGTGGAGGAGACGCCATTAAAACTCAAAGGGGAAGTAGGTAGCAATTAGCGAGTTAGCTAACCAGCAGCTAATGATTGCTAGTGCTAGTTATGGTGCTAGTAGCCAGGGTGGAAAACATGGTGGAGTTACCTAGCTAGCTAAAGAAAGCCTTCAAGGTTACGCCCCCTTTACGCCACGCCCCCTCGCGCAGTCCTCCAATCAGGCCCCTCGCCTCTGCCACGCCCACTCTAGTGATTTCCCGGAAGTAATTACCTGTGAAGTAAACCGCCGGTGGTTGAGTCCGGTTTCTCCTGGTCCAGGTACGTTTTTCTCACTGTTATTCGTCTTTCATTGAACTCTGTTCAGTGATTTAAATAAATAACTCTGTGTTAAATGTTTAACTATTTCAAAAGTTCTTATTTAACTCTTGAGAGTGGAGCTTTACAAACCATGAGAAATCAATACAACCCTGTACAATCTAATACTCTGCCACAAAAAAACAAAACATACATATAATAACAACAGAAATAGGATCTATAAAGTGTTTTATGGCAGACTTAATGGGCATTAAGTGGTATTTAACTGTAAATGTGCAGGAAGTGAGAAAGAGAAAGTGACACTATAATAAAACATTGCATCAGACTATAATATGGAGATTTTATGGCATATATTATGTGGAATAGTGAGTTAAGATTCAAAGCACATTTCTGAGGAATAACAAATATATAGCACACTATTAAAATAATGTTTGAAATACAATAAATAAATAAAATAAAGGACATTCAAGACAGGAAGATGTTTACTTCTTAAACACTTAATATTTATTATTCAGCTGCTCAGCATAGAGATTCTGATTGTCATGACAGTCAGGTGTGAGTTGACCTTTGCAAACGTCTGCGGCCTCCGAGTGTCCTCGTTTCTGCTGTGATCAAGGATGCTGCTCAATGGTGTTACACATAAGGCTGCCTTTCACTGCTTTTCCCAGATGTATATTTCCCCCGTTAAATGCAAATATAGCGTTTAGTATAAAGGGAATGAGTTGTTCGTCCTTGGGCGCTTCTGTGAATCCTCAGTAAAGCACGAGGGAGTCCAAACCAAACAGTGAAAGGCAGAGAAAAACTGCATTGTAAGGAGATACTCGAGAGACAAATAGACAGGCGGAGACGATATGGAGAGCTACAAACAGAGAAGCGGTTTATGTCAGTAAGATAACAAATGCTGTGGATAATGTCGGCGGTGAAGAGTAAGAACAAGGCAGGACAGGAGGAAGGCAAGGGAAGTGGAGGAAAGGAAATTTAAAAATAGAGGACTTGAAAGTCAAAAGATGAGTTATAGGAGATATCCTGCTGTTGGCGGGAGCGTCCTTGGTTCAACTCTGTCCGAGTGGCATTATGATTCATCTTTTCATCAAGATGGTGTGAGAGGTCATCTCCGACTCAATGAACACTTGCTGACTGTACTTTTCAGAGGGTTTTGCTCATTTTGCAGCAATGACAGAAGGACAATGATTTCTTTGTACTCTCTCTCTCTCTCTCTCTCTCTCTCTCTCTCTCTCTCTCTCTCTCTCTCTCTCTCTCTCTCTCTTTCACTCTCTCTGTCAAGTTGTCATTTTCCAGTAAGTGAATGTGATCTGACCAGCGGTGCATTTGAAATCTCAGCCGGGGTTTGTAATGTCAGTCTCTCCGGGCCTGCAGGGCACGAGGCTACACAGCAGCAACAGGCAGAGCCGTGGTCCCCGAGATTGAAAACAGTTTCCATGGCAACAGAGGATGCTGGCGCTTGCTGTCCATTAGGGTCCACACTGGACGACTTCTCGATGGTCACTCTTTCCATGATGACTTTAAGAGTGTGCATCGAGTTCGTCGTTTTCCATCTGTATGGATGACACGGTTTTATTTCACAGCACTTTTCAATAATGTAATAAATATCCACTTTAATGAAATCAAAAAGCCAACGTTTTTTATGTCATGATGAATGTATTGCAGTGTCATTTTTCTCCACGGCAGCATTTTGGAATCATGATAATACTTTTCACTTTAAGGTCATCTTTGTTGAAATTTCTTTCAAGAGGCGTAAATAAAGATTTATGGCCCCCAAACGAAAATACATGACTGTTACCTTTAAATTTAGCACTGGGCAGTCAGTGTATTCTGTGTTTGGTCCGCTGGGTGTCGCTGCTGAGCTGCTGTCTGACCGCAGGCTCGCAGTCGGAGCTGTCCGCGGTGCTGAAACGTGTCCGGGAGCAGCTCCTAGTACGTTAAAAAGTCGTGCTAAATGTATTTTTGAGTCATTAATACGGATTATTGATACTGTTTTGCTTTGCCATGATGAATAGTTCACTGCCATCGATCTGCTAATTTTATATTAGGTCACTGGTATGCATCATATCCTGATCTGACATGTTTCCAATATCTTCTAGACGCTTTTATTATTAGACCTTTTGTTTGTGTCTCCATCCATGGTGTGTTTTCTTCCGATAAATATTATTATAAATTATTTCATTTTCTAGAGTGAGTCGTTAGATGGCGCTATCGGTGAACGAGCCGCAGCCAAAGAGCGACACAAGGAGAAGAGAGTCAGTCATCAGCGCTCCGTCCACTCGGAGGAATTCAAGGAACTCAGCAGTCTGCTGTTGTTGCAGAGAAGATCTCCAGCTGTGTTATGGATGCAAGAAGACTGTGAAACAGTAGAATTAGTGCGCGTGGTTAACTAGATCCGGACTGGAGGACTATCCGACCCCAAAGTTGGTCGCGCACACGCCGCACGTCGCGGACAACCGTCGGCCTGGGAAGTTGCCTGCCTCGTCGCGTCCATCCTCGGGACTCTGGGTGAAAGTTATGCTTTCGACGCCGCTTGTCACAAAGACTCGCACCATGGTCAGGAGACCCGCCGCCTTCTACGTGTGTGGGAAATGATTGCAGCCAGCGCCGACCTTTCCATTATGGTGAGGAGATGTCTGCTCACTTTCAAACCATTCAGGTGAGAACAGCTTCCCTATTGACTCGCATGCTGCTTGATTTAATGCATTGTGATGATTTTTTTTTTAATATTCTGCATCATAAAAAATGATATTATTCACTTTATTCTCTGTGATTTTATGCATTTAATGTCTGCTGTTGTTTTCTACAGACGAGTAATTCTTACAAGTTTAGAGCATTTTTTTAAACATGTTATCTGAAGCATTGGCTTTAATTGGAGCAAAGGAACGCCTGCTGTGCTATAATTAACGTTTGCTTACACAGCTAAAAGTTAAACCAGCAGCAGCAGCTGGAGACGAGTGGAAGCAACTCCAGCAAAGCTAAACTCATTCAAACTTACACGCTTGACCAGACAGGTTGCACACAAGCTGAAGGGCTCATTAGCATTAAGGAGGTAGGAGCCACCTTGGCAGGGATGAGGTGAAGTTCCCTGATGTTTCCCATCATGCTCTCTGCTCCACAGCTCATTTCACATGCATCTCTTGGCTGTAGAGTCCAGTGAATGGTCTCACATGTTTGCTCCACACAGCCTGCTTCACCATCACCTCCCTTATTGGATAGTAACGTGGCACTATCTCTCTCTCGGCAGCTCGAGCTGAGTGACTGCAGCCTCTCCGTTGTCAGTTTTCTGCCTTATAAAAATTCAAGTAAGCAAGCTGTGGTGTGCCGAATGGAAGTGTGACAATCTGTCCTGCAGTTCCCAACTCTATAAAAAGGATTGTTTCCAAGCATTTTCTCAGCCCGACTCCTGGAGCATGCCAGAAGACACGGGTTTCTGAAGCTAATCGCTCCAACAAATTTGTTTTCAAAGCTTGGGAACTTGAGACACGCTGGCTGTAGGGTTTGCAGCTCTCTGCAAAAAAAATAAATAAATAAAAAATGCAGTCATTCGCCTGTAATTTAATGCTTTTGTTTGGGGTTTCTGCTCGCTGAGCAGAGCGTGATGCAGAAAAGCCACCCATGTAACGGCCCATTTGAGATGACACACTCAAGCGAGTACACAACGGCTCCTCTGTGGGCTGATTGGTGCAATATGAACTTCAAAAAATAGGTCCACGCTCCATGAGGCCTGACAGAGGCCACGATGTGGGTCACTAAATATATGGATAACGATGGAGGATGTTTACTCCTAGTCCAATAAATACACCATCCATATAAATAACCACACGCTGAAGTCTGTTTTTGACTTTGTTTACATGCATGCATATAATAATCTTTATAAAAACACAAACAAAAGAGACAATAATTACAGAAATCAAAGGAACCTCAACAGAAATGGCTAATAAAGAGAAAGGAAGGTAGTTGCATCCATAATCATCTGATTAAGGAAATGGTTTGGTTGAAGTGAGTTTTCTGAGTCGTGTTTGCTTATCGATTTCAATGACGTAATTGTGCGTCCCAACATCTTGAGGTTTCATCACATGGTGTTACGTCCCAGTCCTCTGTTGGCCTGAACTCTCTTCCACACATGCCTTGTTTCTAAATGTATTTTCTACTTTCTCATGAGTCTAACCTCACCATGCTCCCCGTGTCACCTAATCACCCCCTCGTCTCTGTCCGTCTCCTGCAGGATCTTTGTGGTGGGGATCGGCTTCTTCAGCCTGTGCTTTCTAATGACCTCTCTCGGGGGCCAGTTCTCGGCCAAGAGACCCGGAGATTCCCCGTTCACGATGCGAGCTGAAGGTAAGCCTGCAGTTTACACGTCAGTGCTGCTCGGTCGCCTCGCAACTACACAGTGTCTGTGCCCCGCCAGCGCTGGTAATGAACACGCTGAGAGCTTGGCGGGGCTTCCTTGACTGCTTCCAGGGGGCTGACAGACCTGCTCACTTTGCTCATGGTGAAGGCATCGGGGGGGTACATGTCGCCCGGAGAGGCTCCAGCTTTTTTCCTCTCTTTTTTTCCCCACTTGCTTTCATCTCTGCTCGTTGCCCACATGACCTCGTTCTGACCCACATCAACGTATTTTAGTAGTACGAGTTGAAAACGTATGTTGGCTGAGGTTGCTGTTCTGTGAGTCTTTATATGTTGGTAATGTTGACCTTGACCTCTTCATGTAGAGCAGAAACACTATGTTTATCATGAAGAGGAAGGAGTTCATCAGTGAAATTCCCTGTGAGCTCACTGAAGCAAACATGAACTCTGGCTGTGAATATTTATAAGTCAAATGAATAATACTAATATATTCTTTTATAATGTGGTCTGTGGTGTTTCTTAGTGGTAGCTATGTGTTTCATTGGTTATCACAAAGCACAAGTGATGGTGTTATACTAGAATATTGATAACCGGCTGATTGACAACTTCCGTCTGACAAATCTAATCTTAAAAAGTCCAAACGGCCAACATCCTTGACCTTGCAGGGATGGAACAAAATAAATCCATGGCAGAAGCACAAATCCCAGCGATTTTCTCGACACCATTCAAGAGAGAAACTTGTCTTTCTCAACACGTTCCCTGTGTTTGCTCTTTGTGCCTCTGCATATAAACCGACACGGCTCCGGCCATTTGGGAGCGTCACTGTTAGCTTTTGGACTTTTGTCTCTCACCACCCCACATTGTTGACACTGCGTGTCATCCTCTCTGTCAGACACCACCTGGTTGGGGGGAACAAGCAATGCAAATGAGGCGACACTAATCAAGTTAACCCCCTCCTTGAATAATGCAGTCCAGCTTTCGGGCCAATCACCGGACAGCGTGTCGCCCCGCGGTGCCAGAAGTGTTGAAATGTGATTCTGAGAATGTTGTAACGAGCTGCATCAGGTGTCGTCACGGGAGACGAGTCCAAGGCTCTCGTGTTTTTCCGAAAAAAAAAAAGTATATGAAGGGCTGGTTGGGGGGTGAGAGGAGTGGGAGACGGGGGAGAGCTGTCTGATTAATTAACCACTCTCAGACTCGCACTCGGCCTCTAACTCATTAAGCGCCGCCTCGGAGAGTGAAGCTATGTAAATCCCCCCCCTCTCTCTGTGCAAAGAGTCCGTGTTTGTTTACATGTGCAGCACCAGGAGATGATGTAATGAAGAGCTGGGATGGATTGTTCAGCGTTGCAGGAACAAGATAATACTTCCATCCAGCCAGTCTTTGCTGCTCGATGCTGTGGAGAGCTGCAGGACATGCATGCACCTGTGTGTGTGTGAGACATATATTCATGCAGGAAACGTAAAAATGATAATAAAGCAGTGGAAGCTTCCTAACATCCACAGCTGGACATGCACCAGCTTCTATCTGAAAGGGTAAACAGAACCCAGCGCCCTGTTAATGCCTGACTTGTGAATGGCAACGACTGCCTGAAGAGCAGAAAGGTGTGAAGAAAAGTCTGTAATTATTGCCTTGCCACCTTCTGTTTCTCTCTCCTCTCGCCGCCTTCCTGCCTCTTTCTTTGTAATGTTTCCCTCCCGCTCACTCGCTTTTACCTGCTTCTGTATTATTTTTTTGTCAAAAATTGTTTCCTAAGATGTAGCGAGGCTCTGGCGTGCGCTATTTCCCCGCATTTATACATTTCCGTGTGCTATGTATAAAATAGCGTTGCACCCTTTGACACTCCCAGAGAAACCCAGAATACCACCGTGTTGCGTTTGGGTACCCGGCTTTAAATTCCAGTTTTAAAATGCATGCATTTCCTTCATCACTTCCTTTTGAAGGTACAGGAAGCTAATGATGTAGAGGAAAAAGTAGAAAGGGGTTGGGTTGGGGGGATTTTTGCCAGAGCAGGGAAGCATGAAAGTCTGGAGCGTTTGATCCTAGATATCTTTAAGGCTCCAGAGGTCTACTGTAGCTTTCTAATAGGCTCTTTGAAGACCACCTTCACAGTGTGTCCTTCCACCATCGGGGTCTTTCTGCAGCTTTGCCACAAAAGGAGAAACTAGTCTTGGGATGCGTTCAGGTCAGAGCAAGACTAAATGGTTTCCGATGGTAATGCTTCCTTTAGTCCTACCTGCGAGCTCCATTATCTATTTTTTTGGCCGCCCGCCGTCCTTTTGAAGTGTTGGAAAAATATGTTTTGCTGCAGGCAAACAGAGTGTTGCATCCCTCAACTAAAAACGGTGTTTTGTTCCGTCTCCAGCCAACGCCCTGTATTTGAACCCATACATTTATGTATTATGCTACATGTATATTTTCCGCAAACGTATTTTTGAAATCACTCTGGAAACAATGCAGCTTTGTTTTTGTGGCTGGACTCTGGAATCCACCACTGAGTCACGTAGCGGAGCATCAGGTGTGGAAGCATCCTGTTCTCTGCCATCCTTTCACAGACTCTGGCAGAACTTCTTCTTTTTTTTTTTTTTACTTCATGGCTCAGCGATCCTCGCTCCGCGCTGCATGAAAATGAGTCTAAGTGAGCCTTATTTTGACATGGCTCCTACCGAGGGAGTGGCATGGCAGCTCTGTCAAAGCTGTGATCTCCAGTACTTTGTTTCTGCTTGAAATGGAAAACTCTCTCCTGTGTTGATGTATTTGAATGGTTACTGATGCAACTTCACTGGTAGTTAAGAGCTGGCAATGAATGGGCAGCTGATTGGCCGGTTGACTGCTGCTCATTGTTCACTCTTTCACAAACTGAGTGTCTCCGCATTCAATTGCAAATGTTTTCTGTGTCTCAGATTGCTTTATTGTTTGTGGCTTTGTCATATTTAAAGCATCACCTTTATATTTCTTCAAGGCTCGGACTGATCTACACTTTGATTTGGGCTCTTTGTGTTATTGTTTGACATTAAAACGGACATTTTTGTAGACAGAGAGTTCGTCACCGCTGTGGCTTATTAGTCTTTTGTAGAATTGACTGTAGAGAAAAGCAATAAATATAAATTTGTGAGCCCACGCGTTGGTGTGTACCTCATTTGATTAAATAGTCCCCTGGGGGAAGCAGTGGGAAATTAAGTACTACAGTTATGATTGTTTCTGTAAATTAGTCGCTGCTACATTATTACTTTTTTCGAGTGTGGTCATGACGTGTGTGTGTGTGTGTGTGTGTGTGTGTGTGTGTGTGTGTGTGTGTGTGTGTGTGTGTGTGTGTGTGTGTGTGTGTGTGTGTGTGCTCGAACCTGGACACACAATCGTCTCCAAAGTAATGGATGCACAAACAACACAGACGCTCATTAAGAATGTGTACGTTATATAAGTTTAAAGTGAATCTGGCATGCAGGTGGACTCCAGCCTCTTTAGGAAGCTGATGTTGTTGATCAGCATCGTCGTCGTCTATCTGGGCTTGAGCTGCAAACTGGGTCAGGAAGTTCACTCCCAGACTTGGTTAAGGTTTCTATTTATGTTGTTTCTTTTGCATTCATGCAAGAATTGTCTGTGTGGAAACAGGAAATCTGTTTATGCAAATGTTCATCATATTTTCATGGTTCTGCACAATCTGAGCAGCGAGAGCATGAAAGGGAATACAAGTTTCCTCCCAATCCGGGGAAACGATTGTGTGCTGTGACACTTGTGTGTTTCGGGGTGAGTTGAGGTATGTGTGTGTGTGTGTGTTTTTTTAATAAGGGAACCTGAGTCAGCGTTTCCCCACCTTCTTTGTTGCCAGGTGTGCTCGTATCAAACTCCAAACGACAGCTCCAAGCTTGGAAAATCAATAAACGTGAGGCTGCGGTGTTTTGGTGTGCATTTTAATAAAACATCCGCATGCTTCTACCTGATCTAGGTCTACGTCTGCACGCTGCGTGGACCGGGAAGGCCAGAGGAGATAACTAGGGAAGGAGACGCATTCACGCTTGAATTGAAGCTAGAAGCAGATTTAGAACAAAATAATAGCGCTGTCAGGTGCAATGAGATGTTGGAGGATAAGTGACGGAGGTTTTCTGCTCTAATAGTGTGTGGATGTCAGTCCCCCACCCACTCCCTGCCCCCCCCCCCCCCCCCACCCCCATGACAAAAATCACTCAGCTTTTTTCTGTAATGAATATCTGAACTGAGAGAAGGAGGACGTGTATGCGTGTAGGAGTACAGATCAGGAGGGACGACGTGAGACGGAGGAGGTCTGACCTCGAGGATCCTCACTGGGAGAACTCACCAGCCGGCACGCATCATCAGCAGGGGCGACAGCATTCATTTATTTGGCTGCTAATTACGCAGACGGGGAGGAGGAATCAGTTTCTTAATGATGCAGCTTTAGTCGATTGTTGATGAATAAATTATTAAATGCAGATAGGCTGTATTTCTGTTTAATGATGGTCAAATGAAAAGTTATATAAGATGTAGGGTTTTATATTACGGATTTCTGGATTTATATACTGGATTCTGTTGATGTTGGATGAAATGTCTCCTATATGCATCATTTGTTGTCCTGGTGAAGTTTGGCATTTAATTTTCCTGCAGAAAGAAGATGATATTTAGCGATGCACCCATTCGACTTGTGATACCAGTGTACGTACATAAACTTTCCTTTCTGAACTCTGCAAAATAAAATGTAGCATATAAATATGTCAACATCATTTATCTGAATTATTTATTAGAAATAATGCTTGGATACCAGATCAGTCCATTGTTACAGATACCAGGTCCAGCCGTATCCTCCATGATCCGTATCGGTGCATCTCTAGTTTTATTGCAGTGACTTTGGTTGCATCCATTATTCCGTTGGATGTTTGGGAGCTGCTGGTGGCAGAATTGGCTTGGTGTTGTGAGACTGTGTTCAGAGCCTGATAACGCCACTCTTTCTAGGAAATCAGATTGTTTGTGTCTCTTTATGAATCATTTTATCATAAGTAGAATCCAATGTGGGACTCTGACTGTGTTTGGGGGTTTTAATGAAATATACCGAACCACAGAATCTCTGATGACAAAAAAAAAAAAAACATTAAATCAACCATAGACGGACGAAAAGCTCGTCCCTCTCACCGGAACGCTCATATGCAGGCGGATGTTCTCTGGGGAACTTTTGAAGCCGAACGAAATACTAATCCGCCAGTCAAGTGAAATGCTTTAGCTGCGGCGGCTCAGTGGAAACGGGTCGAGGACTCATAGGCGTGATCCGCAGACAGAACAGGTGAGGTCATCGATCAGCGGGGTAACGAGACTCTACGGCTACGGATTCCCTCCGACTCTCCCTACAGTCTGAGTCACCTGACCTTCCTACCTCCGTTCAGCCCTGCGGTTTATAAACCAGGACGTTCCCCCTCGCTTCCCTGTCACATCCTAAAGGCTGCTCATGCTTTTGCTTTCCATCTTGATCTTGATCAACCTGATCTGTTCCTGCCTCGTGATTCATGAACCTGCCTGGCTGCACACACACACACACACACACACACATAATAATATATACAGAGTTAGGAGGACCTACAGAAAGTGTGCATAATGTGTGTGAGAGAGCCCTCGAGTACTGGACCATTTGACAGCGGGGCGGCTCTGATCCCTCATGCAGGAAGAAGTGGGTGAGTGTGGAGACTGGGATCGGGCCCTCGGTTGAGGTAACTGTCAAAAACAGTGTGTGAGGGACGTTGGATCTGGTTTAACGCTGTATTATAGATGAGGGGATCTTTTCGCAGCCTGTTAAAATTTCAGTGTGAATGCATGACGCCAGTGAGTGTGTTTACAGTGTTACAGTACAAACGGCGATCTAATTGGAATTAGTTCATAATATCGATTCTGCTGTGACACTTCCGAAATTGAGTCGTTAAAGGAGATTAGCTGCTGCTAAATCAGCCCCTTTATTAACCAGCAGATGAGGAATGACACAGAGGAAGCTCCACATTAGCACACAGATACCATCAGCTCCTGCTGCAGCACAGCCTGCCTGTCCATTGTGGGGGGGGGGAACACATTAGCCAATGTTTCCCAAGAGGCAGCAGCACGCAGAAGGAAAAAGCCATGTGATGAGCGGTTGATTGCGAACATATATAAGGCTCAGTTCTAAAAAAGTACTGCGTGGGAAGGCTGTTGGGTCTCGGTAATGGTGATTTACGAGCACAATGTGTGCGAAAAGCATCGCTGTGAAGAAATGAGAGTTCCTTCCCACACTTTAACCCAGAGGCTTTGTTTAGATTCAGTGCTGTGAGGAAAGTGGAGCTGATGGAGGTTCCTCTGTACTTAGCAAAAAAATGTAAGAGTCCACAAAACTAAAAGTGCAGAAGAATGCTATAATAAGTGTTTTTTATATATTTTTTATTAGGTTTCTGGAGGTTTGTGGGCAACAAACGGCATCACGTTGGTATTACCTCCTTCCTGCATCTCATTTCCTGTCACTCTTCTTTCAAAACCTATTTGATAAACTGCTGCAAATCTGAATTAATTTAGTCTTTTTCTGTCTGTGGAATAAAAACAGTAAAACATTGTGAAAACTGCTGAATTATTCAAAGTGACAGTTTGAGTGAAGATATTCTAGGCTTTACTGAATATTTACAGGCGATAAAGGAGGAGATTTAAGATACCTGCAGCTTTTTCTTTCTTGTTTGTGATGGCGAATGCTTCTCTCCTGTCAGGTCACTTGAATCGGGTGTTTTTTCCTCTCGGTCGGTATTTTATTTACTGGTGATGTAATACAATTTCTTCCCGGGGAAAGGTGACTTTGGCATCGGGCAGTGATGAATGAACTTGGGCTGGAGGAGTGAGTCTGCACACACTGCCGTTTGGAAAGCTTAATGCGATTGATGAGGAAACACGGAGAGGTGAGGCTTTATTTTCACCCACAGCCTCCGAGAACAATACAAGCCCGTTGTTGCTCATCTAGAATCCTTTTTCTCTGCTTAAAACCACAAATACTTCACTCCCAAGTCCCAAGAGTGGCTTTACTCATCTCGACTCTGGCTTTTCGTCATCAAAAACAACTATTCCTGCTCAGATTTCTGTTTTCTTCTCCCCTTTGGTGATTTTGCAGTGGTAATAATTACTCCCGGCATCGAGTGCAGAGCTGATCAAAGAATACGGTGCAGGATCAGGAGCTGAACTCAGGAGCGCTGCACAGTCTGGAGGCCTGCTTTGACCTGATTGTCTGTAGCTGCAGGCTCATTAATTGACTAGGTGTTCGCTAACAGCATCGCTGCCGTTTACCACCTGTCAGATCATTAATAATTTGACACGAGCTGGAAGACAAAACCAATAGTGTCGGGCTAATTTGCCTCTTCCTGTGTTTTTGCTGCAAAGCCGGCTCCGGGGGAGCTGCTGCTTAAGTAAGGAAGGACGATTGGAAGTAGAATCTGGATGTCTTAATGTGAAATGGGAACATAAAACGGATTTAAAGTGTGACCGTGAGTGAGCGTTCTATATTTGGTGGATTAAAAACCGCTGGTGCACCAAATCATTTCAGAGATGGATAAAAAATAATTTATCTGGAATCAACAAGCATGTTTTGTTCCTGTGACCTTGTCGTCTGCATTACATCCATAAATGGGTTTAGATACTGTAAAATGTGACTTCCCGTAGAGACGCTCTGCAGCCGACTATTATTTCTTTTCTAATCCATCACTTTCTCCTTTTCTCTCCAGTGACTTTCTAACCCTCTTCTATCTCTAAGATTTACTTGAGTAATATTTGTCTCAGTCTATCCGACTGTGTGTGTGTGTTTTTTTTTTTCAGTGCTCGGAGGACATGAATCCCGTGGGGTGCTGAGGAAAATCAGTGACATGCTGGAGGTCATTATGAAGAGGATGGATGCTCTGTCTAAACTGGGTAACACCACAGACACCCACAGGCTGGATGAGCTCAGCTCCGCCCTGGACAGGTACGGCACCCTGGTTCCTATACGGCTGCAACTCATCAGCGTTTGTCATTATTAGTTCATCTCATTTATTTAAAACCTTGGAAAACAGCCTGATATTTTGGTGCTGAGTTATTAAAAATAAGTGAATAAAATTAAAATAGAATACATGGCTTTAGCAATTAAAACCAGTCCACAAACTAGTGGGTGACGTTACCATGACTACATCCATTACAGTTAGCAGTTAAGCATTTGTCATTTCCTGTAATTCATCACTCAAACTCAAAAAGCCTTAAAGGGCCTTAAATATGATTTTAATGTCACATTTCACTCTCCTGACACCAAAGAGCTGGACGTCCATAAATAACTCCATAATTAACTCCATAAATATTATTATTTGCCTGCTGGTTACGTTCCTCTGACTACAGTAACGATACTATGGCACAAGATATTAAACAAGATGGAAAGTAATATCAAAACAGTTATTCTAAATTAATTAAAAATTATTTATTGTAAGTTGATGACTGATTTAGGTCATAAGTTTGGTGTTTGAGTATGTTTTTTTGTACTGGGTCATGTTTTTTGTTATTTAAGAATCCAAATAATCTACTAGCAATACTAAATAATAACTTATATTATTCATTATGCAGTGCTTTTTCCAATAGTATCTGTGGTTATGAAAAAGTAAAAAGGTGGTCACTGCGGTGAAGATGCTGTAAGAAGGAAAAAACAATCTGAAGAAGGCCAAATACGGAGCCCTGAGGCCTCCCTGAGGATCAGGTCCACGCAGTGAAAAGAGCCTCTGAAACCTGGTGGATGATCTGTATTAGAGCAAAACCCCACCCCACTCCCTGCATCGCAGGAGAAATTAATAAATATATGGACAAGTCGAAGCTGCCAACCCCAGAGTTGTGTGTTGCCGTGGCAACAGACCTTTCCTCTTACCTACACTAGCTCAGGGTTTCCTGTTTTCTTGCCTTTGCTGTCGGTTTCGCTCCCGGTCATCACTTCCCATCGTCCTCACCGTCGGGGAAATATCACACTTGAGGAGAGGCGGCTCTGCCTCCAAACAATAATGAAACCACTAAAAGTATTGTAATAACATTTGAAAAGTGCACTATACCTGACAACGCCAGCAAATGATGAACAATGACAGAAGAGGTGCGACGCCTCATCTGACCTGCTTTTCAGAAGCCTGCGGGGAAATATTTATTGTACTCGGGCCAAAAATGCTGCATACATTTATTTTTATCTGCAGTTTTATGTTACAGAGGATTGAGTTTTCTCTCCAAAATCCCCTTCAGTCGTATCGTTTTTACAATCCTTTAATTGGCCTCTTGGGGACTAAACTGGAAAATGTTACAGCGACAAAGGCCAAATAGTTTTTTAAACTGAATAAACCGCTGGCTTCACTTTTACCTCACTCAGGTGATTAAAGAAACTCTGCATGCATCAAGGTCAAGGGGTTGACCCTCGGGATGAGTGTGAGCTCTTCAGGCAGGAGAACCCGTGCCCACCTGATATGTTGTTAAAAGTAATTAGCTTGTCCTCTTTGCTCTCCAACAGCCGATAGCCCCTCCGCGGTCAGACAGCCTGCAGTGTTCACGTGGAATAGTTCTGACCACAAAGTCTGCTTCTGTGCAGCTGCATAATAATCATAATTCTGTGCATGCGTTTCACTCCACTGTGTGTCGGCAATTCATTTGTGCTGACCTGCTACTCTACTGTACGGACGAGAAGGTTGGGCTGCCACTTGCCTCCTGGGAACCACATGGGAAAATGAGTTTATGGGTTTAGGATTATGTAAAGTTATGCATATAAGCACAGTTAGCATGCTTTCCCCAGGCACTCTCACAGAAACGCACGCTGCCTCAATGGAATCAATGAGTCTTACTGCTTGATATCTGAAGCAGCGCTCCATTAGTTCTTATTTCCATGTTAACGACTGAGAAATACTGCTATACATAACAAGATGGTTCATTAAAATAATTTAAGGGTGTGAAACAGGGCGGCGATCCAGGCGGCAGAGGTTAATGTTTACTTTTTCTCCTGGTTTGTTGGATGTTGGATGTTCTAAAGACGTCCAGTTTGATGCTTTTCACCAGAAACGTGGAAAAGTTCAAGTATTTTCAAGCTTCTTGTGCAAAATACTGTAAGTCGGACAAAACAAGCAGGCTTTTTTTTAATTGATCATAATCAAAATAACTGTTAATTGCGACTACAGCTACATTCAATTGATTGTTAGTGGATCAACAGCAACAAGTTATATAATCGATTCATCGTTTAATTATTATTTTAAGCATAAATGGCAGAAAAATCACCGTTCCAGGTTCTCCAATGTGAACATGTCTTTTTCACTATTTTTTATAGGCCAAACTATACATTGATCAATTGAGAAAATAATTTCTAGATTAGTCGGTAATGAAATATTTTTAATAAAAGTTGCACCAACACACATACAATCAGAAACCTGACTTTTAAACAGGTTTTTTTCTCGGACACCAACAGGTTGGGATTTTTATTCCTCCAGAGGTCTTTCTCCAGGATATTTAATAATTCATTGCATAAATCCATTAACCATTAATGGAGGCGTTCCAAAGGTTGCGGCAAATGCCAAAACTCTTTAAAGTTCTTCCTTCCTGAAGGTTCGCTGTTACACAGAAACATAACATTTGGTGGGACGAAGGCTCCTTTGGTGTTTCAGCTTGTAGAGCAGATATAATATATTGTGATGCATTCAGGCTCCTGTGGTGAGATGAAACTTTAAGGAACAAAGTTTCAGATAATTTGCTGTTGCTGTGTTTCTCATATACGCTTCACAAATCTCTTAGAAGGATGAATACATATTGCAAATCCCTCATCTTTTCTTCCTTTCCTCTACGTTTCATCCCGTATCTCCATTGTAAATGTTGCTCCTGAGTGTTTTACCAACAGCTTTTAGGCCACAAAGGTCAAGCAGTGAATCACATTTAATTGTCTTGTTTTCATCTCCCTCAGGGATCCGCTTTGATATGCCAAGTTACTTTCCTATCAACAAATAAATGATCTGTTGGTGCTCTTAATAGCTTTTTTTCCCCCGATTTCACGCCTCAACAAACAACAAATGCAGCTGGAAGCTGTAAAAGAAAAATATAGCGTCTTCATTGCAGTTTGAAGAGAATATCAGTCATTACAAGAAGGTTGTTGCTGGAATGATTTGTGGTATTTTCTTTCTATTTGTCGTTTCTGTTTTGTGGATTCCAGGATTCAGCCTGTGGGTCTGGTGGAGCGGATCCAGGCCATCGCCCAGAACATGTCCGACATGGCAGTGAGGGTGGAGCAGATCCTCCAGCGCAGCATGGCCAGCAACCGAGGTATGATTTCACACACACACACACACACACACACACACACACATGGATATCCTGCTCTCACACACCAGGAGAATACCAAATATAGCCGTAACCCTTCAGATAAATCCCCGCTGTCCCTTTCAAATCCCTCCAATCTAAGGAGCGTCCCCCCTCTGCCCGGGTGAGCCCGGCTGGCTGTCAAGCCCGGATCCAGATTAACACCACCAGGAACGATTTCTGTCAGAACGTGCACTTCCTGGTTGATGGTATAGAACATTATTTACGGCACATTACCGCTGTTAGGCGTAAGAGCTCCTGTGTGCGCTGCCATACCATAACCCCACGCTGTTTAAATCCCGATGACGAATCACTGCCTGCTTAATGGGATCCGGGCCTGTCAGGTTTCTTTATCAGCCCTCCGCTCTCAGTTCCTTTAGTGGCCACAGAATGCAAATCAGATATTCAATTCCACTCCTGGATCCGCTACATTGCACTTTTTTTGTGACTGAAAGCCGCTCACCCCCGGCTGACTCATTAAAACGTACCCGTCGTCGTGATGTGCGATATCATTTAAACAAGGCGGCTCCCAACCTGAGCTCGGCTCTGACAGCAGCGGGCGGTAGCAGCACGTTAGTCAGGAGAAGTCCGCCGTCGTGGAGATAATCAGACAGAATGGCGGGCAATTATTTGCCTGTGATTGTGCTCCTCGACGTCAGACACTGGATGAGGAGACGCTCCTTTTTAATTAGGCTCACTATGAGAGGGGAAAGGGGGGAAAGGGAGGAAAGGGAGGAAAGGGAGTGGAGGAAAGAGAAGAAGGGAGCAAACAAAGATCATGGGGGGCGACTTTTATGAATCACTAATGCAGTCCATCCATCGTAAAGCCAGTGAGGAAGGTGGAACAGAGACTTGGACGTTCAGCAGGGGAGGCCAAGACAAATAGACTTAAAGCCCATGGGGGAAGTGCTTTTAAGACCTGTTTGATCAATATAAGCCCTGTTCAATCTCCGGAGGTCCAAGGCTTGTGATCATTTTATCTATTTATACATATAAATTGTATGGAGCTGGGAGTCCTTATGTAAATCTGACAGAATATTCTAGATAACAAAACTGCTACTTTGATTTGCTCGACCACAGAACAAAAAAAAAAAATCATTGTGGATATTTTGGGTGTACCTTGACAGCTTGTTTTTATCACCTTCCTCTTCATGTTTGACTTTTGCATCTGTGGAAGAAAAAAAACAACCGGAGGAAGCAAATGTGTTTTTGTGCCAGTGTGTGTGTGTGTGTGTGTGTGTGTGTGTGTGTGTGTGTGTGTGTGTGTGTGTGTGTGTGTGTGTGTGTGTGTGTGTGTGTGTGTGTGGAGGCTTTGATGAATCCCTGCGCTTCTCTTTTCTCCTGCAGTCAGGGATGGAACATTAGGACAGTGTGAGATTCCTAAAGATCCCCGTTATCCAGACTGCACCAGCAAGATTGATGTAAGTCTTCACACTGCATCTCTCTTAAGTCCCAGCTATTTCACACCCAGATGGACTATCACGCCGTCCTTTCTCGGGGACTTATCTGGACTTATTTTTATAAACACATGGCATATACTGTATAACATATACTGTATGAATTACAGCCTTGAGCAGCAGGATGTGTGTAGGATATAGGCATAAACAACACAGCATGGCCATGCATGCAAGGTGCACCGCTGGTTAGTATGCTTAGTATCACAAGGATGTTAGTGCATGGACCATAGGAATGTTTGAATGCACTAAACACACAGATAAGAGACGTTCTAGTTTGCGTGGATCACACCGGCTTCCTGCTTCAGTGGTTTCAGGCGTTTTTTTGTTTTCTGTTCGGTCAGCAAAAAACAACACAAGGCCTCTGCTCTGGAGCGGGAGATGTTCCTTTTGCTCTCTAGCATCTCAGCAAAAACACTTTTAAATACTCCGCCTGCTCCCTCCCATCGGATGTCCACTCTTTGCAGCCTTCGATGCATGTCGGGGAAACGAGTCGACCTGAACGCCACAAATAAAATCTGCCTTTATCACGTTATCCTGCTGGATGACCTCATCGGGCTGTTTTGCTGACTCCACCTGTGAGCAGGAAGCCATGAAGACTCTTGACAACCGGTTCATGATCCAGAAAAGTTCTTATTAATAAAGTTTTTTCTTCTTTGGGATACACGGGATGTATTTTAAACTAGCCTTCAGTCAAATGTGAGGGATTTCTGCTCCACAAGTATGTTTGAGAGACGACACCTCTGGGGTTTTTTTGTCTTCCAGTGGATGCGCGCCCGTTGGACCTCAGACCCTTGCTACGCCTTCTACGGCGTGGACGGCTCGGACTGCTCCTTCCTCGCCTACCTGAGCGAGGTGGAGTGGTTCTGCCCCCCGCTGGCCTGGAGGAACCAGACCGCCACACCCACGCTGAAGCCTCCGCCCAAGACACAAGTAACGTCTCTATATCCAATCATATTTTAATTCCACAAAAAAAACACAGTCAGCCACAGGGGGGAACAGTTTGATGTGAATGTAAAATAGTTACCACGGTGACCTTTAGTCCGAGTTGAAAGCACAAAGAGCTGAGAAGACAAGTGAGAGGTCGACCAGGGGTCATGACTGTGTCTCTGCACAGCAGATGAAGATCCTGGAGGGGAAAATAACATGAAACCCTGTTTAAAACTTTAGTTTGAAGTCAAAGTCGAATGGATTTATTAATATCATACACTGTTGTCATTCAAAGTGCTTTAAAATAAAATAAAATGTAAACAAAAATGAGATAAAATAAAACAATAACAAGAGTAAAACAGCTTAAACCTACAGAAACAAAACAAAAGGTTCATGTAAGAAGAGAATAATCCAAAACTATAAAAGGACGAGATTAAAACTGAGGTAGTTTTATGTACTTACTTGACTCCACTTATTAAAGTGAAAGAGAGCTACTGTGACTTTGGTAGCTTGACGCTAATGCTACATGCATCTAACTTATTCCACAAGTTGTTTTTTTATTTTTATCGATAGCTTCCGGCAGAATCTGAAGACACCAACTCTCTCTCACTGGGCCGTCATTCCCAGTTTTCATAGCTGCTTGCCTTTTTTTGTCATCGCGTCATTTACTTTTCATGCTGCTTGTAATCACCCCTCAAGGTCTATTCCCACCGTTCCCTCCCTCTCTCCCCTGCAGCAACGCACAGCCGGCACAATTAATTCTGCGGCCCTGCCGTCCGCTCTAATTGCCAGCCTGTATTCACTGAGACTAATCCCCGGCGCCTCCCTTGGGCGCTCTGCATTTTTTGCTGCGCCGCACACAACTTCGCTCCTGAGAGCCATAATTCACCTGCATTGTGAGAGTACAGTACACGTCTGCATATTGATTTTGTCTGTTGGAGAATCGCCTTTTTTATGGCGTTGCGGAGAAGCAGACGGTCTGTGTTTGCGTCTGAATTCTCCTCCGTACATCCGTACAGTCCTCCGCCCCCCCCCCCCCCCCCCCTGTGCAATTACTGCATTGATTAATACTCGCATGCTGCTATTGTGCTGCGATGCAGTGATTATAGTGGGCGACGGAGGAGATGTAAAATGGGAGCAGACTATTTATGAGGATGATCCAGGAATCCCTCAGGCAACCTGTCTGAAAGGCCCGGCCCCAGGGCTCCAGCAGATAACTGGATAGGACAGGCTTCCTGTGCTATATATACAGTCTCTAATAAAAAGAGGTCCACTTGTAGTTTGCAGCATCCCACCCCCTTCTGCTTCAGGAGAAATCTGAATAACAATGTTCTGGTATAGAACATCTGTACAGTAGGTCTAATTAAAGAAATGTGTAATAAAATGGGTTTTTACTGCTCCTGTCGTCCAGGCCGTCTTCAGGTCCGACGTCGGGTCTCTGCTGGAGCAGGTGGGAGCCGGGAAGGAGTCTCTGAGCTTCATGAAGAGACGCATACGCAGGATGGCGGCGCAGTGGGCCTCGGCCGCTCGCCGCCTGGACGACAAACTCCGCGAGCAGCGGAGGGAGCAGAAAAGGGTGAGGATGAATATGCTTCTGCACACACTCCAGGATGAAAGTGTGGGACGAGAGAACAAGGCCGTGTTGTGGTTTCATCGTTCCAACAGCTTCTTAATTGTAAGTCTAGAAACATATTTTTCCAAATCCAAATTTAGGCATTAAAGAGAGAGGAGGGGGGGTGAAAAAAAAAGTCTTGGAAACTCACAAGATGTTTTGGATGAAACATCAGACAAGCAGACAGCTCTTTAATGGCCGCATGCTGGGCCACTGTGGTACCGGAGCAGCAGCGGGTTTGTTGGACTAACATCATCTTTCATCTCCAGCAACTCGGCGTAAACCGCAGAAAAAAATACGTGGAGTTACAGACGTGAGAAGATGATGAGTAGCTCCGAGCAGGAACCGGCTTTAATGCCCTTTCATCGCTGACATTTACTGGGACATTTCCACAAAGTGTCAAAGAGTGCTGCAATAGAAGCACATTAAATAACCTTTACAACACACTGTGACTTAATGGGAGTTAACCCAGAGAATCTACTGTAAAAGTTGCATGAAATAATCCGATATTATGCAGAACTTTCATCCCTTGATTGCAGTTTTTTTTTGCATTGTTTGTGTGTTGATGTACAATATGGTTTGTTTGGTGTTGAAATGCTGCCGGTGGGGTGCCAGCATGTCATGCTGCTCTGAAAATGCTGTTAAACGCAGAAGCAACTCTACATTATGTCCTTACATTTCTACAGACACTCCTTTATCTGACACCAACATATGACTAATGCCGCCCACGCGAGAGCCGAGCTGTAAAGGAGAGCGTCTTTTAAAAGACGGAGGCCACACATGGGGAAAATTATGTGATGTGACGTGTAATATACAATAATCATATTCATGAGATGTACAGCCGTGCATTAAAGGGGCGCTCTGTCCTTTTAGCTCTTCAAGTGGTTTTCTGATGACATCACAGTGTGGCTTCAGACTTCAGAAGATAATAAAAGTACCGTTTTAGTCAACACCTCTGCAGGGAGGGGATGTAATCATATCTATACGCATGAAATGACTCATCATACATGCAGCATTTCATGTGTCGTGTTAGGTTTTCTTCTCGTGGTGACGAGGCCGTCGACTGTTTCTCGCTTCACACATGAATTGTAGATTTCTCTCCTCGAATCTCTCTCTCCGCAGCTGAAAAGCGGTTTGATGCTCCGAAAAGCGTGAACGAAACACGAGTAAATGAAAGAAATGAATCTGTAGTGTTTTGCTTTTTGTAAACGAGCTGACGGCATCCTGTCTTTGGGCTGTGTGTTTGTTTTATCAGCTTCTATCTTCAGTCGGATAAATCAAAAGGCCGTTCTGCTAATAGCAATCCACTGCTTCCTCCCCACTGGGGAGACGGCTTTGTTTATAGTAATGGTGTGTTTGACATCAATTGTTACTGTCCATTAACCAGAGCCTGCAGGCTTGGCTTCCATCGCTGAAGCACAAATACAGAAATAGAAAGATTCGTAGAGACGAGAGATGTTTTATGGAACTGACCTGTCTCCCTTTGTTTTCTGCTTCCTCTTCTGAGTTTTTTTCCCCCCCGTAGATCATCTGGCGATACAAAAATGACTTTCATAAAGTTTAGTGAAGCATCCATCTGTTGTCACGCACCAAACGTTTGGAACAAACTTCCAACACAAATAAGACACTCAGCTTCTGTTGATCGCAGCTGCTCAGAAGTCATTTTTACAATCCGCCTTTTAATTAATGCTTTACCGTGATCGTTTTATTTATATAACTAGTATTATTCTATTCAGGACTTTGTTATGTTATTGATTTCACACCTTGTGTCTCCTTGTTAAATACAGTTACTGATTTGTTCCTCTTGTGAAGCATTTTGAGCTGCATTTTATGATGTGAAATTATTTATTAGTCGGTGGTTTGTTGCCTTTGTCTCTGGTTCTCCTGCTTTCTGGTACGTGGGAACAATGTCGAAGGATTGGAGGGGTGAACAGACTTATTCTCAGCTGTTGTCCCACCCACCTTCCTTCTCTCCCCTCCAAAAAGTAAAAACCTATTACCAAATATAATAATCAATCATTTTGACTGCCAAAAGGGTGACTATGATGGGATTTAATTTGGTGAAACCATCAGGAGTCCAAATGTAATGTCCTTTCCTATAAGATTTGCTGTGTGAACTCCTTCCCCTCCGCCAAACGGAGAGCGCTGCCCGACCACATTATCCCGGTCGTTCAGGCAGAGAGTTTTATATCTGACACGTGGGACTCGCACATGTGTAGAGCGCTACAGGCCAAACAACAAGCCATTGCATCAGCAGCGAGGGAGACGAGATCAGATTGGTATCGGTGAAAAACAGTGTTTTAGTCTGAAAAAAGCAGTTTTTGTGAAAGATGGAGAAAGTCTAGACTCAAAAGCTCATTAACATCGTTCTAAAGCAGCTTTGTTGAAACATGAATCCGCAGCTCTATTCAGAAAACATCTTTTTTCCTTTCTGAGTGTGAAAGACTGAGGAGAGCAGGACGACGGGTGTGTTGAAGTAAAAGGTGGAGAGAGAACATTCTCATGCCTTTTAAAAGGAGTAGTAGATGAATAAAATAATATTTTTAATGACAAATAGTAATAAAAACAATTCAATGCTGCCATTGATAAAAAAAAGGAAAAAAAAAAATCTAATTTCATTACATATTTAACAGCCATGTAAATCCCATCCTTCCCCATCAGCAATTAAACCACTCGTGTATCGTTCTGCATATCAATTAGCGCTCAGCGGGTCAGTTTCATTTCCACTCCGCGCACGGCTGCTTGTGTTTCTTAGGAGTTGCTCGGTGTGACGACGCTGTCACTCCTCTTCCTCTGCTTTCATTAGAGACTCAATTCACTTTAAAATTTCACATCACCGATCCATGCCAAATATCTGAAATCATTCCTGTGTGAATCCTTTGAACCGTTTGTGAAAATTGCTCTCAGAAAAATCTCAATTATTCACCATGCACGAGTGGAGATGGTCTGAATGCAAAACACACACACAAAAAAAGATGGAAATAATTATTTTTCCTCTTCAATAGCGGTGCAGAAACACTCTAACAAAAAAACGTACACTTTGCATTAATGAAACACAACGCTCTTGCCTTGACTTTTCTCCTTTTTCCATCCTGCATTCAGATTCTGGTTCATGTGGGCTTTCTGACGGAGGAGTCTGGGGATGTGTTCAGTCCCAAAGTGCTGAAGGGGGGTCCTCTGGGTGAGATGGTGCAATGGGCCGACATCCTCACAGCCCTCCATGTGCTGGGACACAACCTCAAGGTCTCCGTTTCTCTCAAAGAGCTACATGGGTACGTTACATGTGATTTATTCCCCTCTGACGCATGTTATTTATCGTGTGTGTGTGAGTGCGTGTGCACCTCTGCGTCCGTCCGCGGCTAATCTCGCATTCTGCTGGTGCAAACTGAGCGATGCTTTGGTTCGCCCGCTACGGCTGCACGCTCAACGACCTCATGTGGTTGCGGTGACTAACGGACCCCCGCTCGGTTACTGATAACACAGCTGAGTGCATCGCCGAACCCGTAGACTCGGTCTCTGGGTCTGGCTGACCCCCAAAGAGTGAATTGACTGCCCGATCTCTCACTGGAATCGATGCAGTAACGTGAAAATGTGGAAATAGAATACATTTTAATGTATGATTCATGAATAACAACATGGCTGTTTCAAAATGAAAGGTTAGGCCTACATTTATTAATCAAGCACTCACATTAGAATGCAGCACCATCGGATTTATGGTTTTAATCGGGACTGAAAGTTCTATTTACAACCACAAAAAAGCAGGAAAAGAACGTCTCTCCATCGATTTCCACTCATCTGTGTCTTTGTATCAGACATCAACATCAAGTGTACGCAGGTATTTTTGAAGAAATACACTTTAAACCTTAAATGGACTCTGAACTGCAGATATGAAAATGAGAGAGTCTCTGTTGTGTGAGTGGATTTTCCACTATGTTCAAGTGGAAAAACATGATGGATAGAGAGAGATCTACTTCCTGATGTCATTTCTACACTGAAGGCAGAACTGCTGCAGTCGATGTTCAATAATAATAATAATGTTTCTCCCGTCTGTATTTAATGTGAGCTTCTGTGGGGCATCGATGCAGGAGTCATTTGTTTTTTTATTATTATTTGTTGAATGTATTATTTGTAGTCGATCACCTTTGGCCACACAGATTAGCTCCTTCCTGCCGTTTCAGCCCGAGGGCTCCACAGCATCTCTACAGCTCGTGCACCTCCTTCCTGCTGCAGCTCGCCGGCTACGCAGAGATAACGGGGCTTGTTGCTCGTCATCACACACACATTCACAGACAGAACATGCCTTCCAGTCAGACAGGCAAGATGGTTTCATCTAAAAATATCAGAATATTGATTGTCACACTGGTGAGGTGCAATCAGAGTTGTTCTGGTCCCGTCTCAGACGTTTTCTCACCGTCGTGATATTTCAGAACGGCTCCATCTTCACGCCAGCTGCTCGAGAAAATGACGACATGTGTCGTCGATTCTTGTAGTTGGTGGTTGTGAAGCCGAAGCAGAGAGGCTGATGATAATGCGCGCTTGTTATCGAGCACTTTCTCCAATGCTGTAGGGAAGAGGTAAAGGCATCGATGAGTTAGAGCTGCCCTTTTGGTCCTAAATGTGTGAAGAAGGCTGCTTTGATAAGAATAGACCTGCTTCTGCTAGCCGTGCTGTTATTTACCCCACTAATTGGTGTCATGGTGTATTGAATCACTGCAGTCTTTCTCTTCTGGGAATACCATCAAAAATGTAGAAGAAAACCGATGCAGAAGATGCAACATCAGCCAAGGTTATTACACCAACAGACGAAAATAGTCTGTGTGTGTGTGTGTGTGTGTATGTGTATGTGTGTGTGTGTGTGTGTGCCACAGCAGTGAGATACTTTATTGATATATGTACATTTTTAAAAGTGTGCAGTGGCGTTCTATTAGAGGTGATATTCTTCTCTATTCGTCAGGAAATGAAATGTTCACCCTTAAAGAAAATATATAATGGAGCTGAAATTGAAGGCAGGTGGATCCCAGTCTCTCATTGCCATCCTGATTTGGCCAGTTAACGGTAGATGCTGAACATAAACCACAAATCCTCTTCCTGTGACTGTTAATGAAGAGAAAAATACATTTCTCTGCATCCCCTACTCCCCCACCCGCTATCAAATTGACAGATCATTACGTGGGTTATGTGCGTCCAGATTCCCTCAGGCTCGTATCTATTTACGCTCCATACTCTTCACTGTCCCCGCCGAGCCTTCGGAAGGCGTTTAATACCACTGACTGGCCTGCTGTGGATCGTTGATGTGTTCGGTGTTTTCTTCCGACTGGGCGGATTAGCCACAACAGGAGGCGGCAGAAACGCCGGCAGTCAAGCTGTTGGTTTGCATCACGTAATTGCCTCTAATTGGCAACCTTCTCTGGTGGCTTCACTGAGTCGACTGTTTGTCTGGCATCGTTCCCTCGCCCCCTTGCTTAGATCACGCATCCCTCCTCCATCTAAAGAAGATGGACAAATTCAAGCAAAGCGATTCAAACACGTCTCCTGGATGACTTAATTCACCTGATGCTGCTGTTATGGTTGCAGTTGCTTTAGCTTCCATCAATCTGGCTGCTTGTCTTTGGTTGGGCTCTATGCTAGCTCTGACAGCTTGACGGATTGCGATTGTTAGCATGCTAACAAGCTAAATAAAAATGCATTTCACCTCGCATTCATATTTCATGATGTAACCACTTTCCAGTCATCATCCATCCACTTAAACTAAAGGCGTTATCCATGAAGGGAGGAAATGGAGACAGACGAGAAGGAGGAGGAGCAAAGGAGGAGCAGCAGCAGAGGAACAAGAGAAGAAGTAGTCCCTACACTAACGGAGGTGGAGACCGAAGAGGCTGTTTCACACACCGAGGGGGAGGAGCCCACAGCAAAGACAGCTGTCGCCTCCGCTCGGGGGATCTCATCCCCTCCCAAAGTGACGTGGGTAATTAGCCGGAGCTCAACGCCTCAGGAGCAGTGGATGGATGGATGGAAGGAAGGGGGCTTTACAAGTTGTGCCACCTCACGTTGACACCTGTGTTCCTTCCTGCAGACACACAGACATTTCTGAAGTGTGTTTGTGATCAGTAACCCTAAGAAATGATTTCACAAATGTCAAATTGGGGCTTTGTAACCCAGCAGGCTGAACAGTGGGAGTAATGACGGGCATGTGCAGGGCTTTCTGAAGTGTGAAACACTTAAAATCAAAGCCGTCTTTTTCCCGGAGTCTCCAGCAAAGAGCCTTATTACGCTGCCAGTCTCAGGTTGTGCTTTTCCATAAGTGCTGATGCTCTCTCACCCCGCAGCCTTTCCTCTGATTGATGTCCCTTTGCTTCTATGCAAAAACAGCAGCATTGATGAAAGCGGAGATCATCAGTGATGACATCATGAGGATTTGACTTCAGCACAGTGTTGCATGGTGGGGAAATGAGGTCAGCAGTGCAGAGTTGGTGTGATACTCCTTCATTTCAGTCATTATAGAGCATGTCGTATTTATAGCAGGTCTTTATTAAAGCATTTAACTAACTGTGTGTTACTTAATATATCTTACTTTTAAAGTGCTGTTTTTTTCTTGTTTGTTTTTTACAGATTTGTAAACATCTTTTTTTTTAATGACCAAATGGGTTTAAATACATTTTTACTCCAGAGTGGATTTCTGCAACACCAGTGATTTTGTTAAGAAAATATCTGTTGATGTCGACAGCCCAGAAATCACTTTCAGAATAAAAACCGAAGACAGAAATGATGCAAAACCCCAAATGAGCTGCTGATTTCCCTCTTAATAAGTCCCTCTTAATAAGTAGAAAAAGCACAACAAAACAAATCTGAATTTATCCCAGATGTTTATTTTATTGATATTCTTTTTGACTGATATTTCTGATATTTCTAGTTTTCCTTTTTCATATAATAATAATAATAATAATAAAAGCAGAAAGTAATGCACCTTTTTGTATTTACATTAACACAGTGCAATATGAAGTAAGAGTGCTTGTGTGCTGTCATAGCAACCGTTTCCGGGGGCTGAATGGTAGCCAGATCCTGCACATCAAAGTGACACATCAGCTGCATCTGATCACAACGGCGTCAACATCTGAGTCTCTCGTGTGTTATTCTGCGGTCTCGAGTGGTCGATTAGCATGCCATGCTCCGTTCCCTTCACACACACACACACAACCCCCCCTCCCTCCTCCAGCCGCCCTGCAGCCCTTCTGTAAACCAGCTGAACCCCCCCAGCCTCAACCCTCATACCTACCTGTTAATCTGCCGATTCCCCTCACTGTTGGACACATCCGCCCTGCAATGCAGTGAAGTGTGTGTGTGTGTGTGTGTGTGTGTGTGTGTTGTGTCTCTGGCTCTCTCCATTCCCCCCAAAACTAGTGGGTTGCCATGGTGCCAGTGGCCAGCTGTGAAACAGAGAAATTGTGCCCGATGGTTGTCGAATGATGTCAGGAAATTGATGCCTTGCACCTTTTTCTTCATCGTTCTCTCTTGCAATCCATCTCAACTTAATGCTCCCCTGTGAAGTCTGAGCAGGTCATTAGACATTATATTAAAAGAGATCTTTTTTTTTTTTCTTCTGCAGAGCTCGCTTTCATACTATTTGAATAAAAATAATTTATCTTCCTCACAATTTCCGTCTGTGCAGTCGGAAGCCTGATGCGGCTTATTCCTAAGTACCGTCTCCAGTGTCATCCAAAAACCTGTTAAAAACACATTTAGGAACATAAAGTTGGACACGGTGTGATGTCTCCTGAAACAACACTGTAATTGCGTTTTTTAATATTCAGTGTCACGTCGACACTAAGCTGAGCTCTTGGATGTGTTAACGCTGCTGAGAGGAATAAACTACATCCGCTGTGTTTATCGCGGCAAAGCAAAGTTTCACAAATATGAGACGGTGAGGCTCTTTTTTTTGATGCAATTTTAATCGTTTTGGACGTCAGTGGAGCCTTAAATCACGGAGGCAAACGCTGCATCACGGTTTGGCTACACAGACGGTAATTGTTAGAAGGATCCATCCTGAGATTTGTTGATGATAATAAAATGATTAAATAATGCCGGGCTGCGTGTGCAGCTGTGAAGGAGATAAAGAGGGATGGAGTTGTTTGTGCCTGCTTGTGTGTGCGTACACGTGTGTGTGTGTGTGTGTTCCCATTTCCACACTCCTGGCTTCTTAATGCACTTTAATCCCTTTACTCTTCCCTTAAAATTTCCCCGGATTTGCATATATCCAATTAAACCTCAGAGCTGCAGCAGCTTCAGTGGATCTGTGAGGAGCGGAGTCACGTACAGTCACTGTAATACATCTGCTCCCGCATTAAACTCTGAGAGGCCATAAAGGCCATAATTCAGACTTAAATTGCCCCCCCCCCCCCCCCCTCCACACACACACACACACATGATTTATGCTACAGACAAAACCTTATGTGATGGAAAGAATCCACAATCTTGTGCGTTTGAATTAGTCACAAAAAGCATCTTTGGCAGTTTGGAGGGGTGTGTGTGTGTGTGTGTGTGGTGTGTGCGTGTGTGTGTGTGTGTGGAGTTCCACCACTTTAGTACATAATCGTAGTGCAAATGTGTGTTTTTATCTTGACATCCATTCAGCTGCACTCGGACATGCACTTACTCTCCTTGTTGCTCGACTGTTTTCTTACTGTGGCGTCACTCTTTCTTCTCTCAAACAAGCAAGAATCCTCTGAAGCTGCAACTCATATGTCCCCAATATGCAGCCGTAGTAACGAACCTACTGATCAACGTAGAAAAGTTGCTGCCGTTGGCTGCATGAAAGTCTTCCTGTGGTAATCACCTGGCAGCTAGACCGCATCGCCTCCACCTGGCTCCGTAATGGAGAACAGACACACAGCTTAAGTGACCAGCGTGTTTTGTTTGTGTAAGCACCGACGTGCCCGGGTGTGTACCTTTGACTGATGAAACCGCAGCTTAAAGCCTCGTCGGCCGATGCTCTCCTGCTCATTATCTCGCCTGCTGCCGGGGAAGCGGCCGCTGTGTGTGTTTTCACAAGGCTGCAGTCCAGACGGGAATATGTTCACTGTCTAAAGAAAGATCGATAGGCTGTGTTTTGCAGTGTGTGTTTGTGTGTGTGTGTGTGTGTGTGTGTTTGTGTGTGTTTGTGTGTGGGTCTGCAGGTTGTGTTTCTCATCCATGTAGCGAGAGAAAGACAGAGTATGAGGTCAAAGGTCTCCAACTACCTTTTGTAAAAGTTTCTTGAAGTGGAGGCAGTTTGACAAGATTTAAAAGCTTGAACATGTTCCTTCTCCTCGCTGCTTCCTGCAAGATTGATCATCTCTATGCGTTACAGAGATACGTTCATTGCTATTGCTTTGCTTTCTTTTGAAATATGAAACTTAAACAGAAGCCTCATACAGATTTACATCCATTCTTTATCTAATGGCAGCATGTGGTTTGGTAACCACTTTAATGCCTATCATGTCCTCACAAGTACATTATTGTGGTACAAATGTGTGTTTGTGTGTGTTGTGCTCCCAAAGGACTCTATTATGCTTTTATAATGCTTTTTAAAGGGCTTCATGTCACATTGTCTTGACATCCATTAAACTGCACACTACACAGTAGTTTACGGATCCGTACATCCACTTACTCTCCTTTTCAACGGCTGAACACTTGCTCTTATAATGAAAACAGACACACTTGATTGATTTTATTCTCAAACACGATGCCACCTTGATCCCAACTGAAAGCAGAATTCTCTGCGACGCCGCTATGTACTTTGTCATAGCGGACAACACATTTGTATCTCCCGTCTTCTGGTAACATCAGGCTTCTTTTGAAACCGCCGTCGTCTAGGTTTTTTTATTTTTTTATTCCTGCTTTATTTCTTCTGGCAGCAGGTGCTTGACTGATCAAGCCCGTCTGGTTTCCTGCACGGAGGAGAGAAGTAACGAGGGGGGAATTACATCTATACAACAGTGACGTGCAATCTCACAAAGTTTTCTAACCCTGCGACTAACCCGTAATAAATATGCATGAACACATTGTGTGAAAAACAAACCAAAAAAAAGAAAACGGCTATTCTTACACCAGCATGCTGCCTCCAAAATCACCCTTATTACATTATAATGCAATACATTTACTGCAATTTGACCACATTTTATTCCGCTATTGCAACAAACAGAAAAAGTATCACCCACAGCAGGTGGAATCATTTCCCATTATGCAATGCTTCACATTTTAAAGATGCAAAAAAAAAAATAAGACTGCTGAGTCAGCGATGATGCAAACCGAACCGTCTGAAATCTCACCGTTACTGCTGATGACTGAGTAAAATATATTTGGATTTCATGATACAGGAAGTATGGGATGATTGGACGAGGGATGGGTTTCCGACGCTTGCTTGATAATGCTAGCATGTTGATGTAAAGCAGGATCACTGGGTCATTTTAGCGTATTAGCATGCTAACACTCGCTAATTAGCACTGAACACAAAGTACAGCTGAGGCTGATGGGAACACCATGAGTATGTTATCAACCAAAGTATCTGACAGACTGAAATTTTGGCCTGATGGTGGTTCAAAATGAAAATAAATGTTATTGTGGAACTCTTGAAGCTGACGTTTTAGAGGTAAGTGCTCGGATGGCATCGTAACAAAGGCGGTTTCCACGGGAATGATGCTTGAAAGCAACCATCCCTTTGCTTCTGTCGAAGACGACGTGTGGTTAAAGCCGTCTCTCTGAGAACACTGACGTGCTTCACAAACCAAACCGGGCTCTTTCATTCTTCACGTCTTCAAACATACATGTTCAGAAACGGTACAGCTGTTTGAAAATTCAGCTCTCTGTTATAAAGAACCCACGCTAAACACTTGTTGTACAAATGACAAGGCAAGGCGATTTTATTTGTATAGCACCTTTCAACAACGAGGCAATTCAAAGTGCTTTACCTAAAACATTCAAAGCACTGGGGGAAAAGCATGAAAACAAGCCAATTAAATAACATTAAAAACAAGATTATTAAGGATTAGAAATTACAGTGCAGTATAAGAAGTTCATAGATAGTAGCTGCATCTTTCTGGAAGTTTCTTCCAGATACGTGGATGAAGAAATACCTTCGCCACGATGTTCTGATTCATAAAACCAGATTATTTGAGTTGATTTATATGTTGTTTTTTGTCTGCATCACCTCTGTTTGATTAAAGTGTTTGCTGTTGTATCCTATTCAACGCTAAAGTGGCCTCTGAACTGTCTGCAGGTTTTTGGGCGTCCCTCCAGGAAGAGGAAGCTGCCCTCTGACAGGCCCGCTGCCCTTTGACCTCATCTACACCGACTATCACGGCTTGCAGCAAATGAAGCAGCACATGGGTCTGTCACTGAGGAGGAACAAGTCAGTCCTTTTTTTTGCTCTTTCTCTCTCTTTGTTTTCCTTTGTTGTATTAGTTTTTGTTACCAGTAATTGCCTTTCTGATGAAATACTCGACCATCGGCTTATCGACTGGCCGGTGTTGCAGACTGGTAGACATCGGGCGGCTAACGTCACAGTACGTCAGCAAGAATCCTCCTTTAGGGGGATCTAATCTGGCCACTCTACACGGTGATCAATCAACCAGGTGCTGCCTTCATCACAAACTCTCTTTTATAGGTGAGGAAGGAAAGTTGGAGCCTGTTTAATGAACTGGCCTTAAAGCAAGGGCATCATTATGTACGACAATATAAAGTAGTTTGTGTCGTTTTAAATGCTCAAACTAATAATGCACAAGCTTCTGTGCATTCAGTGTTTGGCCTTCAGTTCTGGCTGAGCAGCACTGGAGCGGAGAATAAAAGCAAATCCTCTATTTTTATTCAAATAAAAAACAGCTAAACATCTTTAAATGAAAAGGGAAGAGTAAGAAGGGGGAAGAAGTATGAGAAAACAAATGATTATCATGGGGTGTAATATTGTTAGATTGTATGCGGTGGTTCGATTTTTAGGGGTGCTAAATCATTTATACGACACGTCTCACACTTTTAGTTCTCCGAGATGATTCCTGGCAGGGCAGCAGTAAAAAAAAAACCTCCGCTGATTCCAATCAGCGTCAGTCCAAGGTGAGCTGATCGACTAACATTCCTCAGCAGAGTGGAAGACCTATCCTTTAATTTCCTCCACGGCCCTGACGCTGATTGGGGAGGCACGGTATTGATCTCAGATTGGATTACATCAATTGATTTTTGACTTCCCGGTGTTAATATTCACTGCTGATGAAGTGCTTGTCTTCTTCCCCCGTTGGAAACTAAATGCATTGGTCTCCAGTGTTCCTCCCTGGCTTCTCTGTTGGTGTTTGATCAGGGAGGATATTAACGCGACAGATTTTAAGTGTTGAAATATCTTCCAGAGTTTAGCCTCTTTTTAAGGTGTTTGACTTTAATTAATTCATTTATCTCAGGCTTGTCCAGGCTGTGTTATGATCTCTGCCAGCAGGGGGCCCCGTGGTGGCTGTGAAACGAGGCTGTGATTTAAGCCTCCGTCGTCTCACCTTGAGGCTTTTTTCGTGGGGAAAAATGGGGCTCGTGCTCGTTCAGGGAGGAAATCCAGCATCCATGTGACATTATTACATCCAGCAGCAAAAGTGAGCTGCAGTCATTAGGCCAGGGCATTTAAAGTCCTGTTGTAGACGACATGCTGGACGCCGCAGAGCCCCGACTGGCTCATTAGCCTCAACCATCTTGATTTTCTTCAAAAACGTATGAATTGCGCTCCTCTTTAGACGCTCCGTGTTAGATAAACGGCTGTGAATGTCCCGTCAGGCTCCGGCTGCTGTAAATCTGGCCAGCAGGGAGACCAGCTGCGTCTGCCGGAGCAAATAAAACATTCGTCTGGTTCCCTGGCAAAGATATATCGGTGCTATTTTGGGTGAAATAAGCCAAGAATTATTTTTCTCTCTCAGTGTTTGTCTCACTTAATCAAAGGAGGGGGGGGGGGGACTGTACTATTTGAAAGCCGGAGACGACGTTGATCTAATTTTAGCTCGGCCTACTTCTTCTCCTTCTGTCCCAGGTGCCACATCCGAGTGATTGACACCTTCGGTACTGAGCCGGCTTACAACCACGAGGAGTACGCCACTCTGCACGGCTACCGGACCAACTGGGGCTACTGGAACCTCCACGGCCAGCAGTACATGACCATGTTCCGTACGTGGGCTTTGGTTTTTCTGAGTTTCTCTTTGCTTTCACGGAGGTTGGACATCTGCTTAACGGTCTGCATGAACCCTCTCGGATGATTCGATTCATGTCGAAGTGTTTCTGCGACTCAAAGCGGGAGCAGATTGCGTGAGACCATAAAATCCACAGACCGTAACATGCAGGTTTTCGGGCCACAAAGGGATCGGAGCTCAATGCACCGATCCGACTCTTTGCCGATACCTGGGCTTTGGGTTCCGGTCAATAGAGAGGAGCGATCCGACGCCAGTGTTGAATTGATTAGCTGTGTGCCTCAGTGTGTAGAAGTGAGTGGGATCGTTGTTTTAGGTGTAAGGCTGGACTCAAACATTACTTTATTAACTACTTCAGGGTAGGTCATGTGGAAGAGACTTTGAACGCATCGCCAAACCGAAAAGTCTCCGTTCAAAGCCGCTCCCACAGAACGCCAAAGAGAACGGCAGAGTGCACAACCAGGAAGTAAGCATCGACAGACAGGGAAGGCTGTCCAATGACTTTCTCTGGCCCAACCTTTTTGATTGGACGTGTTTTTACAGTTCTGCCACATTTAATGTATTCATTGCTATCGGTACGTAGAAGGTGTTTCTGAATAAAATCACCTACTCAACCTTTAAATCTACATTTAACAAACACTTATATGAACCAGCTTGGCCAGTCATACACATGCTAGAACGTACACACACGGAACATTCGCTGCATAATTTGTGAAGTTGGTGAAACTCCAGCCGCTTGTGTCGTCTCCCATTTAATTCAGCGACGACCGCCGCCCCGCTGTTTCCACAATACTTCTATCACAGAGCCGACATCCGCAAACGCTTTCATCTCTGGTTTGACGATTTGACTGAGAATACCCTTTCTCTCTCCTTCCCACTTGACGTCTCCCTGCTGGAGTGAAGTTCCTTTGTGTTGTTTCCTATCCTGAAAGCTTTTGGCACATTAAAGCCGCCATCCAAAACTCTCTGATGGTTAAAACTACAGGAAAGAGTCATTCCTGGTCGTCGACCAACCAATCCGTGCGAATGCAAACACATCGTGTTGTTTATTCAGCTGTTGAAGTTGGAGGTGGAATTGTTTTTATCACACTGATACAAAGAAATGAATTGGAACAGTTAGTCATTATAAAACATGAATTTCAGCGTAACAGAATCACCGCAGCTCTACTTATTGTTCTGTATTCTTTGCATGCGTCCGCTGTCTGGATCTCCACACTCGCTCCTTTAGCTCCCATCGCATTCTTTTTGTGACGTGAAATTGGACGTGTACCTTTTTTTTGTGTGACCAATTGCATTGTTTATCCTTGGCAGCCCACACTCCAGATAACTCTTTTATGGGTTTCGTGACGGAGGAGCTGAACGAGACGGAGCGGCTGAACATTCAGCGGAACAAGGTTAACAATATGGCTGTTGTGTACGGCAAAGAAGCCGGCATGTGGAAGGTCAGTATCACACAACAACGCCCACGGAAACTTTTCTCTTTGTGAAGGATTACAAACGGATTTAAAGGGCACAGCGGGACACGCAGAAAACCTCTAAAAGTCTGCTTTCCTGGAAACTTGAGAGCGCAGTTTAGTTTTATGGGCGATCATTTTGTCTGAGATGAAGAAAATGCATGAGGAGGATTTGAGTTTAATGGAACTTGGACAAATATGGGCACACAATACAAATTATATACTTTTAGATTCAGTGAGACTTAGCCCCCCCGGTGATCCCATTATCCACTGTCAGGCATGAATAAACATCCATAAATCCGCTTAGAAATCATAGGAAAAGAATTGTTTTTAGGTCATCTCCTTTACAAAAGTAATCTAGTGAAAGGTTTCTGTATGGGTTCATTGCAAACACGTTGCTAATTGCTAATTTAGCATACCTTTAAATTGGACAATTTGCCAAAATGAGGTGAAATTACAACTTTAAAACTCTGCTTTCCACAAGTCAGCTGACATGACTCCGACAGGCAGATTCAGTGCATCTCATAATTGCTGGAATCATGAGGTTCTTTGACACTAATACAACTTTTAGTTAGGAGAACTTTTGAGAAACCCACTGGATGTTACATTTTCTCCAAACAAGTTTCTCCTCCAGGACTGTGGCCTGAAGTCTGGTGGTAGCGGAACAATTGCTTTTTGTTTAGAGAGTAAATTTGTCCTCCGAGCGACTGGCAGCGTTTCTCATTGTTGCTGTAACTTTGAAGTGAGCTGCAGTCTCCCACAAGGTTTGGTTCACTTCACTGACTGCAGCTTTGTTCCTCCACCAACACAACATTCCCTGTTTTCTCCCAACAACGTGAGCTGCAGTGTAACATTTGTGCATCTGACAGATGTACTAGCCGGTGGTGTTGGGGTCTCTCCAGACAATGAATCCCCCTCTGGTTGGGAGTCTCTTCCTCTGCCTTTAGAGGTTCTGTAGTTCAGATGAGGAATGTGGGACTTGTAAAGGTCCTGGGAGGGAATAATGACTAATGTTTCATGTCATATTCTCTCTTTTCTCATGAACCTGCATCTCTCTGCTCCACTTCCCTCCTCTTCATACTTCTGTACTCAACCTGTGCTGCTCTGCATTCATCATCCCACAATGCATCATTGATGGATCCACACAGCTCCACGTAAGTGCAGGTCTTTTACTGACATTATTGATTCTCCAAATACCAAAAAAAAAACCTCTAGGCTTTTCGCCTGAAAAGAATATTCCACTTCAGTTTTGTTGGCATGAATTGAGTCTTAAATCTATTTGAATGCCAGTTCTGAAAACAGATAATATCAGACTGTTTGTGACAAATATATATAATATCTCCCAACATCTGGATCTATTACTGGAATATCAACTTCTTCTGTAATGTTGGACACAGGAGTATACACATATTTAGATGATGATTCAGAAATGAATGAATGAAGTAATAAAGTGTGTCATACTTTCTTTTTCACACAAAAAATGTGTTCATAATCGTCCCAGAATGAGATTCTTACTTTAAATAAAAGAAAGTGTGATTTCATCTCCATGTTGCTAGAAGACATTAAAATGGTCCAAGATGAAAAACGACGAATAACACTGGGATGACATTTATAAATGATTTATGCCCTGAAGACATATCATTAGTGAATAATTCATAACATTCCTCCAGAAAACCTTTTTGGAAATAAACTAATTCAGTTTAACGTCGGTGAAATGATTCAAGTAAGTTGTCCCAACGGGGCGAAACATGAAGATGTACATTGATTTAAGTGCTTCCTGACTTCACAGGTAGAGGAGAGTTCACAGTTAGAAAAATGATGATGTCACAGCGACTTAGAGCAGACTCGGATCTCCATTAACCAATACTTTTGTTCAGGCGGGGGTGATACTGTTGAGTTCCTCCTTGAGTGTGATACTGATGAATCAATTCAATCAAATGGTCATACGTGTGTCGGTTCTGCCGGGGGAACTTTGTGTAAAGTAAACATTAAAACAAGAACAAGCAAATAAAAACATAACAGACATCAGATATTCTGAGTAATCTGTCCAAACTGCAGGTCAAATGATTAAAAGTCTTGGCGTGGCGACCATTTCTCCAAACACAAAGTGGGCAGTCAAACGTTAAAATGAATCAACAGGGATCTGGTGCACAGAAAAAGTAGTCCCAGCTCCACAAGTCTCCTTTTGTTAGGTTTTGAACTCATTTTGTGCCCGTTTTGTGTCAAAGGGAAAGGAGAAGTTCCTGGCCATTCTGCACCGCTACATGGACATCCATGGGACGGTGTACTACGAGTCGCAGCGCCCCCCAGAGGTGCCGGCCTTCGTCAAGAACCACGGTCTGCTGCCTCAGCAGGAGCTGCAGCAGCTCCTCAGAAAAGCCAAGGTGGGCCGGATCACAATGAAACGCTTTGTTGAAAGTTTTTCTCCTTTTGTAGCGTTAAGTCTTATACAAGAGGTTGACCTGGATATGAGCCACTCCGTGTATAGACTCGTGATTTTCTCCTACTTTTTTTATTTTCCTTGTGAAGCTCTTCATTGGGTTTGGCTTCCCCTACGAAGGTCCCGCCCCTTTGGAGGCCATAGCCAATGGCTGCGTCTTCCTACAGCCCAAGTTTAATCCTCCTCACAGCTCTTTCAACCACGACTTCTTCAGAGGGAAGCCCACCTCCAGGGAGGTATATGCACTTATCTTTCACCACATACCGGTAAATAAATATGCAGATCTTGACTCTAATAGTTTTGTTGTGATTGTGAATCACGGTACTCCATGTATTCCTTCTCAGGTGTCCTCTCAGCATCCGTACGCAGAGCAGTACATTGGCAGGCCTCATGTCATCACCATCGACTTCAATAACTCTGAAGAGTTCGATGCGACCGTCCGTGAGATTATGAGGATCAATGTACGTTCATTTATCTTTGTTTACCCTCCAAGCTCAGCATTCAACAGGATGGTCTTATAATTCTAAAGTCAAGCACAGAACACTGCTGCATTATTAGAATAGTTTGATCTTCCCGTCTGGTTTGACCCACTTTTGAGGCGCTGAGCCTTTAATAGACCTTTTAATCACGGCAGCCTGCATTACAGCAAAATGCTTAGCTGGCCGCCTCTCCGTTGGCTGAGCTGCTAATTGCTGGAGATATTGAGTGGCTATATATTGAGGTGGCTGTTCACACCTGGGTTTACATGGTAGCCTTCCAGAGGCCAGCCTTACAGGCAGGAAGCATTGTCCGCCGCAGATCATATTAATCAATCACGCTGTGCTCAATCTGTCGCCAGAACAACTCCGAGCGCCGGCCAAGCCTCTCTGTGCCTCTACCTGTCAGGTGTGTTAAATAGACCTTGTGTTTTCCTGCTGATAGAAGCAGAACCAGTTGTAATGCTGGTAAGTGCTTAAAAAAAGTAGTTCCTGGGGGAAGGAAAAACCTCGCCGGCTGAGTCGGCAAGTTTCACCTCAGAGTTGAAAGATTAAATAAAAAGCAAAAGAGACTTAATTTATCTAAATGTATATTTCATTCAGACACAGTTCGGGAGAAAATGCATTTAATTTCTGATTTGTAATTGTTTTCTATTATAATTCTATTACTTCTGCTTCCTGTCTCTGCTGGTTGCCTAGCAACTGGTCACTTTATTTTAGTTACAATTGTTTGTTTTTTGTACTAATTAACCAAACAAGATACAACAAATGGATTGGTGAGTTTTAAAGGTGACGGCAGGTGGACTTTGTTACTTTCAGACGGAGTGACGCTAGCTGTTTCCCTCTATTTCCAGTCTTTGCGCTAAGCTACGCTACGCTAACGGACTGCAAGCTGATATAGCTTCAGATTTATCAATATTAGTTTCTCATCTACCGTTCGGATCATTACTATAGCAGCAAACAACTATCTGCTATGTAAAGTTATAGTAGAGTAACGTCACCATGAGCAGAGAAGTTTCCCTCTGTGTGTGTTGTTATCCTGAGCTTCTACTTGCTTTATTGACAGAGCCGAGCCTACCACATGTGGTTTTAGTGCACGTTTGTGCATGTGAGCGTGTCCCGCTGGCCTGCACTGCTCTCAGACGGCGGTACCAGCTGATAACGCCGTCCCGACCGCCAGCATCACATCTTGGCACCCTTCCTCCGGTTGCCCCTCAGGGAAACCCTGTTAGCTCCGGCAGCACATTGGCGGTAGTTTGTTCTGTTGGCACCGTCAGCTTAAATCTGTTGAGAAGCAATCGAAAGGAATGTTGTGTAGCAAACACATTCAGCTTTTTTAATATTTGGACAATGGGCATGTAGTATATTTTAATGCAGTTTTAAATATAATGAATCTTCATATACTTGCAGTAAATGCATTAAAATCTCAGCACATGATGTTCTTTAGTCAACATATATTTAGATGGTTTGTTTGTTTGTTGGATACCTTCTTCCGTCAGAGGGCTCAAGAGCTGCATGCCTGTCTGACACACTGTTGCCTCAGATTTTAATGGCACCATGGCAACAGTGCGTGATGGAAATGAGGCGGGAGGCAGCTGATTAAGTAGCGGTAAAATGCCGGAGACACCTGCCCGATCTTAACCATCTGGGTTCGTGTGCCTTTTTTTTTCTGGACGCGGTTGCTCCGAGCGTAACTCGCAAATGTGGAGGAAGTTTCATTTTATTGTCACTGATGATGGCATGAAATAATGAATGTTGCTCATACATATATATATTTTTTGTGGCCGAGCAATGCAATCAGTTTAGGTATATAAATTACACATTGTCATTTTTAAGAAAATGTTTTCCGCTGCTGAATTCAAATCACCCTCCATGAAGTGTTGTTTCTTCCTCTCTCGCTTCTATTATATAAAGATGCCGAAAGGCAAATTGCATTGCGGAATATCTGATGAAGTGCCAGATACATTTCCAGATACATTTCATTAAACTGGGATGAAATGAAGTAATAAGAAAGTGCTAAAAGGAACAAAACACTAAAAGGAACCATTTGTCAATTCAGAAGCCTGAGTGCTTTCGTGGCCTGATGGTAAACAATGAGATCCCGTTTTAGCTGGCATGGGAGACATTCATTACACATTCCCTTTTCTGCACTGAGCGTTCCCAGACAGAATGTATTTCATTGTATTGATATCAGCGAAACACAATGGGTTTAGAAACGCAGTAATTACAGTAATAGAAACCTACTTAGATCCAAAGACTGCTCTCATTTCTCCACACCGCCGCCAAAACACTAGAATGGCGAGGAAATGCTATTGATCTCCGCCTGAGTGGATTTCAATCCATTTCTTCTCAAAGAGTCAGACAAAGAGTGAGGGGCTTTAACGGCGACACCGACAACAGCACCCAAAGGACCCGGGATGCACGGAAACCTCAGCCCTTCAGTCCTGGACGACCTGTGGTCCGCTGCCAGTTTAATTCCTTGTTTGACATATTGATGCAGTCGTCACTAAAAATAATGAAATCAGTTTTCAAAGCTGTCACCTGTGATGTATTAGCTCATTGATTTTAATGTGTGGCGTGATATAAACCTCTCACAATTACGCTAATGAATATGTCAGCTTTGATTAATTATCAGATGCTCTGTGGCTGTAATTACGTGCATTGGCGTATTCTTGCGGACACACACACACACACACACACACACACACACACACACGCACGCACACACTAGCCCTCACTGTTCCTTCATCTGTGTTTGCAGGTGGAGCCGTTTCTGCCCTACGAGTACACCTGTGAGGGGATGCTTGAAAGAGTTCACGCCTACATTCAGAACCAGGTGGGTCTCAAACCTCTGCAGGCGTAAAGACGGAACAGACTGTGGTCACGGATTTATAATTTATAATTAACAGCTTATTTAATAACTAATGTTAGGGTGAGATCAGGTTAAATTCCAGTCTTAGTATTAGACAGGAATGAGTCCAATAGCTGCATATCTACACTGGTGCCCATAAAGTTGGAATATTTTGTTTTCAGACACAATCCTCTGTTTATTCCTATTAAAATGCATCAGTAATTACTTTGGACTGCAGGTGCAATGATTACATAATGTGTGCTGATTACCCAGGTGAAATGAATTCATGCATAACATTTGTTTGGCGCTTTAAAGACAAGACATTTCCAAATGATTCTAACTTTATGGCCTGTTATACAGTGGGAACCACTCATATGAATATCACATCTGTCCAGGTCACTGTAAGTGATAATTAAAACCATCTTTATTCCACACACAGATTATCATCTAATTACCATTTGTACATTTATTACATGAATATAAAGTAATGACTCCGGCAGCTCCAGAGTTTTATTCTTTCAAACGCTGCTAGAAAAGGTTCAATCAGGAGAGTGCAGATCTCCACCAGCTGTGTCTGCTACCGACAGTATTGTGTTATTGAATGAACACAGCCCACCATTGGCTGAGCCCCCCCTCCCCCCCTCCTCCTAGACTGCAAGTGTATGAGACGTGATTTTCACACGACAGATCCGCTCTGGTTTTAATCTTTGCTGATGTCTGCTCCGGTGCTGTGCAGGTGCAGCGTCTCGGCTCCGTCTCACGGGCGTAACCGCGACGTCAGACATTTATTTAGGCTTAAATGTTTCAAAAACACCAACACTTGCTGTAAGATTGACACAATGCTGGGAAGGAAGCAAGCAATAACATCGAAGCGCCACCTTGAAAGACAAAGGAAACGTGTTCACCTCTGCTCATTAGGTCAGGCTTCGTTGTGCGAGGGTCTCCGCTTCTTTGTTGACAGGAGAGGGGAATTAATTGGCTGCGGCGTGCCGGA
Source organism: Chelidonichthys spinosus (assembly GCA_029853015.1). Classification (NCBI taxonomy): domain Eukaryota; kingdom Metazoa; phylum Chordata; class Actinopteri; order Perciformes; family Triglidae; genus Chelidonichthys; species Chelidonichthys spinosus. The sequence continues at coordinate 16,981,748 of CM056839.1, read as the reverse complement.
TCCTCCATCCTCAGCCGTCCCCATTATATTTCCTCAAGTGTTTGTGAGGCACTTTTTTTGTTGTTTTCTCATTTGTCCGTCTCTTGGGAACGGAAACAAACCAAACCTTTTGTCCCGATTACCTTGATGGCTGCATTCGTTTCAGCCCAGGAATTCAAACAAAGGTTGTTTTTTTCAAGTTCCAGCAAATGTTGAATGGATAAATGAAGGTCTCTTCTCATTAAAGCATTCATATGTCCATTGAATTCGGCTGTGAAACTGAGCATCTATCTTAGCTTCCTTTCTGGGACTTCTTATTTGCTTTGCCAAAATATGTCCTCCTCAGCCCCGCCACCGGGTCAGCTATTAAACTCTTTGCAGGCAGCAGCTGCAAGCTGAATAGACGGGCAGGATGACTCATTTTTCTCAATGATGGTCCTCGAGGATGGTGATGAAAAAGAAAAGTAATGCTCATACTGTACAGAAAAAGTGGACTTGTTATCCAGCCTGTTACATCAAAATGGGAGTTCATTAATTATTAAGTCACGTTTTAGTGCGTTTGAATGAAATCTGGGCCGAGTACTCAGACAGAACCAAAGATACGGCTGCTTTCGCACCTTCGGTCCGGTAACAACAGACTTGCATCCATATTCCTGTTAGAGGCGATGCGCCCTGATTCTGGGGGGAACCAATCACAGGATTGTATTATGTATTATTTCCTGATTAATAATAATATTTACCACATGGTCTTGATGATGATGCAGGAGACGAGGAGCGAGTCAGTCTGTGTATCTTGATGTTTACTCCTCTTGGTTGTCGATCAGAACTAAAATTCATCAATGAATAATGTTTTGCTCTCGATCCAGACCGGTCTGCCGGTGTAAAAGCACCCTAAAACACCCCTTTTTTTTAGCGGATGTTGTCGTCCTCCCGTGCATCCATCATGTTGTTTACGGCTGCTATCGTGTCTGGCAGGTTAAAAAAAGTGTTAGCCTCTATGCTCTGACACCACTCTTCCCAGGCTGTCAGCCTCAACGTGCCGTGACTGACGAGACTGACTCTCCGTCTGGCATGAACACCGTCAGACTCTCCTCCCTCTCTCTTTCCTCCCCCTTTCCTCAACCTTCTCTTCCACCATTTCCAACTTTTTTTACTATTTTGTTTCTCAACTTCTCAAGTCACCTACAACTCTTACCCCTCCTCCTCGTCTCCCATGGCAACATCCTCTCCCCACCAGCCATCCCACTCCGACCTTTTTGATTGCATGATGACACATTTAAAACTTCCCACCTGTCCTTATCAGTATGTGTCTTGTTGTGTGCATGTAACAGGGGAAAAAACACTTTGTTGACATTTTCTCATTCAACCCAAGAGATGTAGTGGAAAGGTTTGAGCGGAGGTGAGGTTCAGAATGACCAGCGGTCCCTCAATGCAGCATAGATGTGAGATACCAACATGAAACCTACTGGTGATGTCACCAGCCCCAATAAATGACAGGTCAATAGAAGCTTGATAGATGAGGTATGTTCGTTATTTTAGGACTATTTCAGTCAGACATGTAGGAAAAGTCCAGCTGTGTATGATTGGAGTAATGATGGCTGCTTCACTTTAAAGGTCCTAGTATTATTCTGCTGAGTCACTTCCACTCTTACTGCTCTTAGTCTAGCTTACCAGGACACATGCAGTGTTGTGCTATTTAATTTCTTCTGGTCCCACAGCGCCAGGCTTCGCCTCTATATACTTTGCATATATTTTAGTCCTGTTTTTTAGGTTCTCATTGAATATTTTCTATATTTAATGAGCATTCAGCCAACTCAAACCGAGCGTTTCTGCTCCACGTGCACGAATGCGGCCCCTCAAAGCCCCTCAAAGCCGGCGTCTGTAAGGAGCGTGACCCCGACCCTCCCTAAGGAGGCTTTGAAGGCACGGATGAATAGAGTGGCTGATGTCTCTGCTCCTTCGCCATGCCGTTGTTAATTTTAACAATCAGTATTCACATGATGAAGTAACAAGATCTCACGTATGATTAAAACAGACTCTCCTGCTCGTTCTCTTCTAATTAAGCACATAATGTGATCAGTACGCGACGCGTTTTGCTTCTCGGCTGCACAGCTGTCGAGTTAAATATTACTTTCAAGATCTACAGAAATGTTCTTTGTTTTTTATGTGTAGGATGAGACATTGTCTGACTTTGATGACTCTATACTATAATTACATATATGCATGTGGAGCATGTGGATGATTGCTGGACCAAAACAGATAAAGAAATGTCTCACAAGCTCCACATATGAAAGCAAATTCATGCATATATGAAAAGGAAATAGAAAGATTTAATAACAGTTGGTTGCATCTCCACATGCCCCTGCTATCCGTCTCTGTCTCTTAACCTTGCCCCTTCCCACGCCTCGTTACAGTCCTGATGAGCTGTGCGTGTGTGTTAGTGTGTGTGTGTGTGTGTGTCACAGATGTTGTCTGCGTTTAGCAGTGGAAGTGCGGCAGCGATAGAGAGATCAGCAGCTTTGTTATTGCCTGCGGGCGTTGGGAGCCTGTTTTAATAAACGGGTCTGGAGGCCAGTGGGACGCGTCAGAGAAATGTTATCACCTGGCTCTTATGAATAGCCCCAGCTGGAGTGGAATCTAATCAGGACTCTCACCAGAGCCTAATTCTTCCTCCAAACATCATTTGTTATTGGTTTGGCATAACGGCATTCATATCATTTCCTGGAAGATTGACGAGGGCTTCAGCTCAGATAAGCACCTTTTGTACGGCGGCGGCCCTTTTAATATTTCCTCTATCATCATGTGTTGCACGGCTGAATGTATCGTTTGTCAGAGTGGAGTTTATTTTAGCCGACAGGTCAAAGTGTTTGTAACACAACACAGGACATGGCACTGATCTGGGTCACTTTGTCTTTGCACCTGCCAGGACTTCTGTTCCCCCGAAGCCCCGTTTCCTGCGCTGAACTCGTCCTGGCTGAGCAGCCCCGCCGGCCCCTTCGTCCTCCTGCCCAACTCCAGCGTCCTGGCTTGGGCCGCCAACGCCAGCGCCCACGCATCCTGGCCTCCCCTCAGCGCCCTGCGCCTCTCGGCCTCGCCGCAGGGCCAGTCGTGTGTGACGGCGTGCCAGAGTGCGGGACTCGTCTGCGAACCTGCCTTGTATCGTTTCATCAACATTAAGGAGGCCTTCAGCGCGTAAGATTTGTTCACTGATGATAACACTTTAATCTTTTCATGTGCTGCTATTTATAGCATATGAGATTTTACATAATAGTTGTTTTTTCTATTTTAATATTTTAGATTTGTTTTTTAATGACATGGAAAGTGGTCTTTGGATGTACGGCTGTTTCTCAGGAGGTAATAATACTAATGTATGTATAAAGCATTTTTCATCAAAGTGCTGCACACAAGAAGAATATAAGGAAGACCAGCAGGTAGATCCTCGGTTCCTCTGGTCCGAGTGTGTGAATCAGCATTTAGATTAGATCCCGGTGGCCAGTTTGGCAGCTCGCATGGCAGCCGCTGCCATCAGAGTCTGGATGTGTGTGAGTGGGTGAATTGTCCAAATCGCTTTAAGTGATTGGAAGACGACAACTCCCTTTACCATCAGCATGTCGACTGTGATATTGAACCGCGTTCTTGCCCAATGCACCGTCCACACTTGTAATGACTTCTGGATTTCTTCTGAACTTCTCAAAATGCTCATTTTGCAAAAAAAAAAATAATAAATTGCTTTAACTAACTTTCCCTCTCCACAGTCTCACGGCTCATTTGCACTTCTGCTTCCCAAAAATTATGCAGCAGCACAAACTACCGACCCTCGCTCAGCCTCTTCCCCGTCACATCTGCCTTTTTATTCCTTGAGGTTCTTAGGGGCATCGCTGCAACATTACTATTCATTATGTGATGTATTAGTGGAATAATAATAACCTTTAAAAGTCTTTTATAGTTGCATCCTCATCAGCGTGCGCCTCTTCTGCCTTTTCCTGCTTCCAGGCTGGACCTCCAGTGTGACGCGGTGGAGTCGGAGATGAACCACCTCTTCCCCGCCTTCTCGGCGGAGCACGCTGAATGCGGCCTGCAGCTGGATCCGCTGCTGTTCAGCTGCGCCGGCTCCAGCGCCAAGTACCGGCGCCTTTGCCCCTGCAGAGACTACCGTATCGGGCAGGTGGCGCTGTGCAGAGACTGCCTATGACTAGAGGAGGAGCCGCTGATAGAGACTCTTTTCTAACACTTTGCAAAGGAGAGTCCGTGGTGCCAAACAGACAGTATTACCTCTCAGGGAACTGCATGATTGTACGTTGAATGTGGTGGGTGTGAAGCCTCAGTTTAAAGGTTTACATGGCTGCATTAAAGCCACAGTCTTAACAAAAGTCACATTGAAGTGTGTCATGTGATGGAAGGCATAGTTTAGTAGAGGAATCATGAGCAATCAAAACGGGAAGCTTTTTGATTTAAGAAAAAAGAAAATATCGCAAAATGCTTGAAATTGACAAAGTGTGTTTACTCAGTGTTGTGTGAAAACCTACAGTGTCATAGTGGAGTTTGGATATTTGTACTAGATGCACCCAAAGCCATTCACAGTAGGCATGGGACGATATGAAGATGCAATGACACAATTATTCTGGCTAAAATATTGCAATTCCCGATAAAATATATGCTTAAAATCTATAAAATACCACTTAAACATACTGGAATCATTTAACCAATTTTTTTGAAAAAACAAATAATCAATCATATTGACTCCCTTCATTTTTTTTATTACATGATACTTCCTGTATTTTTAATCAGATTCTATTTTTAACTTCTCGACCGCGATAATCCCGATAATGGAAAATTTACCACCGACTTGGTGAGTGTTTGTATCCGGATCAGCGATGAAGCGTTATATCGTCCCATCCCTCATTTCCACCATGTCGAGATGTACTATTTTACATGTCCTGTATTGAATATATTTGTACATAAGTGTTGTTTAATAAAAGACAGGGGAAGAAAGGCTGTCGCTGTTATTTATACTAGGATATTGATGGGGAATTATATGTTATTATGACAAATGTTCTTTTAAAAGACTTTTGAATTCATAACAAATCAGCAGTTCCTGTGTTGTTACACTTACTTACTAATCGAATAGGAATGATTCGTGTTTTTGTCTCTCGAATAGCTGCTGGGGTTGACCTGTTTTCAGCCCCGCTTTGCCTCGAGGTCCCGCCACCTTCCTCGAGTCGTGCAGGGTCTCGCCTGGTTGGTAGTGCATGGAGCGAGCGAGCGAGCCAAGTTCACGTAGCTGTCATCTTTTGTTTGGGCAGGATTGGCCCCGGGGAGACTTCCTTCTTATCCTGCTGACATCAGCAACTTTGCTCCGTTTGTGTTCCTTTGTTTACTCGTCGACGGCCAGTCTGACAGTTAGGGGTGTTATTGAATGTGATGAATAAAGTTTAATCTGATTGGCCTTGTCTAGCATCGTAGGTTCATCCAATAACGTTTGTTTTTTCGTCTGCTTCTTTACGTGGTCGTCGAGCTGATTTGAGCCAAGCCACTGATCCTGAGTCAAAATAATAAAATACAAGGCTCCGTGGTCTGAAGCCGAGCCAAGAGGACAATAAGTCTTTATTGTTTTCCACATTCTCAAGGGCAGTGTTTATGTCCGGGATCCTGAAGAAGGTTTTCATCTCACCTCCGTCTGAGTGAGATGTAAAACTTCTATGCGTGGTAATGCACACAGAGAGGCTCTCTGGGGGGTTACCGTCGGCAACCGCCTGCAATAAATGCTGACTTTCATTACAGCTGAATGATTCAGTTTCAGTTGGCGTCGGAGAACAATTTGAGTAACGCCTCCACAGTCCGGCCCCGGCTGGTCTCTCTGCTGCGTCTAATGTATGTCGACAGTAAAAAATCCCATATTTTGGGATTTTTACTGTTGGAAACGCAACTAGTCTGCAATACAAGCGGAGAGAAGAAGAAAGTTCAGTTTTTTTAGAGCGAGCCCCCCCCGGCTGCCCAGAGAAAGCCAAGCTGAAATAGCCTGTAGGTCTTCTTACCACCAACTATGTCACTTTAAACTGTAGAGAGACTTTGCAGCTGCAGAGACACAGAAAACATCTGCAACAACTGGAGGCGTCTTCCACTCCGTTATCCCTAACTCGGATTAACAATCTGCATGTTTTATTACTGAAGAACGATGCTCACCCGTGTGTAATGGATATAAGAGATCCCTTCCTAACGCCATTCTGCTGTGTGTGTGTGTGTGTGTGTGTGTGTGTGTGTGTGTTTACATGGACATGACTCACCCATGTATGAATGTGTTTGCACATGTAAACACTAGACCATGTTTACAGAATAAGCCCCCTGCTCTGCTCTCATGTAAGCACGATGAACTGAATACGATCAGAACCGGGATTATCCTCATAAACGGCTTATTCATGTCCATCGTTAACACCAAAATGAATGAATCCTAAACTTGAGCTGAAGCCAGTTTAAGTGTAAGTGTGGTCTTTTTTGGTGGATTTACTACTGAATGGTGTTTTCCTGCTGAGCTGAGGGCCAGTAGGAAGAACCGGCGGGAACTGAATTTATTGGATTGACTGAAATAAAATGTGAAGAGGAGGGAAGAACTGTGTCTCAGATTGGAATGAGAGTATTCCATTATGTATCATATATATTCATTTAATGAGTAAAAAGATGAGTATGACCTGAGGCCTATGGGGAACTGCATCAGGATTTAATGACTTGGATTTAGTGCCATAACGTACAATGGGACTCAAACCTCACAGCATGGTGTCCAGTTCCCCCCCCAGAGATAATATATCAGCCTAATGAGACAATGTTGGACATGTTGGACCTTTCTTTCTTTTCTTTTTTTACACAAAGATGTCAGTTAAAGTCTGTGAACTTCAAGCTGGTACAATTCAATGTTTTAATTCAATACTTTCATTCTCATGTTACAGATTTGGCCACGGAAACACTCCGATTGTCTGCATCATGGTGACAAAATGAGTCACGTTATTTTATATTCATGCCGTCGCACCACACAGAGACATTCTCACGGTTTGCTCTGCGACTTTGTTTGTGTTCCCTGAACGCAAACATGAAGTGACGTTGAATATTGGGCTTTTAAATCACCTTTGCAGATGGAGGTTATAATGTTCACGGAAAAGGATGCAATGACGCCAAAGTGGTAATCGTGTGAGCCGCCGCTCCGCCGGAGCTGAAGCCCTCCACTAAGATAAGGGGATTTTAATGAGACTGCTTCAAAAGACAGAGCTGGGAGTTTCATTTAATGATGGTGCCGGTATCTCTTTGACTGATAGCGAGGGCCATTTCACAATATGCCCATTTCACCTCTCCAATTCATAATCTCTGAACTAATATTGAACTTCTTCTCAAGTCACCAAAGCCAAAAGGATGTGTGTGTGTGTGTGTGTGTGTGTGTGTGTGTGTGTGTGTGTGTGTGTGTGTGTGTGTGTGTGTGTGTGTGTGTGCTGTGTGTGTGTGTGTGTGTGTGTGTGTGTGTGTGTGGCGGCGGCAGTCAGAAGGCTTTGACTGCTTCACGGCTTTCATGGTTTGAATTCTGATCTTTAACAAAAAAAACTTTGCAAAGTTATGAAAGAAAAAAAATTAGATGTAATACTTTTTCTGAAATGGATTTTCACTATTGAACCGACAATGCTGCACCCACAGTTAAGTATTTTTCTATTCAGCGACGCAGAAAGAAAATCTCACCTCTTTTTCTGCTTTTCATGGCTTAAGTGCTTTTATTAACTTCCTGGCATAAAGAACCGCCGCCGTGAGAAACCATTCAAGGCAAACAAAAACCACACAATGATGGTTTGACATCCTGCAGATCAAATGTGCTGCTTTTGCAGTTGTTTTGTTGACTACCTTGTTGATTTGGTCCTCGGGTAGATTCTCCACACCCTGCTGTGGATCAGTCCGTGACTCAGCGAAGACTTTCTCAGGAAACACGGTTTAATAGCCTTTTCTCTCTCTGACTGTTGTAAATAATTGTAAAAGAGTCAAACCGGTAAACTCAAAGTCAAATCCTTTTTAGGGCCAGAATATCGAGTCAGACTTTAACACTCGATACCGAAGTGAATATGTTGCTCTGTGCCCGACATACGAGAAAAGGAAGTGAGTTTCCAAACTGAAAATACGTTTGTACCAGGAGCCGTCTGATTTCTTAGACGTATAAAGAAGTCTGACGGGTCAAAAATGAAGTAAAATCACTCTTTGTGGGTTTTACCTGGGTGGCAACCTCCAGCTCTGAACAGTAAGCAGGGGTGAGCTTGAGTTTGAATTCTCACCAGCAGGGGGCGACTCCTCTGGTAGCAAAACAGTCTGATTGGATGAAAATGACTCGACTTCTCACTTGAAGATTCCAAAATGCCAAACGTGAGTCTTCTTATAAACAGTCAGTGGCTTTATCTGCTTAGAAAGAGATGTAGATATGGCTTTTTAAATTGGTTAAACAGACTTTGTTGTAGCAATTCTCCCAAATTCCCAGTATGTGTGTGTGTGTGTGTGTGTGTGTGTGTGTGTGTGTCGTTTCAGCGCTGCAGCAGAGCAACTTTACCCATGATGCCGTCTGATTCATGGCTCGGCGGGCCAACCCATCTAAAGGAACGCCAGGATGAATCACCTTTCTCCAAACACAGCAGGCGTCCTTCATCCCTCCCGTCTCACCTCCTCATCGGCTCCTCTCCTCTCTCTCGATCTCTCCAGGTTCCTCTTCCTCCTCTCAAACCTCACCTCATCTCCTCCAGATGAATTCTTTTTTTTTTTTTTTCTTTTCTTTGTCAGACGCCGAAGCCTTCTCCGTGACCAATTACCTCGCTCTTTACATGAATGCCGTGTATTTGACACTCCTTTCTTATCACTCCTCTGTTGTGCTGGCTCGGGTCTCTTCGGCTCTTTAGTATGTGTGACAGAGCGGAGACTCGCTGCCCGTCCGCTGCCTCCCACAAAGATAAATGCCTCACACATAATGACCCTGCTCTTTGTGTGCAGGCTCCCTGTATGCTGATGCCTCTCTCCGTGATAATAGGTGTCTGAAAAACTGACACTTAATAGAATGTGTCCTTAATAGGCCGGTTATGACCATCAGAACTGCAGAGTGGAAGAAAAGGTTGCCGATTGGGGAGACCATCATCTATTATTTGTGGTGCATCACGATAGATGTGTGTTTTTGTCGTTAATAATGATAGTCGTAGGAGTCTGTCTGCCAACTTTAATTTTTCACTCCTCCTCGTTCATCTCTGCCCTCGGCTTTTTCATCACATGTGCGTGAAAACAACAACGTAAAGTTCAACCTAGCTGTTAAAGACGCTGAAAACACTTTATTGTAATTGCATTCTTCGTTAATGCAGATTAATTGGCTGATTTAACGAAATGTCATTCGCTCCTTCTGCATTCCCCGCCTGTTTTTGCAGGATTTGGATGCGTGTGTTGCACCTGAGGAAACCACCTACAGACAGCTCTGCTGCTGCGTGATAAGGCTCTCCTGTCTGCCACGCCGAAGTCTGCTTCATTCCAACTCAACCACAGGCATCGGAGATAGATGTGAGTGGGCAGCGCCGACCCAGCACATATATCGAATCGCTCAGGTCCATGTGGATTTTTCAGCCTCGCTTCCTCTGAGAAGAACCAACACACACACACACACACACACACACACATGATCATGCTGCTCTGTAACTGGTTGTGTTTTAAATACGCAACTTAAAAGGTGGTGAGATCATCAGTGATTGCAGGTTTAAAGGAATAGCTTGACATAACGGAAGGTTGGAAGAGAAATTGAAATCGATTGATCTATTTGTTAAGTATAAAGCTTGGTTTTGTTCACATGAAACAAACGAGATATGATGTGATCATTAGTGAGCTTTAAGGGATGATTTCTTTTCACACTTCCAGTCTTGATGCTGAAATAAGCTTATCAAGACTGTGCCACACAACCATACTATTTATGCCAGGAAAAGATTCAGTATGTCCCAATTCATATGCCAAAAATACCAGGGTGTCCAGGCTTTTCTGGCTATTGTGAGCCTCAATCCTCTGTGCAGTAGACATATGACCAAGAGAGGTCAAGGTACAATGTGATGAAGTAGAACTGAATGCCTACTGCCTGCAACAGTATGCACTTTGTCAGAGCAGAGCACTAAAAGAAAGAAATTAGAAATTAAAAGTTTACGATTTGGAAGCCAGTGGGTTGAAATATTCCTTTAAAGTTCAGGCAGTAAAGTTTGGCAAGGATTTTTTGTGTGAATATATTTTGCGGCGGAGTTAAATGATTTTTCCCCCCTTAAGTCAGAGAAGAGTCAAAAGTCCCGGGAAATCCTTTCCCACCTGTCCTCATATTCCCTTTCCCTCCTCCTGCTGACGGAGCGACGGCCTCCAGGCTGCAGGATATTCCACCCTCTTTCCATCAAATGGACCCATTTCACATTAGACACATCTGCACGCATTTCCTCGGTAATGCGTGCGCTGAGTGGAGTCAAGGGGCTACTCCACAGTCATTCTCCGTTACTGAGTCATGGATCCCGTCGCCAGCTGGCAGCTCCAGCAACAGACACCCAGACTGCCTCGCTCGCCAGCCTCTGTACAATTGCAAAGGCCACACCATTACTGATTCTATAGAGCTGAGAGTGGAGCGCACTAGACACATAAAAACCAATCCTCCACAGTCTTGCGGGAGGAAAGGTTCTGGCTGTCTGTGGCACACGGCTTTTAGGTGGAGGCGAGAGGCTCGGTGACTGCAAATACCTTCAGTCCTGACCAATGAGAGAGAGAGAGAGAGCCTCATCCTTCATAGACAGACCGACAGCAGTGACCCTGCCGTCTGAGTGGGCTGTCAGGCTTTAATAGAAGTGATTGAGACAGCGTGGGTGAATGGAAGAGAAGTCTTCCTGCAGAGAAAAAGATGAGGAGACAAACGATTGAATAGTTGGGGCCAGAATCAAGGCAGATGGATTAGAGCAGCATGTGTATATGATAGCCTTTAATAAGGCTTCTCTCCCGGGGGGCATCTTCAAAGTGATCTTCTACAAACGCCATGGCAAGGATGTACAGCGAAAAGGCAAAGAGGTCTCAAATGGGAATCAAAGAAAAAAACATGTTGATCTTAGATCACGTTGGTAGGACCTTGATGTAAAAGACTTTCTGAGAGATCAATGGTATCACGCAGCTTTGCAGCCAGCATGCTGCATGTTCTTATGGGTTATTCAGAGGACTATGGATTGATGCAGGAGGTGAGAGGGCTGTGGGACCAGATCAGAGAGAGACGGAGTTAAGAAACTGCTGTATCAGCATTCAAACTTGTACCTAGAAAAATGAGGCAACGGTGTGTGAAAGTTTGTGTTTAAAGGGTCGGATTGGTCAAAAAAATACCCAATGGCAAAAAAACAAATAATGTTCTGACATTCAACAATAATAATGCATCTATACACGACCATGATCTCTGACCATGGTCCTGTATACCTCTGCATCCACCCGGCATTCCTGAAATTGGAAACTCTGTGAGCTTTGCCCTCCTTGTTTTGCCACAGATGACGTCCCTTACACGGTGGCCTTGTGCCAAACCTCACATCCTGTGTGGTAAATGATTCATCTGTTTACTCACCATTCAGGATGTTCCTTCTCCCCCGAAACGCTTCCGATGAGTACCTCAGCCCGCTGTTAGCCAGGAAAGAAAGACCACGTTTGATAAATGATTCAACTGTTGGATAATCGATTCTCCCGACTTCCTCTTTGTTGCTGTGGATTAAACAATGACTCGGTTAAAGGTTGTGTAATGTGAAGTGTTGGTGGGTGGGCGTGTCCTCTGACCTCTGTTTAATATTCTTGGATCTCTCCTAATGAGTCGACAGAGAGCGCTCGCAGGCTCATATACTTTCTCCAGACGCTTATTTTCGTACAGTAATTATTTAAGAGAGATTTAATTGTCTTGCCGGTTGTCTTTGCGCGGTAAATCAGCTATTTTGAGAAATCTAACAAAATGGAGCTGCAGGAGATACTTGTTCCAATCACTTAAACCACATGCAGGAGCAACTCATCTCATACGGGCTGACAACGGAGAGTTGTTTCCTGAGGTGTTAGATCTTCATAATGATGCTCAAATGAAGCAGTGTGAGTGTATGCGACGTCAGAGCTTGGTAGAGGCATGTTAACATCACGTCTCCTCTCCACTTTGATCGGCCTTAATTGATCTCATTTGAGCTGGTTACGTCTCCCTCCCCTCCCTGTCTGGCTTATTCATCACATGTCTGTCATGTGACGCTGAATTACCTCCGGCAGCGCAGCGTGGCCTCTCAGCAAAACAACAACTCTTTGAATTTCTGCACACCTGAGGAATTCTGTTTGGCTTTCCCCCCCGTTTTCAACATCACCTGTGAAGCGTGACATAGATAGTCACACAGCTGAAAGCAGAACACCGCATTGGATTTAATCTCCTCCCACACATTCTATTCATACGGAAGAATAAGTGTTGATCCAGAATATTATATCTGGATGTCACCTGTGATATCTTTACTGAAAATGATAGGCTATGAAAAGGGAATGAGACTGTTATTCCAACTGCAATCCCTCTCTAGAGATGGATAAGTTAATAAAATATATCTTTGCTTATTTCTTTTCTTGCAGAGACTCAGGTGAAGATATAAAGCTACAGCCAGCGAAAATAAAATAAGAAATAAAAGTGACAGGTTTTACTAGGGGGGCTTATGGTGGACTATTCTGGAGTCTGCTGGTTGCCTGGCAACTTCAAAGTCACGACGAGCATGGAGGAAGTCACAACGAGCAGCCAAGAAATCGTCCGCCACGTAATCACAAGCGGATGAGTGAGCTTTAGAGGTATCGTGGATTTTGTTGCCTTTAGATGTTGCCAGGCTAGCTGTTTCCCCCTGTTTCCAGTCTTTACGCTAAGCTAAGCTAACTGTTGCTTCCTACTTCGCCTACAGACATGAGAATGGCATTGAATCTCTCGTCTAACTCTGCAAGATAGTGAATAAGTGTACTTAATAAGTAATATTTTTCCAGGCTACTTATATCCAAATAAATCTATATTTAATGCTTTGTGATGAATACAACATTAAGGCTATTAATAAGAACTGATGTCTATATTATTAAATTATTTATACCTTGTGATACCTGCCAGCAGCTGGTGACCATGAACACCTGATGAATGTTAATGTGGATCATGCATGTTAAAAACCTCCTTAATAGGTAACGGACACTAAATAATGGAGGCCATGACTTGGAATATAGCAACCGGAGCGAGACAACATGAGTGATGGGGTGATAATGATCCCTCCTTTAAATCTCCCAAATGGCTTCTTCTTCCCACAGCTGCCCTGACTCCAACGTACGCTCCAACGTCTCCCTCATTTGAATATGAAAGGCCACTGAAAACATACATCACGCTGACTGATTCTGAGCCGATTGGGCGAATTAGTCATGTTGTGCCTGGGAGTCCAGCGCGTTACAATCTGTCTTTATGGTAATATATTTTTTAGCTGCAGATGTCTGAACACCTGCACCACCTATTAGCTTCGCCCTGCTCGCCATGCGGCCGGCGCTGCCAGAGCAGATTGACGGATTCCAGCACAATCAAATCTTAAAAACTGTGTAAATCAGTAAAAAAATTACTAAAAAATACTAGAAACCTGCGTAAACACCAGGCTATTTTTCTCAACTTAATCAAAAGTAGGAATCCAACCCAACCTGGCAACCCTACATGTGCTTATTATATCATATACTGTGTGTGGTGGATAAACCTTGACAGTTTTGCTCTGAAGTCTGCAGCCTTTCTCCAAAAAAAGAAACCCTGTTCTGTGGTTGTTCGCGCTTCCCGGGATAACATTGCCGTTCAGCTGGAAGAAGCCTGAATGTGGCATCTGTTGTAGTTTGTTTCAGGTCAGCGTCGGATGTGTCGGAGAGCTGGTTGCCTTCCTCCTCTTGTTTCTCTGACTGCTGGCTCTGTTTCCTCCGCGTCCCCTTTAATCCACCGTTGGAATAAAAGTAATTATTTCAGCCCGCTGCCAGGCAATCATGTGATCTTCTGTCTTACACCCATTTTTCAGACGGGTAATTTTAAGCTCTCCTGCTCTGCTCGACATTTCTTTAACAAGTTATGCATTTTGAGATTCTCCTCTTAGATGAGAGGCTTGGGATTTTCATAAATCACATCTCACTTATTTCTTGTTTGAAATGTCATCCTTGAGGGTGAACTGTAGGCTGGAACGGTTTGAAGTCGTGTTCTACAGAGGCCCGATGGGATATATTCCATTAGCCTTTGCGTGTGCACTGCATGCACCGCCTTCTGCGAGGAAAGACTTACAGCGTGACTCCTGACAGACTACATCACGACAACCCCTTTGATTTTTCAACTACGTCAAGCTAAAAAAAAAAACTCCACCTGAACTCCTTTCAGCCGTTCTCGTGTAAAAGAAGAGTAGCGGCTTGCTTCTGCACGGCTAAAATATCAGTGCATTTATTTTGGACTGACATCAATCTCATCTTAATTAGGACAAAACAGTAAGCTATTTTTATCAGCCCAGCCCAGATAAATCGCCTCTTGTTGGTTAGTTTTCCCCACCAGTGTCCTTTCAGATTAAATCCATGAGTGTGGAGCTCAAAGCACGGCGCCTATACAGGGTTAGTGCATGTGGGTGGAAGAGACTGCAAGGAAATCATTTCACCGTCAAAAAAAAATTCACATCCATTGCATTTATGTTGCACCAGTTGACTTGAATAGTTACAGGACCCCCACTCCCCCCTCGCTTCAAGAGGACACTCAATAACTAAAAGATCCTTGAGGTTCAGACAGCTCCTTTCAAACATACACTCAGTTATATTATCATTGTTAAATGGTTTGCTTTGACCTTCAGTCCGCGACAGGTTGTTTACACCTCCAGATTGATAACACAACATTTGCCACTATCTGACACTACAGAGACATACTGCAGCTGCTCTGGGCTGTGATATGAATGTGGCATTTTGGACAGCATGGAGGAGCTGCAGGCGGCGCTGCTTATGGATGATTTAGTCCGGCGTATCCCGGACTCGCAGCGCTGATTCCAACCTGAAAGTCTTCAGGTATGAAGAGTCATACATGTTTCATTCAATGTCCTGTTGATTTAATCTCATTTTCCAATTATTGGTAATGGAATGAGGACCTCAAGTGGACGGTTAATGAACAACACCCCCCCTCCGTCATTACGTCCCATGTTAATGTTGATTATGTGGCTTGACTTGTCCTCCTATTATTCCTGCAACCTTCCCGCTCAAATGAAAAAACAAATCCCTCTCATTTGACCAGTCGTTTGACCTTTACACTCGCACTAAGTGTGTTGGTGTCATCAGCTGTTCATTACAGCAGTAAAAGACTTTTCATTTCTCCTTTTTAGATATTTGATTTTTTTTTTATAATCTAATAATAACAAGGCAATAAATAGGCCAATGTAACATGACAACAAATATATCTTGATAGTGTTGCAGCCATTCACTCTCATTGAAAGCTAATGATGCTCCGAAGAGTCACCTCGTTGGAATGTCTCTAATCTCAGGCTTCAAAATTTTTTAGCTTTTGCAACTCCGTTGACGGATCACATCCTCGTTTAAATTCCTTCCGATTACAAAGATTTGGTCACTTTTCTCGACTTCAAGCAGAAATGATTGCAGGTGAAGTAGCAGTTAAAATCTCTCCCCCAAGCAAAGTGATGCTGTTGAGTTAGGTTTTCATGAAAGAGCTCTCTGAAACAGCTTCCTGTGCTCTCTTAGCAGAGGATATATGTGGAAACATCCCTTTAAATCAAATCATAAGTTTTGTGTTTTAGTTGTGTTCAGTGAATAAATTGATCTTTACCCCAACTGCAGGAGAACAAGTAGGCTACCGCTCCTGCTTGGGATCTGTCCTAGAATCAGTATTGCTCTCAAAATAAATGGACACACACAGACACCCACAGACAGGCTTCATTCCAGGGTGTAGGAATGGGTCAGAGGGTACTTTAATTGAATTGTAAATTATCCAATTCGCAGTGCTAAACAGCTCCTGGATAAAATCTGTCTCGCCTGAAAATCATTTTGCATTCCTTAAAGCTCGGCCTATTTGTTTTTGTGTTTTTTTTCTGACACGGTCTCCATTTTAATTTGAATTGACTTCTTCCCCGAGGTGCATTCCCTGCCGGAGAAACAGAGGAGGAAAACAGCAACGCTTTCAGGAGCCAGATGAAACGGTAATCACTCAAACTCACAGCCACAAGTCACTTCATCAGCATCATTGCACTCATTAAGACCTTGAGTTGCCTTCAAACAGGAAACTATATTTCGGTCGGATAACTGCACGGCTGAAATGTTGATCACAACATTTGATAGTTGGAATCTGGCGCCTAGACACGATGTCATTGCTCCTGCACAGACGTGATCACATGAAATGTTGGAGTGGTGATTAAATACGATCCCCGTCGGAGCCTGCAGGTGCATGCTGGGGCTGAAAGAGCAGGAAGCAGCAACACTGATGCACGGCAGGGAGAGATGGGAAATGATGTACCACCTCATTGGCAAGATGTGTTGTATATAATATGGAGTGCAGCTTGAGTTGACCGCCTGAACTTGATTCTGGCTCATATGTGTGAATATCTGCATGATAATGAGCACTAACCGGAGAGCAAACAGCCCTTTTTTTATTCAGGAGTCTTTGCTTATAAAGGACAATGTTGTTTAACAGATCCTATTCCTGTATTCTTTGATGGTGAACAGCTGATGGAACGAGGTTTATTCATGCTCTGGATAACCAATGCATGACTAAAAAAAAGATTTGCCAAAGGTTGCATAATCTCCAGGAGAGTTACTGCCAAAGGTTCCAGCTCAGCGGTGCCTGCGGTGTGTTTAGTGGATGGAGAAATCCATCCAATATGCTTAAGTCATTATGAGAGTTAATTAGACAGGAGCACTAAGAGGATTCTAAACAAGGAAGATGAGCTCAGAGAGGTGATGAGCCCAGCTTTGAGGAGACGGCCGGTAATCCTTAACGTTTTTTTTTTTTTGGTGGGCTGTAATTTCCACAAACAACTGAGAATGTAGGTGAATATTTAAATCAGGAGGATAAAGATGAGTCATTGTGTTTGTGCTCATGCTCTGACGGCGGGATACAGCAGGATGTGAATATCAAAGTATCCGCTGTTGTCATCATAGATGACAGGAGGCATTTTTACGGCCCTTGATCACAATTAGAGTACCAAACGGAAATGACAACGCGACTTTTAAAACAACCACAATCACCCACTCAGGAGAGACAGGAGGACATTGTGAGGCCTGCAGGAAGGATTGGTCCCCGGCTACATTTAGATATATCGTCAGTCTGTGAGCCACCATAGTGGTTTGATTTCTGTTTTGACCGTCAGGATACAAGTTACGGCTCAGTTGTGTGAGTCAGAAAACAAAAAGAGTAACACACAACGGCCATTTGGATCGTTGCCACCTCCGTCAATGTGTTGAATAATGAATAGGCTGGCACTCGTGCTTTGTTTGCCTGGAAACCATGCATGTCTCTGCTCAAAGGAGAAATCAAACTCAATATTGCAGCCATATCCATCATGTTTTCCTTCTTTTTTTTTAAGATAATGTATGTTTATGCATGAGGGTCCATCACAATACCCACCGGTTATATTCTCTGAGAAATATGTGCATTAAGGTGCCGTAACTCTCTGTCCAAATTTGTGTGGAGACATTTGTCGAGATCCACAGTAACATTATTCTTCATGCTGATTAGGGAACAGCACTTATCTGAACTCCTTCTCCGCCTCTCAGGATGTCCCCCTGCTGGACTCCAGTACCTTGTGTAGGCTGCCAGACCCTTTCAATCCCCTTAATGATGCTGCTTCAGGAGCCTCAATGTGAGAGACCAGCTGCAGCTCCCTGGAACAGCTGATGTGAGCCACTAAAGAGACAGTAAGTAGGGGATTCATAAACAAATGTCATGTTACACAACTGTTGAAACACAATGCGCAAATAAATGCAAAGAGATTCTGTAAATCTGTATCTGTAATTTAAAACTATCATCGTCATTACTATATAAATGTAGCCGTTTTCAATGTAAATACATGCGTGAATTCTTTTGAGACCAGGCTGGTTCACAAAATCCACAAACATCAGTGATGAATGTGGCCCTAAAACTGTCATGTGACTTGTGTCTCGTAAAACACAACGCACAAATAAATCCAGAGATCTGTAAATCTGTATCTGTGCCTTTTTTGGGCCACGATAAATCCTCCATTTTGTCGAGCAGGGACAAACAGATACATCACTGATAATGTTGCAGCATGAAAAGAGGCTATATATACAGATGCTGGAGAATTGAAGGGAATTTGGTTTGAATTACATATTTTTTGGTCCTCAATTGTAAAATATAAGGTGGCCAGAATAAGGAGCATTTACTAACTATGTTTTTATGTACAATGGTACCCAAAAATAATGCAAATGAGCAAAAAGACAAAAAAAAAAAAGGTTTTCTCATGAAGCCAGAAAGGGGTTGAGTGAAATTAATAAATATTATTTAAAACTGCTCTTCTGCAATCAGTGTCTACATTAAACCAAATGCTATGCTTTGTAATTAATATTAACATCATAAATATATATTTAAAAAAAAAACGTATATACCGGTAAATGAATTTTGCCTTTCACAATAAAACGCCCGGACTTCCAGCGGACTTCCGGTTTGCCCGGAGGAGGCGGAGTCAACACTCGGTGCTCGGGGACTAAACGGACGGACCCGCTTCTGGTTTTAGTTTAGAGTTTCTCGGGTTCACGGTGCGTGGAAGTACACTTCCCCCAAGTCAGCGGACACTATGGAGGATTACACGCCGACAGTAGGACAACTTCAGTGACGTAGCTGACGTTTAACGGCCTGGATTCAACTCTGCTGTGAGTCCAAACTTCGGTGTTCTCGCCGCTCGGGCCGTTGGCCACTAAATAGTGTATAGTGGGGGGTTTGTTTTGCACCCGGCCCTATTAAACCCCCTCAGAAGCCTGCTGCTTATCATGTAAGGGTATTTATTCTTCTTCTATGGTTTTACTCTAATCTGCAGCATCAAAAGAGTGTCACGTGAACGCCCTCTTGTCTCTGCACACTCAGCTGATCTGTGTACAACAGCAGCCTTACAGTGACCCGTGTAAATGGCTGTCATCTTTGTTGTTATTATTATTTTAAAGATTTTCTGTGTCTTGACGTGTCTGTGTGGTTATCCAACAGCTGGACCAGTTGCAACCATGGTGCAGGAGTACCAGTCCCCGGTCCGGGTCTACAAGTACCCGTTTGAGTTGATAATGGCGGTGAGTGGTGTGTTTCTGTCCATTATTTACCATTATAATATTATAACCATGTGTGCTTCTATAATATCCGTGGCCAATGTGGTTTTCACTCTTTATTTTCTACTTTTTGCTCTAATTGAATTATTATCCTGAGTAGACAGAATATACATATACTGTGGTACATATAGTAATACAGAATCCTGCTTATTAAACTCTGCATTTCTTTGCCTTTTTCCTCTTTAACTGCTCTCGAGGTTGGATATTTTTAGGGCTTCCACACTCTTCATCGATTTGTCAACTAATTGGCTGTTTTGGTCTTAGTCATTATTTGATTGGTCATTTTTTAATTGCTTTTTCAGGCATGAATGACTTACAAACATTATTTTTAATGAACTCTGACAATATTTGATTTTTTGGGGTATATTTATGCAAACATTATAATTGGTTATTTGATCATATATTATTCATTTTATTTTATTATTGGTAAAAAAATATGCACATTCTAGAAGTTTATAGCTGTGTTGAAAGGTCAGGAGTCTTTCAGATATTCTGCATGATTGCTGCCGCTTCTTAAAGAGTTTTAATAATACTCCTTGAATTCCCTGGTTGAATGCATCAGCAGAATTCTTTTCTAGCTATATTAGAATATTTATTGCCGCGGTATTCAACACTCATCCCAGGGAAATGCACTGAAATAGCAATGGAGCTCCAACTTCCCAAACATATATTCACCATGTGGTAAACAAGCGGAGAAAATGTCTCCTTATGATACTGATACAGTCTGTTCGCTTCCAATCAACAACTCAGTCCTCCCTGTGAAGCAAAAGTGGGACAAATGGAGAATAAATGTCTGTTTTCACCCACTTTCACAGTCTGCTCTCTTGCTGTTGTTCCCTTCTCCCCCTGCAGTTACGTATTAAGCCAAAGACTTATGCAATATCCTCAGAGTGGGGTCGAGACGGCGATGCAGCCGTGACATTCTGCTCCGTGTGCTATAACTCTTTACCCGAGCAGGCCAAGTTGCCTCCCACACGAGCCTCATTTACAACGAAACATCTCTCACAGAAAATCGCAGGTCTGAGAATGAATGTTGCTTCACTGCGCGTTATTCAAAAGCACCTCGGCATAGGCCTTTTGTGAAAAGTATGGAACAAATCCTGTGAAAGATCTCTCGAAAGCCTAAAGCAGAGAATCCAGTGAATAGTCCGCCACCTCCTCTGCTCCCACTTATCTCGGAGCTTTTTCATTTGTCCCGTCTGCTGATAATATGCTCCGGCTTACAGTCGGTGTCCTGGATGGAACTGAATGTTTAACCAGTTACATCACCGTTGTACCTTTCATGACACGTCTGCGTTTTGGTCTGTATGTAACAGATACACTAATCTGCCTCTGCGTGGTTGAGGTGTGTAGACTTGCATTTAATCAATAACCCTTAAGGAAAGGAAGCATTGCTGCAAAGCTAATGTGAAATTTGGTTGTGGAAAATGAGGTTGGACAGAATCTTCTGTGTTCATCGACTGTGTGCTAACCTCTCGGAGAGGGATAGGGAGGACAAAGATTAACATTAGTCTGCAGTCAGAGAAACATATTTTTGCATAACACCATTCAACGCTGCTTATTTGCTACCAAGGCCACCTGTCCCATTCCTTTGCTTTGTGGAGAATGTCATCTTAATGATTAGATATCTCATATACTGAGCAGTATCAATACAAGCAGGATGAGTAACTGAAAATCCTGCCTTTTATTTGTTCCTTGCTCTCTTTATTTAGTCAGTTGGATTCTTCAAACTTGGGCTGAATGATCAGAAAGAAGAATTTCTCTTTTTATTAATGTTATTTTTTGATTTGTCCTTTACGATCTTCACAAAAAAAAGAGCTGTCTTTACTGTGATGGTTGAATACCTTACCTGTCAATATTCTACTTTTAATATTTACCTCATTACATAAACTCAGACTATTCTCTGTATATCCTGAACCGGCTGCTCCGAGACTCAATCAATATTGACCGATGAGCCCCGGTGACGTTTGCGTGGACAGACGCTCATGCAGCGTGCTGTGGGCAGTAAAACGCAAATCACTGCTTGTAAAAAGCTGCCACAGGAGCACTTTGTATTTATATGAGCTGTTAAAAGCAATGACTATTAAATGTATCCTAACCACACGCTGGAATGGTGAGTTGAACATCACATGCTGTAGTCTTGAGTCAGCAACAACATAGAAAATACAAGGGGGCCATAATGGGTCCTTTCAAAGGCAGCTCTCCAGTCCAATCAGATATCTACCTCATGGTGGGCAGGACAAAAGCAAAAAAAAAAAAACACACTGGGAACAGAATGTACAGAGCCAGCAACGCCAGTGCTATGCAAAAAAAATGCTTACAGTGAGCATGGTTACAGGGATAAACTGCATGACCACATATGGGAAATCATTTAAAGCTGCAGTAATTCTCTTTTTTTTGTTGTTTTTGTTTTGCTCCCTTGACACTTTGCCTCGCGGTAACTCGTCTGCTTTCCAGCTTTCCGTCCTGAGGCTGCCGCTGCGTGCACGTTGAAACCACGATGAGAAAAAGAAATGCTGTCTTTCTCTTAATAAAAAATGTAGTCTCCTCGAAGCTTATGACAAAGAAACGAGAGATTGCAGCAGTGGAACTTGGTGAACCTCAGGCGACCTTGTGCAGCGTACTCCGACAAGGAGACGGAAAACAAACGCTCACACGGACAGAGCCTGTTGTTTTGTATTTTAACAGTCAATAAAAATTCAGAAAGTACTGAAGCTGTCGGTTTTATTACTTATAAAAAAGAAAATACGATCCGCTTCCCGTGATCAGTTTGACCCAAATAGATGTCATCACCATAAGAGGTTTCCACTGTATTTAAAACCTCGACAAACACGTTGAAGGAGAGTCACTGGTGCCACGTTATAACAAACAAAGAGGATGGAGTTGTTTCACGTGTGCCGTGTTCCCCCGTCTCAGGCCTACGTGAGGAGGTTCCCCAAGTCCCCGCTGATCCCGGTGTTTGTCGACAGCGAGATCATCAACGAGACCCAAAGCAAGGACGGATCCACGGTGGTAACCGAGAGGCGCTGCATGATCGACATCGAGGCCCCGCGGCTCCTGAAACGGGTACCAGTCCTCCGCTTCTTAACAGAGCATCAAACAGTTGATTTAATCAGAACACAAGTGGGAATGCTGAGTTGTGTCAGATAATGGCAACCTTTAAAGGTGGTACTGTAGAGGGTTGTTCCGTTCACGTTGTCTGTAAAGCATCAGATCTTTTGTTTTTCTCTGCATGCAGATTGCTGGTGTCGACTACCTGTACTTTACCCAAAAGAACACCCTGAACCGCAGAGACAGGACGCTCCGCATCGAGGTCCACAATGAGACCTTTTCCAACAGGGTCATCGTCCGCGAGTGCTGCAACTACACGGTCAGTCCTGGGCTTGTATTTATTGGTTGTTTGAAGTCCCCACTGTTACATGTACCAGTCAACATGTGGCTTTTCTATTCAGCGCATGTATTATCAATCTGAATGATCTTCTTATAGCGTGCCAAAAGCACTAACCCTTTGTGTCAACAGGTGGAGTCTTCAAAGTCAATGTCGTGTGACTCACTCCATTAATAGCTACCCTGCTAAAACATTTCCTCGTTTTCCACAACATAAGCCTCACCGGCCGTTTCCTCTCTGCTGGTGGTGATGACTTCTGTCTGTAGAGCCACTTCATCTGTCACATGCATTTTATTCATCCTTTTTATTGTATCTCTGCTTTTATATGCCTTGCTGTGACATGAAAGCAAAATAACAACTTTTCGCTGACGTTTCATGCGTGTCCTCTTCCACAGGTGCATCCAGAGAACGAGGACTGGACGTGCTTCGAACAGACGGCTAGTCTGGATATTAAATCCTTTTTTGGCTTTGAGAGCACGGCAGAGAAGATTGCTATGAAACAGTATGCGAGCAGCATTAAAAAGGTTTGCATGTTTGAATTGGAATCTAAAGTCGTGGCTGCATTTGCCCCATGTATGCTCTGTGATCTGTTGGGTGGGTCTGTTCTTGCTTTACAACCATAATGCCGCATTAAGCTGAAGTCTTGTCTCCTTCCTGTGTTGCAGGGGAAAGAGATGATCGAGTACTACCTCAGAGAGCTGGAGGAGGAAGGAGTAACTTACATACCTCGTTGGACGCCCTCGGTGGTCTCTGGCACCGCCAAGCTCCAGCTGCCGCCCCGCTCCACAGCCAGAGCCATCCCAGTCAACACTGCTAAACCTGGACTGGACAGTAAAGACCCGGTCTGTCCCACAGAGCTAGTGGCCGGCTCTCCCGAAGGTCAGTGTTTACTTCTAGTCACAATTAAGTATGCAACAACAGATGTTGACGTATTTACAGTACAAACATTCACCTGAAAGACTAAGAACGTTAAGCCTGTAAATAATAAGAGGAAAGTAATGATTGTAATATTTTAAAAGCTGGCACTATTTCTAAGAAGAATAGTGACAAATGTTGAATTTTTCTCATGTTGAAGTAGTTAAAGGGATCACAGTATCACACATGTGGTTAACCAACACTCGTCACATAATGATGCTTTGTCAGACCCCGTGGGAAGCCCACCGACCGTTCACAGTAAGCACGTGGTTAACATTGTGAATTCAAGCAAAAACACTTTGCTCTGGTTGAGTGAACGCAACCACAAAAACATGGTTGTGCTTCAGATTAGCAGTTTAAACCTTTTTTCTCAGGAGTTTTAACAAGTCCCAACAATAAACCTGATTATGGCTTGTAATAAGCTACCTGCAACAACAACAAACTACACAGACGGCTTTGTTTTTCGGGGGACAGCTTGTGTAAATACTCTGTGGAGAACAGCTCCCGATGTCTCCGATTTATGCATCCAATATGTGCTAACTTTACACTTGTTCACTTTCCACAAACACGTGTTTTGGCCTGTAGACAAGCTGGATGCTGACTACATCAGACGCTACCTCGGCGAATTAACACCTCTGCAGGAGAGCTGTCTCATCCGACTGCGCCAGTGGCTCCAGGAAACCCACAAGGGCAAGGTCACATAAACACAAACACACATTGTTTGACCACACAGCAGTTTGTACAGTTATGTAAAATACACATTTATTACTGGGCATTCAGGGCACACTTCTGCTCAGCTATCACACCCAACTTGCATGTATTCTAGATTGCAATATCAAGCATCCATTGGCTAAAATGTTATTATTAGTAGCTTTAACGTAGAGCTGTGCATCAGATGTTTGACCCCTGCTTGTTGTTGTACAGATTCCAAAGGATCAGCATGTGCTGCGCTTCCTGAGGGCCAGAGATTTCAACCTGGACAAGGCCAGAGAGTTCTTGTGCCAGTCGCTGACCTGGAGGAAGCAGCATCAGGTAGACTTCCTGCTGGACACCTGGGGGCACCCACAACTGCTCCAGGACTATTACAGCGGCGGCTGGCACCACCACGACCGAGGTACGGCCTGAATAATGCTGGCTAGCTGCCGACATACACTCCATCTTACTGCCATGTTGTTTCATTTGCTCTGGTTTGTCTCTTAGAGTGAAAGTGAAGACTTAATGAGGGATTTAGTCTCCTGTATTTAAAAGGCTCTCATGGGTTGAAATGGCCTGTTAATTATTGACTGTCACATCTGAGCACCAGCTGTTGTAGCTCCCACCTTTTGAAAATGAGTCACAGCTCAGCTGATCCACCAGCTCACAAGTAGGACTTGAACACAGGAAGTGCCCTTGTGCTAAATGATGTGTGTGCGTTTCAGACGGCCGTCCTCTGTACATCTTACGTCTGGGCCAAATGGACACTAAGGGCTTGGTGCGAGCCTTGGGAGAGGAGGTGCTGCTGAGACAGGTGACATGAACACATGATTTAAGCCTCATTGTTTTAATTAAAACAGCCGGCTAAATGAATGCTACAACTTGAATGTGCTCCAGGTCCTGTCCATCAACGAGGAGGGACTGAGGCGCTGTGAAGAAAACACCAGAGTCTTCGGTCGACCGATAAGGTGCCTACATATGAATCCATCCAACGGCTAACCAGGTCTCCACACGCTTGCATATCTTGTAATGCTAATGTGTTGTTCAGCTGCTGGACCTGCCTGGTGGATCTGGAGGGTCTGAACATGCGCCACCTGTGGAGACCGGGTGTGAAGGCTCTGCTGAGGATCATCGAGGTGGTGGAGGCCAACTACCCCGAGACTCTGGGTCGCCTGCTCATCCTGAGGGCGCCCAGAGTTTTCCCAGTGCTCTGGACACTGGTGAGAATAAATGCCTTATTTTTGTAGAATAAATAATAAAATAAAATATGTATAAATGCACTTCTATGTGCAGCAACTTAAGTGGTTTTAATTAATCATCTGAGAGAATGGATGAAGTTGTACAGAGAGAGAGAGAGATTGCATCTTGCTGGGCGCCGCATTGTGAATGTGAACGAATTATAAACAAAGAAAAAACGGAGAGGAAGATAATTAAAACAATGCAATATGCAGATCCTCATGGGAAAAATGATATCGATATAGTGATGCAATATGCAATAGTTTGTAGTCATTTTGCAGAGTATTACACAACTGTTATAAATCAAAACTATTACAAAAGTAATAAAAGCAGGATACAGTTTATGCATCACATAAGCAGATTTAAAGTTTGGGCTCTAAGCTGTAGTTGGGAAAGCTAATAATCGACAAAACGAACGTTAGTTATTATGATGTAAAAGTGCATACAGATGCTTAGCAACACCGTCGTCCAGCCAAACTGTTTATTTCTCAAACATGAATAATTCAGATATCCATGGATTTACTTTTACGGTTTCTAACATGATGCTCTGCTCTCGTAACTCTTGGGTGTTTCTTGTGTTTCTCTTGTTTCCAGGTCAGCCCTCTGATTGATGAGAATACCCGGAAGAAGTTCCTTGTTTACGGTGGAAACGACTACCAGGATCCAAGAGGACTGGTGGACTATATTGACAAAGAGATCATCCCCGACTTCTTGGGAGGGGACTGTATGGTGAGTTTCAGTCCAGCCACTAACCATGTTTTATGTATAACAATAATGTGCCTTTTACTCCTAATTTGGCTTTTATTATTCTGCAGTCATTTAGTTTCCCTTTGAGCTCTCACCTAAACGAATACATTAATATCAGTTGTTTCTCATTTTTCCCCTATCTGCCCTCTCTAGTGTGACATCCCTGAAGGAGGCATGGTCCCCAAATCTCTGTACAGGACAGCAGAAGAGCTGGAGAGTGAGGAAAACCGCCTGTTGACTGACTCCATCTATAAGAGTGCCAGTATTTTCAAGGGAGCCCCTTATGAGGTACAGGCTCCTTTTTAATCCACTCTCAAATCCACAACAAGAGTGAGGCTGAAGTTGATTAGAAATGTGCATGGGTTATATTCTGTGGGTTAGGGTGCCACCTGCTGGTGCAAACAGGAACTGAGGGATTAATGGCCAGCTGTCTGCCCGTCTGTTTCCAATCTGATTTCATCCTGCTGCAGATGCTGATCGAGATCACCGAGGCCTCCTCCGTCATCACCTGGGACTTTGATGTGTCGAAAGGAGACGTGATCTTCAACATCTACCATTCCAGGAGGGCCCCGCAGCCACCGAAGAAAGACACTCTCGGAGCCCACGGCATCGCGTCCCCGGGGGCCGTTAACGCCCAGATGATAGACAGGAGCTGGGTGCTGGGTCAGGACTACAGCATGGTGGAGAAGGCCATCACGTGCAGAGAGGGAGAGAGTGTACAGGTCAGAGAGATCATACAGCAGATTTGTTTGTTCCCGTTTTGCGGTCGTCTCATCAACGGGAATTAAATTCTCCATCACGGCAGTCTCAAATTGATCGTGCAGCTTTCCTTGGTTCAAACAGGGCTCCCACGTAACACGCTGGCCCGGCTTCTACATCCTCCAGTGGCGCTTCCACAGCGCCCCGGCCTGCTCCGCCTCCAGCCTGCCTCGTGTGGATGATGTGCTGGCCTCGCTGCAGGTCTCCTCCCACAAGTGTAAGGTCATGTACTACACAGAGGTGCTGGCCTCCCATGACTTCAGGTCAGTTTATTAATATCACTGAGCTTTTTTCTATTCTTTGCATGTGTTGTACTGAAGCTGACTTTCACACAGTCTTCTCTGTTCTTTTTAAAAAAATCTTATGTTTCCTTATTTTTGTCAAATGTGTTTCTTACCTGTAATTTCCTCAGTTTCCTGTCTGAATATTCATTTTCTGTCTTTTTTCTATTATCTTTAAGGGGATCCATGACCAGTCTGGAGTCTAGTCATAGTGGTTTCTCCCAGCTCAGCGCTGCCACTACTTCCTCTAGCCAATCACAAGCCAGCTCCACCATCTCCAGGTAGCATCTGCCCCCAAAGAGAACAGTGTCCTTTAACCGACTGACATCTTACTCTGACTGTGCCTTATATCCCCAACGAGAGGGATCCTTATACTCACACTCTTTAATCAGAATTTGACCTGACTAATGGAGGTGAGGAAAGTATTATGGAACTGGCTATAAATAAATGATTGTTATTGTTATTATTATTTGTAGTAGTAGTATTTTCTAAGAACAGTACGGTTTCATTGATCTCTGTTTCTCAGAAATTATGTATTTAAAGTATCGGTGTCCTGTCCACATGACTGACTACATATTATGTTTGTTGTTATTTGAATAATAGTGCACAGCATAACAAATTCAATAGAGTGCACATTTCGAATACCCTATTTGTTAAAGTAAATGTGTGCACAATATCTGCTGGATGAATAAATACTCAATAAGGTGCCTCACAAACAGCAGTTTTAACATGAAATGAGACAATGGGAGTAAAAATACATATAATGCACACAGCTTCTCTCCCTGTTGTTTCTCTCATTGTCCACAAGATGGCAGTGTGCTCTGTGTTTTAACTGCCCTCAGTGACGCTGGTTACTCAGTATATACTGTTTCTACTGGTACAGAATTGTTTAAATAAAGATTTCATCTCAAGCATTAATATTGTAAAGTGTGTGTGTGTGTGTGTGTGTGTGTGTGTGTGTGTGTGTGTGTGTGTGTGTGTGTGTGTGTGTGTGTGTGTGTGTGTGTGTGTGTGTGTGTGTGTGTGTGTGTGTGTGTGTGTGTGTGTGTGTGTGTGTGTGTGTGTGTCTGTCTTTTATACTAGATATTTAGAAAACAATGTCTGCAGAGCTGCAGTGGAGTAGTCATTGTAAAGATGGGTTATTAATCATTTTTACAGCAATGGGTGAGACGTTAAGAGTGAGCAGACGATATGAAATATCTTAAAATATGCAGAGCGCACTCTAGATTTCATATAATGTTGTTTTTGGACTTGTTAGTCATAGCTGCTGAGTTTTCCGAGGCTGCTAATTTGAATGCAATATAGTGCAGCCCCTTGTGATCTGGCACAGGGCCAGGCAGACAACTGATTTACATAAAACTTTAATTTCCATAAACTTATCCGATGCTTCCAGCGAAAGCTTAATTGAATTTCCCGGTGTTGGGGTTGTTGTTTTTTTTTCTTGGTTTGCCAACTTGTCGTGCATCGCTGTTTATCCCAACACAGTTCAACATCAGGTGGATTGAGTTTTCTCGGGATTGATTGAACGGGAGCCTGACTTCCTGCTGCTGTGACAGGGTTGTTAGAAAGAGGAACTGAGGGCATTTGCCAAAAGCTTATTTACTGAATTACCCACCTTGCTCTAATGATCTCCCAAGACACATATTGTCCACATAAAGAGCAGCACCTCTTTCTACTGATACACTTAATTTGCTATTAAAACCTCTTCTTGAGCAGTCGTGTGATGTAAAGCTGAATTATTTGACCGGCGTTTGAAAAACAAGGTCTATTCTACAACAATGTTTGGTAAGTCAATCACGCTCCTAAATAATGCATCACCTTATAATGTATCACCTTTGACGCGACACTAGCTTAAGAAGGAAGGATAGTTGGCACATAAAGCCAACAAGCGTTGAAACGATTTATGGTTATATTATGTATTATTGATCGGTGAATTGGACAAAAGTCTGAACAGAAACTTTGTTGTTCTTCACAAAACTTGTCTTCAGTTAAGTTGTAGATTAAAGAGTCTACAGCCATGCTAGCGATGATGTCACTACATTCTCTGAAGACCGTGAATAAGCACAAACTTGCATCAAATATCACTTCACCATTTTCCTCGCACCAGATGGATTGAGTGGTAGAATTAACGTCACAAGAGCTGTAGTTACCGATAACCAAAGAATAAGAGGCCATCTTTGTAGTTTTTGTGACAAAAGCATCTGCCGTTAAGACGCTAGCCCTCTTTTTATAAGATGATGATGATTTTTACCTAATGTATGAATATGTATTATATGAAAAGTGAAAAAGAAAACTGGAATTTGGTGCAAAGATCAAATTGACTTGAAGGATTCCATTCTGTTGCCAATCATGAATATTTCTAATAATCTGCTAAAGTTTTGTTCATCATCGCCCACGAGGAAGGAGAAATTGTGTCTTTGTAGACTCAACATTTCCAGTACAGTCATCCATGAAGAAACCTCTCAGGAGAAGAGCAACATCGTGACATCTCATCTCTGTTATCTTTCCCTTGTACTGAACATCACAGACATTGTAACGACAAGATTATCTGGAAACTGGAGAGAAGATTCACTCCCAGCTACGTCCCCGTAAGAAATGGCTCCCTTTCTTTAATCTGCCTCATAAACCGATGGTTGACCGGTGGTATGTTAGTCCTGCAGAAGCAGTCAGTTTGAAATGTTGGATAATACTACAACACTAGATCTCTTAATTCTTTGGTGAGCACAGCAGGCAAAGTAGGAGGACTGCATTGACAATGCGCTGCTGAAATACCCCCAGACTTCTTGTCAAAGGTATAAACATCTCAGCCTAAATAATGACTCACGTACCATCTTCCCATGTCAGCATATCCACACTCCCAGATGTCATGGTTGAATGAGCACAACACAAAGAGTCCAAAACAGACTACATCCTCCCATCTATTCTCTCAGTCTTTCAAATCCTCATTTCTGTTCTAATTTTATTTCATCACAATCAGGAAATGTTGTCAGACTCAAGGTTGTAGAGACTCACTGTAGTGGGGATTGTAATTAAAAACCTAAGCCTGTGTTTTGTTTGCTTCCTTCTGACAATTCTGACCTTCGCAATAATTGAAAAGGAGAGCTGTGGATTAGTGTGCAGGCGAGATGCACTGGAAGAGAAACTTTCTCTGGTGATTGTTTTGCGTGAACAAATGTTCAGCTTGAATCGGAGCCTTGTTGTGTGACGTGTGCAACCTGAGAAACAGCGAATGTTCAATGTCTCCTCTATCTGAGTTGTGGACCTGTCTATTTAACTAATCTCATATTGGCTGGGTTGAAATTTATTTTCAGAGTTGACGTAGGCTACTACTGGGCCGGGCCTGATTAATATGTCCACAAACAAATGGATACAGTCACATCTATTTATCTCTGACGTTCATAGCACTCATATCTTCTAACATTGATTATCTCCGCAACAAGGGAGACCATCAATCTATCTCGCTTCAATTTAGGCCAATTTCCGAGCACTACCCTCATTTGCAAAGAACTGTCAAGGCTCTGCTCCATTCATATGTTGTTTTCGTTGGTTTCAGAACATCAGGGTGTTTTATTTGTCTGGTATTTTCTTGCCTCGCTGACTTTTATCGTTGACATTTCCATTCCTCTCACTCTAAATGGGCGCTTAAGTGTGCAGGTCGGTGTGGGCCTGATCTCCTTTAATTGTTACAGTGGGGATCAAACATTTCTCCGTGGCTTGTTTGGACAGAATACCAGACTTGAAGTGTATCTATGGCAATCTCACAATATTGATTGCTTAAAGTGAGGTTTTAAAACATATCTTATAAATGTAAGTCAATACCGTTAAAGCCAGACATTTTTTGAAAGGTCACACTAATAAAAATGTTCAGTGTTACATGATAAAAAATAAAATGTGTTTGAAATGATTGTATAATAAAGATAGATGACCGTTTTTTTAATGATACGTAATTAAAACGGTGACGTCACTTCCGGTTTTCACAACGTCGTGCGCTAAGATAACGCAGAGCATGTTTCCAAGGAAACGGGTCGAAGACGAAACGGATTATTTTTTTGTTTCAGCCGAAGAAAAGTTTTTTTAAGAATCTGCAAACATCTTGAAAGACAGCGGTAAGTGTTTTAAAATGTTACACGCTGGGTGACATTTCATTTATCGATTAAAATGCAACAATTAAAAACGCTGGTAAACTTCGGCTAACAGCTAGCTAGCTTGCGTCGTCCCGCCGAGATTTAAAACCCCCAAAATAAAACGTTTCAATAAGGAAGGAAGACCTGTCAATAATCATTTAAATGTATTAAAACAGGCCAATGGCCAAACAATTTGCAAGAGAATTAGCCTCCTTTGCGTAACAACGGCTAGCTAAACTAGACTAGCTAGCGTTACACTACAATGGCTGATTTTAGTTGATTTTTACCGGCAGATATTTTAACGGCATAGTAGGAAAACCACAGGTGTAATTAAGAAAATGAATAATACTCCATTCAGCTTGACCAGTTTCAGTGACGACATGCTGTTGGATACGCGTCACTGACTCACTTAATGGAGCTGAGCCACCATTAATAGTACCAATTGCACCGTGTTTTCTTCCTGCTGTGTTGACTCTAAATGTCAGCATTACTGTTTATTTTAAAACCCACTGTATAAAGAGCTAAAAATGGCTGACAGTGTCTCAAGAAGGGTGACTTGCTGGGCCGTTACCACGTATTATCTGTGACAGGCGACACCTCCCTCTTGCCCTTGTCTCTCAGTATTCCCTCAGGTTAGCTGTAATCATGGGGCACTGTTGGAGGTCTGTAGTGATTACCTGCACTCCTGTTTCTGCCAGGAGACAGTAACCGGCGGCATTTGAGGCATCCATCTTCGGCCCTCTCAGCTGCCAAGCCTCACCACCGCTCATCGAACTCAGGTTTGCCTGATTGGCAGGCAGAGGGTCTGTCTGGAAACCCCTTATACTTGAATGATGTGGGTGCCTATGAATAAAGACTAGAGAGCAGGAAGCTTCCCATGGGACTGGTTGCCATCTTGCTGCCATTATTGCGCGTCCCTTTTCATTCAAACTGTAGCAGATTTGTCCTATATGGTATTGAATTGATTATATTTCGGTTGTGGACTGTTCAGACAAAACGGAGGCATCAGAGTGGCCTGTAATTAGGCAGCCCTACACTCAACTTTTCATCTTTCTTTCACAGAAAAACATCTGGATGTGACAGGCTATCATAACTATCATTATATCATATTGTACTGTCCTTTTATGTCATGATAAGTGTGCAGTGTTTTTGCTAGTTTATCAGAGCCAAAGCAGTTGATTAATCAGTTACGGCTTTACTCAATTAACAGAAAATGAAGTAAAAATAATTATTTATTTATTTTACACAACTGTGCAAATCGTGCCCTAGTTGTAGTTTGAAACGCGAATGTTTGTTGTGCAAAACAAGTAATTTGGAGACAAGGCAATGGCTGCAACTAATGATCATTTGTATGTACGTTCACACTACAGGACTTTCTGTCGTAGTTGTCAGACCGCAGTGCTGTTCACACTACACATCTTGCTGTCTTGTAATTGGGGGGAATTCCCGATGAGGTCTCTATACTACATTTTGTCATGAAAAACATGCAGTAAGTGACATGGAGTGCAATCCTGCTTGTTACAGACATGTTTACTATTTCCCCCATGTAGATCCATCAGTGACATATTTACTTATTTACTTTATTTATTTATTCATTAATGCAAATATTCAACACCCTCGGTGCAAAAACAACTTTGCTCCATGTTGCAAGTGCATTAACACAGGCGACCCCTCCACCCGGTTTCCCCTCAATCCTTGCACTCTCATTGGCTACAGCTCCCCCAACAGACTCCCCGGCGGATCCAGATATTTAGCATGCTCGATATCTGGGGAGCGTCTGCGATGCACCAGTGAGCCTCTCGGCTTGCGTCTCTGAACATTTCACACATAACACTCGAGTTGCCAAGCCGTCGCAGATTTGCCTCTGATCTGGGGCTTTTGTACGGGAGCACCGAAAACTATCGGCAGGCAGAAAATCGGGGCGTGTAGTGTAAACTAGGCATAAGCAGCACTTCAACACCTTAAGCTTTTCAGTTTACTATTGAATAAGATTGAGTAGAAATGTAGAAAAGATGAAGTCAAAGAGCAAATTTTTGAAAATTGTAATTTTCCTGAATAAATTACTTTAACAGTCAATTAATTTTCAGAATAGTTAAACAAACTTTATTTATAACACAGAGCATAAGGGGGTTCTCAAAACTTTTCCAAAATTGATTTATGATTTATATTTAAGGTAGAGGCGACTGCATTTAAAAGTGACTAAGACAGAATGATCCAAAGCCGGTCTGTGGCTCTTGTTGTTTTAAAGACCATCCTTTACAGATGCAGTGAAGCTGAGAACAAGAGAGATGCAACACAGCCAAACTGTGTGTGGAAAATGTGTTCTGGCACCAGTATCGACTGCTCTCCCTTTCTGTCTCTCTCTAACATTATGAGGTAGTTACTGTAAGCCAGGCCCATAAGCGATCCCTCGATGCGTGCTGGCACTACACCGCTCAGTCTGCTTGTAGCTTATGTCTTCCTGGCTTGTTTGAACTACCTGCTTCATTGCGTAAATTAAAATAAAACTCTTCCCGGCATAAAGGGACACCTATTCTCTGGCAGGAAGTTCATTATCATTTTGAGTCTGATTGCAGAACATAAAAGCACATGGAGGAGGCGGTATGGCTGATTGGTCCAAACTGGCACACACGGTGGTTGCAACTCCCTGTGGTGAAAGTTATGAAGAAATCAGAGAGCTTCTGTCGTAAGGACGCTGTGTGCTTGTTTATGTAGATAAACACCATGCAATGTCTCAATATGTGCTATTTTCACACCTCATATAATTTAGTGACGATGCGTTCCATGTCATCATATCTTCAATGCTGAGTTAAACCATCATTTTGACAAATTGGGGAATATGTGTATTCTTGCCAAGAGTTAAGAAGATACCACTGTCATATCTGTGCGTTAGATGAAGGGATACAGCTAGTTTGCTTAGTTTAGCAAGACAGGAATCGCTGAAACTGCATGCCACCATCCAGAGGTAAAAAAATCCTTCTACTAGCATCTTTTAAAGCTCACTAATTAACATGTTTTGTTTGATTAAGCCATGCAAAAAAACTAAAAGTCTTGTGTATAATCAATTAGGCACACGCAGATCTGACTTCTTTAGTCCTGATATCCAACTTGGGCTTTGGGTATTGACCAATACGGAATCTTTAATTAATAAACTGTATGCTTCACTGTATGTGATTGGGATCATTTTGTCACATGAAAGACAACATTAGACTTAATCATTGCTTTCTTAATTTTGTCAAGCAAAATAAAACAAATAGATACATGGATATACATTCAATGATTTATTATAATATACTATTCCTTGACATATAAAACCCTTACTATTAATATCCCAGATTTTACTTACTGTCTCACAGTATAGGCCTACTGTGTCATTTTTACATTTATAAACTGCAGATGTAGAAAATGTTTTTGATTCTCCTGCCCGTAGTTGGAGAAAATAGCTTTGACAGGCTGCAGGGGAGAGATATGAACCTTGACAGGTCTGCCTATTGTATGTGCCTGAGGGAAGCTCGTCACCTGTCAGGGCCAAAATGACTATAGGCTGATGTGTTAGCCATGTATGCCTTTCAATTCCTTTTTAGGATATTGAAATGAACAATCTTCCCTCACTGGAATCACATGACAGCCCCCCCTCCTGCGTGTGGTGCGAAGGCATTGTGGTTGTAATTGCCTTCAAGACCAGCTTATGCTCGGGACCGAGGATCTTTCAGCTGTGATCTGTTAAGCCTATTTCATACTACAAGCCTGAGTGTGCGAGCCAATTTGCGCCACTTGCTGTGGCATCAACGTATCCGGCCTATACCGAAATATAGTAACAGTCCTTTGTTCTGTGGGTCATTAGCACTTCAATGCAAAGTAGACAATGCAATTCATTCAAACGTCTTTGATTGTCAAAACCAACTGGTTGTGACAATCTAATGGTCTTATTGGCACACAAACAACTAAAACCAGTTGCATGGAAATTTTTGGCTGCATCTCAACTTTTATTGGCAGCATCCATTTTGATCTCAATGTCAACATCAACCCCTTTAATGATTAAGATTTCAGTCCTGGTGGATTTGGTGACACCCGATTTACTGGTGGTAACAGCAAATGTTGCTTAATGTTACAGGTCACAGAATACTAGGTGGCCGCAAAACAAATTATTGCTGTTGCCCCTTTCCATCAATTTGTGAGCAACGGTTATCTAGTAATATTATGTTCCACATAGCATGAGTCTGCAAACAGTGGGTACATCGCTGAGAAGTTGGAGGTGTGCAGCCTGCAGCTCTTCATCTAACAGCTCACTATGGCTGCTCCCTCCCTCATTACTCCCTGCAATGTTTCAAAAGCTGATCCCCTGTCAAGGAAATCACCAAAATGACCATTTTGTTGTTTTGCAGATGCATTTTTGATGAGCAATAGAGGTCAGTGTCAAGCTCAGTGACAAACATATTGAATATCCTGTCACTTCTTAATATATGAGTCAACTCCATGACCTTCATTAGCAGTAACTTCATACAGAATGTCACCCAGTTTGGAATATTGCGAATATATAAATAATGCAATACTTTCATCAGTAGGGTTGTGCAGGAATGAGTCCTGAAAACTCAAAATGAGCACATCTTAGCACTTTGAGTGGTTCTTTGGTTAGACGACCTAAGATCTGTGGTTAACACAAGCTAAAAAGAGATTTTAATGTTTTGTTCGACAATATAAAATATGTAGTATTACATGCCCCTCTGGTGAATTTAAATGCTTTTATATATCTTTAAAAAGGTAGTTGGGTAATTGAGACCACAAAATGTCATCACATCCTATCGGCTTTTTGTTGAGTGTAATGCGAGTTTCCAGGACCAACAAAAATGCATCATTCCTTGCCACTTCAAACTTCAGACTATTTAATGTGTAAACAGTATTCTTGCCGTCAACTCGCAACAGCAACAGAAGTCAATCATATGATTCAGGGAGCATATCTGGTGGAAAACAAAAAGCACACGCCTGTGG
This sequence comes from Chelidonichthys spinosus, assembly GCA_029853015.1. Classification (NCBI taxonomy): domain Eukaryota; kingdom Metazoa; phylum Chordata; class Actinopteri; order Perciformes; family Triglidae; genus Chelidonichthys; species Chelidonichthys spinosus. The sequence goes on along the minus strand of CM056839.1, from coordinate 16,945,287 downwards.
ACTGATCCACCGTGATAAAATCAGGTGATAAATATGTTTGGACAGTTTCGAACGGTAGCCTGCTGGCAGAAACTTGGCAGAAATCTCAGCTTAAACAGCTGCTTGGATGACTGGCGAGCATGAGGGCTCACAAGATATTCAGTGACTCAACAACATCTTTAGAAAAGATAAAAGAGACCCTGACACTTTAGAAAATACCCTCAAACCTAAACCTGATGTCCATGAAAGGAAGTAGAACCCATACCTTGTACTTTCAATTCGCAGTTAAATGTGTGGGGCCATACCCAGAGCCTAGTAAAGGATCTGCTGGTTTGTCAATTTAACTCCTTTCCCCACTGAAGTCATTTTAGGGAGTGATGGAGAGCTAACAAGTGCATTAAACCTGGCTAGTAAACATCCCATCTTTTAATGAGTGAGGGGTGACCTTGTAAATAATATAATTAAGTATTCTGACATGCTACATGTTTCTCCTCTATTTGTCCATATTCTTCCAATTCTGTAATACATGAAGGCTCCGGATGTGTGATTTCACCATAAATGCATCGTTGTATTGCTTCTCATTGCTTTTCATAACCACTTGATGTCGTTTAAGGATACCTCGAGGCCATACCTGCTTTGGATGCTTGGACATTAACAACAAGTAATAATACGGCTGCTCTTTGTTCTGTTGCCACAACGACGCATGAACAAGGAGAAAGAAAATGGATTGTTTGCTTAACACAGGGAAAATATACTGCATTTTATTTATTTAGGCCCCGCAGTTAATCCAACCCGCTGGAGATTGGAAGCAGTAAGCCGAACATGTTTATGTGCTGGCAGAGTCTATACAATTTACCTCAACTCAACTCTTACCAGGCGGGTTGGTGTGTGTGGCAGTCACCGTATTTGAAGGAAGCGTGTTTGCTTGTATAACTGGACCTACAGGATGTCATATTGTTAAACAAGGTATCCTGCAGAGTTTTTCATCTGTTGTTGTTGTTGTTGTTGTTCATGTGTTATTCAGTATGTGCAGTCTGAACGGTGAAAAAATAATATGAAGCGGAAATGGCTGTTGGCTAAATTCTCAGGCTGCATCCCATTTATTATGTGGAAAGACAAGCAGTGTTTAATGACTGTTTGGCCTGCAAATGTTTTAATGTTGTAAATATTGCCAAAGGTTGCCGAGAGAGGTCATACTGTAAATTCGGCCTTTTAAGATGGGCCTTTCCCACTCTTTTTATTCATCTGCAAGCACCGTTTGAAAAGTTAACTTATAAACCAAATACAATCTGTTCTACTTGCCATCTTTGCCATTACTCTTTGTTGAATCTTCACTTCCTAGGGATTGGACGATATGGGATTTTATTGGCAACGGGATAAATAAAAAAAAAACACTCTATCAAGGAAGCGAAAGCATAAAAAAAATACAGGAAATTTTAAAAATTTATTCATCCTGTATTTTTGGAGGGGCACCATCATCTTATTTAAGATTATTTCATTATTTCACTAAAAAGGACTAAAAAAGAGTTGGCTTTTCTGCAAATTAAAATATATATTTTTTAATTTCACCACAACACTACAAATGGGATATACAGTACAAGGTCTAGATGTATTGCAACACAATACACATTATGTGTTTAAAAGTACTTATCTGTATCTGTAATTAAACTGGTTTAAGATATTTAATCGGGCAGAATATAATTTGCATTTGCTTAAAACATTTCTTTGATTCAGAGCAGTGTAAGTGGATAACCTCAATTTGAACTGGTACATTATGCTAACCTGTATTATTTAAAATACATGCAAGAGAGAGAAAGAGGGCGAGAGTGAGAGTGAGGAGATGAGAGGATGACCTTAAGCCGGTCCTTTTTCTTTGTAGAGCTGATAGATAGACGCCAGTAAACTCTGACGACATGCCGTCAAAATGATAATTGTATTTAAACTGAAGCTCTCAGGTCTTTGTAGCACTCTTGGGGAACACAAAACTTGAACGATATCTTGTAAAGTGACTGTTATCAGAAAATGTCATAAGTTAATAGTCCTTTGTTCCACCTCTTGCTTCTATGTGATGAGGGACACCGTCGCGTCAGTCGCAATCAAGAAGTCACCACGTCGTGATCAAATGCTTTCTTACAACTCAGTTTAGATTCCCTTTCTGCCCGTGGATGAAAGGTTCCAGGCTGAGATGGGATTATTCATCAGGGAAAGGTGAATCTTCAGAACCTGAGGCCTTGAACTTAAGCCAAGAAAAGCATCTTCTGTCTAAGACTGACGTGAGTCACAGACGAGGACTTAATAGTGTTCAAATGGATGACTTTATAGTGTTAAAATCCAATTTCTCCTTAAATGAATGTCTATCATGCCATATACTAGACATTCACTTATCACATTAATTGTATGCAAAGTTACTGGGCAGCCTGATTGCACCAATGATGTGATAGCTGTGATCCTTCCATGATCCGCCCATCCTGTGATCATTTAAGCTGGACTCATCACCTTTCCCACTTTCATGGCACATTTGGAAATGATCCATTAGGTTTTTTTTTTTTAACAGCTTGCATCTCTCAATTCAGTGTTCATCGCCCGTGCAGCAATAAAAATTCATTACAGCCTTTTTGCCTTAGGTGCGTGCTGGATATGTGCAGGATTTCATTCCCACGCTCCCTGGGGCTGCACAACTAAAATGTAATTTCAGTTTGAATAGTTTCACAGCGGCCTGTGTGAGGTCCTGCACGAAGCCGAAGATGGGACTCCGTCACTGTGACACATGAGTCAGGTCATGTTGGATGGAAACTGCAGTGTTTTGTTTACCTGTCTTGTTTGATAACCACAAGCCACATATTGCTGGGACACAAAACCTGCTCAGATCACTGCAGTCAGATATAAAAATAACACTTTCATAACTGTTACTTGATGTAAACTGGAACAGAGGGTTGCTGCAGTACTCGTGTCTACTCTGCACTGAATCAATTACAGTACACGGCTCTACTGTCATGTTTTGTGTCGCGTTTTGTTGTGTGAGGAAGAAATCGGCAAGAGATTCTCAAGCTGTGGGATTCAAACATGTACTGGCACATCGCAGGAAAACAGTAATGCAAACACTTCTTCTATAAGACATTGCTTCTTAAAACGATTGTAATTTGCAACAAATTTGACAAAATGTTGCCTTTAATTTGACTTTTGATTACTTTAATGGGGAATTTGGCCTCCAGCTTTACCCGTTTGTAAGCAAATGTTGTGTTCTGTGACGTTTACTGTTTGTACAAAGACGTCGTCTCTGCTTTGGTTTTGTGATGTGTTAATGTGACAGTCAGGAACAAGATGTTTTTTGCTCTAAGCTGTGAAGACTGTCAACACCTAGCCTACTTGATACTAAACTCAGCATATTAAAAGTGAACAAGCTTTTAAGGATGCTTTCACAACATTAACTGCTCTTTTTTGGTCGCACTTTATAAGGCAGGTTCATCTCATTATATGAATTCAGGTAGCAGTAAAGTTGTCACTGGTTCCTATAGCTGCTTTAATACCGTCACAGTGGAAGGAAATGATCTATGGGGAACAAAGGAGGACAGGACAAGTGAATTATATAACGATACTCTTAAGGCCCAGACGCAGTAAACCAACGTCAAAGAGCTTGCGGTCATAAAGGGCGACTGCTTGAACATAACACAAAAACTACAGCTAATGGCCAACAAGCACGTGTATTCTGCGTCTGTGTGAAAGTGAATAAACCTCCACACCAGCAGGTAATTATGTATTCATCATACAAATAGGACACTGGAAGACTTTGGGCTGCAGATATGTAAGCCATTGTTGAGATACATAAGGTCACTCTGCAAAAACTATGACGACAGACGCTCACTGACAGCTTGAAATGTGTGAGATCCTTAATGTATTTCTTTAAATGCTTAATTTTTGTTAGCCAGTACGGTACCCAGTATTTACAGAAATACTCTCCACCAAAATGCCCAGTTATTCCACATTCCCTGTCTTGTTTTCTTAGTTATTCCACAGTTATTCCACATTCCCCGTCTTGTTTTCTTCCACTATACATTTACATTCTAGTAGGAACTGCTAAGTACTTTATTAGTACTGATACATAAAACAAATCACACATTGGATATAGGCTGCATTATAAAATGCTCTCCTCTTTGCTTGTTTCCCCCCCCCCCATCCCTGTCAAACCCCTTCTGAAAACTGAGTCGTGGCTCTGAGCCAGTGGGTTGAACCTGCAGACATAAAGAGCAGAGCAAAAGGTGATCTGTGGGTTTTCCCACTCCTGCCGCACACATTAGCAGGACCAGGGTTCACTTATGCACAGTGGTGTTCATGGGCACCGCCATAACGAGGGTCAGGAGGGCAAGGCTGAGACAGGAGGCAGAGGAAAGCACAGTCCTTTTGAATGCACGGCAATGCAGTGTAGCTGAACATGGGAGCCGTCATCGAGGGGAGAAAAAAGGGTGACACAGTTGATGTAACATTGATTGACCTTCTAGACTTCAACCCTCACCTGTTTAGCATACGTTTATCTTTTGGATTGAATTTGCCATAATAACACTGTCAGCCAGACCTGTAATACTCCTCGATGTTGTTGTTCATATTCATGTAATTATATGGTTGCCATGGTGACTAAGCTCCGTCTCATATTATTTGTTTGCTTAATTGCTCGGCCCCACCTCATTTTCATTATTCTACTGATTTCCTATTAAGTTGTGTAATCACAATGTGAGCTATAGCTTAGTTAATGACAAACACTCCACAGACCCCACACTGGAAAAGGTCCACATCGTTGTGCAGTAAACATCGTGTGTGTCTTTATTGAATTGTTGGCCTTCTCATGTTCTCTCTCACACTGTGCTGTGCCACTCTCGGCTATTCCACTAATCAATAGCATAGCTAACTAGGCTTTGTGGGGAGAATAGCTCTAAGCAGCCTCTTACTTGGAAAGCCCATTCTCATCCACCTACCAGCTCAGATAATTGGTCCAGATACAATACTCTAGTATATTTCTAGGTACTGCTTGTATCATTAGAGGTGAGTCATGTGTGCAGCATGGAGGCAGTAGGGAGGAACATGAGACGGAGCTAAAAAGGATGGTTATTAAAAGAAGCTCCGGTGGAGGAATGCGGTAGAGGATGACAGATTTTTGAGGAATGGATAAAGATTTAAAGCCGAGCACGCAGAGAGTTTCTTTTGAATCCCAGACTAACAGATCCACCAATCCTGCTCTCTTGTGGCATCTGCTTTGTCTGCTTGATCTCAGATGTGCTAATAGCATTAAGGCTGGATGTTCTGATTGCCGATGTAATTATTGACTCTAACGGTTGTGTGGATCCATGGACAACAGGGACATGTAGGGACTTTGGTCATGTGGATGACCACACACGCATCGGGATTCACTATTTATTCCACTTATTGTCAAAATTAGTTCTGCATGCTCGCCTGTAATTTCAGGCTGGGATCCTGAAAGACATATATTTTTAACAGTCAATATATTTTCTACTGGTGTTAACATTTTGGTTATTGTGGTAATAAAAGGTTTTTGGATTTGCTCATAAATAGTCTACATTTGTCTGTGACCAGGCAAGGCTAATAATTAAAAATCCAATATACTGGAGGAAATAATGACATCGCCTCAAACATTTGACATGCACATTCTCCAACGGAGGAAAGAGCCACATTATGTTTATAATTTAATTAAGAAGCAGTGGTGGATTTATACTGCGCTTACTTCATTTCACGATTGAAGTCCGTGCGTGTGTGTGTGTGTTTCCACACAAAATGTGCTACAGCATAGCTTTTGCAAGACGCTGAAGCGAAGCCGCTGTTTGCTCCTGATCAAAGCATAAACGGGATGGGGATGTTGTCAGTAATTTTTTTCCCCCCATTTATGCATATTTGATGTTTCCCACCACAGACCAGAGAGTGAAGCACTGATGTCTTCAGCTCTTGTAAGCACGAAGAACTGAGCCTCAGAGTGATTTACAGATGAAAGCTGTCAGCGCCACCTCTCCTTTCAGGGAGCCTTGAGAATATTGCATCAGAGCCCTTTGTGACAAAGGAACTTTTGACGAATTGACAACTGGAAATAAGGAATGGAGGTGAATTTCAACTCTACTGCCACAATAATCACAGAGAAAAAAAAAATCTAGTTTAAGTAAAATATCTTGGTGATTATTTGCCATAATAGTGTCATGTTTACTCTGCTTTTGTGACTGTTCCTGTAATAATAGATTAATAATAATTCATAACCCGTACACATTTTTATATTTAGGGTGATTTTGTGTCATTAAGAGCTGAAACAATGAGTCCATCAAAGATATTTAAATCAGCAGGTTTAACATATTGTATTTAAATAAATGAAGCTTTTCAGGATTTTGTTTGATATTTTGGACATTTAGTTGAATAAGATATCCAAGATATTCCTTAATTGCAGCCGTTGTGTCAATGTTAGCAGGCTTGTTTTTTATTTTATATTAGCCAATCTGTCCAACTGTGTTAAGTGGAGAACCTTCTTGTGAAAACAGGGCACTGCTCAGCTCTGTCAGACCACAGCCGGATGGAATTGGTCCCTGTCTATTTGTTGGAGAAACCAGTGATAACAGATTTTAAGGCAATTTAGGCATTCTAGACATACACAAATACAGATAACATTGTGTAAACAAGGAAGCTCTGCATTAAAACCCAAGTGTGTAGACATTAACGTTGCACAGACAGACACATCGTGACTTCTTCGATAAAACGTGGGCTTGGATGTTTTCTCCGTATGGGGCAGACACCATGAAATATTTACCTTAACTTCACATTGCAAAACTTGTTATCTGTGTGTGAAATACCCGGTGGCAATTTGGCCCCCGGTCTCCAGTGTTATGCTGAATTCTTACACAGACTCAATACGCAGTATCAGCCTGTGGATGAAAGCCAAGGCAATCAACTAGGCAGTACACACTGTGCACACACATTACCAAGACGAGTATCGTTAATAATAAGGCCACTCAGACGACTGCAACCATGCAGTGACCTCCAACAGCATCCACACAGCACACTTGTTTCTATTCTATTTCTATGTAATAATATTTCACCTTTAAAAAAAAAACCTGGGACAGAGGTAATGAACTCTGCTTTCTCTTTGAAATATTTCCCCGACTTGATGCGTACAGAGTCCGTGTTTTTACCAGAGTGCACTAAGGATGTCTAAGCAAAGGGGAGAAAAATCCACTTCTTTTCAGGTTGTACGTGTTGGGTTTTCTGAACTACACAACATTTGTATTGAAGACCATCTTCAACAGCGATACCCATAGAAGAAGGCCTTAGCACAAACAAACTCCTATTCAATGGCAATATCAAAGGAAACACAAAGAGAATACTGCTGGAGATACTAAGCTTTTATGAGACGCTTTACTGACGAGTACAAGTGACAAATAATGTAAAGATTTTCTAGAGACCCCCCTTTGTCTGTGAGACCAGTTCCCCTCTGACGCGTGTAAATGCCCATGAAGCATGCTTGTCTGGAAGCTTTAATAAACAGCTTGATTTGATGATAAAGTTATCCAAACTAATAGCTTGATTTCTTCAGTTGAGCATGTTAAGATCAGAATGCTGCTGCTGCTGATGACACTAGTGCTTCTCACACACACACACACACACACACACACACACACACACACACACACACGTACACACACTCGCTCACTTAGTCACTGACCAAGCAAGCCGTGGCTTTACGTATCGACACATCATTTGGATGAATTGCCTCCTCACTCTTCCCCTCCGTGACACATTCTCAGCAAGTTTAAGCCTAACAGCTTTTGTCGTCAGGTCTATCGCTCTAAAGGTTAGAAGACCATGTTTGAGTGGCGCAGATGACTCAGAAAAACGGATTTTCAGGAACATGGGATTGTCACCGATATTAATGAACCTACGCTCGCACACACACGCTCCCCGAGAGATTAGACAGTTTTATTTATCTGTATTCTCAACAAAGCCCCGGGGCAGATCAGTGCCACCTATCTCATCTACACCCGAAACATTTGTACAATGATGAATCCTGTTATCAAAGATAGGGAAAAAAAAGCATAAAATCACTTCAGTTGTTTGGGAAACAAATGGAAACGTGTGACCATGCTTTCATGAGGACTGAGTCATCCATTGAACAAGAGCCACAACAGTCATGTTGGCCCTCTCCCCAAGGACACCCCCATTGCTCTTTATGTGTTTGTTTTCTGAAATCTCCCGCGTCTGTGTGCACACTCTGTGGGTGGTAGCGCGATTCATCACGTACCAACTCGCTCTCATCTGCAGACGAGATTAATTTGTTAAAGCTCGGCGGCCATTTGTTATTGAGAGAGTGCAGCACAAAGGAACACAACTTCAGATGGCCTGAATTGATGAAGTGTTTATTAACGGTTTTTAATATGTGTGCTACCGAGAGGTGTGCCATCATTTATCTGAACGTGTTTTTATCGAATTGCTAGTCTGACATTACAGAAGAGGGTTTCAATATGGGGCTATTATGAGGTTTGTTTGGGATCCAGGTGTACTGAAACCATTTTGTGAAGAAATTGCATGATTTCTTTTCATTTTAAAGCTTTGCTTCATCATCACCATGCAAACATAAATGTTCTGAGCTGTCCTTCATGGCTGAATGTTTGTACTTTAATAACACTTCATAAGAAATGAAGTGCGAGAAGGGCACATTTCTACATAAACTCAGGGAAGTTTAGTCAGTCATCTAAGATAACGGCTCAACCTTGATCCCACATGGTCTGCTTACAGTCACTTGTAAACACTGTTGCTGTACACTTAAAACAGTTCATATGAGCTTTCTCTAAGCTCAAATGTACATCCATTCATTGGAAGAGAAACTCTAAGGATTAAATAACAACTAGATCATTTTAATAGAATGTGTGGAATGATTTGTATCCTAAATGTTTTCAAAGTAAACCTTCAAGTTTGTGTGTACGTTTTATGCAGCTTTAATATGAGCAAGCATGCAGGTTATAGGGAGCTTTAAGGTTTGTGGCACAAGCTCAGCAACTGTAAACTTCTCTCTACATCATTCTTAAACTGTGACGTTGAAGTAATTTGCAAAAGGAACTGTGAATTAACAATTGGTTTGAAGGAAAATAAATTTGCATCCCATAACGGAGGCAGGAAAATCCCCATTATGTGCCGCGCTGCGTTGCCTCTCGTTTTAGTAAATGCTAATTACACTGCTTGGCGCTGTCCATTCACATCGCGTGGCTGTCGTTGACATGTTTGTTCATAAATATGTGATTGATGAAACTGAGTCAGCCGCAAAGCAATTTAGTATTAAACAAGCTGAAAGGAAGCAGGGGTTGGCGGGGTAGAATCCTGTTAGCATTTTGTATTATACACATCAAAGCTGAGCTAAAAGCGATTGCGTGTTCTCATTAAGGCCGTTGGTCGAAACGTGCGGAGGAAAGAAAGGATGATGGGGAGATCCTCTGGATATCTGTGTGATTGAACAGACTGCAGGAAATAATCCTCTCTGGAATAAAACACGTTATTGTAAAAATAAAACATGAATCAGAACATGAATAGGGGAAGACAGTGCTCAAGTACAATTATAGAAATGATCTTTAGGTGTATGAACAGGTTGCACAGTTTAGTGGTGTAGGTTATGACTGGGTGTACATGATGTTTAGTTGGACCTAATATATAAAAACAGGCTTTTAATGGAGCATTTAATATATAATTAACTCTCACTTTTGTTTTCTGTATCCACATATACTTGAACAACCGTTCTATGTTTGCATTGCCTGTTTCCTTTGTCTACTTTTTGGAACAGTCTTTGTTCAGTCCCCCCTTTGTGGTTTGATTCAGACAGAAATTCTCTAGGATGATTTGTTCCTATTTTTTATTCATCTGCTATGCAATACATGGATTTATTTTCCTCGCACTGCATCTGTGTTGCTTAAAAAACACGTCCCAACAGGGTGACCAGTAAAGACAGCAGTTTTAATCACTTATTACCCCCAAAGTGGACATTATGCAACATAATGCTGAGCTCGACTAGACATGGCTGATAAAGTGACCTTGGATTAGAACCTGGCCCCTCCACACTGGCCAGAGCCAATGTCCTGGATTATGGTAAATCAGTGCTGTCACATACAGGATTACGCGCTACTACATTTTTATGGTCTGACAGGCAAAGCACTGCAGGGCTCAAAGTCAAGGACCCTATAAATTTGCTACAATAACACTGACTAAATGTATCTCAATATTATATTGATATTATCCCATAAACGGGCATGACGTTTATTTTATTCAGCTTTGTTTGAATTTACCTTTACATTCCACTACTTACTGAAAGCCTTGAGTGCCAATATGTCATTGTTTTTATTGGGGTAACATTACAAGCTCATCCAAGCACCTTATTGTTTAGTATTTATTATATCCAATATCCTCAGCAGCTGTCTTCTCAGATGCTCCACAATACACATTTAAATTCCCAACACATCTTTGCATGGAGCAGCCTCGAGTCAGTCAAACCTGTGTAAAAACCATTTGACTGTAATCAAGAATCCCTCTGTTAAAAAAAATGTGAACGTAAACAACAAATGTAGATAGACTTATGGAGCAAACACAAAAGTCAAAACTGCTAAGTTAGTAAATGAGCGTGGGTTTTAAGTTTACATCAATAAGGAGAGAAGATCAAATGGAACGGGAAGGGAATGGCTTGACTGGGGCGACAGCCGAGAAAGTCTGAACATCTGGTGACGGACCGGGTTTTTGGGCCAGAGGATCTCATGTGTCTTTCAAGATTTTAATTTAAGTTCCGTTGCTTCAAGGATTCCTTTGCTGAATTGAAAGGAACTTGGAGTCTGAGTTGCTGTAGCATTTGGAACCGCAGTAGTTCATGGAGAGAGAAGCCTAAGTGATCCCAAATACATGTTAAAGATGCAATAGTGATAGTTAAGGTGTGGATGAGGTAAACCTGACCCGCCAGACGCTTTGTTACACAACCATCCGAGAAGCTGGTTTTAGAAACAGCCATTTAAAAACCATCTGTCAATCAAACACAGTACTTGCAGCCTGACGAGATTGATTTTCAGGTGATGTATGTTCTTGTGAAAGTCCAGCTTCCATGCAAAGTGATATGATCTGAGCTGGTTAATGCTGAAATTTACAGTGGTAACATGATTAATTTGTTTATTCCACTGCGATACGGAGTCGATAATGACAGATATATTTTGTTATAGAATTCAGTTATTTGGTTTCCAGTTACCCCGGTACTGTTATGACTTTGTTATTTGATCCATTGTGTTGTTTTTGTTTTTATCACAGTATGTCAGATTAAATGCAGGCCGTGCTGGCCACAAACAATAGAGCTGCTGGTTTATTGATGTGACTTTCTGGATTATACCTGATGTGCTTAAATCCCAAACTGTGTGCCAGGGGAGAGATTCGGATCATTCCAGTTCCACTGCACTCTGACGTAGAGGTCACACAGAGGACCGCTGCGCCGGATACAAACAAAGAGCTTATATCTATATTTCAGCAAAAGTTTGTGTCTCCTGCATTGTAAAGTTTTGGAACACTGCTGACATAATCACGATGCACATTTATTTTTACAGAAACCTCATGGCACCTGTATAGATGGAGACTGGGCTGTATCACAGCTGGAGTAAACAGTCAGACTGTTGGGAGTGATAAAAAGGCATTAGTCAGCATTATTCTACGTTTAAAATGATCCGTAGATTGGATAAAGCTGTAGAACATTCATTATGGGCACTGCAAGATACAAACTGTATTAATGTAGTTGAATGCACATATATTACACAACTGTTGGCAACGTTCTTCATAAATAACAATTTACATAAACTGTGCAAGGGGCTGCTTGTCTCGATTGTTTAATTGCTTAATTTATCTATGTTGTCTCCGTCACAAGTTCCCAAAGCGTGTCAGCATCAAGTTGCTTGTTTTGTCTAATCAAAGATATTAAGTTTACTCTCACAGAAGATGGAAAAAAAAGAAGCTAATATTCAAATTTGAGAAGCTGGAGCCAACACATTTTCTTCTTCAATAATAACTTCAATTATTTATCATTTATCAAACGAGTTCATGTTAATTACCTGCTGCTCTACTTATTATCTGTGATCTGTGATAGTTTGATTTTTCTCTCCGCATAGTGAGCTTGCCAGTGACTGGCAAGAGAGTACAAGGATAACTTTTGCATCTCTATTAAGACCATCACTGGACTGCAGCACCGCTGATTGATGTGTAGTTGTTGGCTCCTAACGAGCTGTGGGTCCTCCTGAGAGATCTGATGAAGCCTTCGACTTTGCAGGGTGCTGCTGTCGATGCAGTTAGTTGGCTGCAGAAGTCACCTTGTGCAGAGAGACACTATAGCACCGTAAAGCTACGCTAGGAAAATACACCTGTTCTGCATGGTCTACGTGCTACTTTATTACATGTGGCCAAATGGACACACGTCCTCACTGAAGGCCTTTTTTTTCTGGATCATTAGGTCAGTGTCTCCCCTTCTCCCCTCCTGACACACAGCACTCCTAATTGTGCTGAACGCTGCACCGTCCAAAAGCCACATCCTGAGGTCTATCCCAACACAAGGACACACGGGGGAACCCGAGGCCAGACTCTAATGAAACCCACCTTTATTAACATTTCCTTGACGGAGCCACTTGCCCTGAAAGGAATACCCAGACAGAGGTTACAGCAGGAAAGGGCAAAACTGAGCATGTGAGTTTTAATAAAAGATACTGCAGATTTGAATGTGCTTAAAGGTTAGACGGAGTAAATGGCGGTGGGCTATGGTATGCTGCAGTCCCAAAACGCCATTTCCTGTGTAGAAGAAAAGTCTACAGAGAGCTTTTATAACCTCTCCTCCTGTCACATGTCCCTGGGCTAACTTGGTGGTAGCATATAGATCTTTACTATTACAGTGCAGTCTAACCAAACAAATGATGTGGTGTGCTGCTGCAGCAGGTTTTTTTTTTTTTTTGAATCCTTTTCTATCCTGTGTTCATATACACATTCATCAAAAAAATACCAAAAATATCTCCAGTTTTACGAAGAAACGGCATCTCATTCATTAGCACAGCGCAGCTCACAGTGAGAACTGACACCGGGTCACTTATATGAGGTTTCTGCACTCCGTGATATAAGCAATTAATTGAAGACAGATTAAATGTCGGACACTGTAATGGCTGTTGACCATTAGTGTAATGATCATCCTCCGTGTAGTGCACTGTCAATTAGCGTGACATGATCAACCCATCCAGCAGTAATTAGGAACACGTTACATGTTTTTACAGGAAGATCAGTCAGTCATAATGTCCTCAAACCCTTTTTTTTAATTAGAAGACCCTTGTCCGCCTTGTAGATACGCTAATTACTTCACACACAAAAATGTACATGAGAGTTTTATGCTGTATTTATTTTTAGGTAGAACACTACATCAGAGAGTATAGAACCAAAGAGATTAAATTCTGGTGCTTTTGTCGACATCAGCCGTTGGATGGTGCTGCCGTAGGAATGAAAACTCAGTCTGTGCAAGCCCCCAGGAAGAGTTCAGGACTTCCAAACAAAGTTAACATAGTGGCCACACGGTGGAATTACAATTACTGGGTCTGTTTTTCATGACCCCTCCCGTCCCTGTTCCCAAACAAACAGCTAGTAGCTGATAGTGCTCGTAGCACGAAATACAGCGTATGGAATTTAGCATGGTATTAGGCTATTTATTAACACACAGCCCAGAAATAACTGACTAAATAGTTATTATGCACATTTCTCATATATTAAATTCTTATCATATAATAAAATACAATAGAAACAATTTTGTTTTACTTTTGTACTTTACTGGCATCCTTTGATACACGGTTGTTGTAAATGGTGGTGTTGTTCTGCTGCTGCGTTCTGATGTTGGAATGGAATGACCTTTCACTTTTATCAATGTTTGCACTGAAGAAAACGTGTTAATTGTGAAGCCAATAATTGTATTATTTATTATTATGTTATTTTAAGGTGTTTGATGCATGAATAAAAGGAATAGTTTGACATTATGGAAAATGAACTTATTTGCAGTCTTGCCAAGTTAGATGAGAAGGTTGCTGCTCTACTGTATGAAAGCAAATTAGTGTATTTCCCAAAAAATTTCTAAGCGTAACAGCCAACAAGTGTGACGATATTTCTCAATTACTAATTATGAATTATGTTTTGTACACACTGCACTACACATTTAATTAACTGTAAATCAGGCTCTTTGTCTTGGTTAAACCCAAACGGTGTTTTAGCACAAGGGATGACAGTGTGGCTGTGGGCAAACAGCCAGGAAATGTGCTGAAGGGTTGGAGGAGGAGGCGAGTTGTGAAAAGTTGAAGCTGTGTGTACACACACACACACACACATACACATACATAACTGACACTCTACAGGTTGCTAATTAAGTGTGCAGTGGGGAGTTGGTATGTGACACTCCCGGCTCTGCAGTGCTGTAGAATGTGGAGGAATGATGGGACGTTGCCAGAGGAATGTTCCAGACCAGGTGAGATGACTGTGCTATTATAGTCTCCCTGTCAGAGAAGACTATATCCAGGAAGGCGCATCACTGTTTTGTTTTACCTCTCAAGTCTGCAGCAACGATTGTAGTAGCAGAGATGATAACCAGTAGGTGGCGCGTTCTCCAGACAGAACCATGAAGGTCACCGTTAGTTGCAGTCTTATATCTCTTTTTCATGGATGCATTTCGTGCCTTATCATGAAAAGTTGGCATGAATGAAGTATGTTCATAAAATGAACCCCGGGTGCCAGGTTTTATTGAGTCTAAGGATGATGAGGCACTTTTCATGACCTCTTTATAGCATGTAATAATAATGCCCCTTGCAGGATGTCATAAAGCTTAGTCTTAGAGTGCTCCGGGGATGACTATATTTTTTAAGGCCAATCAGGACGTTAGCATGGCACAGGTTCCTTTGACAAAAGGCCAATGGGATTTTTCCGTTTGGATTATTGTGATACTTACACGTTTTGTTCAGCAAGATCATCTTCACAAATGAACACCTCTTTTATGAAGATTGAATACAATTGGCAGAAGTAAAAAGCTAATGTTGGGCTCTGTGATGATGTTTGGAGGTCTCTTTGATGTTTAAAAGCTTCAACATTCAAGTCATTCATCAAACAAAACATTTAAATCTGTTAAGAACTTATTTCAGGCATCTAACCAAAAACCCATTCAAACACCCTCTTGACTTCCAGATGAGGGAACTGGAAGTCCAACACTGCTAACTCATATCCAGGTTTTGGGACTAATTTCAAACAGCACTGTTTCATGTGCTGTAGGAATAAATATGGTAAATATATTGTAATTATGGAAATACATTCTATAGCACAATAGTGACCCAATGTGAATGTACCACAAGTCTGTAGTTTGTTCTCCCAAACATCATTTTGTGCCATGAAATGAAGCATGAGACAGTCGCATCAGCTTATATGTTCGTCCTTCCTAAATGTCCTTGGACGACACACGGACTCATTTGTCTAAGTTAGAGGGGATAAAATCAAATCAAACGTCCCCCCCCAAAAAACTCTGTTGATTAAAACAGCCAAGGGTGTTGCTGTTGTGTAACTTTTCCCACCTTCTGCCGTGTGCATATAAACCCTTGTGTCTTGTTTTGACAGTTTGTTTTAGTGAAAACCTCTCAGAGTACCCGGAGCTGC
Organism: Chelidonichthys spinosus; assembly: GCA_029853015.1. Classification (NCBI taxonomy): domain Eukaryota; kingdom Metazoa; phylum Chordata; class Actinopteri; order Perciformes; family Triglidae; genus Chelidonichthys; species Chelidonichthys spinosus. The sequence goes on along the minus strand of CM056839.1, from coordinate 16,929,609 downwards.
TCCCGGTGCCTCTGAGGTCATGGATTATTCATGAGTACGGAGGGAGAAGACACAAGTCCCATTGTGCCCCGTATCCCAGCGAGCGTGACAGGGCTGGTTGCATCAGGTCACCGGGAAAGCTGTCGACCGTACCAAGTTCATAATCTGGAATGATCACTAGGGATGGATGCGAGTGACTACTAATAATACCATGATCTGTAAGCCTCTAGTGTTTCTGGTGTTTATTCTCATTGATTGTGCTTTACAGGCATTTAAATGTACTCAGACTGGCTTGGTAAGACATCAGGTATTGCAGTCAGTGCCATGTAGCTAATGCTTGGTCAATAGAGCCAGTCTCTATTCCCCCCCAGTGATAAGCCAGCTTTGTTCTCCCCTTATTTGATACTCCTACAATCAGAGGTGGTCATGGTTGTTGTAGAAATCAAAAGGTGGCGTGTTTTGTTTTGTTGTTTCCATGGGTAGAAACGATGAAATCATTCAGTAATGTTTGAAAGTTCCTCAAAACAGGCGGGTTGAGGTGGTCCATTTTTTGAATCAATCAGCAATTAGCACAAACACAGCCTATGTTCACAAAGAGATTCCTCACAGCTGACAACCCCCTCATCAGGTGTGATTAGTGGAAAAAGTCAGAGGAGCTTGTATTTTTCTTCTTATGTTACCACTAGTTATATGTGCTGCACACGTGCTGCCCTGATTTACTTCATTAATGTGGCCGTATCCTCCTCGCTCTTTCAGGCAGAAACATTCTGTCTCTTGGAGATTCTTGGCTGTCTGCACCCTCTTTTGGCTAACGGTGGGAGTCGGCAGTGATGCTCATCTCAGTGCATATGATTTGAAATTTTGGGACATAAGAAGGGAATCATGAAAGCAAAACCAGCTTCTTTTATGTGTGCTCTCTGATTTATTACTTCTTTTTTTAATGAGGAATATGTAGTGTTTGGGTGTTGCTTTGGTGGGGAATATTACAAGCACAGGCTCCACTTTCATCTAATCTGTCAGAGTCAGTATATTGTAATTTGCTGCAGGTACTTATAGCCGCAGATTCGGAATATTGTTTAATTAGTTTACTTTTTGTTGCTGTTTGTAAAACCGTACCAATCTGATCATGTTTACCCTTGAAAGCAGCCTTTCAGGACTAAAACCACATTCCAGCGAGACACTCCCCAATTAAGCTGCACCAAGTAATAATTGATAATTATCAGTTAATAAATTGACTTGACTTTGGATTTAAGTAGACAATAAAATGGTAAAACTGAAGAATATTAAATGGCGATCCAAGAAAGAGTTTAAATGGAAATTCTACTTTCCGTCATTCTTGTCCATATCGATTTAAATTTAAAGTTTGGCTGTAGAAACACCTAAGAAAAAAATGTTATGCTTTTTTCTACCTTTCATGGCATGCCGAGCATCTATGTTTCCCAGGGTTCTTGAAGTTTTATGTGCGTGTACCCGAGGTGGAACCAAATCATTTGTTTTGCAAATGACAAGCAAGTCTCAAAGTCTTTGATTGATGTTTAAGTCCAAGTCTAGTCGAGTAACGACGGAGAGGGTCTTTGGGGCCACACAGACACACGACGGTCTGGTGGAGGAATGACAGGGTGATCCTCTGGGGAACTGGAAACATGCCTACCAAGGTCATCTTTGATCCTCCTCTATTTCCCAGGTCAGAGGAGACTTTATGGACTCCATCAGGGGTTTCCATCTCTTCCCCTTGTTCTGATGAAAATAGGCCTTTTGTCCACTGCTTTTCTTAATGCCCTGCCGACAGACTCCCAGCATCTCACCCAGAGTTCTTTAAAACCCGGTCATGTCACCCTGAGTAACACCCCTAAGACACAGCAGTCTGACATCTGAGGGCCCGCTCTCCTTATTGGCCCATCCTCTGCCAGGTATTCAGCACTTTAATCTTCCAGTTCTCTTTCACAGTCATTCCTTTACCGAAGCTCTCTTCCGCAGAGTCATCTTTTGGGTATTTTTTAATGTTTTTTGTCAGTTTCAGCTATTCCTCCTCTGTAGGGAGAAGGACCAAAGCCTAACTGTGCTGAGGTCCATTCTCCCTCTTTTCATTTTTGCCACCTTGCTCTTTATTACCTTCAGTTTTGTCTGCTTTTTTTTGTTTCAAAAGCCAATTCTCAACCTGGGATTTGCTTTATTTCTGGCAACCAGTCATTTTCTACTGACTAAAGACAGCATTAAAGGCTGGAGATCTGCTTTCCTGACTTTCTCATCTCCGTGTCTGTCTTGGTTTTAAACATATTTCATAGGACATCTAAGCTGAATGGTGTTTGTAAATTTCACCGCCATGGGACTAATAAAGGATTATCTTATCTTAGCTGTCTAGGGCGATTGAGGTATTTTGAGCTGTATTGCTGAACAGCATCACTATATTGTCCTCTGAAAACACAAATATATGTTGTTTTTAGCTGAAACGCCAGTCTCAACCTAACAGCACGTTTCTTTGTGTTTACTTTAGTCTATTTTCCACATTCTACGTGACCCTGACTTCACAGTACTTTTAGTTCTCGTGTCGGTTGAATTTCGTTTTCTTCATTTCTGCATTATGTGGGCTGTTTGCTTTTAGTCACCTTCACTTTTCCTATTGAGTTTTCTTGCACAGGAATGTTGTTGTGCCTCACAATACTGGCGTAGAATACTGAGCATCGATCACTGTCCCATTGCCAGTACTGGATATTGAATTTTACACTGGCTGCCATACTGGTAACATCCAAACAACTGCCTGAAAAGGTGGTAATTTTTTAAATTTTTAATAGATGGGTCTTTTTTGTCAGACTTGTCCTTGCATTTTTGTGCTGAATGTAAAATCCTTTGAAACACTTTTTTTGCTGTGAAGAGTTTGGAGTCATGTAGTTAACCTCTCCAGAATTGTCCTTTTTTCTAACTGCACCTTGTCATTAGGCTGCTTTTTAAAAAGTAAAAATCAAAGACAAAAGGGCTGATGCATTTGCGTTCGCTGTACATAGCAGAAAATACACGACCTTCAGTTGTTTTTGCAGGATAAACTACCTTTTTATTACTTGAATTCTGAAGCTATGAAGTGGAGATTGAAGTCAGTTTACCTTGACAGAAATTCTATGTGTTCAATATTGCTGCTGACTTTTCATTAATTGAGATGGCACTTTACGTGCTGAGGGGTACATACCGCTACAATTCTATTGAGCTCCTCCTTTGATTACAAGCATCGGAGCGCCCTCCTCCACATTATACTTCACTTTACAGCCATCTTTTATTGTACCTCAGAGTACAAAAGTACACTGTGTCCTCGAACACAGCTTGCATTCATTTAAAGTTGTGCTCCTGTGGAGAAATATCCAACTTTATTTGTCCAAACAGAATTTGACTGTAAAAAACATTTTTTTATTGCTAGTTTGCAAGTATAACAATGTATCTCACTTGCCAGTTTATTTTTTACGGTTTAATCATTCTCTGATCAACACTTTAGTGCAAAAGTTTACTGTTGACATTTTTTTTTAACAGCAGATTTTGTTTGCTGTCTCATGGTCGGCTAGTTTAGGACACCTGTGCCGCCGCCACACCCTTAGTGATTACTCTGGCACACAGAGCAGAGCTCCACCTGAGTGTGTGTGTGTGTGTGTGTGTGCGTGTGTGTGTGTGTGTGTGTGTGTGTGTGTGTGTGGAGGGAAGGGATGGAGGGCTCTGTGTGGTGGCTGTTTGTGATTGACCTGATTATGGAAAACAACCCCTGGCAAGGCTCCCAGAGGGTGCAGGGATTGTGGCATTTTCATGAAAAATATTCCTGTAGCGCCAGCTTCTGTCACAGGACGCCTGTGGATGAAGCCCGGCCGTGGCAGACTGCCAAGAGGGAGAGCAATGGAGAGAGAGGACCATTTTAAAGAAGGAAGGAGAGGGATGGAGGGAGATTGATGATCAAGAGGAGATAGAATTATGCAGCATTCATGTCGTGTCAGATTTATGGTAAATATTATTGATGTTAGTTTCCTAGTGGTAATTACAGTCAGGTATGTGGGATGTTTTTTAAGCAGGCTCTGATATTTTTCCCACTTTGCATAACAAACTGTGGAAGTGAAGGTTCAAAAGTGGTAAACAAAACAACATTTTCACCAAATCTGGCAATTTGAGGACTACTCATACCAATACAATCCATATCTATCTAGAGAGGACATCTCTAGATAGATATGGAAGAAGTAACATCGTGCACTCACGTGTAGATCGAAAAATAATTGTGGTTGGGTGACCGCTTCACACAAACAATCTGTCATTGTATTATCTAGTTCTTTTAGTAGCAAACTGCTGCTGGAGATAGAATAAAATCCACTCATAGATTTCATGTAACCAATACATTGAGATGCAATCCCTTTTGTTTCCAGCACTCAATCAACAAAGGATGCAGCAACTGCCCTTGAACAGTGAATAATCTTTTCTACCCATTGTCTTAAAGTCAGTCTGACCATTGCAGAGGAAGAATGCAAACCTACCCTTTAGTGTGCAGAGGCAGCACGTAACAAGCTGCATGGAGGGGCGCTGAGCCAGAGGAGGGAAGGCCGCCAGGAAGCGTTGGAATGACCCATTAATCTGCTCTGCAATCCCTTTAGACAAGAGAAACTGTGCTCTTAGGAGATGCACTCACCACACAAGTTTACTCTCCCAGAGTGTTACTTTTGAAAAATGAATGGTGTTGCGCTGTTGGGATTGTTTTTGTAGGTTGTGCACATGCAGACGGAGCAAGAATCCCAATGGGGTCATGAGAGTTTGCTTTATTTTAGACCTGAAGGATTAATATGTATTCACATTGTCAGATGCTCTGGCTCAATGAGCGAAAGAGGAAGAGAGAGAGTAGCGGTGGTCAAGCATGCTAAATTGAATGAAGAGAGGGGCCGGTAATCAGAATAATACACTGTAATTTTATGATTGTTCCACAGCAGTTACGTTCTAAAGCAAAAATAAAAAAATGTCCACACCTTCTCACAAACCTGCGGGAAGGGGCTGGATTTTATATGAATGTGGCACGAGACATGCTTGATCCTGCTGTGGCCTGTCAGCTCTCTCTCTGTACTGTCATGCCTGTGAGATCTGTGAGCCTCAGTACACCGACAACTAAAAAAGACCAAAACTGGATTTCGCACCAAATTCTGGTCCCCAGCCATACACCCGCCAAGTGTGAAGTAGATGTTATGAAAGGTTGTTGAGATGTGCGAAGATCCAACAAACACACAAAAGCGCGTTTTTTTTTTTTTTGCCTCGTCATGATCCTACAGCCAGTAACACCCCTAGCACCTTGTGGAAGTGATAATCATATTGAATTTCCAGTTGACAAACGCTGACTGTCACACTGGCAGCGTGGCTCAGTATGTATCCCAAGTGTACACTGGAGTTCATAATATGTGTGTAAAGCACAAACAAAATTGAGCGAATAGTGTTTACACTTAAAACAATCCAAAATAATCTCTCCCCTAGAGGAGTAATTAGATACCTACACATTTTATGTTTGCGTTTCCCTAAAGGAGGGACTTTAATTTTGCATATATTTTGGCTCCGAGTTGTTGTGCGATAGTCTGAAAGGGGAATTTCCCATGTCAGTGGGGAATCTATTATTCATTCAGTGGCATGGAGGGTTGAGCACCACCCTGACAGCTGCAGAAGTAGCTCTGAGATTAAGGACAAGTATGGATGGATGGATGGATGTGTGTCTCATATATATTCTGTCTCCCCATGCAAGCCAAAGTCCTCCTGCGTGGCCCTCGATTGGCATCATTTAAAGCACATTCTAAACAGACAATTATTCTGCTGTATTTTGCCAATAATTATTTAAAGGGTGATGCAGGCCAAGGTTTTACTGTAATGAGATTTAAGCGATTAAAGAAGATATAACTCACAGCGCCTGTCAGAATAGAGTAGGGAAAGACTCATTGTCAATGTAAAATGACGTCCTGGTGTTTTGTGAGAGACTAGGAGAGTCCGTTAGAATCCAAAGCCAGCGTTTCATACATTTCATTCGCCTCACTCTCCACTTGAAACCATCAAAGGCTATAAATCCTGCGAAATAAAACTTTTTCAGCGTTTTCTTTTTTGATGCGGCGAGCATCGCATCATCCAATAAAAGGATACTGATGATTTACGCAAATTACAAAATCTAATTCTGGAGTATCACTGTTTTCCTATCTGTGCAGATAATCTTGTTGTCATTAAAAATGCATTTCCCTGAACAAAAGTTATCAACAAATGCTTATGTCAACAGTTTTATCATTTTTCAGCAGAAACGGCTCTTATTCAGCATCAGTGGGACAGTTAAATGTCTCTCACACCCACCTCGAGATTTTGTTTGTTTTCCTATTCTCTTGTCATGAATTTTTCATATGCCACTTGATGAGACATTTATGTTTGCCTTATAAAGCACAGTAAGCAGTCTTTGAGGAGGGGATATTTTTCCATTCCACCATTACAGTGGCTTTTGTATAGAAGAGGCAGGGTCTCTTTGTAAGTTATGGTCTGTCCAGCCCCGCGTTGCCAGAATGGGCCCATCAGTAGTCAGAGCAGTTTAAATCAACTGGACAAAAGCTGCTGTTCGACACTTTTCACATCAAAAGATTTCTCTACACTCTGCACTCCATGGTCACATTTGACCCACAATGCAACTCACCACTAACAGATTTCTTCTCATTTTCAAACCTTCAGCCCCAACCAACACTGCGCCCAGTGACATCATTGAGATTCATTTTGTTATTAGAATGCCATTGGCTAGATAATTTCTTCATGCAATAGATGCATTACATTTTGCCAGTGTCAATTTTGTTAACTTTAGTTTTCAGTGTAATATTTCTAGCTATATTGTGGGATATAACAATAGGTACACACATCCGGGGTCGCCTACTTCGGACAAATACTTTAAGACCTTCTCATCAACCTCAACTGTACTTTCAGGAGAAGTCAGATGTGGTGCACGAAAATCACCTCAAATTTGACCTTTCCTCTAAACTAATTTGAATCGGAGTGCATGCAGGCACAAACCAATTATGAGTGAGTGAGGCTGGAGATAGGTCAACAGGCTGGCTATTATCTGGATGTGCCAAAAATATGCCTGACAAGATGTAGGGCAAGATTGAGGTCAAGAGAAGAAAGACCTGATTTGGACAATTGTGGTCTGAATGTCAACCAGGCCGAGTGGATGTGGGAGTGGAAGTGGTTCTCTCTCTCGGCCCCCAGTGGCCACTCAAGAAGAGGTCACACATTGTATGTGTGCGTCTGTCCGTACGTGTCTGTGTGGGGGATATAGGTGTCTTCGTGTGTTACTTTTGGCTCTGGAAACAATGTGCAGTGAAATTCAACCCCAGCCGTGTCACACTAGCTGTCTGTAATTGCTGTGCGATAGGTATGTGCTGAAGTTCATCTGATGTCTGGGGAAAAGCTATTGACGTGAAGACGTCCCCCTATCTCAGAGGCAGGGAACGGAGACCAATTTAAGGGACATGTGACACGACTGTGGTGGGACCAAATGACCTCGCTTACAATAAAGGGAGGACCTTCAGACACTGATATCCCCTCTAATGTGAGTGGCAGCTTTGATTGATTTGCATGGATTGAGATGTAAGACCTCAACGCCAACCTTTCTGGTGACAGAAAATACTCATGTGTTTACAGTACAGTCTGTGAAATATGCGTAGTTACAATGCACACGTAACGGGGTCTCTGTACTCCTTTTTATAAAAGTGGTTCATGTTTGCTTGAGTTGCTCTAAAAGTTCCCTAGAACTCCACCACCTTGAGATGAATTCTCACAAAAGAATGTTGGCGGTTTTGTAAAGTGGAGGCGAGTTCACATTCTTTAACCTTCATCCATTCTTCATGGACACGAATCCCACATGCTGATATGTTTCTGTTAAAATGACTTTTGCTTTAATAATATGCCTATAATGTGAGGCATTATAATAAAAAACACTTAACACGTTTTCCTATCAACGCCAACACCGAATCCTATTGTGAAGAACGGACAGATTAAAAATATACGCTATAGCGTATCGCAACGCAGAGGCTTCATTGTCAAAACCAAGACGGCAAACTTTATTACACCTTTCAACCTTGACGGAGGCAGCGCAGACCAAATGTGCTTATTTCGTTCTTACTAGTTAAACACACTGCAATTGTAAACAGGAAAGTTTCGTTAAAAGGAAACGGCCTTGAGTGGCTTTGGCTATACAACAGTTTACTCAGACAGACTGCCAGACTGCTGCTCTCGGTCAGTAGGATCCCAATAGTTGGCCCTCTGCCTGCACTAATTCTATTCAAACCTTTTATTGAAAAAAAAACCCCACAACTGTCGCAAATTCACATCTCTGCCAGTACGAATAGTTTTGCTGCAAAATATATGTGAGTATTTCACATTTTTGTGTAATCAGGTCTCCTCAGGTCTGTAAAGGCCTTTCCTCGTATATATCAGTTTTATAGTAAGCAGTTATTTTTTAAGTATACTGTTGGATTTTTACTGTCTGTTGGCTTCTGTGAAAACTTTTAATGGGATAAAGAGAACCTGTAATGACAAACTTTTGTGCCACCTCTTAGGTTGTTATGGCAAACTGCTGCCTTTTGCAGTTGCATATTAACACACTCTGCAGAAAAGGAGCTACATTATCGTTGAAGTTGTTTTTCATAAGACCACTCTGGTTTGAACTCTGTTTTGGTCTCCACCAACTCCTGACAGAAAATATCGGACTCTCTACACTATGTTCACGAGCCTCCTCTGACTTTGTCTGTGAGTTGGATGGTGGTGAGCAGGTATTGAAGTGGGTTTTTAGTGATATATATTTACAGGTGACCCCCTTTGCCATGCATATAGTCATGTGACCCGTTGTTAATATGCTGCGTTTGATGATAGCAGCCAAATTGAATGGTGTACATGGCAAATGTACATGTTAAGGTCAAATTTTTACCTTTTCATCAGTCCACATTTCATGTCTGCCTCGTAAAAAATGTGCACATTTCACAAATAATTATGTTAACACCTGTATATGATTCAAGTATCACAATTTATTACAAAAACTAGAACTTTTTTTTCATCTGTCCGTGTTGCCATGCTTTAAGCATATAACAATACAGTATAAAATCTCAACCCAAAAGTCGGATCGTAAAAGCAAAGATCATAGATGCTGACGCAGCATTTACAGAAGTTAAGACATGCTGTTACTGTACAGAGAACATTCCCACTGAAGTACAAACATCTGCAAAATGCGTCATTATCATCAATGAAGTGCATTTTTTACAGTAAGCAATCCGATCCAATCTCATTGAGAGTGTTACAGGAAACACCTCTTTTTCAAAAGTAATTTACACAAAATATACACAAACACTCTGCAAATCATAATGAATGTGCTGAGATTTTTTTTTTTCAACAGCCCAAGGCACTCAGGCTCCCATGTTGGCAATAAATACGTCATTCTTTACACTAAATCACGTCAAGCAGGTGGTGGTGGAGAAAGAAGAGTGAGAGAGAAACAACGTCGTCTATTTCATGACCTCTCGAAGAGCACGTTCCTTTTAAAGAAGTCCACCTTGTCCTTTTTCACAGTGAAAATCCCTGGCAGTCGAGACAGAAAAGACGTTTTAAGAAGTCTGTTTTGCTGAATTGCGTGACATCTGTTGGCTAAAAACTACATAACCTCCTACTGTACTTTTGATGCTGGTCTGACATTTTGTTCCCCGAGAGCATCCCCTGCTCTCTGAAGCGACATCGGATGCAAACCACAAGTAGGCCTGATGGTGCATTCAAGCACCACAGGACGCCAAAGTGTCCGTTTGCAGTGACCTGTCCCACATGAGTATCTGGTAAAAATCTAGTGTCCACAAATGATATTTTTAAATCTCTAACAAATCCGGATGCTATTCATTGAAGTAATCCTGATCTTTCAAATTAGTCTAGCAATGCTGTGACTTTATCAAAATGCATTAATCTCCTCTTCACTGCACTTCAGTTGAGCTGGCGACAAGCTTCAAATGTCCACTTCGAGGCACCGCCGTAAATATCAAGGCTCGTCTCCATCCATGCAAAAACGTTGCCCACTTGTGCTTTGCTGCTGCACGTGGCCAGATTGTATATCTCTCCGACGGATAGTTTCCGATCCCAGATGTGGAAATTGGCCAAGTCTCCGACGAAAGCTTGTGTGGCATCGAATCCTCCTCCGAGTGTGTCCTGTGGAAAAGACGAATGGATTTAATCAAGGATGATATGATTTCTGTCGCCTCCGGCTGCTTCATGGAAGGAACGAAACTCGAGGATGGATATGAAGCTGGGGAGGGTTTAACACAATGAAATGTTAAAATGACTTCTCCACCTTGTGTGTAATATTTCACATCATAACACAGTTATTGTATCTTTTAATAATCATAACAATATGTCCTGCCCTGACATCTTACGGTGAATAAAGCAGTTAAGATAATCTCCAAATGTAGTTTATGTGTTGGCTTCATGGACGTGGGAAGCATGTGGGACAGTCGTGTGTTGTGTTCACCTGTTCCTGACCCAGGATCAGCAGACCCTGCGGTTTGATGGGATGGTATGGAGCCAGATTCTCTCCACTCCCCCTCTTAACGCCGTCCTGGAAAGCTTCCCAAACGCCATCCCGAGTGGTCCAGGTCACGCAGATATGATGCCACTTCCCATCGTTGATGAGGAAAGGCAGTTTAGCAACCTGGAAGGAGACAGGTGTGACGTGAATGTTTGCTGCAGTGAGCCAAAACAACAACAACACATGGCGACGCGTCCGCCGTGTTTAGACGTGCCTTGTCGTTGATGAGTATCTCCATCGGGTTGTTTCCCCACTCGATGAGGACCAGCTCGTTGGCTTGACCCGGAACTGCGTAGGAGAAAGGTGTGCCCACGCCCGGAGACGCGTTGGACTTGAGCCACATGCACACGGTGAGCGCGTACATCTCCGGCAGGCTCTTCTTCACCTTCGCGTACATGTAGTTGGTCCTCAGCGGGAACGTGAGCTGGAATTTATCCAGAGGCCTGTTTTCTCTCTGACCTGCGGCGAACAAACACACAGCGGCTTGACTCCATCTAATATCTGTGTTTTCATTTTAGTCAAACACAGATGTGTCACGCGCGCGCACGCGGGATTTACACGTAGGATTTACAGGTTACACAACAGATCCACAGATGTGCTTTAATGTCGCATGATGAATCTACCACAGGAGCGCTGACGCTGTTAACCTTCATCTTCCTTTCTATTGACGCCACACCTCAATATGTCACTGCCATAGTTTTTTTTTTTTTTTTTTTTGCGGTTATAATTCCCCAAGGTGTCCCAACCCGAGAGCGCGCTGTGGTTTAACTTTGCAGAGCAAACGGAGGGACGTCTCGCTCTCTGCGTGTTTGAAATGGTTTAATCTGCATGAATTAGAGCAGGAAACTGCAGGATATATCTGCCCCCTCCAGCTTTGTGCGGATGAGTGAAGCACTACTTCACACGGGTTTATAATACCAAACTATATGTGCAGAATATTTGTTTGCATTTTCCCTCCCTCGCATATAAAAATCTGATCTGATATCTGATGCGACATCTCTCCTTGATTGCTCAAATAATCAGTCCCTGCACTCAGCCGTCAAACCCCCAGACCTCCCTTCACTTTCTAGTGCGCCAGCCTGAGTGCTTCTCTCTCCCCAACTACCTTTCTCCAGGTCGGTGATCCTCTGGTGGAGAGACGTGAGGGTGGACTCCACTCGCCCACGCTGCTCCGTCTCGTTCCGGAGTCCGGGCTTCCCCTCCTCGATGCTGTTCACTCGGGACAGCACCTGCTTCTCCAAGTCGTCGATTTTACTTTGGAGCAGGTCTTTGAGGCTGTTCGCCTGCACCGAGTTGTTACTTCTGCTGAATTGCTGTTAAAGGGGAAGGAATGAGTGTGAGTCGGTGTAACACAAGCGTACTCTTTTTTACCAATTCATTATATCTGAACAAGCAACTTGATTTATTGTGGTAACGTTTGTTTTCTCTTAGTCGAAGGACTACGTTTTATTATTGTTGTTATTGGTGTTATTATATTAGTGAAGTAAGTGGTTTGTTGGTTATCTGGCGCTTTGCGCAGTCACCCAAAGTGTCGTCCCCAGGAGCAGCAGCCTACCTCCAGGTTTTCTAATCTCTGCTTCAGCGACTGTAAAGTCTGTGATAGTTGCGTCAAAGTGTCAGCGGGGCCCCTCGATACATCCCCCATAGTGTTTTTGGACCCCGCTTCTTTCCTCCTTCCCCCGGGCCGCGCGTCCCCGGGCTCCCCGCCGCTCTGGCTCTCACACCGCGCCAACTTGGAGGTCAGCTCTCTGATGGTCTCTTTTTGGTTCATGATCGTCTCTTTCTGCTGCAAAACCGTCTCCCGCAGCTGCATGACCGTGGTCTTCAAGTCCCCTCCCGGCACGCTGTTCTGCAAAGTGGCTGCGCAAATGTCCATATCCTTGGGTACGGACGTGCAAATGAACTGCGTCTGTCCGCCGAAGTCTTGGGACGAACTCTCCAAAAAGAGGCACGAATATAGAAAAAGTCTCCAACTGATTCCGTTCCTGTTGGCCTGCATGTCTGCGTCTGTGCTGGGTTGTTTTTTTGGTTGATGAGCCGCAGTGACTTGACGCGCTCGTGTGTCCCCCCTTGTTGCTGTAATCCGTCTGTGGAAGTGCAGCCGTTTTTATACGGCGAGCCTGGTTCTGCGCAGAGCAGGTTCACTGCATCACGACCGTAGGGGAGGGAACCGCGCTGTCCCTGTTTAATCGGCTCCAGGAGCGGCGTCGTAATCCAGAGATGAAACCCATTTTGCTTTCAGGCTCCCACATGTTAAATCTTTCATCACTTCGACTATTTGTCATTTCTCGCTGTGTATTATTCATCTGGAAAACGCGCATTTTGTAGGCAGTGGGTTGCATTCGTGGCGGGGTGCAGTGTTTGTTTTATTTTTGCGCACACAGGAAACTCTCTCTCTCGCGCGCGCACACACGTGTAGGTGGATGGAGATCAGAAGTTACTGCAATTTGTTGTCGGTGGAGTCCCCGCAGATTCAGCACCAAGGAGAGCTCCAACCACAGCACATTACCACAGAGAGCAGAGGAGCGTCTCTGCTTGGTTTTCAGGTGTTGGAGCCTTTTTCTCTCCCTTCAGCTCAGCTGAGACATGTCTGTACAACACACACTGCATTTACTCTTTATTTTTCTCTTTCTTCAGTTTTGGTGTTGTTGAGTTCCCATGTGATGATGATATTTGTTTTTCTTGGAAACTCATGTAAATTAGCTAGCCTAGACACACACACACACACAAAGACCCTCTCTTGCAGTGGCGATCTGCTCCTCTCCACATCACTGCTATAATCATCTCTCAATTTCTCAGATGATAATCTGTCCCCAAGCAATTACTTTCTATCTATTATTCAGGAAGGAGAATTCCATTATATTTTCCCGTTGCCTCGGCTCTTCTCTAGTCGGTCAATGTTGAAAATAAAATGAAAACATTTTGAATAAGTAATGAAAACATATCGGCCCTCAGATTAGAATCGATTTCTTTTGGAAACGTGAGAAGGAGGAGAGGTACACAGCACGAGACACGGAAGTCTGCATGTGACAAGAAAGATATTAGATGTGGGGGTTAGATAGGTCACAGCATGATTAATATCACCTGTAGCAGGCGTGAGAAGCTAAATCCTTTCTAGCTGCAGGCTTCTTTTAACAGGGTGGATATTAACACCCAATCATAATGTAAACTGTTGTCTTGAGGAATGACTTAATTTCAGAGCTGGAAGATCCGGTGCCATGTACTGTATTAATGTCCCAATTCTCTTCGTGGGTGAGAATGATTGAGTGACTAAACGTTGCATTTGAGGGATTTAAACTTGTGAGTGTTTTTACTTAGATATTCCCATGAAAGCATGAATCATATAGTTATTATGAAGTCATAGTGCGATGGTCTTAAAGTGGGCACAAGGCAAAGGGAATAATCTCATTATATATATATAAGATTTCCGGAATGTTACATTTGTTGTCTCTTGACAGTGTCGTGTGGATTTTTGTGGTTTTTAATGATGCAGCAACATCTAAGAGGAATGAAAAGAGAGAGCGGTTTTACTGACTTCACTCTGTCCGTAATCCAGAGTTTATGTGCTGTTTTTGTTATTAGGAAAAGCAAAAAATATGAAGCTTAGAGGGGAGCAAGAAAGTCATTTCTTTTGAGCCTTTTAGTTTGGCTTGGAATTCGTGAGTAAAAAGTAAATTAAAGGTGATGAAACTCTCTGCATTTGTATTAACAGGTTGCCAGTGGAGGGCCGGTTACCTCAAAGGAGAGGGATTTATGGAGTAACACGGGATACTTCAGGTCAAAGAAGTCATGTACTGTGTCCAAGCAGAACCAACTTTGCTCCGTGGCAATCCAGAAGCATTCGCAGAAAAACCAATCTGAGCATCTTGAAAGCGGTAGCAGAGTGGGAGTGATGTTTTTATCTGCATCGCCTTTGAGGAAAATATTGACGGACAAAAGCAGGGAAAACTTTATTTGATGTTGTGTTACATGAAGCCGTGCACTCTGGCGTGGTCAGAGCGTCCGGACTTGCAGAGAAATGAGAGTAAATAACTTTTTCTCTCCGCGTATCAACTATCTGGTGAATGTGTGCTTGTTATATGATTACACATACTAGACCACAGGGCTTTCCACTTCTTTGCAAAGGACGTTCTTAATGAGAAGAATAGAAAACCAGCTTAACAGTTGCAATATTTAGCATTTTATTTTGGATTGAGTTCATACGCCTGCGTCTGCAGAAAAAAAACCTCGACTTCTTCTACCTGTGGGACAAAAGTAATATTAGTTAAATCTCTAAAAGTTTAGCTCTCATTATGAATTCATTATAGTGCTTCCCATACAAACAAGTCTCAGGGATAGATGCTTAGAGATGCTTCACTCCTCTGCGCTCCACCAGAAACGCACCTCTTTCAATAACCTCTTCTCCTCCCTGCAATCCTCTCCTCCTACACCTACCGGCATAAAAACCGGCTCAAGTAGACACTCAATTCACACCGTTGTTTTTGGAGCCTCTTAAATTCACATTTTCTGTCTGGATGCCACAGGTTCACCGTGTAGGCATATTCAGTTCCACTGATTTTTTTGTAACAGCTGTTACATTTATAATGCTTTTAGCCGTGGTGTGCATGAAGCAATAACAGGGTTTGGATGAAATGATGATTTGTTGTTCCAAGTCATTGTGCTAGACGTGACGGCAGAACAATAATACTAATCTCATACAAACAGCTGCCAGTCGCTCTTGTCGCAGTCCGACACACTATGCCGCCTCGGCTCTGCTGGATCTGTGGTGCCGGGTCGCCGTCCACCTGTTGTGGTGAACAGCGTCTCCTTAATAATGCACTCAAACACAGTGGAAATGTTTTCTCCAGCACTGGAGATCAATAGTTGTCATTTCACATGTTGGCATCTTGCCTTGACGTGCTTTTTTTTTTTTCTCTCCCCCGAATTTCTTACTCCCCCTCACCTTCTGCTGTAGTGTGGTGACAGCGATCAGCGTGAAAAGCCAACAAGTGCTTTTTGGATTTAGTTTTAAATCATTTTACATTTTAAACACCGAAGAGTCTTTTGAGGAGCTTGTCTGTTGGCGTCAGGACTGGGAATAGACAAACACAGCACTTAATATCAGAATCTGTCAACCGCTGAAAGCAGATTCTTACCTTGTGAGCAAAACTCAGTCCCTCATTCACTCATTCACTGCTCCCTATATAATACACACCCAGCAGCTGACACAGCATAATGATAGACTGATAGTAATTATTATGCACTATGTTCTTCTTTGATTATTCTATATTTTCTGCTTTAAACTTTTTCAAATTGTAATTGTAGTTGGTTTTGTTCACACTGGTCCGTCTGAATGAGCAAACATTAAACTGATGCATCAACATTTTGATACTCCTCAATGTGAGGTTATGAGAAAAGTATAATTTTGGTGTCATAACTGAAAATCATCTTGGCACCAGCGTAGCACAGTGACCCGAGAAAAAACACAATGGTCAAAAAGAGATATCATTTTAGGGACGCTAAAATAACCACAGCTATTTTATTGACATTCAGATTGTTATGACAGTGTCTGCCACATATTTTCTGTCCTTCAGATCAATTTCACCATTTTTCCTCCATGAGTTTTTTCTTGTTACTGCAGAAAAACAAGCTGTATATTGTATTTTCAAAATGAAAACACAGTCAGCAGTTTGTTGCAAAGGTCACTCCAGAACATTAAACTATGAACCCCAACTGATTTAATCGTGATAATAAGAGAATGCACACCTATGATGTAAATATGGACCGTAAGCCCGAGGATGCCATAGGTCACACACTGATGTTTTCTATGTCCATCGAACTGTCTCTGATAAATACCGGAAGGTGTTTCATCATTTCTATTAAACAATGCCTCATTAAGCTTGCATACTAAAGGAGGAAAGCAGCTGCCATGTTGGGGTCACTGGAACTTAGTATGCTGTGGCTGGTTAGAGCGAAGGAAAATGTCATGAAGTTAGTTGGCAGCAGAGTGTAAAAAAAAATAGCCCAGAGAGGCTAATTAAGACAAAGACATTTATACTCATATCGTCCCATCACTTTCTTTTTTTTTTTTTGTTTGGAGTGATTTCCCGCATGGTCTCCAGATGGAGTTCCTCATACACTATGGTTGCTGTCCTTATGTTTTATTAAAGGTTGTGATTTAATGAGCTGAGCACCCGTCTGAAATTGATGCAATGCATCAACTGACAGTGGGATCATTTTGTGTGCCGAAGTGACAGTGCTGTCCTCCTGCTGAAGATGATGAGGAAATATCTAACAGCATGCTCATGGAAGTCTATTTTGTTTTTTTAATCCCAATACCCAGAGTATGCACTGGTTGGATAAATAATCCGTAAATGTACTGTTGTTCCTTTCACAACTCACTCATTCATTATTTAATTTGTCATTATACATGCTGTATTGATGGAGAACTTTATCATCCACTTTTATATATACTTGCAGTGTCTTCATGACAACACAGATTGCTTCTGTTGTCTTTTGCATGTTTGCAGTTTATACATAATCACGTTTTATGCTCCCGTCCGGGCAACAGTCAAGTTCGGAGGCATTATCTTCTTGATCGTCCGTCTGTCCGTTCCATTCTCATCAACACAATGTTTCAGAAACGCCTGGAGGGCATTTGTTCTTGGACCAGGCAGCATGCTCTGCTGGTGAAAGTGCCTAAAGCTTGCATTCTTTCTTATAGCCAGCAGGGGGTGACTCATCTGTTTGCAAAAATATTTGTTTGTATAGAAGTTTATGAGAAAACGACCCAACTTCTCACTTGATTTATTACCTCAGTAAATATTGTAAACATGAGTTTATGGTTTCATTCTCTAGTTTCATGTCTTCTTCAATACAGCATGATATTCACTTTGTAAATTACGGCCCATTTAGAGTCAAATAGACCATAAAGCAGTGTATGCTTTTCGGCCACAGCCAAAATGCGAAATCCTTCAAAACCATGTCCACAATCCAACGGGTGATATCATGGTGACTACATCCACTTCTTACTTGGACTCAACGATGAACTGATTAGAATTTGGATATCAACTGTCAAGGCCACTGGGACCTCACAAAACATTATTTTTTGCTCAAGGATTCATATGCTAATTATACAGTTTCATACAAAGGTCAAGTAGGATGAAATGATTTGTGACAGTCATTGATGTAAACTGCAATGTGCCTGTTTGGCAGAATCGTACACCGCGATGCGATAACTCTAGTTTCACTCAAATACTCGTCTTTGTCTGTCTCCGCTGGTCATGTGTTTGCTACTCTGTGAAAAGTGTTAATTTCAACATCATAAAAGATGTCCAGCCTGTAATTAAGAACAGATATATGCTTGCCATAATTCACATGACATGACATAAATTAAATTAAAGGGGCACTCTGTCATTTATTAATTTTACACATTAATCTCTGGGGAGAGTACTCTGCCTGTGAGAACCGCTCTGTCATTCCTTCTCTAGCTATCTGTCGAGTCTGATATGACAACCCTGATGATGTCATCTTTATGCATTTCAACAAGTACTGTGTTTGGCTTATGTTGGCATATTGGTACTTTTGGTATTTTAGATCATTTTTGAAGCATTTGATACCTATGAGTTTACAATTTTACTACAGAGAATCCAACCTTTTTGTCCTCTATCGTAAATCCAAACACCTTTTCCATTAGTAAGTTTTCATTATTTTGACTATCCCCTATACGTGTCTGTATTACTTTAAACCCTTAGAAAATCCTTCAGGAACCAGGAGGAACTTGGTTTCTGAAGCACATTGATTTCTTTTTGTCTTCTCATTGCCATTACTGTTGCTTTTGTTTTGGAATGAATACAAGCTGCCCGGTAGTCCTTCAGTAACTGATGGGATGTTACATTATGAATTAGGCATCAGACTTTCTCCGTATGGCATGACAAAGAGCCTTTTGGATTTTATTTCAATCTCCGCTCAGGTTCCTTCAGCACTGTGGAAGACTTGCTGCAGATTCTACACTGTCGCTGTTCACAGTTATTGCTTTAACTCAAACATTTCTTGTTGCTTCCTAGAGGAAAACTTAAACATTTTCACAAATTTACGACTTATTATTACACACCCTAAATCCAAGATACTGGATTCACTATACTGCATGATTTATAGATGTTTCCCTTTAGATCCTGATAATCCAATATTAGTTTTCAGTTTTGCATACAAAATGCCAGAAGTGAAGTTGGGGAAAATGTAAAAAGGATATGTTAATGTAATCAATTACAGTGTAAATTGCGACGGCACACGGTATTTCACTCATGCATCGCCTGCTTCTCTGCTCACTTTAAAGCTACTGTGAGGACGTTATGGTTATGAAACAGTGTTAATGTAATACTGAAGCCTCTATATGACCTTTTATAAGTAAACAAGCCCATCAGAAATAATATTGGTATGTAGTTATTTTAGTGCTTTCATCGGTGAGATTCCATGCAAAATTAGACAAAATCAAGCAGGTCCAGAAACGGGACCTCTGGCAATAACCAACCGGCCACAGGCAGACTCAGATCTGGCTTCGGCCCTGCGTTTGACCTGCAGCCGAAGCTCCTACGGATGGTGGAGAGCTCTGTGCCTAGCAACGGTGGCTCCTAATCTTGGCCTTACTGCCCCTCTGGGAGCTAACACTGGCACCAGGCTGCTGGAGGCCCACACCATAGCTGGGCCCACCAGAGGGAAGGGATCGCATTGGAGGACGGGAACCAGGACTGTGCATTTTCAGCTTTCTGAAGGCATTTGGAAACAATACCACCTTTGTCCACAGGGGCCGCCAAAGTCAACAAAAAACACATCCTTGTAGTAGCTTTAAGTTCTTGACATTGTTTAGTTAATGCGGCACTGTTTTTCCCCACCATGTGTTCCCACAGTTAATGAATATGGAAATGTGTATTCTATATGTTCATGGCATGTGTCCATGACACTGAGCAGCTAGTCAGCTATGAGCAGTGTGTGTAGGTGGGAGCCTCATGCTTGAGCACCTCTCAACTGTCAAAGAAGCTGTGGAAACATGACGTGCTGTCAAGAGATGCAGTCTAATGAAGGGATGTGCTCTTGCTGAACAACACGAAAGGGAAAATGACTGACTTGTCAAGGCACCTTGGCTCTGCAGAAGAGACTGAAGACATCATGCTGGATCACGCCGAGCAAAAGAAGTAAATGTTGCTGAAGAAAAAGTTATGCCTATTAAGATTCAAACCCACGCACGCTGTGTTAGTCAAGGGAAGACTCCTGCCTGTTTTACCGGTCAACAGAAATGACAAAACCAAGAAAAAAGATTTGAAGAGTAAGTGAAACACTGCTTCTGTCTATTTCAGATGATTGCGTGTCTTTAAAATAGCTGAATTTCTTTGAAGATTATATATTTTTTTAAAGAATTCTGCTAATTAGTCCTTTTGCAGTTCTGTGAAATGATGTGGCACAATGTGTAACCTATCCTGAACAGTCTTAATTAAAGGTTCCCTGTGGTGTCTCGCCTGTTAGTGCTACAACGAGTCATGTTTAGGACTCCTTTTGTTGGTATTGCTCATGCAGGTACCGCGCTATAGTGCGCATTCCTGCAGCAGACTTCCTGCTTTTCCGCTGGTCAACAGTTGGTGGCGACAGCCTGCGAAGACGTGCAGAAAGTTGCTTGTGATTGTGGTGATGAAGAAGATGGAACTGGCAAGCATGAATGGAAACGATACTGAAATTCTTCCGTTGACGGTTTCCAACAGGTGGTCTATCTAAAACAACAATGATGGTATCTTTCTGTTGAAATGACTTTTATTACAGGTGATTGTCATTATTTTCTCATAGACAAACTGTTTGATCTTTTAGTCTTAAAAAAATATCTCAGCCGACATTAATGGCATGTTCTGATTGGTCCAGACTGTTGAAGATAAAAGTTAATAAAATACACAGTCATTTAGGATGGGCCAGTTCACAAGCGGGTCCACCCACAATGCAGCGGTACACCTGGCACAATTGTTATTTTGTTTAAGTGTTTTATGAGGAATTCAATATATTTGATTTCTTTTACCTCAAAGATAGGCTCAAGGCATTTTGGTGAGAAAAATTGAATGTAAACTCAACTTCTTTTTCTTTTTGAAGAAAACTCCACAAAGAAGCTTCAGATGATGAAGAGAAAAATGTTCTGATGGCAGGGCGTTGTCTGATGGAACTTTCATGCAGTATCTTTCATGCAGAACCACCATACCGGTGTGTGTGTGTGTGTGTGTGTGTGTGTGTATATATATATATATATATATATATAAATCATCTATGGGTAACAGGCTGAGTTGGTTCAAAAATAGCCTGCATACGTATGTTTCAGTGTGACAGAAAAAGGCTGCACGCTATGAAGGAACAGCCACGTGTCACGTACTGTCAGGGAGAAACCTACCTTTAAAAAAAAGTTGTGACACCGACTGGTGTGTAGATAATATAGTTGAAATTTCAGTTCAGCTTAATCTCCTTTATGTTGTCACTCAGGTCACATTCAGTCGACATATGGATGCATTGGATTGCTCCTCATCAATCCTAATCTATAAGTATATTATTGTGAGTATTAAAGGCTTCCTGCTGACGTCCGAGCACGCACGCCATGCTTAGAGAGCGACTGGGCAAATGAATTACATTAAAAGCACGTGGATATTACTGTGATGTAATGTGGGGCGGGATAATCTGAGGCCATGTAAGTAAGGATGTATTGATCTTTCAGTACATCAAGGTCGCTTCCTCTTACTCTGTGCGCCTATCCCTCTGTATGTGTGTGGGAAGTTATACAGTACACGCACAAAGTGTCACGATTCACCAGCAAAAAAAAAATAAGGACGGCAAGATAATAAAGTTGTTGATTAACTTTTTTAATGCCTCTAAAGGTCAACTATCAATTTAATTAAAGTGTTGCCACGCTTGTGCATGATGCTGATTTTCATCACGTTGAAAAAGAAATGGTGTGAGTTCCAAGATGATGCATAACTCGGTGCTTCACAGGCTCTCCCACAACTTTGCTCTGTGAACCCTGGAACTCCGCAAGCTTGCAGTATATATGTGTGTGTGTGTCTGTATATGTGTGTGTGTGTGCACACGGAGAAAAAAAAAAAGATCAGTGCTTACACATGAAGGCTCCGCTCCCCGAGCCGCTGCCAGAGAAGAGCCAGCCTTGCATCTGTGCGGAATAATAAAATTGTGTCAAAAAGTGTAGGCAAATACACCAGCACTCTCTGTGGAGAACCGAGGTCAGACAACTGCAGCAATCTTTTTTTCCCCTCTCTTCTTCTTCTGAAAGCCCTCTTCTTCATGCTTCCACTGTTCTCTGGTCTCCGCACGGATTTAAATGTGATATCCTACTATTTCCCTTCTCTTAGAATGGTCTCATTCTCCTTTATTACCCCATTTTGTCTTGTTAATGCAATGACTCCTCCCCACAGAAAAGCCCTATCACACACACACACAGACACACACCTATACCAGGCCTCTCTCATGAGTGAACCAGAGAGCCCCCTCTTGCACAGCAACATCAATAATACAACTGAAGCACCCCTCCGCCGCCGCCGCCGCCACCACTTGCTTCTAAAAATACACCTCCTTTTTTGTTTAATATTTAATTTGCCCCCTTCTATCTCTCTATCTTTTCCACTTTTCTCTATTCATTGTTTTTAAATGGAGGATGAGTCGACGCTTCCACCTTCCCACTTACTCTCCATCAAGTATTCCGTCTTCCCCAAAACCCACAAACCCCATTTCGTCTCTGTCAAACAACCGAGTTCCCCTCCTCGGGCCCTACATCATGTCTCACGCCTCGTTTCCACATAGCTCCGTGTCCGTACGTCACTCACTCCGATATTATTATGAATTATAAAATAGAGTGAATTCAGACGCAAATGATGAACCCACATGGTCCACATTATCAGTGCCAAACGTCAGGTTTTGAGCATTGTCATGGTGGGCGTGTTAGCATACTGATTAGCATTTAGCTCAAAGCGCCCGCATCAAGGACAGCCTCACAGAGCTGCTAGCATGTCAGTAGACTCTTAATCTTGTTCCCAAATGAGATCAAAAACTCAAAAAGTACATTTTGTTACTGACAAATATCATTAAAACCATTTCAGAATTAGAAATGAGACACCCAAGCTTACAAGAGACGCCGAGAACGGTAATAACGGCAGAGAAATTAGACTTCTTGAATTTAATTTGTTTTTTATTAACCAAGATATTTTGTTTGATCTGCTGCTGGATTTAAATATCTTATACAATACAAAAATTACTTTTAAATCCCTCAATTGCCTTTCCCTCAGGCCTGCTGCATTCATATTTATAAAGATAGGCCTTTATGAAGATACCACTCTGGCTGTCTGTCGGGGAAAAAGTGCAAAAGAAGTTTTCCTTGCATTCTATTAACTTTCTAAAATTAGATGACGGCATTTAACATAATCGTGTGTGTGTGTGTGTGTGTGTGTGTGTGTGTGTGTGCGAGGCGGATTCAACCCGAGGCGAAATGCTCTCTGAGACGAGTGTATCCATTCAACCCAATCGTGCGTCACACACTTCTCGTAAACAATCATCTTCCCACTGAGAAAATGGAAGTTCCCTCACATGGTAAGTGATTTTAGAGGTTGTCGAGTGCATCGAATGACTGCTGCTGTTTGAGACTGGAAGGGAGGAGGGAAGGAGAGGAGGAGGGAGGAGGTGGAGCGCTCTGCTGAGAGTTGACTTGTTGTTATATAATGTGTTCTAATGGGGCAGGTGCCTGCTGAGGTGGTGCTGGTTCTGGACTCGGCCCTGCTCATCCATCAGCGGCTTCATTTGTAATTTATGTCTCTTCATCTCTGCAGGTTAAGCAGCGTCTGTGCTAATGAAAGCATCTGAAAGAATAATTAAAACAGTGGGAAACAAAAATATTTCAGGAAAGAAATCATTAAATTAAATTTCACATGTTTAACTACTTTTTTGTCTATTTCACCACTTTTGAGAATGGCATATTACGTTTAGCTCCCTTGGCTCATCACTCATATTTTTAGGCCCTTTGCTCCAATACGTTAACTTTAATCGTAAACAGCGGATTCATCCTCATTGCTTTCGCCACATAAATCATTCCAGGTTCTTGTCTTTAGATGTTTGCAAACATATTTTTACAGGCACGGTGTAATGAGGTGTGCAAATTGGTTTTGGCAGGCAGGATTACAGTAGTATTTGTACAAGGCCACCAGCTCACTGTAATGATGATGGAGTTTGTTTTAGTATCAGATCTGGGTTTGGGACATGTTTACAATGGAATGCTTTACTGAATCCTAAATTAGGCGGCGGCAGAAAGTACACAGTGAAATTTGATTGTTATGTAATCCCATTAGTGGTAATAAAAATGCACAACATTGCGGAGCAATTCTTTATGATTTCTTGAATTGGAGTACTGCATAATTTAATGAGAAATCTCGGTATGCGTGTGCTATGAAATGGTTTGTGGAAAATGAAGCTTTTCTCGTCAGCATTTCTGAAGTATAAATATCGCTGATGCAACTCATGATTCGTGATGCCAGTAGGGGATATTCAGCACTGGATCCACTACCTACTTTAAAATCAATCGCAGCATAAAGCCCTTCTGCTCTCAGAAGACTGAACTTCTCACACAGGCTTTTTCTTTCTCGCTTACCTCAGAGAGATCTGCCTGTTGGCAAAGCGTAAAGTTTGAACGCGGTTTTAAAATTGCACAATGTATATAGATTTCCTTTTATGGCCAATGACATTCTGATGGAAACTTTTGAGCAACAGTTTTGTAAAGATACTGAGCCACGGAGCCACGCTCTGCTGTGTACTGCGTCGTAGGCACGAGAGTGGGCGAAGGCGTGCTTTCCCTTCAGCCTTCTCATCGCATCAGCAGCGCCTTTTTTTAACCTGTTGTTGCAGCAGTCAGTTGTAAATAACCGATTCGTGTTGAGCAACTTCCTGTTGATGCCTCTGAGCTCTGGAGCAGAGACATCCAAGTAGAGCAAATGGAATGAATTTGCAGTTTACACAGCTCAGTGGCTTGCTTGTCATGTTTCTTTAACGTGTATACTAAGTAGAGAATGCAAGCTTAGATCAGAGAATACACACATAATTAAGTAACATAGAGGCTTGCAGACAATAGGGCTCATTAGGACCGTGTCTCCTGAAAAATCTCTTTATTTATTACTTATTAACAAACACTTCTGGAATGGGAAAAACAATTAAGTGGTTTATAAATGCATTTCTCTAATGAGACAAAGTTGGTTCGACAGCTTCCTTATGAATCCTCCCTTATTATTGAACCCAGCTGTCCACTCTGTGTCCACAGATTCCTCCGGAGACGGTGGGTGAGAGACAGCCGACCTTCAACACAGGACATCTATCGTCAGCCAGGACCGAGACACGCGCACGTTTCTCCAGTGATCAATGGAGACAACAGTGGTAATGGCTCTAACAGCCGAGCAAGGAGGGCGATCAGTGGCCATCGATCCCAGCAGCCGGCGGTGTGTGCTGGGAGTCAAAGGTAATGTTTCACTGCTTTCTGGGACCCATGTGGTCAGTAGGAAGTGAGCACAGCATCACATGAGGTGAGTCGGAGCGCTCCCATCACTGGTCGCTCTCAATTATTTACTACCCCTCTCTCTCTCCCCTACCTCTCCTCCCCACCTCATTAACCCCCACGTTCAGACAGCTTGGGTCAAGGATCGTCCATGAGGTTTCTGCTTGTCCGTTCAATTTCCCAATTGGACGGCAGCAGAGGGAGCGTGTGTTGTTTTTAGGTTTTGTTTTGTACATTTGCTCAACAAGAACTTCAATTACATCAGGCGTTCAGAGAGACGCCGGCTGGCTGTTTTGTTTGTAGCTACACGAGAGGGATTTCATCACTGGAAAGTTCTTGGATGTTTATGCTTAGGCAAATGCTAAAAGCCGTCCTCTCCCAGTAGGTTTGACAGGGCAGCGCCGTGTTCTCCAGTAGTGCATGTTCACAAAAGGCCTGCAGGTACTCTGCATGCACATAAAGTAGTGCCTCTATATTTACCCTTTAAAAGCCCTGCTTGTTCTGTGTCCGGGCGCTTTAGGGATAGCTGTAGCACAGCTTGCTGCTTTGGTGTGGACAAAATGTACTCTGCCATTTCTGCAGTATCAGTGTGTCCAAAGGATCTTGTTGTCAAACGCCCTCCTGTTAGAAATCATTTGATAACGGTGATGATTACTGACGTGCTCTGGCACTCAGAACAGAGGAGTTTATTGATTCAGCATCCAAGTGTGATGGGAGAGTGGGCCACTTTTTTTTTCAACCATCTACTAGGAAATGTAAAAAATAACAAAACACATTGGTTTTATTGCATTAGCCCCCGTAAGGCTGATTAAAATCGTTCTGCAGCAAATAATTTGCACCGCCATGGTGTATTGATGTCACGTTGGCTTTGTGGAAAACAGGCCGTGTATTGAACTGGAGTGTTTCAGCAGGAATGTGGAAGGTCTCTGAGGCTCAGCTGCCTGCCTCACACTGGAGACACACCTCAGAGCCCAGCAGCTGTCAATTCAAACTCAATGTGCTTCACGGGTGCCAGCTCCGCTCTGCCTCTTATAATCCTTTGTGCATCGATGAAAGCAAACCGCCTGCCTGGGATTCAAAATGCAGTACCGTACATTTCTGCAAAGTCAAAGTGACCAGTCTCTCAGCTCCACTGAAGGTTCAGGGTTGTCAGAGAGCTGAGCTGGCACCAACAACCCAGCGGCACGTAGGAGGGTACAGTATGTAGTGTGTATAGGCGCATGCGTTTGTGTGTGAGAGACTGATGCATGTGGCTGCTGGCGTGAGATGGTCAAAGAGCAGCGTTGCCGGTTGGTGTACCTTCAGTTGTGTCTCTGGTTTGTGATGGATCAGCGGATCCACGTGTAGCAGCTACTCACCTCTCACATCTGTCCCCTTTTCAAGTGATGGATTGGTGTCGTGGAGTTTCTCACTGACTCTCTGCACCAAATGCTTTATTTCTCACTACAATAGTCTGCTGATGTCACATCAGCTTTATGTAAGACAGGCCGTCTGTTGAACTGGAGTATTCCAACTTTGAGCATTCTTTGGTTTATGTCTAAATTCCAGGATTATACATTCCCATCAGCCTCAGCTGTACTTTGAGTTAAAGTACAAAGTGGTCTTTGACAGATGTTAGTATGCTAACATGCTTAACTAGATACCGCTGTATTTTAGTAGAGCTTGTAAGATGATAATATTCCTCCCAGCCTCCCTTTCTGGTTATTCCACTATGCAATAATTGATTTTTAATGGTGCGACCATGGACCATGTTTTCATTAGATCTAGATGTGTTGCCTTGCGGACTCTGGTCAGAATTCTCTCTGCTTTTATACAAAAAGTTAATAAGAAAAAGTTAATAACTGTCACATACGCATTGATTTGAAGAATTTAGTCTCCCTTTTTTATAAAAAAAAGATGGATATTAGAGCACAGCCCCCGTCGAAATAATTTACTCCAAAAACAAGACATTAACATAGTATCCTCAGTGCCTGTCGTGGGTTATCCACTGTTGAAGAAAACTCTTCAGGTCCAATTCTGTAGCTGGTTCAAATGAGGTTTAATCACTGACAGTGGAGAAAAGACAATGTCGCGGTTGCCACACAGCCCAATCTGCCCTGATGTGAGGCAAGAGACAACTTATACAGAACCAAAGGGGCAGGTCTAAACAGTGGATTTACATAGATTCAATACGCGTTTCACCCTGGGTAAGAGACGTCCTGAGACAACATAAAGGTGTGACTTCCTCGGAACAGCTGGGTTCTTGCTAGATAGTGTCACAACAGGGGCCATTCATGAAGGCCTTGATCAAGTATGTGGGATGAAGGTGTTTCGGAGACGGTCCAGGAAGGGGGACAGATCAGAGGGTCTCATCATTAACATGACAAGGCTTACATACAACGAATGCAGCTCAGCAAGACATTTGAGGTTCCCGAGAGGAAGTAATATTTAAACAAAACAAATTGGAAGGTAACACATTTTCTTCTACACCACCCATTAAAGTTGTGTTGTTGATGGATCGTATTTTCCACAAATACAAGTAAACAAGCTGGCAGGAGTAAGACAAATGTGTCCGGAGAAGTTTCCAAAAAGTATCATCAGCAGAGTCGTTTATCTCCCCCACTCCCCTCGTGTCAGTGACTCACCGCGGGGCTGGGTGAGCGGCGTCCGTGTGGCGGTTGGAGGCGGTGCGGTCTCAGTGCGCAGCCCGCTGTGCCGCTCTGATCTCTGGAGGGAGAGGTGGCGCTGACTGAGTGGTCGAGACCCTCCCACATAGTGGTGGGTGGGCGGTGGAAGGAAGTGGCGCTGAGCACAAAGCCCACCTTTTGTAATGGGCAGCTAATGCATCTGTGATGGAGACACCTGGTGGGGGAACGCTTTCATCTTGTGTCCTGAAAAATGCAGTCTGTATCTGTCTGTTTGATGTTAATGCACCGAAATCTTTCCTCGGTTTCTCTTAACCATTCACTAGAATTTAAAGAGGCAAACATTTTCTTTTTGTTTCGTTTTTGCGACTTCAGAGTGAATCTTATCAGCTACAGAAAGTAAATGTGTGTCCAGAGACCCTGTGTGCACTGCTGGACAAACCACTCTGACCTAAGCTGACTTACTCCGTCCCCGCTAACTCCTGACCTATCTCAGCCTATCGATTTGTGTTCTGCTCCCGCTGCTTTGTTTATCTGACCCAAGCTGAGCTCAAATCTATCAGGAAGACCTCACTCCGCTCTCTGATCAGGGCTTCAGCGTTTCCTTTACACAGAAGACACCTGCGGTAAAACATCAATATTTATCATCGCAATTTTGATCCACAACCTCCAGTTCCTCAAATAATGAGCAAGTAGCTATCGCATGTTTGTTTTTTTTTTTTTTTTTTTCCATCGTCAGTGATTACCGGCATGTTTACAGTGTAGTTTAATGGAGCCACTGAGGGAAGCTAAGCTTGGCATAATGGGGGTATTACATTTTTGATTGCTATCTTTATCTCTCCTCTGTTTTTAAAGGTCATTCTCTTCTTATTGGACAGAATGTTTCTAACTTTGCAGACTGGATTTCAGACTGTCATATCCAGCATGTTCCTATGCACGTCATATGGCAGCGCAGAGCAAAGTGTCCTTGAAACATATGCTCCATCTCTAATTAGATTGGAGCTCAAGAAAGGCTCACAGTAGCCTAAAGCATATATCTTTAATTAAAGAAAACAGTCCTCATGTTCATGTAGTTGTCAGTGCTGCACTTATTACCCGGGTCAAGACTCATGCGATGTGAAAGCCACACAATCTATTATCCAATTAGGATTCAGTATTGTTGTTGTATGTGACTGGCTGCCTTATGCGAGGCATACATGGCGACATTTAGGGGAGATGCATCACAAGAAGAAAGAGGATGATATGATGAGATGTTTCCCTCTTAAGGTGTCTAGGCAGAGCTAATGTTAGGTGTAGGGGTAAAAATATCCATACAGCAATATATCACGATTCTTTGCCGCACAATACAATATTGATTTTTCAACTCCAAAGATCGATTTAAAAAAAAAAAGGTGTTTAGACGCGTGTGAATGCAGTACTTTATCTTTTTTCATTTTATTTTGAATATTCATTCCAGTGAATTTCAGTGAGGCTGTTTTGCATGAAATAGTTTTGACTCAATTTGTCCTCTGATCAATATCATCTGATGTACATTTACAGGTACTTGTGTTTTCATCTTTATTTATATCGCAATATCGTGATACGCATCGTATCGTGACCAAAGTATCGTGATACGTATCGTATCGTGACCAAATTATCGCGATACGTATCGTATCGTGACCAAAGTATCGCGATACGTATCGTATCGTGACCAAAGTATCGCGATACGTATCGTATCGTGACCAAAGTATCGCGATACGTATCGTATTGTGACCAAAGTATCGCGATATGTATCGTATCGTGACCAAAGTATCGTGATACGTATCGTATCGTGACCAAAGTATCGCGATACGTATCGTATAGTGACCAAAGTATCGCGATACGTATTGTATCGTGACCAAAGTATCGCGATACGTATCGTATCGTGACCAAAGTATCGCGATACGTATCGTATTGTGACCAAAGTATCGCGATATGTATCGTATCGTGACCAAAGTATCGTGATATGTATCGTATCGTGACCAAAGTATCGCGATACGTATCGTATAGTGACCAAAGTATCGCGATACGTATTGTATCGTGACCAAAGTATCATGATATGTATCGTATCGTGACCAAAGAATCGTGATACGTACCGTATCGTGAGGTTCTTGCCAATACTCACCCCTAGTTAGGTGGATTTTAGCCATGGTGCGATTGCATGTAAATTCAATGGAAAGACATGAAAGAAGGCAAAGTCGGCCCCAAAAAGGCAAAAGAGAAAGAGCCAGAGTTTCTGGCAAGTTAGGAGTTCAGAGGCTGAGCTCGGTGTGTGACGCCTGCGTCATAATGAGTACAAACTACGTAGAGAATGGATGTTATGCAGCTTGGTGTCAGTAATTATTCAGAAGTTGTTTTTTAATTTGCTGTTTTTCCGGAAAAGTACTTTTTAACCAAGTTTTCCTGTGATTGTTTTTGAGGGCATCGCTGGAAAGTTTTCTTGGAATTGCAGAAAAATAAAAAATGTGGTGTCTCTGATTGGAACAGCGAGGAACTTTGGCACAAAGCGAGGCACCCTAGATGCATGTCGTTAACCCAGATCTGCACCGAATCAATACGGGGGGTTGGACTTCACTCACTGACAGGCTACCTGGGCTCCACACAGTTGTTTTTCTCCATGTGGGAATCTTATACGCTGTCTGCATCTGATAACACACAGGCATTACCCCTGAAAAACCTTTTACGCTTCTTCCATTCATTGCTATGATTGCAATCCTCACTAACATTCAGCACATTTCACTAAACTTTTTTCAGAGAGTTAGAAAGCAGAGATGTCCCAACGAAAAGCACTCAATTTCCCTCCCATCGTCTGCTACACACCATCTCAACAACGGTGCTCATGAATGCCACAATGTAAAAGGTGTTTTTCTTGATCACCAGCAGTTTTACAGAGCTTCCAAGAATCCACAGAATGGCCTTGTCGGCAGAACACATCGATACAAACCACAGAGCTGATCCAACACGATGCCGTGTGCATTGTGAGCAAAATTTGATACAAGCAAATCCATTAAAAATTGACTAGATGTCGTCAATAAAAACCTGTAGAGCCCCTCTGCAGTCGTGCGGCAACAAGAACATAACAGAAAAGTCTCCCAGCACCGACGACAGTAAAACCACCGCCGAGGTTTTCTACTGTTTCTGTCCCGACTTCTTCTAAATCAAGGGAAACATTCTGCTGCGAAGGCATCTACATTCTTTCACGCGCGAGCCGTGTGTTTTCACATTAACATGCGCCATGCTTCTGTTTATTCATGAGTTTATGTTTCCCATCCAGAGAAGAAAAAGAGGTTTTCCCAGCAGAGGTGGTAAGAGTTACACACAGGAAAAGGAGAATCTAGTTTATAGCGAGAACTGAGCCATTTTCTCCCCCCTAACTTCCAGCCGGTGACATCATTACTTGGACTCTTCAGAGCCAGCGTGGCATTTGACTCACTGTGTATTGCAAATGCCGGTTTTGTGTGCACATCGGATGACAGATTCTACGACATGATTTAAATCCACCCACGGATCAGATCACCCAGTTTGAACAGTGTGATGGAGTACAGGATGTGTTTTTGTGTTATCTCTCTTTAGAATTAAATTATTTAGCAACCGTTGGCTCGATATAAGAAGTGGTCATTCCTGATACACTTAATTTAGTTGAATATGTGTATGTAGCATGACATAATGTGAATATGATATTCTATGAAGCATCACTAAAGTTGCTATTCTCAAACCTGGCCCTGCATTGCAGTGGCAAACTATGATCTTATTTTCTTATTGTTCTCTTCTTCACTGTTTCTTCCGTCTAAAACCCTCATGAACAAACCCAGACAGATGTATTATGTTTGTGTGTTTTACCTCTGACTGGCCTCATGTAAAATTCATATGCAGACCCTAATTAGTCATATTTCTCTAACCCATCAGTCAAATTATCCATCCATTTTTTTTTACTGCATATCCAAGTTCAGGCCATGTTTGATGAATAATTAATGGAATTATCAGCAGTTATTGTTAAATTCTGCTGTGAAGGAGGTGGTAAATATATTTAGACTTCTCATCTTTTCTACTTTCCAGAGCGATTGTTGAAAAGCTATGAGCTTGCATTCAATCTGGTACGAAACCTTTGTTTTTGAAACCTGGCTTTCAGCCTCGTGCAGCAGCAGGTGTGTGTTAGTGTGCTGGAGTTAGTGCTGGCGTGAGGGAAAGGACAGGAGGCCCGTGACCTTTGCCACAGCCCAGTCCAGATGGGATCAATGACCTACATGGCAGCTGGTCAGATAGGAAAGCTTAACACAGTCCAGCAATTAACCTGCAAATGTAGCAGAGATCAGAGATGTCTCTAATCGATTTTATCTACCAGGGGGACGTTTCATTCATCTTTAGCTGGTGTTTGGAAACAAAGAAATCCTTAAATGCCTGTTTTCTGATCTGACACCGCTATCGAAAAGGCGACATCGCTGTTAAAAAAATAAAACTGCTCTTTGACAGCTATGGTTGAGGTCAGGTTCAGGCACTAAACAATCCCAGTTCTTCTTGGGAGGACAGACACAATTGATAGAAAATAGATTAGTGTTGCATGTAAGACTACATGATAATGAGCCCTCTTCTGACTTCAGATGGGGTGTGTGTGTGTGTGTGTGTGTGTTTGGGTGGAGTGGGCAATTAAATGTCAGTTTACGGCACAGATTTATATAATACTCAAAGTGGGGCAACAAAACCTGTGGAGTGTGTGGCGTTGCAGGCCTGTACTTTAGTCATGATGTGTTGCTATATCAGCCATTCTCACTCTGCAGCCTATTCTGAGTTTCTAAAGAGACGGATCAATCGATGCCGTCTGCCAGCGAGCCCACTGCAGGTCTTCATGTGGAGGATGTGGGTGTCACGGTGAAATGCTCACTCTCACCCACTAATGCGTGTACCAACTTGACTCATTCTTATAACACCGCTCTCCTCCTTCTATGCGCATCGGAGCCAAAGAACTGAAGGAAGAAAAAAAAAAAAAAAAAAAAAGTTCACAGCACTGCAACTGACTCAAAAAGATGAGCTTGTGTTGTTTTGTCTTCTCAAATGTTAATCATCGCAATCTGAACCCGTTTTCACGCTCCTCCTCTGCTCTTACAAAGCTGCGTGAGCGTTTGCCAATGTTCACATTCCCCTCTCTCATCGTCTCACACTCCTGAGTCACGTGATAACAAACCTGTGCTGCCAGTTGTTGCAATGCCGTGCATCCTTTCCAAACCCATTTTGGACCCGCAGATCGATAATTCAATGTGAGTTTGACAGCTGCGTGGTCAGACAGACAAACACAAACCTCAAGTATATCTTTCTACGCCTTCAGCCCTACAGCTGTTGCCCTTTTCCCCTTCAATCAATTGGCCGTCTGTTAAAAAATGTATTTTGTTATTTAAGATGGGCTTTTTTGTTCTTGTTGTGGAAACAATGTGTAAATCGTTACAGGAGAGCGAGGAGGAGAGAAAGGAAAAAGACAGGTTGAAGGAAAAGGGGGGGTTGACATTCACCAGCGGGAGAGAAAAAAAATTGAAATAGAAGAATTGATGGGAGAGAGGCTGGCTGTCTCGGATGCAGAGATGGAGAGAAGGTCAAGGGGATGAGGCTCCGCTGCTCCACAAATTACAACTCAGCTAGTCGTTGGCGTTTCCCGATAATTTGCAGCCCTGAGGGGAGAAGGAGATCGGTAGTGATTGTAGTGGATTGATATTAGAGGGGAAATGCGTATTCTGCTCTGGACTCCCCCCCTGGGTTTCAATGGGAGATCTATATGGAGAGTACTTATAAGGGCCTGGGTCAGAGCCATCAGCTGACCGTGGGAGGAGTGGGAACCTTTGAGATGGTTGGCAGGGTTCAGAGTACAGTACAGCCTACACACCATCAGCATGGATTGTATGGAAATAAGAGGGGTTCATGCTTTGACGCTCCTGGACATCAATGTGGGGGTTGTTTTGTGATAAATATCAGTTGTTTTACATATCTTTACATATATTTAACATTTATTTACTGCTGCAATCATTATCTCTGTGTTTTATTGATTTCACTCCATACATCCACATAAAATATGCAACTCCTGCATTCCTTATAAAGTGCTGTCTGTTTGAATTTTCCCGTATTGTCATAAAGTTTTGATTGCTCTCATGTTGTCCTGGTGGTCATGGTAACCTTTATGTCTCACGTTGTCTGTGTCTCTCACTTCGAGGAATGCAGTAACCTCGCAGTGATGTTTTTCTGTGTTGAAAGCTTCTCGGAAAGCTAAACTAAGCCTCGTCTTCTGTCTTCCTTTTTTCTCTTCCGACGTTTCTAAGTGGTTTGTGGTGACGAGTGCGTGTCTGACGGAGGCTTCGTGGTCCCGGTCTGAGGATCTGGACACATTGTGAGCAGCGTTGACAGCAAAACTTTGTTTCTAAAACTGCAAAAAAGTTGGAGGATAAAGGCACGCTGGTGGTCCTAAATCAACATAATTTAAATCATATGTGGATGGTAGACGCGGCTGCAGAGATTCTCGGGAAATTAAAACACAGCATAGTGACACCAGAGAGGCACGACAGCGGCACCTACAACAGCGGCAGCGCTTTCTGTGCTATGAATCATGTTAGACACCAGTGAACATCATGCTTTCCTCCGTAATAAATCTTCACAGACAAATTGTAAAGGCACTGCGTCGCCACTACTAGAGGGGTGAGGGCCGTAGGAGAGGAGAGGCAGGATTGTTAGGCGATAGCAGCGCCGTAGGCAGGGGGGCTCTGTGGGCTCGGGCCGAGGATTTCGCCCCAGGAAAGGAAGTATGATTAACCACCTCTATTTCTGAAGCATTCTGGGGCCTTATTTTCAAAAAACTGCAATATGTTTATTAATCGTGATGTTAAAAATATTTGTGCTTGTTAGTGGTATTGAGTAGAAACTATTACCTAGATTTTGTATTTAAGTTAACAATGGTGGAATGTAAGTATATTCGGTTAACTTTACCTTGAATTGTATTTGTTTTGTTTATGTATTCACTTATCTTCATATTTAAATGATTATTGGGCTCCCCTCGGATGTGCGTCTGTTGTGAAAACATCATCCTATGCCGATATGTCATGCTAACTGGTTACCAGCATGCCTTCGCCCCCCCTACCTTTATTTGCCCAGGTTTGTCTGTGAGATTTCGGCCTCCAACCTCAACACAACAGAGGCTAACGGATTCTCACTTCTGGCGCTCACACTGTTAAAAAAAAAAACTACATTTGGAAAAATGTTAGCAGCGGGAGTCAAGTCAGGAAACATGCCTTGTTATTTTGGTCTGCACTGCAGTGTTCCATGCTGTAGCTGTTAACAGGTCATGATGTTTGACACTGTAAATGTGTGTTTGTTTGTTCTCCTCGGCTCCTTTACCTGTCCTTCCCCTTCGTCTACGCTTGTCTTGTACCGATCGCCGAGACTTGCCCGGGCATCAGCGTAGGTCAGCTTTTCACGGGCACTCAGCAACGCGCTCCAGAAGAGTGATGGAGTGTCCATCTGCTGAAATCTATTGAACGTGTTGACAAGCCATTCATTTCTCTGTGTTCTAGACGTTTGTTGCTAATAGATAGATGCTTGCTGTCCTCTACGAAGAGAGGAATGTCAGCTGATATCTGGGTCGACTGTAGTGTGTACTGTAAGTAGGTCAGTGTGTGTGTGTGTGTGTGTGTTTGCATTTATATGATAATTTGGGTTTCTTTGTATGGATGCAGATGAATGTATTCATGTAACTCACTCCTCTATTATCCATCACGGCAGCTTACTTGGGTTGCTGTATATTACTTTGGGAAGTGTGTGTGTTGTGTGTGTGTGTGTGTGTGTCTAGGTGCTAAATATGTCAGTGTTGGTGTGGAGGGCCTCGCTTCATCATCCCGCTCCCAGCTGCAGACCGACTCAGCAGCAGGGACACACAAACTCTCAGTTCACACCCTGAAACCAGCTAGCCTGGTTGAGCTGACTGTAGCACATTGCCACACATTGCCGGCCCCTCACGGGTGCTCTTATGCACCGCCACCCCCGGGCCCTGACTCAGCGAGCCGCCGGCCACCGGCGCCTCCCCTCACCGCACCTGCATGCAACTCACAAGACTGTATCATCCTAATTTATTCCTCCTGGAAGGATGTAATTCTTTCACACCGTCATGTTACTCTCCCCTGGAACATTCGTTCTGCTGTCTCCCAGATCGCTGCAGACCCAGAGTGATTGCAGATTTTTTAATCGCTGGAACTCTGCTGCAGACACTCGCTGGAGCAGAATTAATGTGCCGCTCTGTGTGTGTGTTTGTTTGTTATGGTGTTGTCGGTGTTAAGGCATATTTTGGCGGAGGCTTGTGCCGTCCTCTTGGCTGGCAGGCTGACATGCTCCTGGAGCAGATGGTGCCGACGGAGAACATGAACACTGCCATGCCCTTGGATGGGACAGGAAATCTCTCTTCTCCTCATTTCCCCTTATTGCCTTTTCTCTTCCTCTCTTCCTTCCATTCCTTCTTTTATTCCATCTTTCTTTTTTCTCTCTCTCTTTTTTTTGTTTTTGAATGGGACAGGATAAATTTAGCATGCCGCTTTCCTTTTTTTGCAGCACATTGTCACTTAAATAAATATGCTAATAGCACAACGTTACTTGTGTGTGTCCTGCGCTTTGTTTGTTGCGGTGTCCCGCTGCTAATCCGCTAACCTCTGCACGCTGACCACCGGGAGAAGCTGTAAGCATGGCTTAGCCTTCATTAAGCCTGTCTGTCCATGCCCATTATTACTGCTAGTAGTTAACCCAGGGCTGCACATGTGACCATACAACAGCAACTTTTCCCCTCCAGATGTCACACTGACGCACTACGGATGCATTGCGTGCCTTTGACTGGCAGTCTGTCCTCCTGGTCTGTTTTGGCCGTCAAGCCACCCACTCACCTGTCTGCTCCTCCTGCGCCGGCTGTTTACCTGCAAATCACTTCCTCACGCAGCAACATGGTGATCTGTGTGTCTTCCCCTGCTCTTCCCATGTATCTGTCAGTCCGGTCCACTCTGTCTGCATCCTGTCAGCCACATGGCTCCATCTACATAATTTGTTTTGTCTCCCTGCCTGTCGTTTTTTAACAGGAGGTGATTGACTCGTCGTTCCGCCGGGACGGCGTCCATACACTACCTTCGGATGACAGGATGACACATTTCCTGTCGGTTTCGCGGTGTGATATCTTCAGCGCGTGGCTGTCTTACGCGGGCGCGATTCATTTTTCATTGTGCCGAGGTGATTGCAGCCATCAGTCATGAGCATCCACTGAGTTTTCATTATCTTATCGCGCTCGGTGCATTTATGTCTTCTGAGACCGCAGATGCATTTAACACAACGCAGGAGTCCAAAGCTGAATGGAAACCAGAACGTCTCGGGGTCAATCTCCACTGTGTGTGTGTGTGTGTGTGTGTGTGTGTGTGTGTGTGTGTGTTGAGTGAGACCTTAGATACCAATACTGTTAGCGGACACTGAAGGGATGAGCTACAGAGGTCATCAAATGGAGAGATTATGACTCTGACTGACAGTCTGACTGAAAAAAAAAAAGCCCAGAGAGAGAAGTGATGCTATTTGTAGAGTGAGTTCAAGGTCTAGTCTGGGACCAGATGCATTCAGCTCTGCAGAGTCACATGTTCTTGCAGCAGTTATTGGCAGTTATCATCATCGCATGCAAACAAAATAAATAAAAGCTAGTGCATAATTTAGTTCAGTGGTTTCCATTACAAAAAGAAGAATAAAGTAGATTAAACGTCTGAATCGAATGTTTTTCAAATTGCATGTTTTTCTGGATGAAAAGTATTTTGCATGGATGTGTGGCATGGGAAATCATTCTATTGGAGTGCCAGTTGAAAAAGGCACCACTGATACAGATTATAGCGCTCATCTCGAAACTGACTTTACAAAATGCTTTGCAATAAAGGAGGAAATCAAATTATCACGAACAGGGGAATAAAACGATAAAGGAACAACACCTTAATGTTTCATATTAAAAGTTGAGTTCATAAGAAATAAAACACCGAGGTGAGATACAGTTTTCAAACTGCAGATGGATATTGCTGCGAAACTGGCGTTATAGTTAGTTCCCTTGACTCTTCTCTACTTGTGCTACTGTTACATTTTAGTATTCGCCAGTTTGCAGTTAATGACAATTGTCACAGTATTCGCTGTTTGGAAACAAATATGGAAGAGAAAATGTATTTTACATTACAGACGTTTTATGATTAGTTTCAGTCCTTCACCTTATTTTTCCATCCTAACCTTATTATATCTCTAGAAAAACATGCAGAAGAATGGTCTGACACACTTGTTTATTTGGGAAAGTGCTTTCTGTCCCCTGGAATCTACTGTGCTGTTTCTCAGACCCTGCACTTCCTGCATTAGAACATATCAACAGGAGGTTCCACGTGTGATTTTATGTTCCTGCACCTTCAAACTTCTGCCGTTTGAAACACTTAGAGACTTTTTGAAAGCTTCCTTTGGTTGTTCGTCATCTCAGCAGTGACTGCTTTTCACTGTCCGGATATCCGTTACAGGAAATACTTAAGTCCGGTTTACACTTCCATCCCATTATGCAGTCAGCTTTAGTCCGACCGGCTCTTTTAGTCCTGCTCAGCGAGGTCGTCGCTCCCCCTCGACACGACACCATGCTTTCATGCTACCCGTACAGGGGAGAGCGCCCTGCCTTTGATTCAGGCGGAGACTCCGGATCCTCATCAATCACAGCTCCTTGATTAGTGCAGAGTGCACACAGGCTCTGCTCTTTGAAGGCATAATGGTGCAGTCCTCCCTTCCCCACCCATACTTTAACCACTAATGGACTGAGCCACGAGCACACTCACCCGGCTTTCTCTCCCAGTAATTGGGGGGGGGGGAGGTACTGTAATGTACTGTATATGGAGCAACGGCGATACTGGCCTTTATACTGCAAATAAAACCGCTCTCATTACATGTGGAATACAGTGTGTTTGGCGAGATGTATTTCAGTCACCTGTATGTGTTTAGTCATCAGAAGATCAGAGGAGCAAGAGACGGCGAGGGTTTTTCTTTTATCTCTAATTTTATAACTGCATGGGCCTCCTGGGAAGCTGTGTCACCTTTTGTGTGTGTGTGTGTGTGTGTGTGTGTGTGTGTCGTGTTTGTGTGCCTTCGCTGTATATTGCTGTAATTTCTCACAGTCTAATGGCTGCTCGGAGTTCATTAGCTGCAGCGCTGGATGAAAGCTGTGTTTGACCAGGCCGGGCCTCCGTGGCTCTGAGTCACGTACTTGGTAAACTTTAATAAGAAAGCACTGAGGGCCCCGATGTGTAGCTGGTAATAGTTTAAGGCAATACACACTTTGAAGATAATAACCGTGTCCACCGCCAGCCATCACTTACTTTGTAGTCAGCCTGATCTCTATGGATAAACTGAGTCACGAGCTTGCTCAGAAGACATCAGAGATCACGATCAAATTTTGCTGACTTGAGCCCACGCTTTTCAGGATGAATTGTTTATGTACGTTTTTGTGCTGTTTCTCTGCTTAGTGTCACTGTGATTAAATGTCTTTGAGTTTTGGTTGAACAAAATCATTCGAGGGCATCGACTTGGGCATTAGGAAATGTGAACAATGCAACTTTTATTATAGGAGAAAACTAAACACAGTTTATCTTTAATTAACGTTTAATAAAAAAAAAAAAACCAACCAATGAATCAGTAACGCTGATCATTTCTGTTTGCAGCCCTGTTTCTGCATGGCCCCCTAAATGGGGATGAAAGCTGTGTAAGTGAGAGACTATTATCTCAGAGGTCTACAACTGGAGCACCGAGACAGCGGGAGTCCAAACACAGTTCAAACTGCGGTTTGCACCTCCTTTTATTTAGCCTGAATCCTTCCTGTTGTACTCTCCTGCTGCAGTAAATATCAGCCTCTTCCATTCTGACCCGCAGGTTTGTTTATGTGTTTGCACATGGTTACACTGGAACAAGAACACACACACACACGTTGCAGAGTGCTGACAGTGTGGTCCCAGGTACAACGGTAAAGTGCTGTGGATGGCTCCAAGGAGAGCGCTGCGCTCAATTCCTCTAATGATGTACATTCCACCCGAGACTCGGCTGCAGCAAATGAATGTTTGAGTGTCTGAGAGCAGAGAGGAGGTCGGAGACAAATATGACTTAAGGAGAGGCGGGGTGAGGTCTAATGGGATTGGCTCATTTCTTACACTCTCCAGTACTAAAGGTTAGCTGCACGGAGAGCGCTCTGCCGACACATTCTCACTCTATGCGTCAAACAACGAGGCTCTGTGTGTAAGGACACAGCTGTGTGTGTCTACAGAGTGAGTTACAAGCCTGGTGCGCAGGCTACAGCCTCTAAACAGTGTCTTGGAAGGGGTTGGGTAAACCCGTCAAGAGCTGAAGTAAAGTATAAAGTAAAGTAACAGGGCAGATTCTACTTCTCATCCTCATTAAGTCAAGTTGTAAATGTCAGGGCTGCATTTGCAGGCGACCAATCATCACTCAGCTTTCATTTGTACTTTCAGCTGCATATACACACACACACACACACACACACACACACACACACACACACACACACACAGTACATATACTGTATATGGATGTATTCCCTCCCTTTTATGCAAGTAAAACTGGGATCCTCCTCTGGTGGTTCACTCCCCCCGGCCATCCAAATTCCAGACTTCCCAGCCTGTGTGTGTGTGTGTGTGTGCATGCGTGTGTGTGTCGGTGTGTCGGTGTGTTAATGAGGGTGTCTCCCTGCAGCCAGTATTAGCTGGCCGTGCATTGCAGTAGTGTGTCCAGAGCCTCCACAGTAGGTAGTAGCAGGAGACAGGAAATGAGGCGATGAGTGGCGAGGCTATAATCAGCCGGGACGGGCCGCTTCAAGATCACCTAGCAGGTGATTTGGCGGGACATTCCACCCGGCTGCCATGGTTACAGTCATTGTTGTTCCTTCTTAAAAACATATTTTGTACTAAAACCCTTGATGATTAACATCGTTAAGAAATGTTGCTCTTGGCAAATCATATAGTAATGTGTAACAGTTTAATACAATATGCTGCTGCATTATTTAAATCACAACGGCAGTAATCTCTTCCATTATTATTTCTCTTCATCCTTTCATCCGTCCGTATCGAGGAAGTGCTCGGGGAGGTTGTGTGTTTGCAGACGTCTGTCCTTTGCTTAACCTCACACGAGAGGCGAGACAATTCACAACATAATCCCCGTCTTCACTTTCATCATGTCTTAGTGACAGTTGCATTGAAAGTGAGGCGTCCACTCATTGAAGCACCATTACCATATGGCTGCGGGGGGGAAAAGAGTCGGGAGAGGCTGGGATCATAGTGACGGCTAACAGAGATTCACTGGTCTTATAATGCAAACATGATTAAGAAGGGGAAAAAACAGGGAGGGAATAATTGGAGTGAGTGAGAGGAAGGGGTTATAATCGGATTTGATCTGTGGATGTCATCGGGGTGAATCGAAGGACTCGCAGGGCGGGATGCATGCGCAGACTTTATTATACAAATCACCTCCCGCCACTTTTGACACGGCCGAGTGCCCATAAAACCACTAATCTATCCATCACACATAGTGGGTTCACAAAGGTGTCATAGATAG
Source organism: Chelidonichthys spinosus (assembly GCA_029853015.1). Taxonomy (NCBI): domain Eukaryota; kingdom Metazoa; phylum Chordata; class Actinopteri; order Perciformes; family Triglidae; genus Chelidonichthys; species Chelidonichthys spinosus. The sequence goes on along the minus strand of CM056839.1, from coordinate 16,888,259 downwards.
AGCGGAGGATTCTCAGCTGCATTAATACTGGCCCCCACTCTGTGGGGATGATTAGGAGGTCGGTTGTCAGGAGTTGGTGGTTTGAACTCCCTTCCTGCTATAGAGGAAGTCCTTTACCGGGGGCCGACTCACAAACCGACTGTGATGATGTTTGCTTGGCTTTCACATACATCATCCTGCTCCAGAATGAGAGAAACCTCTTTTCTTATTCTGCCTGAGCATCATGCTGCTGTCATACCCACGCCAAGTGAAATAAACCACAACTGTTTCCATGCTGCACAGCGTGCGTGGAGTGGGAATATATATATTATTAATATTGACTCTGTAAATCCCAGATGCTCACACTAACTGTGTCAAACAACTGTCTGTCAAAGCCACTATTATCATCAGAAGCATAATGAGCCATCGCGTACGCATACACAGACAAATTGACCCACATCTGTCGCGTAATAGTGTGTGTAATCATTTCTGACTCGCTGGAAATCGTACAGTGAATTCCAGATGTTGTGGGGAGGAAGGAGTGTGTGGCGCCGTGAGAAGAATCTGCTTTGCTTTTGGTTTAAGACCCCCCTCTGATCAGGATTACATAATGTGCAATGACTGTTGAAAAAAGGCGTTTGGTTAAGATTAGATTTAGGGAAAGATGAGGGTGAACTTTAGTCGTCATGGTGACAGTAATAAACACATAGTTATGTTCAGGGACTGATCGTGATCGCGGTTAAAAGTTACCTTTGCTGACTGTCCAGTCTCTTACTTTCAGACATTTGCTTGCCAGGGCAGAAAGGATAGAATCGTTCGTTAAGTGCAAACTCGGCGTCCCTCTCTCATTAGCGCAGACAAAAGTCAATCTGCCGGTAATACGTTTGTCACTGAACAAGGTTTTCTGCACTCAGTCGTGGTCAGCGTGTCTGGGCCACTCAGCACAGACGCTGCCAAATTTGACAAAACAAAGAGAGACCAACTGTTCATTACGTAAAGAGTGAGTTGGCGGCAGTGAACGTCTTCTCTGTCAACTTTGTTCCGGAAGTTTTGTTTTAAACGCACTTGAATGCGTACTGACACACGACCTTATTGTTCCGTCTTTGGGGGAAATATTCCAGATTCCTGAACAGGAAGGATTTCAGGTTCAGCCATGTTTGTGCTTTTACCACGTTTTGCAGAAAACATCTACTTTTATTGCTGCGGGTCCTCTGGTCTCCAGCTTTGTGGATGTTCCTGCTCCAGGTTGACGCTCTGCTTACTTGGGTCATGGATGTAAACACTTGGCTGTCATGTAGTTTGGCTGTCATTCTCGCTTCAACAAGCATCCTTATCACTTTGCTGATGCGTAACCTCACTCCTGATGCTGTGGTTGGTCCAACAATACAGTAAAATGTGTCATGAACCTGTGGTTGAAAATAATAACAAGCTCTTTTTCTGGGATCCAGTTCTTTTAACGTGGGAGGTGATGCTGTCATGCTGTTATACCGAGGCAAAACAGGACACTGAATTATTGTTTTTTAGCTAGTAAAAGTTTGAATGTGGTATTATCACACATGTATGAAAAAGAATCTGGATAAATGCATCTTATATCGTAGAAGCAGAGGAACAGGTGTCTGTCAGAGTTTATTAATGCCCTTGACTCAGAGCGTGGGCCGTGTGAGTGTCACCCTCCCTCCCCGCTGCTGCTTAGTCGTCTAAACACACACTGACACGATGGCGATGTCTCTGTTCAAGGTTCGTTCGCTGCTTTTAACCCAGAGATTTTGTTATATTCCATTACCTGCCCACCTCCACTGTTTTCATGTGTTGTTTCATGATTATATCTGCCATTCATTTTGACAGGACCTTGTTCTCTGTACTTAGAGGTAGAAATCTACAGTAACTCTAAGAGTTAAGTAGAATATTTAGTTTTTTGTTTCAGTTTTTTTGTTGTCTTGTTTCAGCCTATAGACAAAGTGCACCAACTTATTTGACTAAAGCTCATTTGAAAAGTGGGGATTCAAGGATTTTTGATAAATGACTAACTGAACTATATTAAAGTGGTTTATAATGACATTTTCTGAAGGAATATATTTCTAATTTTCACTCTCTTTCTCACACTCAGACACACACTCAGACACTTGCATTATGTAGGTGTAATCAGTCGTGATGAAGCGGGCCTTTTGTCAACATTTCTCTTGTCTGCCTTTTTATCCGCAGTCAGCTTGAGGTTTACGTAATCTTAGTGAACCGCGGCATCACGACACCTGCCGCAGCGACCTGACTAACGGACGCCTGCTGGGCCAGCACGCGGTCTCAACCTCAACTGTGTGGGCAAAGAGACAGAGAGAGATGATGATGCCTGATAAAGAGGCTGTATACTACCGGGGGAATCTGCTGTCAAAAGCAGAATACAGAGGGTGATGCGAGCACCTCAGAGCATTCAAGCAAAGCAACAAAAACATATAAAGGAAAGATCAAATCGTTTTTTTTGTTCCTTCCGGGTTGCAGAGGGTACCTGGAGTGGTCTGGGGCTCCGGTCCAGGACCTGTACAGTAAAATCCTGCAGAGCCTAAAGGGAGAAGACAGGGCGAGTTAGTGTATAGAGCACAGATGAATCATCTGACAAGGCAGATTATTAGAGCATGAGTGAAGTGCGAGCAATAACACGGCTGATGTAGACAACTGTGCTGATTAATATTGAAGCTGTTCTGTAACGAGTGTAGCTACGCCGTTAGAGTCCCGGTCTTCATCGTGTTCTGCATCTTCGGAGTGAGCGGATGTCCACATCCATACGTCAGTGTTCGCAATCATTAATGTTCTCGTAGTTACTGGCTAGCACCTGAACCACCTTTCCTCTGTAGCTCCAGAGGTAATGTCTTCCATTCTTACCCGTGATCCCACTTCCTGATGATGTCCTCGTCTCCCAGGACATCATCAGGAAGTCGGCATGTCTTCTGGCAGTTCAGGTGTGTGCCAGAGCTCATTGTTTCCCTTTTTCAACTCCAACTCCTTTCTTCTCCTACCGTTCAGAGAGGCCATCTCTCTCTAACTGCAGCTGTAACTGCAGCTGTTCAGTGAGGGTTCGTTGTCATTAACTTGGGGCAAAGCAAGCATTCAGGCTGGAAATGTCAAGAGCCAGCCTGGCTCTGTCCAAACGTACCAGCACCTCTAAGCTCGCTGAATGACATGTTCAGGAAATAGGGAAAATGGCAAATAGTTGCTTGGTAACTTTCTCTCACTCTCCAGAATGACTTACTTTGCCTCATAAATCACGGTTGCAATGATTGCAATGTTTGGTCGGCGGAACCGATTTATGTAAATCTCTTGGTTTGTTTGTAATAAGTTATCGTAAACTCAAAAAAAAAAATGCTAAATGCGTGTCCCCGCATACATAAGGCTACTGTGAATTTTATAGCCTGCATTGTCTCGCTGTGTGCAACACAATACACAGAATATATCGACCCTTGTGTTTATTACTGCAGCTACAGTAATGCAAAAGAATCCACTGACCCCTAGATCCCATTAGGGCCTCTTATTTACTGTGCATGCTGCTCCTCTCTGTCCTGCACAATCCACTTCCTACACCAGTATAACTACTCCCCAGTAACCCATTCTGCATCCCATACTGGGTGCAGGTTTTACTGGGGCTCCCATGGATTGTTTGGAGACTGGTGCAGTCAGGCATGGTGGGGAATAGGAATGAGGGATTATGAAGAGCTCTTAGCATTTGCCCTACGCAACGACACACACACACACACACACACACACATAAAGGGAGCCTAGGCAAACCATATTAGGCTGCCAAAGTGTGTGTTCTCTCTTTCCTGGCCTTCCTCTCCAGAGCCTTTGATGGTCTGATTCTCTGAGGGCTCTGCCATCATCAGGGAGAGATGAGAGGATTGAGGGGTTTAGGCCTCTCGGTAAGATAAGAGGGTAAGAGCCCATTCACACCGAGACAGAGGAAGACATGACCTGTGGCAGATTAAAGTGGAAGGTCATCATGAGTACATTTCCAGTAACAAAATGCATTTTTTTTAAATGACTAAGATGTTTGAAGCGTGTGAGAATGTCAATTAATTACAAGAAGTGCCAGTTTGAATATTTGTAGTGCTTAAGAGAGAGAGAGAGAGAGAGAAAGAGAGAGGAATGAATGAAGAGAGTTTGTGTGTTTTTTAATTTTTCACTAAAGCAAAATTGAAATTCCATCAGGATGGCGTATGACTCTTCTTTTTCTGATATAGTCCTTGGGCTGCAGTGTATGTGAATGACATCAACCGACAGGAAGTAAACATGGACCCAAGCTGTTGCCTAGCAACGGAATTCCGTTGAAACACAGAGGGTGAACCCAGGTAGACACACAGTATCAATCAAGAGGTTTTTGAACTTTAAAACATGTTCTCGTAGACCTTCAAAGATGATGTCACTGGAGACAAAGTTCTTCCTGAACATTTGGCCTTACTCAGAAAGACGCAGGACACCCGGCTGCAATAAGACTGCAGCGTTCACCTCTAGCACATTGTTGTCAGCTGCTTGCGTCAATGTCCTTGTCTTGCCATGATGTGTCTGTTGTCTGAGAATCTTGAAAATTCATTGATTAATTTAAAAGGTTCGTCTTCATTTATCTTTCACTGCTTCATTGGGGAAATGTGCAGTATTTGATTCCATAATTCTCCTTGAGATGTTTGTGACATGATGGATGAGAAACACAACATTCCTCGTATTGTTTGCTGTTTGTTCCAGTCCCCTTCTTCAGCTCCTACTCCCACGAGCTCGAGATCTTAACCTCCATTAGCGTGCAGACGCATCATCCACTTGGCGGCTTTGTTTTCTCTGTCTGAGTGTTTTTGCATGCTCACTTACATGGGTAACTTTGCATTAAGCTCTTGTAGAATAGAGAACCTATTAGCAGCTGTAGGGGGTCTACAAATGCATCCATAATGAATGAGTCACACACGCATGCGACACACACAGACCACACACCGCTGGCTGAGACTCAGCAGAGCTAAGCCAGTGGATTAAAACAGGCACCAAAAATGTGTCTGATGTAGGGGACAGACAGTTATGTAACATTGAGAGCAGCTGTGTTTGTGTTCTTGAGGCCCATATGTATTAACATATCTGCCGTTTTAAATTGATTTTAGGTTTACTTTATCAAGGTGATAATTTAAAAGCAAGCAGGACTTTGGAAGAGAAGCTTTCCCGAGTTCCCTTCTGGGGGAACACGAGCAGAACTAAAGTCGAGGTTATATTTGAATGTACCGTCGCCTTTATGTACAGCTGCATGCAAATTTAATCAGGCAGCTCTGCTCTGGTCCCTGCTGCCTGAATGCACTGATTCTTTTACAGCAGTGCCATCTTTAAGCCCCACTGCGTTAGGATGTGCAGAGGGAACCCCCCCTACAGGTTGGACGTTGAAACAGCAGCACTTCCTCTCATTACTATTCAGCCGACGCTGCAGCTGCTTTTAGATACTGCTTGTAGTTTGCGGTTATTGTGGCAATCTTGGTTTACCCGACAATATGCGACCTTGACTTCTAGCTCCTCTCAGATACAGCAAAAAAAGTGAGTCTCTGCAGAAGCATGAGAGACAGATCGTTCTTCAGGTGGATTGCATCCTGTTCTCAAGCGCTCTACAAAAGAAGAGGACTTGAGACGAGATGGAGATGCAGAAAAATGGAGGGAAAGGATGAAGTATGGGAGAGTCGTGAGGATCAGATTTGTTTGCAGTTCAGACTGCGGGTTATCTTTGAGTGGGCGCATGACTTAAGAATTTGAGCATGAATTAATAATATGTAGATGTGGTAATATAAATTTGGTGTAAATATTTCATTTAAGTGCCATACCACCAGACTGTTATGTATCTTTGAGACATTTTCCCCTGCCCTGTCTCCTTCCTCCTGACCCCGTTGTTAGCAAGCAGTCACGCAGCAGTTTCTGCTCTTCTCCATGAGCAGGCGTCTCCTCCTCCAGCTCTCCACCCGGCAGTCAAAGGGAATTCCTGAGCGGCGCTCAACCTCGGCTCTGCCATCGCTTCTCCCACGCCGCCTCTCTGCCTCCCAGCTGTTTGCCACTTGTTTTATGTTTTTTTTTTCAGATTTTCTTTTTATTTTCAAATATGCACAAGAGTAAAGCTCGTTGTAATGTTTCTTTTTCTTTTTTTTTAAGTAAATCTATTGTTAGATAGATTATTTGTTGACAGACATCGTGTGATTATCAAAACAAAAGCACATATTTCACTGCAGATCTGCTGAAGTGTGGTGGAAGTTTTTTATTACATCTTTATTAAAAAAAATACTTGGAGATTTTGGGAAATAAAATTGTGCACAGTCTGTTTGCTTAATATGAAGTTAGCTAGAATCAGCAGGTGGTTAGCTTAGCAGAAACTAGCCTGGCTCTGTCCAATGGTGGGTAATTAATGAGCTTTAGAGGTGCAGATGGGCAGACTTTGTTGACTTTTGACAAAGCAAGGCTAGCTGTTTCCAGTCTTAATGCCAATAGGAGTATTGCACAAAAAGCCCAACTATCCCTTTAAACGTTTGTGTAAAAATACCGGTCATAGGGCCTGTTAAAACCAGACTATCTCCAACAAGGAGAGACATTATCATGGCTTCCATTGTCAGGAGACTCACAATAACAGAGCTAATGGAGACACACACCTGTTCACACTCCTGCCTGGCACTGCTTTTTGTGTGCTCAGTTTGTTAGTTCAGTTACTTGGAACAATCAACCAGTCTCACTCAGGAGTTTGAGATCCATCTGGAAGAACGTGGAGGCTCTGGCCCTGCGGCCATCAGGGAGGTTCACGTCTGACCAGGGTGTAGACTGGGCCGTGCATGAGCCAGTTATTAGTCTGAAACATATGGATATCCCAGACCAACTGGAAAACTTTGGCTCCTCTGCAGACTCCAGGCATTTGCTGGGCAAGGCATTTTCCAAACGCTTACCTCACGTTTTTGCCTGTGCTCACTGTGCACGTCCCCACCCGTACCCATAATCCAACAGCGTGCACTTTCAGTCTGCTCTCCTCGTCCTGATTTCAGACAATCCCCTCGTAGCCTCGACTAACAAGGTGAATTTTAATCATCCATTATCACTACTTAACTGAGCCGTCATGGCAGATTTCCAAGTCAAAGGTCACTTTTTGTTCCCGTTTCTCACATATTCACGTCAGTATGACAGTCTGTCCTCTGACTGGGTCACATCATATTTTTTCCTGTGTTGATATTTCAAAAATACCAGTCTTGAAATGTGCTGTGTTGACCTTGTGTAACAGTAAAGCTGTTTGTTTTAGTCAGCCCACTCAGAAGATGATCTCGATGTGAAATATCTTCAGGACACGACAGCTTGGATTCATATTCTTTACTGTATATATTACCTCGGCCTCCGGGGATTCCTTCAGCTCAGGCAAATTATCAGTCAAGTGATGACGCCCGTAAAACCCTGACAAGTAGTGTGTGCTCTACTGAGATTGTATCGATCCACCGGCCATTCACATGAAGGCAGGCAAGAGAGTGAATGTTTTAATATACCGTGTGCTCCGAGTGTTTTGTGGTAATGGAGAAGCCAGGAGCCTCCCTCGTAGTTTATTTCCCTCTTTTTCCAGATTCAATCCCACCTATGTGCTTCAATGTCAATCATGGCACATAATGATATTGTGACATTTACAAATAGAATTGGCATTCTGCAAAGAGCGGTAATTAATTAATACCTGGGAGATGTTTGCTTTTATCAGACCAAAGTGGAATAATGTTTGTTTTGGCCACATAGGGTTTAGTTTTGGGAGACAGCATCAGAGAAAATAATCACAGGACAGTATTTCTTTGTATGACCCTACATCTGAAATAACCTCATATATTAATATCATATAAACCAGCCCACCAATCTGTTGTCCTTCTCATTAGAGAATTCAAACGTGACCCAGGTCTGCTGGGATGTTCCTGCGAGAATAAGCTTTCTAAAACACTGAGCTGAGTGAGTATTACCAGGAATACATTATTATCTCTCACCGTCTGTGATTCAAACTTACGCACTCAGTTTGAATCACAGTGTGCCGCTAAAGACAGGAAGCATAGATTTCTTTAAAGTTACTTTAATAGTTAACTTATCTTCCATGAAACCACTTTCAATTCCATTTTAATGAAGAATATCCGACATATACTGTTAAGGCTAAGTAAAACCCTGTCGCTGGCAATCCCAGTCAAACCGGGATCATCGACCTGACACCCATCACCGTATGCGCTGCGGTCACGTCCTTGTGGATATAGGGCAGTGTCTAGGATTCATCTGTCGGTTTAATTCAACTCCAATTCATTATTGCAGCCTCCTGAAATGTGATTGGTTGTGGAGAGCTGGTCGTCACAGCTCGCAGAGCAGCGATGGCAGACCCTGAAGGCTGAAACTAACATACCAATGGAATACAACACGAGAAAGAGAAAGGAGAAGATCTTGGACAGTGAAGTGTAACACAGTATGGACGAAAAACCATCCAAATAATACAGTAGGGAATCATAACATTAAGATTTACAGACATAAAAGCATTGTTACAGGATCAAATGTGGGTTTTGATGAATAATTCACATCCATATACAGCCACTAATAATCATTTATGATTAATTGAACTGTGTTTTCATGATGGATGTTTGGAGAACCGGTCTATAAAGCAGGTCTAAAAGCTGAAAAAGTAAAACAACAGTGTTTGCAGTGTTGGAAAACAGATGTTGAGCTGTGATTTCTTGGTCCTGTCCTTCACGAGGCTGCCTGCCTATTCACAACCGGAGAGCCCACACGTATTAAAACATCAAAGCCTGTTCAGTGCTATGTTGAACTGTGCAGAGATCCATAAGTTTCTGTATTTCCTTGCTGTCGATACGTGCCTCGACTACATTAAGTAGGAGAGAGAGGGATGAATAAATAAGTGACCTGTGTTGGAGGAAGCAGTTTCCATCCCATGTTCCTTTTAAATCTTTGGCCAGTAAGAATCGGATAAATGTATAATAACGTACGGTTTGGCTCGCTGTCTCCTCCCATGTACCACCTCTCTCCTCTGGGTGCACCCGCCCCGGTGTGTATTTTTGAAATTCGCCTTCTTTGCTGTTTCAATAATTAAAAAATGAAAGTTTTGAAGAGCCGTAGATGATCTCACGGTCTCAGAGGAGCCAAGGAAACAGTCAAAGTTTTCCATGTTTTGATTTGCCGATGTTTCCTCACGTGTCAGGAAGAAGTTGAACCCTGTCCGTAAAACACCGTGGACACAAACACTGCGAGGGGCCGGTGAGGAAACGCTGAAGTATTTTTGCTGTCTGAATGAAATCTAGACGTTCAGGAACAAGGCTGTTTTTATGGTAAAAGGAAGATCTTGGAGCAGTCCTGTTTGACCCGTCTCCCTCCTGGAACCTGTGTGAATGTGCTGTCAGTAGAGCCCGTATCACAGAGAAGGAAATATCCTCATCTCTGCGTCTCTCAGCAGCTGTGATTCACTGTTTGATGCTGAAGGCGGCGAGTGCGTGCGTCATTGTCCAAGAGTGCTGCGTCAAGCTGTGAAAACATCAGTGTGGACAAGGACGGGAGTTTGGACAAGCACTCTTAAAGACCACCTCCAGTCTCCTACTCGTCCAAAAGTGCTGCCACTTATCACAGTAATGTGCCTCTTTGCTATGCAACATAGTCATTACAAAAGGACATTGAATTCAATGGTACTGGCTGGAGTTTTCCATTATCGTGATTAGATAGGAAATTAATAGCTTAAGTTTTCCTCGTGAGCTTTGAAAATATGCAAAATGTGGTTAATAATACAGTTAAATTTCAACCCATCAACCTTCTGCTTTAGCAATGGTTTGACATTTTGGGAAATACACTTCATCTTTTTGTGTGCGTGTTTTGGTTATTTGGTTTTGTGGATATTTATTTGTGGCGATCACTGTTTATTACAGAGAGCTGCAGGGATGCTGTATGTTTGAAGGCCAACATCAGAAGTTAGCATCGCACTGGTTCCCTCGATTTAAAGTCAATGGGATTTTTCCTTTGGATGTAGAATTTTTGCAGAAAAAGTTTGACAGTAGATACTTGCACATTCAACAAGATCACTTTTGGAGCAGAAAGTAAAACGCAAACATTAAGCTATAAACAGACTAAGCCACTGTGCAGATTAAACAAACGGAATATAAAATGATACTTAGAGAGCTTTACAGGTGTAGTAGGTGGATCTCGGTACGTTCGGACAGAGCCAAGCTGTAGTTCCAGTCTTTATGCTTAGATAAACTAACAGCTGTTGTCTGTAGCTTCATATTTAACAGAGGTATCAATCTTCACTGCTAATTCTTGGCAAGAAAGTGAGTTATCGCTTTATTCTTTAATGAACTTTAACAGCGTATGGAACTACTTCACTCTGAGCTGCCAACAAAACAGGTGAAAGAATGGTTTCTTGGCTCTATGGAAAGCAAGTAGACTCGACTTAAACCAGAGATTTACGGAAGGATTCACTGATGCCAAATCCCGTTTCAAAGTTTGAAAGCAATGAGACGGCTGCAGAAAACTTCCCGAGCAGAGCGGCGATGATGAGAGGATGCCGTGAGCAACTTTCCTCCCTTCAGAAGTGTGTACGCTCACTTCACATTACCAATACTGCATGCTGTCTCCATGCATCTGTTCCGTGCATCTCCGTGCCGATCAGGAGACGAGCGCGTACAAGTGTGAGTACGACAACCTGGTTAACAGAAGGTGCTCCTCGGCCGAGCGGCCCTCCCGCTGCGCGAGCATTAACGGCCATAAGGGAGGAGGTGCACATGAATGTGTTCCTCAGCTCACGGCATGTTTCGTTAAAGGGGGGCGGGCAGATTTAGACTCTTCTCATTTCTTCCCTCAGATGAATGTGAGCCGCGTTCCACTATGGCTTCCTCGTATGGAAATAAATGGACCTGGGTTACTGTATACGTTCATGTATGAAATTGCTCCTTCAGTAGGTTTGTGCATGCTGTGTGTCGGAGTAATAGCCCTCCTATATTCCTACTGTATAGTAACTCCTGTCAAAGTGACGAAAAGCAGCTCTGTTCACCCCGCTGCTGATGCTGCACATGAGAGCCTCAGGTTTTATTTCTTCGAGAGTAGAGGAGGAGGAGGGGTGGAAATAGGTATAAATATGGAAATATAAATAAACTGCAACCTCTGGGGTTCCACCACCCACCACCCGCCATCTCCTCGGCCCTGCATCTGCTTACACCCGCGGTGAACTGTGTTTTCTACCCTGTTATTTGCTATTCGCTATCCCGTTCCTCCGGTCTCTCCGAATGCTGCCGGTGTCTCTTAAGGTCGAGGATGCCGGTCCTTTTGTTAAGTCGGCGGCCATCGCTGCTGCTTCCTCTTCTACATCCTCCTCCTCCTCATTCTCGCTGCCTGAGGGAAACTCTCATGAGTTATTTCTCTGTTGTCCAACGCACTGAAAGTAAACAGAGAACACTTTCTAATTATCTTTGTAATGAACTTCACGAATAGAAACGACTTCCTAGAAACACACATGGTATCTGTGTTTCTGCCATTTAGCCCACGCCACATCCTCCACATGATGACATTTGCATGTACTTTTTCAGCCAATCAGGGCAGGCCCAGTGTTTCCCATGGCGCCCACAAGCCTGTCAGAGGATGTGCTGTGAGGTTAGTTACAATCAAACCTTCAGTCTTTGTTGTGATGCGTATCAGTGCATGAAAGATCCGGGTAGAGGCGGGGGGGCGACGTCTGACGGTGACATGGGAGACCTGGTGTGTTACAGGCTGCACACGTTGCTGTGGATGTGATGCCGTGTGCTAACCCCCCCTCACATCTGTCTGACCAATGTTATCTGAAGATGAAGGGGAATTTATTTGGATCCATTTAATTGCATAATGGGGTTTTTTTTATCATGCATCATTATCAATATTGTGATCATCATCACCACGGGCTGCTGTCCAAACACTGCAGGTGCTCCGTTGGAAAAAATCTGAATATTTTTTAAAACTTAGCAAAAAAAGAAAATAAAGTACCACTTAAATAAAAAGATTCTCAGGTGAGTAAAATCCTTAAAAGTGGTTTTAAAGGATTACTTGCTCCCTAATGAACTGAGGCCATTTTCAACTCGTTTATCACATAAAGCCTTTTCTAAATTCTAAAACTGCACTGTCATCCAGTGAAACAATATTAAATTTCGAAGACATTTTAGAGATTATAGAAATCACCAACCATTTTTTTCTTTTGTGTCCCTCTGGGGGCCCCAGAGATGCTAAACAGCTGCATGGAGCCCCTTTGCCTGGGGCCAGCTCCGTCTCAGACACTCACAAAGATGTAGAGCCAATGTGTTTCCACCTGAATTCAATCATCAAAACTACCGATTAGCCAAAGTGGTAGTCAACAGTTCTTTTACTTGACATGAGTGTTTCTATTTCAGGAGACGTCCTACTTCTTTCTACAACATTTCAAAGGGAAAGGTTGTTTTTTCTTTCAAAACTACATTCAATATTTTGCAGCTTCCGGAGAGAAAAAAGCTCATCAAATTGCTTTTGTTGGGTAAAGATCCTTTATTTCCAAGATCCTACTTTCACCTCAATGACTCAACACATATTCAACATCATCAAAAACACTTTGGGATCATTTAATTTGTGGGGGAGGGTATATCATCTTCCACTGAGCTCAAGGCAGGAAAATCTCTTTCTCTTGTTGGATTAATTCTCAGTTTATTCTAATACTGTACGGTATTATTGATAGTTTGATTAAAGACTTTTTCTTTAACGAAACGGTCATGCCACTGGAGTAATGAATCTCCAAAATTCAACGGATGTTAAAGATATGACTGAAGTGATTACACATTTCTTCCCCTTCGTATTCTTTGGTTTTATCTGTTTTGTTACATCGCGTACGTCAAAGATAACAAATGAGGCGGAGACCCCCCGTAATAAATCATACGAACACTCTTCATCAAAGCATAATTACTGGTGTTAAAGGGAGGCTTGTATATGACAGGACAGTAAAAAGAAGAGGCAGATATGTTGTGATGATTATCCTAGAAACACCTCCATTTGAATGATCTCTTTGAATTCTGCCCTGCTGAGGCAAACACGGTTCTGTGTACAGGTTGCACAAACAGAAGCACATTTAAATAAGCAGTTAACTCCAGTATTCAAGGTCACTGTGAGCATGGTGCACTAGTGGCAGGGACAACATGACCTATTTAGAAATGAATCCCTGACGTAAAAAAGAAGTAAATGGAAGTATATTTCAACCACACGTGACTGATTCCCTCCATCCTGAACGATGGAAGCCCTGTGGGGAGAATACTGTTCAAAGGGGGGAAATTTAAAACAACTTAACTTAAAACACTACAATTAAAGCATACAAATGATACAACTGGCGTTGCCTAGAGCGAGCTATAGTCATTATGTGTGAGGAGACGCACAGGACAGTGATTTCAGTGGATTCAAATTACACCGAAATATCTGCATTCTTAGTGTGTGTGTGTGTGTGTGTGTGTGTGTGTGTGTGTGTGTGTGTTCACTCCATTCATACCACATGCAGCTAACAGTGCCGCCTCGCATTCCTCTGTGTTTTGCGCTGCTGTATGCAGGCTGCGGTCTAAAGGTCGAGTTTGGCGTCCTGAAGGCTGAAGTGTGTTGCTGAGACCAGTTGGTGGATTGAACCCTTCACTAAGCCCCCACTGCTCCTCCGTCAAGCTGTCAGAGCCACCATGGAGCCCACACTGCCACTTACTGCACATCCTTCATCATTATTCACTATTTTTTTAGAATGGAAGATATTTTCAGAGAGAAGATTTCGTTAATTCCCGTTTATTTATTCTGCGTTTTAATGATCATCACATCTTTTTCTTTACATTTTGGGCACTACTGAACTGTGAGAACCTGCTGGGTGACAACATTTAGGGTTGCTAATGTGCCTTTCAGGAACGTCGCCATCTAGATCACACGGAATATTCATCAGTAACGGCGTGAAGGTGATCCGGACACACTCTGGATCAAAGCACCGCCGCCGTGTGAGGATCCGACTTATCCGCCTTGGTCCGAGACTGATGGCTTTCAAATCCCCTCTTGTCTGCCGAACTCTGCTGTCAGACCGGATTCCAACATACAACGCGGATAACCTATTTAGAGATTAATCCTTGTCTCATAAAACACATTTATGTGTCAGCCGTGGTCGTCTAAACCATTTGGGAAGTTGGGGCTGTCGGGGCTGTGCGTGCATAGCTGAGAGATGATATTGCACTTAACATGGTTTTGTTCCCCGCGGTGACGTGTTCTCAGCTGACGCCCTGTCGGATTTTGCTCCACGTGATTACATTTTACCGCAGCCCGTCTTCTCCCCGCTTGACCTCCTAAATAAAGCAGCTCAATCCGTTAATATCACTCGGGAACACACATCACTTGTGACGGATGCAGAAATACATTTTTAACAGGGGATTGTTATCGAGGTACCCCGTTGTATCATTTGCTTTATGTGCACAACAATGAGTCTTGTTTTTCTTGCAAATGCAACCAACACTTTTTCCATTTGCCCTCCAACCCGTTCCTTAGTGTCAGTGGAGAGCTCCAGTGTCACGTTATTGAACACAAAATGTTATTTTGCTCAAAATTAAACAATTTACTTTCATTTTAGCTTTCAAAGCCCATATCAATTATTCCCCCCACTAAATATTTAATGCTTCCGGTGTCTTTACTCGAGCAGTCATCGGGAGTCTCATTTGTTTTTCCGCCTTTAGAAACTCAAACTAATTCGGCGAGGCTAATTGCTTTCTCTCTCCTACTCCGAGACGTCTCTGAGCGACCGTTTCTCCGACGCAGATGGTGTTTTTCTTAATAACCAGCGGATCTATAAGTAAGGATCGGAGGCCTACCAGCGCTCCCAGTGATGAATAAGTCTTGACAGCGTTATTGAGGGATATATTATATTCCGGGACATTGGGAAAATTTCATCAGGCGGGTCTTGTGAGCGGATGCCAGTGAGAATTGCATCGACGCGGCGAGTTATGAATCCACTTCTGAGGGAAACCGAGCTCAGAGGTCCCGCTGTGTCGTGCTCTTCGTCGTTGTTGTTTCTTACATCATTAAAGGTACCATTCCAACATGTTGTGAAACATGTGGGGGAGCAGATTCCCTCATGTGAAAGACTTCACGCTTATTAGTCTCCTTTGAGGAAATTCCTTCACATAGCCAGGGGTTGGCATGACGACATCAAACAGACCTGAATCATCCTCCCAGCCTTTTCCCTGCAGCGCTCGTGTCACATGAACTCTCTGGCATGACTGTGATGAAATATGGCACACGTGGAAACAATAGGAGCTTCTTTGCATTGTGTTTGGAGTAACACAACCGTCCCCTGGTAAATGGAACGTTTCCTTCACGAGTAATAAAAGCCACATTTGTTTCAACACTCACAGTTGTTTTGCTGCTCCGGCCTTACTTGGTGTGGAATGACCAGCGGCGTTTGGTGGCTAATGTTAGCAAACTTTAAATAGATTGCACATTACTGAGGCGGTTCGCTGGCTTTATGACTCTCCCCTGTTCTACTGTTACACTGCGTCTGAAATCTCAGTGTGTTCAACATGCGATCGTTTGTGCCCTGAGGTGTCCCCGAGCGCACACTGTTAGTATCAATGATGGTGCAACATGATGATTCATGTCGCTGTCCGACACTTAATTCACGGCTGAGTGCTATTGATCGTGAGGATTGGATGGGGGGATAGTGTATGGATGGACGTAGCAGCGATTTCAATCACAGCCATGTTTGTGGTGCTTTCGCCCTCACTCAGGTTACCCGCTCTTTAAATCAACTCTCTAAAAACACATTCATGGTGTTGTTATGGTGTAATCGCCACCCATAGCCACACTTCCCTTCAGCACAGCTGTCACTTTCCAGACCCGGAGGTCGCCTCTTGATTACGACGAAGCAAATCTCAAGCTGAGTCGTGACAGCATTGAATTTAATTCTCGGCACATGTTGGAAGAAACTGTCACCGGTGTCGTTTTTCTCCCGTTGACATTAAATATAACAACCAGCCTTTTATGACCAGGGGCTGAGTACAAACGAGGCCATGAGCAATGAGCTTCGCAACTTGATCTTTAGCATATTGATGATGCATGTGCACGACCATATGCTTGCAATTTTCTCCTTCTCTGTTCATCTCTGACAACAGTCTATTTCTGCAGACCTTCTCTCCTCTGGCAGCGTGGATTGGCTCGCCCACTCTCTCCAGCAGAGCAGAAAGTGAGTGAACTTCTTTACGGTCATCTGGTTGGTCAATGTCAGCGACCTCCCACGCCGAGGGGCCGCCCGTGTTGACAGACAATTATCCCTCGCCTCCTTGGTTGTTAGAAATGTTAGGGGTGAAGGCTTTGATTGCAATTGCTTGAACCCACCACAGCAGAAGGCCCGACGGATTCTGTGCTCCCCATCAGCAGAGAAGCTTCCGATATGTGGGTGATTGTAGTTACTGCTGGTACTACCTACCTGTAGCCTGCATATTGATTTATTTCTCCAAAACATTATTTATGAACACATTTTAAAAAGGAAAAAAACATGTTTAAATAAATGAAATAATTGTGTAATAATGTAAAATGTGTGAAAAATAGTCCTCACGTCTTTCTCAAACTGGCAGAAAGATTTTGTCGCTGATCTGTCCTCCCATCTCTGCTCTCCTGTCAAAGAGTTTAAGGACATTTGTCTATATTTTAGATGACAAGAGGTCAGCATCTGCACTTTACCTTTACATCTAAGGGTGCAAAGACTGCATGCAAAACTAAAATAAAGGTAAAAGCACATTATGAGCCTCCCTCAGTGACCACAAGCAGAAAATCAACCTCATCAGGAAGCCGACTGTGCAGCCGGCTCTGGGAAGGCTTGGTGGCTGCTGTATTATGTTACTGTAACGTCTGAAGGCATCAAAGACTTGTTTGCTTTTAATATAATAGGAGCTGCAGGAACACCAGAACGTTGCATCCACTGGGGAGATGTACAAGAACAGCAGCTTCTGCTTGTTTTCCTCAGTAATATCCTTTCATTGCCCCCTGGCATTGCATTTTATGTAAATCTATTACAATTCTGAAAATATGCACTGATGAACCTTCAGTTTTAGGGGGCATGTAATACAATTAAATTAATTTCTGGTAGAGAAGCTGGAAAATGAGGGGAAACTAAAATGTTTAAGGAGTGAGATAGAAGGATAGCAAAGTGAGCTGAAAGCACTGAGCTGTGAATAGAGAGGGGAAACAGCGGTGCTGTTAGCTCATACAGAAGCTTTAGTTACAGTAAAGCCACTTTGACATATGATTATTAATTATTCATCTTCATTACATCCAGCTCTTTTCTTTTTTTTTTGGTGCAACACAATCCCATGTTGCAGCTCCCTCTTCCTTCTTATATCAGAGTACAGCCATTAGTGTAGCATAATAAATAAAACCGCCTTCCTGTCATCATTATGCCTCTTTACATTTAAAAACATCACCATGATGGCTCTCCTAAAGCGCCCAAGCATGAGGGTTTGTTTTGTTTTAAATCTACAGGTATGTGCCTGAGATACAGCCTTAACTTGAACACAATCACGCTGTAATTGAAAAAAGATCAATCGAGCAAAATAACTTTGACAGACTGTTTTTCTTTCAGTCTCATAGAATATTCTCCTTTTCCCACAGCGTTGCAATCGTTTGAGCTTTTTACACCTTCGTTGTTTTCGCGTTTATTGAAGAAGAACGGCCACCGAGTCCAAGCCGCAGATCAGTGAGACAGCAGGAGAAGGCCGATTAAAATGCATCATTTTAAAGTATAGTGTAGCACACCTGCAATACATATCTTCCTTCTCCACGTCCGTATTATTGAGTCAATGTATCACTGTCAAATACAAAGACGCCCCCCACCCCCCCTGGCCTGCATGACTATTTATCAGCAGCTGCCACATATTGGCTGCTGCATCAATAATTAGTCACTGTAAAGTCATTTGGGTCCTAATTACGGGCGGGGTCCACCGTGGGGGTGAAAGTGATATGTGACGAGCCGCATGTGCACAAGAGCTTCGTCTTCTATACGTGTCAACGCCACGACTCAGTGTGGCGCATAATGAGGTGGTACAGGAGGAAGACTCACCTCCGGCAGAGAGGCTGTTCAGAACATTCACACGCACTCTCCAATTAAGGTGAAGGGATGCTCGCCATGCTAATGTGATTAAACACTGCTGAATGTTTGAATCTTTGATTTTTGAATTAATTTTTTTTAAAAAAGGAGGAACAGTGTGAAACTAGTACAAAAGTGCAAATTGTAAGTGTTAGTTTTTTTTTTCTTCACATCCAGATGATTTTTCATCCTTTGTAACTTATTTTTTTCCTTCTCAATCTCTCACTTATCTTACTTTTTTCAAGTCCACACACATAATTGGATGTTTACCCGCTGTAAATAATATGCACAAAGGATTAACAATGTGGCAATGTATGCGTGTGGGTTTTGTGTGCGCACGCGCAAAAGCATGATGCACGGCCTGTCGACAGCCATTGATCCGTAACATTTCCTGCAGTAAATGTGTGTGTGAGAGTGTGTGTGCAAGGCATTTTTTCTCACGGCCTGAGCGCTGACGACCAGAGAATCAGACCCGGTTGAAATCACTGGGATTATTTATGACTTTTATTTGGTGCTTGATGCTCAAAATACTCCCTCAAATAAGTGAGGAAAATATATATTGGTAGAGCCCCACCCCCTATACTTAAGCCACGCCCTCCTTCATTACTCATCTGTTCATTAAGTTGATGTCCCAGTCCCGCCAGTACCCCCGACACACCAGCAGGTGTGAGGGTCCAGTTCATTGTGTGCAGATTTCATTAGTTTTTTTTACCATTTTGCACCATTTGCAAAATATGCACATTTGATTAGCTCTGTGAGTATAGGAGTGGGTACGTGCGTGCCCGTGTGTGAGTGCTGCACATGATGACTCATAAAACAAACCCGATGGGGCCCCGGCGCGTTGGTGAGCACATTATCATCAGCTGGCCCCAGACTTTTATGGCCTGCCACACCTCTCCGTCGCAGCGCAGCTCCCTGGTGTTTTATGAGCCGGTGGGGGGCTAGGATGTAAATCCTGGTTGTGAAGGAACCGGAACACTCACAGAGCTCTTGGCTTGTGAAATATTTGTCCCCTGGTAGAGAGGCAATGGTGAGGTGGGCAACGGGATAACACGGAAACCGCAGCATCGACCGAAACTTCGCTAACAAGATCCCCTCCATGGAGCGGAGTGTGCGTCACATTGCTCCGAGACATTCACGGCCGTGTACAACTCTGCATCGAGAGCCAAATAATGATCCAACAGTGATTCGATGCCGAGGCCGTGCATTAGAGGTTAGTTTGAACTTGAGGGTTAAATGATTTAGTGCCATGTCTGCCTCACCACAACTAAATGCCTCTCAAATTCCATTTATCCTGAATTTCACAGTGGAGAATGTTCTCTTGGCCGCGGATGCAGGTAGTCTGACCCAGATACTGTGCAGTCTGATGAATTATTTTGGCTCTGATCTTGGTCTAATTCCGGCCCAGCTGAGTGTAGTTGCATCAGCAGCTGAAGTCATGGTGCGTTTTTTTTTGTTTTTTTTAAATGAGTCTGTGTTTGACCTTATCAGGACCTGATGCTTTATTCGGCTCCCGTGCCAAACGCAGGAGCTCATGTTCCAACAGTCATACTGATATTTGGGGGGATTATGGGATCAGCAGAAATTAGGACGCTGCAGCTGCGGTGGATTTTGACTGACATTAGAAATATGATGTGCACAACAGGTTTGCACAGTGGTGGAAAAGTAACTTAGTACATTTACACAGATACATATACTGTTGTTGAGTAGTAAAAAGGTATTGAAAAGGATCTTTGAATTACTACTTCCAGTGTTGCTACATTATACGGCTACTAAATTCTACATATAATATATGTCCTTTATCCTGTACTTCATTTTGACCATTGCAGTTACTTGGTAATTTACAGATTTCTATTTTTTTTAAAGGTGGCGACATCTAGTGGCGAGGTTGCAGATTGCAATTAACTGAAACTTCTGCAGTTCAGTGGTCAATGCGAAAAACACAAAAAAATCATAAATTATGCATTAAAAAGATGCATAGATTATGTAGATACATTTCATTCAATTTGGATGTTAATGCTTTTAATTAATTTGATTAATTAGTCGTTTAAATTGAGTATCAATTTGCATTTGTTACTTTGACAAATTGTTGTGAGAAAGAATGACCTCCTTTTTGTGATTTATATAAAATCATGTATATAAGAGATATTTCCTGAATGAGGCTCATTGTTGTTTCAATTACTGCTAATCCAGGATTGATATTGTTCATTAAAGTGAGATTAATAGTCTCGGCAACCCCATCAGCCAGAGTTACCAGAGCTGAGCTGTTACACTGCTGACCCTGCAGGAGTGGAGGGTAACGGGATCTTTGATGCCACACCTCCAGTCATCAAGCACCGCCTCGGTAACGGTTGACCCTGTAGGCTAGCTACACGACTCCACCACCCGAAGGAGACGCTCGAATTATTCAAAGAAATAAATCAGCATCACTCAAGGAGGAAATGTGTGCTGTTTTCTTTGGCTGTGTTGACATTGAAGTGTCAGAGAAGCTTCCTTAAAAAGAAAACCTGAGTCGTCACCCTCATCATCAACTCCATCCGTCCATGTCTGCTTTGCTGCCTGCGCCACAAGTCTCATCTTCCTCAGCATGTGATCTGGTGAGCCTTCCTGACACCCAGAGGAGTGAGCCTGGATATGGAGCTACTTGTTGGTGCATATAAAGTCTCGCCTGGTTGTGTTCGACAGAGTGCCATATCGAGTCTATAAAGAGGAACCACAGTCCAGTGAGAGTGAACTGCCTCGAGATTGTTTTCAACGTGAGCACAATGTTAGCATACTAAAGCATGAAAACATACTGAGCATATTATTTGTCTTTTTTTTCCTGTTGTATAAATTCTCAATGTTTCGGTTTTTACAGCCCAAAACATTAGTATTTTGAAGCACTCTCGCCGCTCTCGTCAGTCTTGTTTCCAGCTGCAGCAGACAGCTGTTTTCATTTAAAAAAGATGCAATAAACCAACTGTAGCCATCGAGCAGCCCAGGACGAAATGGCACACAGACAAAGATGGCAGCTAGCTGGTGAAGATCGGAGCATTAAGCAGCTAAAGTACCAGATATTTCCCTCAGGGGTTAGACCAGATTAAAGAATTTAAAAAAAGACAGAGTGAATATTGAACTTACAGCCGTCAGATGGTGTGAAACACGACTCCAGGAGTTTGCTAACACATTCAGAATGTTTAATATGGTGACTATTCCTAAAACATCAAATAATAATACTGCTGCTTTAATTCTTTTTGTGGCACTTTTACTGATTTTCAAAATATCCCCCAATTTTTAAAGAGGTTACCATTTAAATGAGTCAGTCCACACCAAGTTTAGAATATGATTTACATGGAGAAATAGGAAGTTAGTATTAAAAATGGATCAGCAAGGTGCTGATTGTGCAGCTTCTTTTGCAATAGTATTATTAGTAGTATTTTAAAATCTGTATTTGACCTGCATGCTTGTTTATTTGGTTTTAGTACATTCACAAGTGACGTGTTGAGCTTGTGTTCTTCAGACCAGAGTGGAGCGAATAAAACATTCCCTTCACATGTCGGCCGATGTCACCAGATGCAATATCTAAACCCTGGTCTATCCATGTCAATAGGACTCATGGCTCATGACTCATTTTAAGCTGTAACCTTTATCCAGCTGACCACTGTGTTCTCTCATAACCAAGTCATAAATCACACATGACGCCTGTCACACAGAGCAGAGTCGGAGCCGGTGATGCGGCCGCATGGATTTCTCCTTCGCCGACTCTCATCAAAATATCATTGAAGATAGATAATCCCATTGGTGGGGGGGGGGGATTTATCTGTGTGTGTGTGTGTGTGTGTGTCTGTGTGTGTGTGTGTGTGTCTGTCTGTGTGTGTGTGTGTGTGTGTGTGTGTGTGTGTGTGTGTGTGGAGCACAGTTCATTCAAACACCCATTTGATGGAGGCTTATGACATATGACTTTTTGCCTCCGTTCAACTAATCACTCTGGCGGGATTAATTCATGTTAATTTATTGAAATGAGGTTGGATTCTGACATTTATCTTTGCCACAGTTTTGCCATTTTATTTAACACCTTGTCTTGTAGTTCACGTTATTGATATTGAGAAGGTGATATTTGTTATTTCCTTGATGATTTAGCTGGAAAGGATTATGTCATTTGGTACCAAGAAAGATAGATACAGTTTAGGTCTTTTTTTTTTTGCGTTTATAAATTGCTGTTGATTTCTAGAATAATCTCCATGTAGAATAATTAATTTATGTAAATATATTAATATTACTACAACAATGACTGACAGGAAATCTAGTCAATGATAGTAATTATTTTACGACATAATCATCCCTTTTCATGGTCTTTCATTGTCAGTGCCATCATTCCTGTGCTGGATATGTTTTTTTCATGAACCGAATGCTTAGTAGGATCTCTGGTGATGAGTCCACTCAGAAAGCTTCCGCAGCACAGCGGCCGCTGTGGGTAAAACCCCCAGGGATTAAGGCCTTGTAAGAGCGGCACGTGAGCAGGAGGTCGACGCTCTCCAACCCGCTGAGGGAACCAGACGGGGGTTGAGAAAAGAACAAATCAAAGCGGTAACGGGAGAGGAGGAGCGTTAGCGTCGTGCAGCTGTGACTTTCCATCAAGACATCTGGAGGAAAGGAGGCGCCGGTGGACAGAGCAATCTCATCCACCTCGGCTTCGCCCTCCCAAGGCTCCGTTAAGTGTGAGTTACTGCAACCAAAGTGTAAAGTACATCAACGTATACGGCCACGAGCAACAACGTACACAGTCGTTAGGCATCGGCTTGAAATGTGGCCTGTGTTGGATGCGAGCACAGATTGGAGCTCAGCACGAGAGAATAACTCACGCGTGTATTGGTTTGGGCGTGTGATTAAAACGAGCTTCGACTCTCACACACCGAGGGGCGGTTTCATCACAGAGGTAGTCCAGTTAGCAGCCGGAGACGAGGCGCAGCTGTGATTCCACGTGACGGCTTCTGAAAGATGCTGCTCAGGATGGAGTTCTGCTTACTTACTGCCAATTTAAAGCAAGTCACATGGAGCCCCCCACCCAAAAAAAGGAAAAGAAGAAACTATTTGCACAGTTTTGAGATAAACCAGCAGTTAACGCCACAATTTAACTTTTCCATCTTTTGATACTAAAGCAATAAATACTTTAAGCCTCCATATCTGTTAAGTAATTGCCCAAAAAGCTGCAGTGACTGCATTTAATGTGAGATATTGGAGGATTTTTCTGAACAAATTAAATACTGGCGAGTTTTTTCTTTGCTCCTTTTGGACCGACTGCATCCTAAGGCACCTTCGCCATAAGGCTTCAACGTTCAGCAGAGGGGACTGCTTGTTAACCACATACCCGAAACGCCCGGCCGAAATGAGATGCAGGCGGTTAAAAGGCGCGTCACGTAGCAGTCTGACTTTAGCTGGCATAAATGTGAATCTCACTGTTGAATATTATTGAAGCTGAGCTCTCTGGACCCTCTTTACTTATGAATAGTAACATTTCAGAGAATGTCATCATCATCTTACCGAACATCAGAAATCAGGTACAAAAATGTGCCCCCTATGAATTAGTAGCATTTTAAGATGAATTCAGCGTTTTTGGATAGATTGGATGTATTACGATGTGTCCCTATAAGGTAGAGGTGGAGCTTCTGGAGGGATTAACTTGAATTCCCCTCCCCACGCCTGCATTCAACCTGCCGCTCTAATCCCCTCCCTGCTCATCACCATCTGTCATCTGTAATCTCAACCACTACTGCCCCGCCCCCTGCTCATTTACTCCCTGCCTCCCAGACTGGACAGGTGGGACCTTTTACATGGGGCTCAGGGGGGCGTGCGGTGAACCTGCTGAGGCTACAGAGGAAGATGGAGAGTGCACACTTTCTTCAACATAGAAGGACTTCAGTAAATGTCAAACCCTCTGAGAGAAGTGCTGATAGGGCACCCACCCAGGCAGCTCATTATTTCCTGTATAGGCTCTAATTAAAGAGGTATGATACGTATCCCATTATGCCCGTGTAGAAGCTGGAGAAGAGGCCACACTCTGAACTGGTGGCTGATCGTCAAAGAAACATTAAAGTCTGAGTAATGACACTATGCAGGATAAGTGATGAGTGATAATGGGTGGATGGTGGATGGTGGGAGGTGACAAGAGGATGGAGGAAGAAGTAGCACCGTATGCCCCCAGTATGTGAATACTCCATGTGACAATCTATCAGCACCTTCATGTGATGTGGTATTTTGAGTACAAAAGCACTTAAAACAACCTGTGTTTACCTGCCAAGGTGGGAATGACTGCTGTCGTCTGGTGGACCCAACCAGACCTCAAAAGAATAGTTTGACCTTTTAGTAGATGCTTATTTGCTTTCTTACCGACAACCTGATGGGAAAGCAAGTCGTATTTTTTCCGTTCCGGACATTTTCTTTGTGCCACATGCATTGTCTTCGCCGGTTGCCTTGTAACCTCACGGCGACAGGTGCGAGCGGTTGCCACGACTACGCCGTGTCGGCTCTCTGTGATCCTGCAGCATCTCAGGCTGCTGCTGTCCACCTCTAATCGTGCAGCTCCAACAGAACAGGTTTTCAGAATAGAGGAACTGATGAGCGGTATGAAACGATTAATAATGGCAAGTTTTGAGAACAGTTATCACAATTATGTTTTATCGACCAATAATGGGGTAGTCGACCTTTTGAAGCTGATGTTTTCCCGATTCCCATTAATTGATCCGTCTGTTCTCGGCAGGTGAAGACGTGCATCATTCAGGGAACGTTAAGTTCAGCTCCTGTATTTTATCCAACTCTGTACTTCTGGTTGTCATAGTTACACACCACATGTTGAGAAAGTTTAACCATGAGAAACTTGATTTACCTAGGGAGTATCTTCAGCCTCAAGAGGGATTCCTGACTTCCAGTACACATGCACACACAGACACACGTGTGCCCTGCAGTTCCCCTGCAAAGCACATCACATAGCTCTCATTGTAGCTTTCAGCCTGGGCACCTGACGGCTTTGAACTGGCCTCCTCTGGGATCCTCCTCGTCCTCCTCCTGATGCACGTGGAGCTCAGAGGGCCGATTCTCCCCATTCTCACTGCTGTGAATTCATGAATAGTGACAATTCGCAGGCCCTCTGACACATAAAGTGCGATCGGATCTGCTTTTTACCCCTGACCCTCGATGGCGGCTGAGGAAGACGAGGCTAAGAGGAGGAGAGGGAGCGGTAGAAGGAGCCGGGGTTTAGGAGAGATCAAAGGGAACTCTGCTGCAGGACAAAGGCGTCTGATTAGAGGACGAGTGGATTCAGCCGGATGCCAGGATGTTGCTAGGGTGTTATTTTCCTCATGTGATGATATATAGCACATTATACCCAGTACAGAATAAACCCCTTGTGACTCTTCCGTTCCCTGTATTCAAATGTCTCCACATGCAACTCAGTGTGAATACATTTCTGAATATAGCCAAAGGCCATGGGGGGTTTTTGCATAGCAATAGCGAAGCGGTGAAACTCTGAAGAGTCTCTTGTCAGCTGGCTCTCAAACACGCATCCATCATCTCCCCTGAGAGTGTCAAATTAGCAGTAAGCTAAACAGGTGGCTTGCCAGCAGATGTCAAGGAGCTAGCAGGAGAGAGATTGAGGTCATGTTTGTTTAATCGCCTCGGGGGTCAAGCACCAGATGGCTTTGACTTCTTGTTCTTCTGATGCAGGAGAGGGAGTTGTGTAACAGTTAATGGGGTAATTAGAGCTCTCTGTAAAGTTTAAAAATACGATGACGTTAAAATTGGATATTTGATTTGGAGTCGGCTGTATCACCGTTGATGCTCGTGCCTTCAGGCGTCAGGACGAGCAATGAAAACAGTGTTGTTGGTTTCTGTTAGGGAGTGTGAATATTAGTATAGCTCGACGTTTTATATGTTTGCAAACACAGCTCTTCTAAGGCCACGCCCACCACTTTGCGGGCTGAAATGTATCAATATCATTTAACCATTACCGTGAAATTTCGTAGTAGTTTCCTACCGGACGGATCCTACTGAATTAAGTCATCCCCTGACTTTTCCTATAGCTCTTTTGCTTTTTTATTTACTGTGGATTGCGATGACATTTGGTGCACATATTCATGTTCTACAGTGATGATCGGTAATATCTTTCATTCCCTGACCTTTCATCTAACTCATCATCAGGACGACATTTTCATTTGTCCATTACTTTGGTTTACTGCCAGGAGGCGAGCTCCGGGTCTTTAAAGTGAAGCCAATGTGGAAGTCTCTTAAACCTGCATGTTTTCTAATGGCCAGCAGGGGGCGACTCCCCTGGTCGGTTATATAGAAGTTTATGAGAAAATAACCCTTACAGTCTATGTTTATGACCAAAAACTTACCAAACAATTGTTGACTTTTGCGATGCTGGTGAAAGTTTGCTATTATTTACCTCCCTGTGGTTTATAAAGGCACTCATACTGTAAGTATGATGCCTCATGTGTACTTCCGTCTACTTCCATTCATTTAACAAAAATGTATTTGACGATTAAAAAGACCTAAACCAGAGACAAATGTGTTATCTTAAACATTACCGTCAAATATTCCACATGCATTATATTAGTGTGTATTATCAGATATTGCATTGCTAGATTATAATGTGTTTTTATGGAAGGACATGGAGGCACGTAACTTGCTTCCCCTGGGCCCTACATGTAATGTTGTGGTGGATGCAAACATAATGCCCGGAGGATACAGTATAATGGCGTTCTGGCTGCTGAAAGTCTCATCTTTCCTGTTTTTTCCGGCGTGTAAATTGGATCCAGTAATCGCCTCAGTCAGCAAATGAGATGATTTAGGGAGTAATTTGTGGAAGACAACTTTGAGGTCAATTGCATTTAGTTCCGTCTTTTTTTTTTTTTTTTGTTGCTCTCTCAGCTTCTGCATTGTGCCAACCGAATATTTACTGACATTCAGATTTCTCCCACCAGCTGTCAGAATTTAATACCTTCAGTAACATCCTATTAGAGAGTGTTCCCTCTGCTTCACACCATTTAACCATGATTTCATTTCTAATGGTACTAACACGCAGCCATTACCAATCCACAGTTTCGTCTCCTCGTTTCCCTTTTGCGACCGTAGTCAGCTGCACAACTCGTCACTGCACATTAATATATAGTATGGCTCGTGATAAGGCTAAAAAATAGTTTGATATTTTTGGGCAACACACATATTCTGTGCTTGCTGAGAGTTGGATGAGAACTCTTACAGACGACAGTGGCATCGATCTTCTCATCTGACTCGTAGCAACAAAATGAATAATAGTTTTTCCCAGTTTGTTTTACAGATAAAGTAACTGTTGTCCAGTCGGTGATGGCCATCCGAATCAGCTTGGAGTGCCCATTATTCCCAGTTGCAGCCTCTCCTATTCCCAGTTGCAGCCTCCCTTGCTTTTACAGCAGCGGACTGTCACCGTTACGAAGCCGGGTCTTTACTTGTCATTCTATTTCTCTTGTTATTAAATTTAGCTATTGCATTATGCATGCGGGGGATATTACTGCAGTGTATTCGATTGTTGAAGAGGTTGCCCTTGCTCGGGAGTGCCTGAAGGGTTTTTCCCTTCAGCCACTGAGCCAGTTAACCACATCGTCACACAATAACTCAAGCCTGTGGCCTTAACATCACAGGATGTGTTTCCAGTGTGACTCCCTGCAGCCCTCTGCTCACAATTACCATTAATGACTCTTTCAAGCTACCAGGCAGTTTCTCATCAGCTCACATCCATAGCTGTCGTGTCACACGCTGTTTGTGCTGCAAGACAAGGCAGCGCTGCTGCTGCTGCTGCTGCTGCTGCTGCTGCTGCTGCTAGTGGTGCTGCTGGTCCTGATGCTGATGCTGGTCCTGATGCTGATGCTGCTGGTCCTGATGCTGATGGTGCTGGTGGTGCTGATGCTGCTGATGATGATGATGATGATGATGATGATTGATTCTGATGCTGCTGCTGCTGATGATGATGCTGCTGGTCCTGATGCTGGTGGTGCTGATGCTGATGCTGCTGGTCCTGATGCTGATGTTGCTGATGATTCTGATGCTGCTGCTGCTGCTGCTGTGATGATGATGATGATGATTCTGATGCTGCTGCTGCTGCTGATGATGATGCTGCTGGTCCTGATGCTGATGCTGGTGGTGCTGATGCTGATGCTGATGCTGCTGGTCCTGATGCTGATGCTGCTGATGAGGCTGATGCTGATGATGATTCTGATGCTGCTGCTGCTGATGATGATGATGATGATGAATGGTGCTGGTGGTGCTGATGCTGATGCTGATGCTGCTGGTCCTGATGCTGATGATGATGATGAGGCTGATGATGATGATGGTTCTGTGTTCTACAGTTCTCACCAGTGTTGGGAAGGTTACTTTAGAAATGTAATAGGGGACAGGTTAGCTACCCTGTTAAAAATCTAAAAAGCAATGCAGTATTTTAATTACTAAAGCTGAAAAGTCCTGAGAACATAAATTTAAACAACTGTAAACCGCACAATAGTGAACCCTACTATGATGATTTATTAAAACTTAAAGTGCTTCAATATAACAGAGAAACAGAATGTTTGTTACATAGAAGCTGTTGGTGAATAAAAAGGGAAACCACAGCGAGACATGAACACACAGCTGTTACTAGAATACCTGAATATGTGGGAAATCACCTGCCAGCTCTGTATTTCATACTCCGGAGATTTGGCCTTGATGTGTTCTGGCCGACACCCCAGGGTGAAGCTACTGACCCACACAGAACTGACACCCAGGCTGAGCAAATCCCTCCTAACACCAACACAATGGTATATGTCTGCCCATCACTTTGGTCCAGACTCAAATATCTCAACAACTGATGGATGGGTTGCCATGGCAGACATTTTCTTCATGCTCCCCACAGGATGAATCCTGTAGACCCGGCAGGTCAAAGTTTTCACTAACATCTGAACATCTGTGTGATGGACAACACAACATTTTTACAGACCTTTATCAGACATTCATGTTATCAGGGGATAAATCCTGCTGACCTCGCCTTGTATGGATTCATGTTCCCCTCAGGATGAGCTGTCATGACTTTCATCTCTCATCATCATCAGATCAAAATGATAATTTGTTCAATACTTTGACATTGCCATCAGCCACAGCTGTAATTTGTGTTAAGTGCTAATTATCTGCTGTTAGCATGCTAGCTTTTAAATTAAGGTGGTGAACAGAGTCAACATTACAGTCATTGCGAGCATGTTAGCTTGCTGATGTGGATGTGCAGCCTTGCAGAGCATCTTGCATGGCTGTAGATCAGAGATGCTTAACTTTGCCTGGGGGCCACTGTTTTTCAAAATGACAGGAGGCCGGGGACCAGTTAATGAACACATTCAGGGCTCAGCCCAGACCTCTGTTGGGGGACTGGGGGATCCTCCCCTGACACGTTTTCATAAACAAGCTCTATTAGGCTCTTCCGATGTTTTTTATGCACTCACGTACCTTATTTACATTTAAAAAAAAACGATTGTGCCACTGGTGTAGACGCTCAGGTCTATGAAAGTCTTATGCTGATTAATATTTAGATATCAGGTTGGTCTATGGAACCAAAATCTGATGATTTAAATATAAAGTCTTCATTTTCTAAGATGAAAATCTGTGTGGAACTATGTGAAATCACATTTCTACTCTTTTTCTTTTAACACGACCTTCTTCCTTAAAGGAGCGATGGGAAAGTATTTAATGAACCATGCAGTTTTAAATCCCTTCCAGTGGTATTTAGTTTGGCCTCTGGCTGCCCATTTACCACTGACGTTACTCCCGACTCCCACGAAAAAAAATAGCGATGGCTGTTATTGCACAAGGCACATTTTTAGCAGTTTGAAGCACCTTTTTGTAATTGTTTGGGATCTTTTTCGAACCATTCGCTATGCCGTTTTGAGCTCAAGGCGCCTAACTTTTATCCACACAGCATGCCTTGCAATTTCTGAAGAAATGCCCGTAGCTCCCAAAGTTGAAAACGGTTCTGTTCTGAGCATAAAAAGTGCAGCTTTTCCTCCTCTGTCCAACCTGAAGTCTGTTTTAAACAAGGACAATTAAAACATTGGTGGAGCGGGGTTAAAGCCTGCTTAAGACGTGCTGTTTGATCGCTCCCAAAGTGGTGTTAATGATTATATTCTACATATATTATATAGTAATTGCATCTTTAAAATTTGGCTGTTAGACTTCAGTACTCGTTCTCAAAGACCACGTCGGGATCAACAGGTGGGAGATTTTATTAGGATCAGCAAATAAATTGAGTCTTAAAAGAGAATAAAAGAGGGTTTTATTCAACATTTCTATCTGCAGTACACTTTTGAGCCACATGAGGGATCCTGAATGATTGTCTAACATTGAATCTAATAAGAAAGCAGCTAGCATACATTCTGTTTGTTCTACCGATGAAATAAAAATAATTAGATACGCTGTTAACGCCCCCTAAATGCATTTATTTGGTATTATTACAGTGTTTTCTCTAACCACAATTATGTTCATGTTGAATAAGAGATTAATAGTTCTTGTTTGCAACTTTTAGTTTGCTGGTAATGAGATTCAGCCCTGAAGATAAAGACTGAGAATCCCTGATCGGGGCTTATCGAGCCGTCGGAGGTTTCCCTGTGTTTTGTTGTGAAGAAGAACAGAGCAGAGGTTTCTGCTGGCGCGGCATTATTGGATGTGGAGAGTCATGATGACTCCTATCCCAAGGACATGTTCATGTTCAAAAACCTGAGCGCACTCCCACAGGCTCATGTACTGTACCCAGGCTACACTGAGCTGCATTGTTTTTCTGTGCCGTGTCGATTGTTTGTGTTGCTTTGATTGGTTGGTTTAAAAAAAAAAAAAAAAAAGCCCTGCTTGGTATTTGCATCTTGTGGCCCTGAGTACAGGAAAGAGAAACCGGAAGGGGCTTCCTGTGTTATTGATCCTTCATGGATCTGAGTCTGCAGGCAACACAACCTTGACTGTTATGTAACTAATCCATTCCTTGAGGAATCTCTAAGCTGCCTACAGCCACAGTTGCAGACACCTGGATCTCAAAGCGAAGGCTTTCTGAAGCATGCCTGCAGCGCTGGATGACACGGAGTCGCAGCGGTGGAGCGAGTCTCTCCCCCGAGTGTTGACGAGTCTCCATAATCTCCACCAGAAACAGACCAGCAGCCTTTGAGAGAGGAAATAAAAAGCTTTGCTGTCTTAGTCAGCAGAGTTATGCATGTTGATGTATCCGTGGATTGTCGATGATCCATCGAGAATTGCTAATTTTGCATCACGTTATGATAATCCTTACACTTTTATCACAGATCTGGATCATTTGGGTTTACATTGCTTCTGGCTGTGTGTGAACAGAGGATTCACCTCCACCTTTGTACAACTTTTACCTTTTATTTCACTTTTTTGGCTAAATTTCGATGAGAAGATTGATACCACCCTCATATCTGTCTGTTTAAATTGAATTGAGCCTATTACTGTTATACTACAATAATTAGTATAAAATAGTGTAGTTATATTTGCACCTCCTTTGAATGACAGTTTTTAGCCCTCCAAGTTTCTTTGTTTCTCTATTTTTCTGGGTTTCCTCTGTCTTTGTCTTCTTCACCTGTCCTCAGTTCAGACCAAACCCCTGCAGGCCTTATGTAACCTCAGACAAGCCCTGAGCTGACAGCATAGTGTGCAACACTCACACACACACACACACACACACATACACATACACATACACATACACATCCAAAGAGCTGCATGGACTTCCAAAACCTCACCAGTGTTTCTGCACCACACAGATTGGACCGTGTTAAACTTCACAGCCTTCCAAGTTCGAGAAGATTTAAGAGAAACTCAATTTCCTCCTGTGATATTGGTTTTCTCCTCCTGCTGTGTCTTGACCAAATGATTTCCTCATCAGTTCCTGTTTCATAAGGTGTCAGCACCTTCCTCCTGCTCCTCGCGTCACATGATGTCAGAGAGTGTGAGATGAGAGGAAGAGGAGGAGGAGGATTAGATCTTTCTCAAGGTTTCGCACTCAATCCCATAATGTGTCGTACAGATGGGGACGTCTTTGCTGCTTTCAAGTGGAAATGGCAGGAAAAAGGAGGGATGAGTGCAGTTTACCTGAAGATCTGTCACTGCGACGGCAGCTCAAATCGCTCTCAAGTCGGGACGCTAAAGCAAATTGGCGTGATTATGCCAACAGGTGGGTGTCATCTGCTTTGAGGCGAATCTCTAATCTGCCTCGGCGGCAGGTTCAAAGCACCAACTTTGGGATTTTAGCCAAGTGGATCTGTGAATGTGTCCCTACGTGTATGAGATAAGATGTTCATGTTCGTCACACATAGTGACGATTCTAAAAAACTGAGGAACAGAAGAAAGACAGGGAGAACAAAGTTTGGAAACGTCTGCAGTGATGGGAGTCCAGTCAGGGTCTCCCTGAGGAAAGTGCACGTCGGTGCGAGGCAGACTGTTGCTCCTCTTCCTCAGGCCGCTCCATGCCTGCCTGCACTGGGCTGACAAAGGGAGGGTCTGCGCCTTTCAAAGCCTCCTCGGCTACGTGCCACAACACTCGGTTGCCTTTTGAAATCACACCTGAGCCGGAGCCAGCGGGGGGCTCTCCTGCTGTCGTACGAGGAAACTTCTCATTCCTGTTCCTGGCTGGAGTTGTGACACTCCAGGTGAAAAGCCGAGTCCGTCCATCCTCGTTTCACACCGTCTGACTTCTCTACGTGCATGTTAAGTTTGGGATCGGAGAGGGGGAAAACACAGCGCTGTTTACTGAATTCTCTCACATACTTAAGTGAATCCTCCTCTTCAAAGTGAAGGGGAATTATCTCTTACAGCTCACACCAGCACATAAACCCTGAGTCTTTTAGGAGTACAGAGAGAAGCGAGAGCTAATGTCAGTGCAGCTACCAAAGGACTTCAGAGTTTGGAAGATTTTCCAAGGGGACGATGATAATATTAGAGTTGTTCCATTTCTATAACTTCTCAAAACTCCCACACGTCCCTGTAGGTCAAAAAGAAACAAACGTCTATGTTGAAACACAACAGACTCAATATCCTTAGAAATGCACCAAAGGTTATATGAATAGCTGCTACAAGAGACATGCGTGGTGGATGATTATATTACACTTGATATGAGATAAATCATCAAGAGAGCGAGCGGAGCAACGCTGGCACTGGAGTTAAAGGAAGATGCTGCTTTCAAGTGTCTTCTGTTACTTCTGTTACTGGGGTTTGTGTGCGTCTGATGGGAACCTTTTGATGTCCTTGAACTCGTGATGAGCTGCTACGGGTTAGACCTCCTCGGCACCAGATTTAGGTCCTTATAATGTTAAACATGTAATAAATCTTTTATGGCAGGATTACGCTTGAAAATAACTAGTTTATGCAGGGTGTTGTAAGTGTTTATAGCTGCAGCCGCACCTCAGGGCGAAAGGATGTCTGTCACTGAGAGGGCTGAGCTGCAAAACAGCAGGAAGTAGAAGGAGGAGAGCAAGTGAAATTGAGAAAAATGTGTTTAAACCCTGATTATTCTTGACTTTCTCCTGTCTTAAACCACGCCGTTGAAACCGTGTGGATGTTTTGTAGAAATCAAATCAACATAATCTGGGTTATTGTTAATTTTTTTACAGCGTTGATGTTCTTCCCCGGCGATTGGGTTGAATAACCTGATTCACCACCTGTTCCCATAAAATGAGTCCCATTAAAAGAGGCTCTGCTCTCAGGCACTTGAGTAACGGTGCTTTCCACAGCCAGTCGGGGATATCACAGTTTCAGCTGAACAAAGTAGTGCAGTTATGATTTTGCGGGGCCGTGGTAGCTCAGAGGACTCCCTGCTGGGCGCTGATCCCTGTTCTTTAGAAGAAAGCACTTATTATTAATAATTCAGCACCAGAGGCACTTTATTATCAGATGCGGTGCTTTGTCTTCTCGGTGAGTGAGAACCACAGGGACAGACGACCATTAGGAGGTGGAGGCAACGTTTCAACAGGTGTCGGTTCATTACCGCTGCTCTGTTCATAATGAGACCTGTACACCGTGTGTGATCAACTTTTCTATCCTTCCGTTCACTTTTAAAAACCGGGGAGCAGAATTACAAAGACTTAGTATTTCCAAGGTGTTGCTCTGTTTTCAACCGGGACCCGATTTTCCTTTGTTTTTGTTTCCAGGTGACTAATGGGGGGAAAACAATTTCTGAAATTGGTCCAGTATCGAGGGAGAACGCTGCAGTCGAAACAGGCTGCAGTGTCATCGATCAGGGCAATTCTGCACCGTCGATGTACGTCCACTAAAAGTGCTTGTTTTTCACACTGACATGCTCAGATTGTTATAAGTGTCTGACGGCATTATGGAAAGAACCCGACAGAGAAATAAAACGTATAGGATCTGCTTAAACTGTAGAGGGGAAATAAATATAGGCCCATATATAAATAAAACCTGTTTTTAAAAAGAAAAATAAAGCAATTAAACTTTTCTTAATGAACACAAAACATCATTAGTGTAACACAAATGAATGGGGTGTGGATGTTGTGGTTTATGTTGCTCAAACTTGAACCTGAAGCAACTTTCTTTGGTTGCCGTATTGACATCAACACCTGTGAAATCCCTAAATAAGTCTGCGGGAAGCAGAGATGACACGACAAAGATAACCTACAGCGGAGGGCGCACATCAAAGGACATGTAGACGTGATCGGCCTCCTCCTGTGGATCGCTGCAAATTACACAGCAAACACCGGTGTTTCCGCCTCTGCGCTGCTTTCTGTACATTTTCCCTTGAGTCATTCTATATACATGCATTTGGCTCGACAGCGTGCAGACATGCATTAAGTGATGCTATAATTAAATCCCATAATTGAAGCCTGAGGGATTCTATGTTTTTGTTCTCGGCTCTAATCACCATTCGCTGCCGTTCGTCACACGTGTGAGTGCGGCTGTCTTCTCCCTTTCAGGACGCGTAGAGCCGTGCGAATGTCACCGCGACAGACCTGTGGGTGAACGCCGATGCCTTGCTTCGTGCCTCTCTGCTGCAGTCTGGGTGGGGTGGTGGGGGGGATTGAGCTGTACACAGCTCGTACAGTGGCTCATTACCAGCCACCAGTTTGTCCTCCTTTTAAACATCCTAAGAATGTCTGTGTCAGCTCGTCTCCTCTCAGCTGAAAGAATCCGCCTCACGCTCTCTCAACTCAATCTCTTTTTTCTGTTTTTCATTTCTTTTTTTTTTACTCCGTGAAGCGCTGCAGTATCACAAATAATAAGGCCTCTAAAGTCCATTTGAAATATTGAGTGCGGATGAGCGTGTGGCAGTTTTTATCCGGGTTATTATGTTCGTGCATCAGTCACAAGGCCATTTTCTCCCCCTGACATCCAAAGAGCCTTTTTCTGCCTGCAGTCATCAAAGCAACTCTGCTACGGTCGGGCAGATGTACCTTCTGATCACACACACACACACACACACACGCCTACATGCAGCTGTTTATTGTTCCTGTCAGGTCAGGTAGAGGGCGGGTAAATAAAAGTAAGTTGTGTGTTTCCCGGCTCTGCATACTGATTGTCTTCCATCCATTAAGAATCTAATGCAATGGAAAACAGCTGCCATTTGCAGCCGCATGCTTCCTCTTCCTCCCTGACTCCTGACTCATTATTCCACATGTCCACGGATGCATACATACGTGTGCACAGTGTATGTCCACGCATGTGGAACATCACACATGAGAAGCGGCGAATGTCGTCTTTGTTAAAAGTGAATGTTTTCCGGAGCATCTTTCATTTTAAACGGTTTAAAAGCAGGTGCAGCGAGTCCACTCCTGATAGTCCCCGATGCATCACCAGAGCTTTCAACCTGCTCTCTCACACACACACACACACACACACCTCCAGCTGTTCGAGCAACCCGTCAGGCAGAGTTTGTTTACCGGTGCAGAGCCGAGGCGGGCCAGCGTGGACCAGGATGACTTGGGTCGGAGCTGAAAGGAGCTTCATCGCGCCTACACTCCACTGGAAATACTTTTTCTCCGTCTCACAGTCGCTGCCGATGATTAGCATGAATGACAGGACTGGTGCATTGCAACACTGGAATAGAGTTGCTGGCATACTAAAAAGCACTCATGCTTTTTGTCTGTCTCAAAGAGCTAAAATTAGATCCGTCCTGAATGTGAACACAAGAGAGGAGGATGCAAACTTTGGTGTCTTCTCGCCTCCGCGGCGATGGCGGCGTGTTGTTTACACGCCGTTATCGGAAAGAGGGAATGAATGATAGTTTGTTTGTGTTGCTCAGCGGCTGGGGAAAGTGGTCCTTATTGCCATTCAGAATAATGAACGAATCATTAGCTGATGATTCATTAATATCTCACAGTTTGTTCTCTCGTAACTCATTCAGAAACAACTCATAAACCATTTATTCATTATCATGTTGTTCCAGATTCAGTCCTTAATTACAACTTACATTTTTTCATCTAACGCATTATAAAGTGTTACAAACCAAAATTGATTTCATTAACAGTGATCAATCTGACCAGATAGGTGAGAACGTCTCATGTAAACGACATAAAACTAATACTAAAACTTACATTTTTCTGCAGAGAGTAGAGTGAGTGTGACACACAGGTGCATGCACACATATACCTGACATAAGGAGATAAATCCATACTGTGTGTGTTGGGTGGAGGGGGGGGGGGGTATAACAATGAGTTGTTTTCAAGTTAATTGGAAGCCGACGCAGCATGTCCCTGCCTTGTTCTGCCTTCCTCACACACAGTCTCCTGTGACACAGCGGCGTGTAAAGCCTCCCGTGCCACGCTGCAGTTAAAAAGACCCCGAGTGAGGGCTTTTCCCCGGAGCCCCTCAGAGAGGTCAGCACGGGCTTCCACATGAGGAAAGAAAGCTGTTACACACTCTTCACACACTGTTACACAAGCTGTTACTCTTCCTGCTTTTTCATTGTGCATTTATAACTACAAATGTGTTTATTGATCCTCGTGATTCTCAATGGTTCCTATTCTTAGACTTGGAAAAATATCAGGAGTTTCTGTTGTGTCCAAAGGGTTGATCTCAGTTTAAAAAGAAGCACACTGCATCTTCATGTTCTTCTGACAGAACATATGAAAAGAAGACTGTTTATAGTGGCCAGCATCTAGCGGTCAATGACTCTCCACCAAACACAGGGACAGAATCAGAGAGGTGATTTGACGTCCTCCTTTTGACTTTATTCAACATAACAAAGGTGCATCCTTCCTGCGGTTGATCCCATTACTGCGGTGAAATCAGAGGAATTAATTACCAGCTTTTCATCCCGCTGTTGTTCACAGACAAAGATAGACAGGCGCTCTGACAGCTTCCTCGTTATGAGCAGAGTCGTTGCTATGGTTACGGGTTACAGGTTCATTATATTCTGGTCAAAACATGTCTCCAATCATTCTTAAACAAAAATCCCTGTCATTCGCCAAATATTTCCTTGCTTGGATACTCCTCAAAGCAGCTCCAAGGTCACTTCGCACCTCCGTCAGCATTCATTTATTTTTTAATGTTCCTCCAGACTGGAAATGAATAGAAGGGATGTTTCAATGTAGTCGCATTTAATGGCTGGATTAAAGTAAGCAATAGATAACACGACAGGTCTTGTGCCTGAATACCAACAGTGCCCCAAAGTTTGAAGGATTCCTATGTTGCAGCGTTTGGATTATTAGTTTGGGATGTCGGTAGCCGGGGCTGTAATTATTTTCTCAGGTGAAAAAGAAATGTCCTTGTTAAGCCATGTTTTACCTTTTTCACCGTCTGCTTGCAGCATCCCTCGTTCCTCATCAGTCCGATCCATCTGCTTCCCCTGTTGGCTCTCATTTCCATGTTGGGCCTGAGAGACGTTCACCTCCACTTAGCACCGCAATCAGTCTCCTCAGTCGGGTGCTGCAGTTCATGTGTTCATTCCTTTTTCTAAGTCAGCCTGTTCACTATTGCTAAATTGAGACGGGCATTTAAAAAAATCTATATTCATGAACTTATATTAAATCATTACAGAGATGCATTAAACTCATATATTTGTATCTATATTTATTTATTTATTTTACAAAGCAAAGCCTAATTGAACCTTGTAGTCATTGGAATTTAAATTGAATTTGTATTCCTTAATGACTGTGTTTTTGTGCATGTATGTGGGCAATTCAACTATGCTTTTATAAACAAATGATGAAATAGTAAGTAAAAATTTTAGGAAATGGAAAACATTTCTCAACACGGGTATCCAGAGAAATAGACGACTAATAAATAAAATGGTATTCATGCAAGGTCTCTCCTACAACATTGTGCTGCAAACATCTTCACCACGAAAGGAAAAGTCTCCCCGGGAGTTAGAGATCAGTTGTGAGAACTCTGTCCTCATGTAATGTTTGTGTAGTAACCATAAAGAAGAGCATGGCTGAGAAGAACTGCCCACCACAAAGAAGCAAACCACATGTTTTAGAACCACTTTTCATGCTCACAGTTTGTGTTGTGCAGCGACGGGGTGTGAGTTTCGGGCGTTGTGTCACTTTAAGGACGTCCGTAAGCAACTTTAAATTGTTTTCAGCACCTCAGCCGGAACTCAGACACCGTACAGGATGTCATCGGTTTCAACTCCATCAACTGGAGGATGTTTAGCCAGACCTATAGACTTCTCTTTTCCTTTGCAAACACATTGGGAACGCCATTACACAACATCTTTACTGCCGTTCTTAAGAGCTTAATTATGTATGTTGCTGCAGGGATCGAGTGTTTAATTGGTCCCCTGCAGTGGCTGCTGGGTATGTGTGACAGCGGCTTGTTGGCAGTGAATATGAAAATGCGACTTTGTTTCTTCCTGTTGCCCCCCCCCCTCCCCCTCCTCCTCCATTTTCAAGGACAGTTGATTGACTTGTTTTCTGATGAGACTAAAACGCTAAAGTCCCCTATAATTTATGCTCCACTGAAATAAACACAAACACTTAAAAATCGTGGTGTAATTTTTCAGCATTTAGTTTGCCAAGAGGTGGCAGAGGGCAACTCCGTGCCGAGAACATCCATTTTAACTTAATTTCGTCCCACATTTTTTCCAGCTAATTAGTGTTCCTCCCAAATGAGACACATTGTTCTGCTATAAAGGCCAGCGTCAGCCAAGGCTGGGAGTTATGCAATGCTCCGCGCTAACTCGCTGTAATAAATGACTAACCTCCCCCCTGCTTCCCTTTCAAGACACTTCTCTGCTTCTCTCCTGTGTGCTGGTATTTTCCTTTTTTTTAAATGGGCTGTTATTGGCATTTACAGAGAAAGTAAGCAAAAATCCTGGTATGTACTGTTGGTATTTGCAGAGTGGTTTCATGTTGCAGTAGTGACAAAAAAAAAAGCTTAAAGGTGAAAAAAGATATTTGACCAGAGTTGTATTTGATAGTTTGTTTAACTTGTATTTTCATTTCCTCCTCCCGCCACCAGGGGACTCTTTTGCCGGGCGAGGGCTGCAGGATATGGGACTTGGGCAGCGAGCATTCAGCAGGCATTGAGATGTAGCAGAGCTGGTCTAACCTGTGCATCACAGCTGGAACAGAAACGTTGCTGATCCGACGGGGAGTCGGGGCGGCCCCCCATGGTCAGACCCCCATGGTCAGACCCCCATGGTCAGACCCTCGGTGCTGGGGTTTGTGCTGGCTGAATTTGAACTTTTAAAATGCTAGTTTTCTCAATTGAACTGTGATCAATCGGTGCTAAGCTACGCTAACTCTGCAGCTCCATAAATACTCAAAATAAAGTAGTCTATAAATACGGCAGCAACCTCTCTAGTCTCATATACAATTATGATCGTAGAGCTCTGGGGGACTACAGACTGCCCCAAAATTGTTTTACTACTTTTCTGATTCAGTAATGTCAGGATGTCAGGAAGTCACTATTCAAATTTGCACACACACACACACACACGCACACACAGTTTCCCGAACTCTAAATGAGTCCTGAGCGATGAATTAATATAACGCTCATATTGATTGTCAGTGGGTTCTGCCAGATGCCGTTTTGTAAAAGAGACCACAGGACTTTAACTGAGCTGAACACTGAGGTTAAGTGCAAGCTTTAATCAGGACCATCATCATTAACTGAGCCTTGCTCTCATTTGGGATAACTTCACTGGCTGGTGGGAGAAGCACATAAGATCAGTGTGACGACAGGCCTGCGTGACGGCTCACCTCACCTTCCCTCGTCGCTGTGCAGAATCTTCTTGCCTTAAGTGTGTCAGCACTTTACTTTGAAGACGAACCAGCATCTGTCTCATGATGTATGAGAACCCAAAGAAAGACTCTCCTCTCTGGAGAGCCTCTGTTCTGAGGAGGCTATTTAGAGCTTTTTACTCCGCCGACGCTCACACACCGCCGAGGCTCCTCGTCTGCTGTGTTCCTGTCTGACTCGACGTGGCTCTCCGAACATTTGAGTCAAACAAAACCATCAAACTTTGGATTTTTGATCTCGGTACAAACTGGCTTGATTGCATGAAACCTTTCATCCGGGCGACCTGCTGTATATTCAGAAATTAGACTTCTTCAAATGAACACATAAAACATACAGAAATTTCCATTCCACATGGTTTCATTTTAATTACATCATCTCGTTGTGGCGTCTTCTTGATTTAACGGAACCGGACGAGAGAGTTTGCACCAGCAGCTATTTATCTTGACGATGCACCCGACTCATAATGTTCCTGCAGTTGTGGATGGAAATTACCATTAATAAAACATTTTCTTTGGCAGATTTTCAGGAAATTGCCCTGAAATGTTTCCCTCTAATGAGAGAAGTGATAAGCTGTTTGAGAAGAACTGATTAAATTACAGGTAACTAGTTTTATGTCCTCCTGATGACTGCTTTATAGATGATGAGTCATACAGATGTGGTCCTCCCTCTGCCTCAGTTAGTCTCACCAGGATCAGAACAGCACCCCTGGAGTTATTGCTCAAGGACACTTCAGCAGATTGGATCCAACAAGGCCCTTAAAATAAAAAAGGGGGGAAGAGAGAAAGAGAATTAGGCTCATGCCCAAACCAGCATGTTAACAGTGGCGGCCTTGGATTCAGGTTTTGGTGGGGAGTGAGGACACAGCAGGCTCCTCGGAGCAGTAGCCCCCCCGTGGAGTTTCAGATGGAGCTGTCCACGGACGGCACGCCACGGATGCATGTGCTGCATCGAGGCGGTGCGAAGCACACATTCATCAGAGCTCAGAAATCATCATTAATGACCTTCAGGACGGAACAATGAGGACGACTTTCCTTCGTGTCTCCTCTGCTTCATTGTCCCGCTGTAAAGCTGCTGTACCTGAACCCGGAGCATTGTCTGCTTCTCCCCGCGACCCTGAGAGAGTCGAGCAGCCGAACCTGTCACAGCCGAGACTCTCGGATCATTTATTATTGATTCTACAGATATGAGGTGGGTGGAGCAAAGAGGACAGAAGAAGAGACAAAGTCAGTCATAAGAACTGTTTGGAGAGAGTGTGAGGAAAGATGAAAAGAAGAAATTTAAAATCCCTCAGCTAGATTCGAGAAACAAATCAGTGATGTCACTTGAACAGGCAGACAGTTAGTGACAGGAAGATGGACTTGAGGTTGTGTGGGACTCGTGGCCTCAGAGCTTTTGCCTTGTAGCAACACGCTCCCTGCTACCTGTGGGCCGTCGTGCCAGAGGCAGAAACGTCTCCATGTCGTCCTTCATCCGCGGCGTTTCCAGTCAGCCGGCCGACAAGCTCTCTGGAGGCGCAACTGGCTGCACTCGGTCAGAGCAAAGCCAGGGAGGAGAGGACGGAGAGAGGCTTTGTGAAGTCTCCAAGATGAAACAGACATTATCAAGTGTGTTTCAATGGTTTGTATTCACATTTTTAATCTGCATATAAAAAACTGGAAAGTTAAAGTCTTGCAGAAAACTAAATACTGTCTTCCCAAGAACAGCAGCATCACTCGTTTAACCCATTTCCCCAGAACATTATACGTTTAAGCCCGAGTGAGAAAGCCCTCCAACGGCCATAGTTAGTAAAGGAATTAACCATAACCATGTTTTTTTATTGCCACCACGATGACGAAGCTCCCGGAAGTCTTTCTGTGCCGAACCTTCACCGTTGTGATGTCAGACGGATACATTTTCCAAAAGTGATTTGTGCTACTCTTTTGTTCTCCTCAAACCACGACTGTGTGATTGTTAAAGGCCAAAGATTTCTAGAAAGCCTGAGCTCATTGCTTGTAATTAGACCCTGAAGACTTTTGCCTCAGAGCAGAAATACATTTCCCGTCTGGTGTCTTTCAACAGAGTGTTTTATTAACCATCAACGTTTCCCATCGGCCTGAATAAAGTAGGAGTCTAAATACGTATCTTAACTCCTCTCTTCGGTTTCCCCGGCTCTCCTCTTCGGAGACGCGATTCAGAGAAACATCAGCACAGTTTGTTGTATTCAGAATGAACCTTTTTTGTTTTTTTAACGTGCACTTGATTCAGGAATTATTCTGGTGTTGTCCTTGGCATCATCTCTGATGGCAGCGTTGTTTGTGTTGATCATTTCGATGGTTGAATCTCAACACACTGGGATCCATATTACAGTGTTTCAGCAGAGCCAGGACCTGTTTGGCAGTCTGATAGAAGTGCTGGCAGGTTTGAGCCCAGGGCTGAGACATCCATCACGCCGCCGCCCTGGACCCACCGAGAACCGACGGTGTCAATGGTGCGACATCAATCACTCCCTTCAATGCGTCGCACTCGTTACAGTCGTGGAAATGCAAGAAGCCTAGTAAGTCGTTGAAATCACGCCGACTAATGGCAGATCATTGTGTCAAGTTATCGCATCATCACCACTGTCCATCCTGAACGCCAGTGAGGAGCTGCATAGGTTAAAGGTCAGTCCCTGCAACACTGACCCGGCACACAGCTTCCAACGTGTAGCCGTGTAGCTGGCTGTATATGTCTGAATAGAGAAAAATACTAATTGCAGCAGACATTTAGCAAAGTAATGTTATGTATACTAATGCGGACCGAGGACTCAGGAATACTTAACTGTCTGAATGCAAACCTGCTGGATTAGCTTGTATGTTAGCTTACTTGGAACATGCACCTTTAAACACAGTGTGTGTGCAAGGTTTTTGTGTTTTTAATATGCTTCATAAAAAAGCTGAGTAACTCTCAAGGACCTTCCATCAGCAGCAGGACTAACTCGCCTGTGGAACTAGTCGTGTGCTGCTAACCAACACAAGCATTAGGAAACAGACAGACAGACAGACTCGTACCATTCACGCGGTGTCAGACAGGTTGTGTTGGAGTAATGCGGCGTTCTCCCCGTCAAGGTCACCTCTTTTAGAAAGTGAAAAATCCACTTCTGTACAGCCTGAAGACATCGGTTGGTGGTGAAAGTGGCTGGAAGCATTATGCAGATGAAGCTGCAGAGGAGACCTTTCTTCCTGTCGGTGTTCAGCAGCTCTCAGTGGTCACGATTAAGGACTGCAAGATGCCGCACGGCATCACATACATGCATCTGGAATTCAAATACAGATGCAAACGCGTTCCCAGAATTGTGTGCATTTGTGACAGAGTGACGACATACGTTGACATCCTCATCGCCGTCTTTGATATTGTGGGAAATGTTCCCCAGAGGAAGCCCTAAAGCCTTTCAGTCTGATGATGAAACACATCCATGACGACTACAGTATTCATTATGATGATTAATCTTCACATGTCCAACAACAGAGGCTGCCTACTCAAGTCTAATTTTCTCATCGACTGGATAGTAGATTAAGTGCAGGATTGATATTTCAAGGCTGTAGCCATAAATAATCTGACATTCCCTTATGTTGTGTGTTTTTCCCCCAAATTGCACAAACACTTGTTCATATATAAATCATCGCTACGCGCTTGGCAGTCGCTAAGATCTTAGTGTCCTATGAATGATTCACTCAGTAGTGGAGAGAAGCACATGAGGGGT
Organism: Chelidonichthys spinosus; assembly: GCA_029853015.1. Taxonomy (NCBI): domain Eukaryota; kingdom Metazoa; phylum Chordata; class Actinopteri; order Perciformes; family Triglidae; genus Chelidonichthys; species Chelidonichthys spinosus. The sequence goes on along the minus strand of CM056839.1, from coordinate 16,844,217 downwards.
GTAAGGTGGTCGGCGGCGTTGTCAAAACACTGGATGTTTTGATGTATTTAATAAGAGATCGGCTCAGTATGGCTGCAGCTCAGCGAGGAAACCGTGGACGTGAATAACTGAAGGGGTGACGGTGTGTGTGCGGCCTTTAGGCTTCTTGCATAATTCCACATGTGTTTGTTGTTCTATATATCTGCAGAGCAGCAGTACTCCACTCTCTTAATTTCTTAATTAATGCAAAACAGCAAAACCCTGCGTGCTGAGGGAGACGTGAGAAGGCCGGGCGTGCGTTATTGTTGCATTCTCTCCTCGTGCGCACAAATAAAAACACAGTACATGTTAGATTCCTGAGGAAGTAGCAGCCGTTTCCTGGTGAGTCAAGCAGCACAAGGAGTGTGTATGACAAGACGAGGAACCCCCCCACCACCACCGCCACCACCACTGCCTGAAACTCAACTCAAACAGTTTTATCCTGCACAAACACTCCACCTCTCCCTTCCTCCGGCCGTCCCCCGTCCTCCCGCCTGCCCTTCTGGCCTGTCTCTCTCCTCGTTGGCCCTGCAGCTCTATTTGAATCGTACAGCAGTGAACCACCGGCACTCAGGATGGACTCCAGGCCCCCCAACCTGCCGCTGCTGCTGCTTCTCACCTGCCTCCTGCACTTCTGTAAGGACCCAATGATGTGCTGCTCCTGTTGCACCAAATCTCCCTATTCTCACCTTTTTTTCTTTCATTTCCTCTGCTTTCTTCCAGGGCACTGTGCCAGAGGACAGTCATGTGAGTAGACCTGCGTTCTGTATATATTCCTCGTTTAATAACTGTTCTAGAGGACTTTAGTTTTTCCGGTGTCGAGACAGTTTCAGGTTATCCAGCTGTATTAGACAAGAAAGCTATTTTTTCCCTTGCACAGTTATTTTCTGCAAGATGGGCATCGTGTCGCGCTCCCCTGGCCTCCTTGATATTTTAAAGTCTTTAGTGAGATTCATTGAAGATATTTTTAGGTGCACAGGTGACGCCGGGTAATCTTTCAAATCAGCATGAGTTTGAATAAACCTCCCAAATTTTGAACAGCTTTCAGACAAAACGTTTTCTTGTGCCAGTGTTCATGTGGAGCTGTTAGCTAGGTGGCTATGGACGCTACGCTACTACAGCCAGCAGGCGCTCTTCCTACCGAAAAGTAGGGGAAACAGCTAGCTCAGTCCGCTCGCACTCCCATGATGTCAAATACAGATGCTTTGTCACGCCCTTCGGTTTCTGATAGCGACATGTGTAATGAGGCTAAAAACAGGACTTTCATCCAGGAGACCAGCGTTCCTGTCCCAAAGCCTTTGCTGCCTGTTTTCCGTACTTATGTTTTACATTGTTTGCATTTTACCTAGTTTGTTCACATATAAGCCCAGCCATGAGGTTTTTACTAAAAGTTGTTTTGTTGCCTAAACCTAAGTGCCATGGTTGGGAATAAGATCTGCCTTCTAGCACCTCTAAAGCTCACAACTAAACCTGTATTCCTGTTGTCAGTTTGAGGTGAACAGCTAAGAGTCCGGGAAGCGGCTCCTCGTCAAGAAAAATATAAAATAGTGAATTATCTTTTTAAAATACTTTTTACACAAATTCAACTAAACACATGCTAGAAGATTGAGTTTGTCATATTTGGTCTACAGCAGGGGTGTCAAACTGATCCAGTAAAGGGCCGTGTGGCTGCAGGTTTTCATTCCAACCAAGCAAGAACACACCTGATCCAACCAATCAAGGTGTGAAGGCAAATCGGGTAGGTGAATAAGTCGAGTCAGGTGTGTTCTTGCTTGGTTGGAATGAAAACCTGCAGCCACACGGCCCTTTCCTGGATCAGTTTGACACCCTGGCCTACAGACAGAGTGGTATCAATGGTGTTATCTTACGCTCTAAAAGTCCTGGAAAGATGTTGAACTATTCCTTTAATATAGTTCCTTTTCATAGGTCTACAGCTTGTTTCCAGCGCTCTGAATGAACTTTCTCCCCCTACATATGTCCTGTTTCTACAGCGGCTGAATTAGCGCAGTCATTTACTGCCTCAGTCACACTGCCGAGCCCAGACTAACTGCGCGTTGAGGATGTGGACTAAGTGATTGTTCTGTGGCTATGGAGGCATGTTACACTGTGCCGTCGCTGCTGAGGGAGAGCAGGAGTCGGGATAAATCAACACAGCTCTCCCAGGAGGGCGGAGAGGGTCAGACGCTGTTTGTTGAAGCTTTTTCCTTCCTTTAGCAGCTCCTGCTTACTGAGCAGGAGACTGGAGGCGAGGGAGCGCCTTCCTTCTGACTTCACCTTGATTGTGGAGAGAATAATGGACCCTGACGGCTGTATTGTATTACTGGCTCAGTCCCTAATGTTGGTTCAACATAAACAAGACAATTACTTCTTTCTAATGTGTGTGTGTGTGTGTGTGTGTGTGTGTGTGTGTGTGTGTGTGACATTTGGACTTACAGCATACACCATAGACACCGTTGGCCTTACAATCCTACCCAGCAGCACAGTTCAGAGCGGGACGCCGGTGACGCTACGCTGCCAGGTCAGAGTCAGTCACGACAACATCCCTCACCTGACACACACTTTCCAGCTCCGGCAGGATGAAATCCTCGTCCACTCGTCCACCACCGCGCAAGACTCCATCACGTATGAACTGGACCCGGCCCGGGCAGCTGACTCCGGAACTTACGAGTGTCGCGTCACAGTCAAGGACAAGAGCAAAGCCAGCGTCGGCAAACAACTCAACGTCTCAGGTAGACCTTTACATGGTGCAATAGATTTCTCAAACCAGGATTTGATTTAGGATTTGTTTTCAATTGATTAGATTTGTTTGTTGTTATTGATTTTGTCTGAAAAAAGGTAATATAACAAAGAATGTGATCATATCCCTGAAATTGTTCCATATATCAGCACATTTAGGAAAAGAAATCCAGTGGGTTTTTTTCCCCAAATGATGAATAATTCACAATACTGGTTAAATATCAATCACAGTGAACATTCTGGCTGTGTTGTTGGTTTGTAAAAGTTATGCCACGACTCTTAAAATCTGCACTTGGTGTTGTGTTCGAGGAAAATCCAGTGAACATTTTCATCAAACATACTGTAGATGCTGTTAAAATGTTTTATTTTATTTTTCTTCATGAAATTTCAACTGTTAGAAACATGTTTTTAAATTTCCTGCAACATAAGAAAGCTTTATTTTGACTTAAAGAAAACTTTACCAGGAATATAAATACACTTATAATGAGCTAAAACACACAAAACCATGAATCTGGCACTCCATTGTTCCTGGTAAATCAAGAACGTTCTAGCAGTTTTCACACACCTTATACAGGCTCCAGGATCATGTTGGGTTTTCCTCTCCTCAGGCCTGCAGACCCCCAGTCTGTATTTAAATAAGACCGATCCCTTCGAGGGTGAAGAGTTCACCGCCACCTGCAGTGCTCCGGAGGAGAAAGGATCCCTCGTCTTCCGGTTTTTCCAGAGATTTAGGAATGGAGCCGTTAAGAAGATCAAGCAGCCGGTTCCCACTGGGAACACATCAGAGACCACGCTGGTCCTGAGGGCGATTGGAGACAGCCTCCTGTACTGCGACTATGAGGTCCATCTGGTTTCTGGGGTCAGACGTTCCAACAGCAGCAACGAGACTACAGTGATAGTCAAAGGTGATGAGTTCAAGGGCTGTTATTTCTCCCAGGAAAGCTCAGAATGCCCAACGAGGTCTTGTGTGGTTGACGCTTCCGAGTTGTGTGTTGCAGGACTCTTCATCACCCCCACCATGAATGTGCTGCCCTCCTTGGATGTCTTTGAGGGGGAGGTAATAGAGGTGGTCTGTAGAGTGATGAACCCACCAGAGAACCTGGAAGTATTCCTCACGAGGGACCGGAGGATCCTCAAGCAAGCCCCGGTCGGCCTCAATCATCGATTCACTGCACTGGCAGGCGACTCCGGGGAGCTGGCGTGCAAGGCAGAGTGGGGAAGCATGCAGAAGGAAACCTATAAAACAATCACAGTCAAAGGCAAGAGCTGGAGAACACGGAATGTCTTATATCATGAGTTTGGAGCCTTTAGTATTTTCAACATTTTAAGGAGTATACCACATTTTAATGATGCTAGATTCTTTTTCAAACTTCAACAGAGTTGTTTTCGAAGCCACAGCTGACGGTGAATCCCGTGGACATATTTGAGGGAGACCACTTCGAACTGACCTGCTCAGTCACCATTTATGTCGCTGATAAGATCAGCGTCGACAAGATGCGCTTCTCCATCTACAAAGATAACGTCAAACTCACCAGCGAGGTTGTGTACGAAGCTGTCGCACGCCCTTCCGTGAACGGCAACTACACGTGCAAAGCCCAGGCGGCCTCTCTCAGACACAGCTTCGTAAAAGAAAGCAAACCAGTTGTCGTTAAAGTGAAAGGTGAGTCGTCCGATGCATGATTTAAGAGCCGCCTCACAGAGCTGCGGGCGTGGCTGCAGACTCCTCTTTGTCTTTGTCTTGTCCTTTTTTCTGTTGCTGACTAACCGGCTAATGATCTAATCTGCAGTTCCTGTTTCCGAGCCCCTGCTGAGTGTGGTGGGGGGTACGCTGGTGTTGGGAAAGCGCTTCCAGCTGCTCTGTCACAGCGACAATGGCACTCTGCCCATCACCTACACCCTGCACATGCCTGGCAGGCCGTTCGAGCAGAGAGTGGTGAGCAGGCCGGGGGACCAGGCCGTCTTCAACTGCTCCGCCATCCTCAAGACTACGGACGTGAATAACTTTCTGTGCCACGCGAAAAACGGTCATAACAGGCCTCCCATGACAGGAACGGGTCAACAGCTGCAGCGTTCCACCATCATAGGTGTGTTTGACGATGCATTCGAGCAAATCGACGTTGACTGCAGTCCTAACATGTGTTTGACTCCACGCAGAGCCTGTGTCGACGCCGGTGTTAACGGCGCTCCCCGGCCCGGGGGACGTCTCCGAGGGGCAGGACATGACCCTCGTCTGCTCTGTCAAGAGAGGCACGCTCCCCGTCCGCTTCACCTGGTACCACACGGGGAAGGAGGGCTTTCTCACCTCCACGATCTCCAAGAAACTGGAAGCATCCCACAGCATCAGCAACGTGGGAGCGGAGCACCGGGGGGGCTACTACTGTGTGAGCACCAACCCGGCCAACGAGACCAAACAAAGTCACACGGTCATGATCGGAGGTGGGTTTCATCTGCAGTCAATATTCAGTCATGCAGAGTCGGGATGTTTATATCTGTGTGTTGAAGTCTAAAATGGTTTCTCAGTTATTTAGATTTTGGACTGACATGGATGTAAACTACATGACTGGTTGGTGGCGAGGCTGTTATTTTACAGTAGCCTCACTCAGCATTTATACGAATATTAACTAGAATTAATAGTAATTATGAGTTTGAAGCACAGACCCTGGCAATTATTATGTCAAAAAATTATCAAATGAAATAAATCAACTACACCCAGAGGGGAAAATTTACTTAATCAATCAGAAATGTTTAAGGTTCTGTGAGAAACTTGTTTGTGTTTTAATAATCAAACTGTAATATAATTCATATCCATCCGTTATTTCATTCAAATGTATTCTGCAGTGAAGATGGCGGGCTGGAAGAAAGGCCTCATCGGTGTTATCGTCTCCTGCATCCTGCTCATTCTGGCGTTGGTCCTCATCTTCGCCTTCCGAAGACGCCTCCTTCTATTCAAGAGGAAAAGAACTGGCGAGCTGTCGGTGTAAGTCACATCGCTCGCTCAGTCGCGGGAGTAGGTGGTATTGGTGACACCCATACAGTTTCCTGTTTTAAAAAGGCTGACTGTGTTCTGTGTCCACCTCTTCTTAGGAAGTCAGCCAGCACCAAAGCGGAGCGGCTGAGCCTCACCCAGGCCGAGGTCAACGAGGTTGCCAACGGTAACGTCTTATACCCAGCTGCAAAGTTAGATAACTAATTTTAAAAAGGTTTTTTTTTTTTGGTTGCTGGTTTCAAAGCATGAAAGTAGTGGAAGGTGGTAGCAACTGACACGGGTGCTGTTTTTTTCTTTGTAGTGACCCCGGGCATGATGGGAAAGAGTGTTTGGAGTGAACACGTATCAGGTTCTGGTGAGTGTTTTTAACCCTCGCCTGTCTCAGCACTGAGCTTCTTGTTGCTACGGACGACCTACATTAAAAAAAGAAAAAAAAGTGACAAGAACATTTCATTTTATGTAAAAGGCTCAGTCATTTCCTGAAGCATCATTGTAACTCGAGAACATCACCAGCATTGTCCTTTAGATATGACCTGCTTCGACTGCTGTGCTGTTTAATCCAAAGTAATGCGCTTGTATTGAACTGCAGAGTCCGAGGACCAGAATAGTGTGACGGCTCCAGAAAAGCCACCAGAACCTCGATACACTGAGGTGCAGATCAGACAGGCAGACCCCAACTCAGGTGAGACCGCCTCTCTGATATCACGACTGTAATCATTTCTCATCTAAAAGGAAAGCAGAAAACTAATTCTGTATTTCTTGTTGACAGTTCCGGTGAAAACGGGCCCCGACAGCGAAGGGCGGAACTCCAAGCACGGTACGACTGACATCCTGTTGTCTCGCTCAAAATCCCGCTTACGTTACTCTGAGAGAGAAAACAGGCCGGCTCACTGACGTTTGAAAAAGAAAAGCGGCAGGAAACAGGATCAACTCCGACTGTAAACATCTGCATTGTTAGTGAAAGAATGTCCCAGTGAAAAAACAGAAGGCCCAGTCGCCAGGTGTCCACTTCCTGCTGTCGTCCAACAGAACTTCCTGTTCTAACAATCACAGCCAAACAGAGTGTGCATCCGTTTAGGACTAAGTGAGCAACACTCCATTGTTTCCCACTCGCAGGGGAAACGTTCAGCCATTGTTCAGTCATTGGCTCCTAATAACTCCCAACGGTTTAAATGTCAGCTGCAGCCATGCGGGCCATGATGCAGCAGAATTCAACAGTTTAACATAATGAGGCGTGTGTTTTTTTGTGTGTTTTTATTGCTGTGTGTGTAGATTAAAACTCTGTTAGCGTGTCCATGTTAGCGTGCGTGTGTGATGATGAGCTGCTGACGACGATACCAGCTTTCATCCACGTCTCCTTTTGTTTCCTGAGCTTGTCCTCTCTGTGGCTTTGTGTTCGCAGGTGTTCCAGAGCCGGCTGATGGCGTAAGTAGAAACACACACACACACACACACACACACACACACACACACACTCATGGAAACCCTGTGAAGTCAGTTTTTATTGTTTGTAGACAGGGAAGTGAAAGGTTCATGTAAATTTGTGATTCTTGGAGGAAAAATATGCAATTTGGCACTCATATTCAATAGTTACACTTCAGTTAATTAATCAAATCAAAGATATGTCTACTTAAATGACTCCACAGCAAACAGTTCAACACGTTTGAGCGAGTAACGTTTCCTATCACAGAGGAGAGTTTATACTTTTTATTTGTGTTTCAAGGAAATAAAAAAACTGCCTTTAAACTCAACGAGAAAAATACAACTTCCTCGCAGCTTTGCAGCAAGCTAGCAGCGTTTCTCCGGGGGAAATATAAAACTTTGGGATGGATTGAAATGAAATGTTGTACAGACGTTCGTGATTCCCAGAGGGTGAACCACGCTGTGATGCCCTGACTTGTCCTCTCACGCCACCATGAGGTTGACCTTTTGAGCTTTTAGTGAAAAATCTCTTCAAATGTCGGATTGAAATTCCTCAGGCCGGATGGTCAACACATCGGGGATCCCTTAACATGTTCAGGTCAAGATTTAAATCTGTCCAATACTTGGGTTTGTGACTAAGAACCTGCAAAACCAATGTTGTTCCCACGAGCCACAGCTACCTGTTTAATGCTAATTAGCAAATGTTAGTCACATGGATTTTTACACTCAACGTTCACAAAAGTTGAGTTATGATATATTTGTCTCAGAGGAGTACCATCACACACAGCGATGAAATCACCCTTCAGTCAGGATCCCTTTCCTTTCCTCCTTTTGTCCCCTCACAGCAGGGTTCGGTGGAGTATGCACAGCTGAATCATGAAACGGATCACCACGGTGACCATGGTAACCATGGGGACCACAGTGTCCAGGATGACCACATAGATGAGATTGACGACGGTGCTCACACCGACGCTGCTGACCGCGGGGAATGAAAACGTAACCCGGTGCCCGGCCGTTGACCGAACCAGCAAGAATATTTATTCCTTTATTTATCCGGCTCGTTGAAGCAGCCGGAGTCTCTCCGTCCTGAAAGGCCTTAAACCGCTCTCAGCATTTATATGTGTGTGTGTTGTCCTATTTTTGTATCGCTTTGCAAAGAACACCTGCTTTGCCTTTTGAAGGGCAAATAAAAAATGTTTTTGGTAAGTCAAGTGTTTCCCTTTGCTTCTCTGGCGGTTTACTTGGACGCACAGACAGGATGTGTGTCGTCGCCACAAAAGGAAAAGACATTCAAGTCCGCATCCTTCCACTGGTGTCACAATCTGAAAAGACGGGTCTTTGAAGTGAGCAGAGTGGTGTGATACAAGACTGGGACCACATTCATTCTCCAAAGCACTGGAGGACAGACTCCAGGCAGCGCTGCGTGGACACTTAGCGCCACCTGGCTGTGATCTCGCTCCCTGCAAGGAGGCTTCCACTGTCTTTTCACACATATCAGTTTCATGCGACATTATCTAAGCGTTAATTGAATGATATAACAGGAAGTTATTCAAGGTCCCTCCATATGCCGGATATGTTTAGCAGACGAATCTCTTGAGGAGGATTATGTACATTAATAATTGGCATGAACTCAGCTCTTAGCTGAGAACATGATGTAACAACACAGCTTTATGTTTTATGTCAGAGAATGTTAGATGGGACTGCAACATACAGTTAGTTCCTTTTGTTTTTGATTGATTGAGTCATTCTGCCTATAACATGTAAATAATAGTAAAAAAAAAAGAGGCTGTCCCCCAGAGTGACTTATTGTCTATTATTCATTTCGATGAATGGTTTCTGTGCTGGTGTTATTCACCACATTTAGCCAATCCTTCCCAGATCTGTCACTTTGTTGGCAGTTATTCTGAGTTAGTGCAAAGCTTTCATCAGGTCTTAGAATTTCTTTAAATAAGTGTTGTTGTTGTTTTGTATATGGCTTTACAAACTTCTTTTAAAGACCTGCGGATTTCCAAAGTGTCATTTGGACGTTTTGCAGCTGGTGAACTGGGGGCCAGCAGAGCAAACTCCAGATATGCTGAGCTGGACCTGAATCCGAGGGCATACGTCGGGGTTCGCCCGGTTCACGGCGGCGGCTGTCGACAGTCTGGATTAGGAGGATCTGCGTTTTGACAGGAAGCTCTTAGGAAAACTGAACAGCAGATAAAAAAAACACGTGGGAATCTGTAACACCTGACACCCGGGCTAACGCCGACAGCCTGCCACCAGCTTTCATCTTCATCCTGAACACACCAACATATAGCCTGTTCGTCTTCATTATCTGCCTGCCTGGAGTTTCCATATGCTTCTGTGTGTTATTCCAGTTCACAGCACCGTCTGATCCGTCCTCCCCCACCTCCTACCAGCTTTGTTCCCCCCTCTCGCTGCAGTTGTGCTTCATGAATGTGTGCATAATATGTGACGCCAGGGCGTGGCACGGTATTTCTAGGGTTTGCACCGTTCCCTCGGGGCGGCCCTCCCAAAAAGCTCTCGCATGCAGAATGATACGTGTGCCTCTTGGCCTCGGTGGTGTCCTTAAAGGCGTATATGAACGGATACGACTTCAGCGCCGAGGTGGCAAAATGAGAACTCCCCCCCCCCCACACGCTCGAGGAGGAGAGTCGACTCATGGTTTATTAATCACATAACTTAACCAGGAAGCAGGCCTTGACAGGAGGGAACAGCGTATTCTGAGCACCAAAGATACGGTGTTACATGGATATCAGGAGAGTAACTGACAGTGTCAGTTGTTAGAAGCGGGCTGCAGGACTACGGGACGTAGAGCTTTGGCTGAACTTTGGCTTTTCCTTTTTGCATTTGATCAAAAGACAAAATAAAGTCAGGAAGCGGAGGCTTTAAACACTTTGCCCAAGGATGGAGCTGTTCTGCCTTCAGATCGTAACTGTCAGGAGAGGAATTTACTACTGTACCAAACGCTATGATGTGTGAGGTCATGTGACCTGACAGACCTTTAGGGTTCCTGTTACAAGTAGGCACGCACCACCAGAGGAATACTTGGTCAACGCTTATGGTGCCAGCCGTGTGGTAACTAAGGAGTGGGGCTCGGTTCTGGATCCGTCTTCCAGGTCCAGCAGAGTCTGTTATTACTGCACGCCGTCTGAGTCTCCGCCACGCAACCTGATCCAGCTCCTCCTGTATCTGGAGCACTCACTACTCCTGCATTGCCATTGGCCGCTGTGCTAAAATTAGCATATTGACCCCTGTGAAATGCATTCTGGGAATATCCTCTCATGGACTTGGCCATATGGGGCCAGTGCTTTTGGTGGTCTTCAGATGGAGCGATGAGGTCATCGCGTCGACCTCATCTGTCTTGCTCCTGCAAAAGGGACGTTTGTGTTTTCTTATATATTTTATATTTAATATATTTTTACTAGACGGTTTGTGATGCCAACGATACGAAGCAAAGACGTGGAAATAAAATCTGCATCAAGTGATTTATCAGGTCGTAAATGCAGAAAAAAAGAACATATGATGGAGACAAATGAGTGCTCAATTCCATGTTTTATTACAGGCATTTTTTATTCATATTCAATAATAGTATGACAGGTATATTCGAGGGACCTTAATAAGTCAAACTGGTAATCATCGTTTCTTATTTTCACCATTTTATTAAGAGAATATTTGCTTCAAACTGTGAATCGGTTGAAACTATGACCTCAATTCAATGTCAAGCCTTCCAACCAACCTACAGTGAAATGAATTGTGAATCCATGGAGTTATTTATCAAAAGGATGGTATCTCATGGCTCGTTTGTCTTCCTACCTACCACTGCCTGGTAGGAGGCTCATTAAAGAGGCGTGCTGGGACGTTAGGAACCAGCTCCTGCAGTACTGTACAGTCTGAAACCTATGAAATGGTACGTTGGTATAACTGAAGAACAGTAATTATTCATGCACGTGTTACATAACTCAGGTGTTTATATAATGCTGCATTCGACCCGACGGTTTCCTGGTGGGAAAGTAAAGCTGTGAAGCTCTCTGTGCCTCCACGTCACCGAGCTGCTGTAAAGCCAGCTCAGGCATGCCATTGTGTGAAAGTGTGATACTCCATTGTCCTTCATATGCTGAGTAAAGGTTAGATTTAGTAAGTCCACCTGCTCCGTGTCCTCCGTCTTTAATTGTTTGAGCCCTCAAAGATCCCAGGACATTAAATTCATCACAACCTTGTGCAGCCCGCTCAGAGCGCTCAGGTTCACGTCCTCTTCTTCACTGACCCACGGACTCATTGTGCAATCGGGCATCAACACATTATGCCCATCTTTCAACCCCCGACCTCCTTTTCCGTGGATGCGGGCTCCGGCCAAGGTAACCCAATCCTCACACAAACAGTCCGGCGCTGCCTCCCTCTGCTAAGTCTTCATGCTCTCACTGCGTCCCGGACAGCTGCTGCGCCTGTTTACTGCCTTCACCTCTTTGCAGGGCAGCACTCCTCATACTTGGTTAATGTCAGCGGCAGCGTCTTCCAATGAGGCAGCTTTCCTCTCGCTCTCTCGTCCACTGGAAGGCTGAGAACTATTCTAAACAGTCTATAAAAGCTTTGAGCCTTCTCATGGGACTATTTATTCAAAGCTGTACTGGAAGCGTTTTTAATTCTGGGTGACACGGGTCACTGGAAAATATAATACTGTAAAGTGTTTATGAGAAGATATGTACAGTCCAGAAGTACATGTATTTAAATGCTCTGCCCTTTCTTACACCAGCATTTAGACATGGCCTGTGCAGCTATATTTCTCTCCCAGGAGGAGGCCGGCAGGGTTCATTCACCCCCAGCAGGCTGCACCTGTCGTCTGCATGATCGCCACCATATTAATGATTTTTTTATAATTGTTAATGCTGCATTTGTCCTGAAACCAAGATGAATTGAACAGATGTGTTTTAAACAGGGGTGGCAATAGTAAAGACATGCTAAACTCAAGTAGAAGTACAGATACTTTCATAAAAAGTAGTGATTCTACTTCTTTACGAGTAGACGTGAAATGTACTCAAAGTATAAAGTAAAAAGTTTCCCTATGAAGGACATTTCTTGCGGCTGTTTCTTTGCAAGGCTAACTGAATCTCGACTTATATTAATAAGAGAAAAAATAAATCCTCAATAATTCCCCTCAAATGCAGTGAAACTAAATTAACGAGCCTGTTTTGAAAATGCGAGGAGACGAAAATACAGATATTTGTTTTAAAATGTAGTAAAAGTAAAAAAGTTGTCAGAAAAATAAATTCTGAAGTAAAGTACAGACACCTTCTAGAAGTAGTTTGTCACTCCCCCCCTTGTGATTTGAAATGAGATCATGTCTAGTCTCTCTAATGGAATACACACAATAATTTTTAGATGCTGTCTAATGTAACCACGGTAACCACAGCTCTTTATAACCCATATCAACTCTGTCTGTACAGCCTCGTCTCCACTAAAAAACAACAAACACCTACTAACATCTGTCTGATTCAGGTAGACGTTAAATATGTGGCTGTGCTGAATAACATGGGAATCAAAGGTTTAACATTCGTATTATTAAAGACACAAACAGACATTGTTATCCAGCTTGCGGTAATGAATATGGACCGATTCCCATGGAAACTATGTGCTCATGACTGGAGGGGGGTTCAGGCATGGGAACCATGAGGGCCATGCATGTATTTTAGGACCAGGTGGCCGTCGGGCTCATTTTCAACAGCAAACGTCTGAATATACTCGTCTGATGTGCTCACTTCTGTGACTGATGGTGGAACGTGCAACAGAGGGTCCACGGAGACCCTGAAGCTCAATACAAATCACAATTCTGCTGTTTCATTTAAATGTTTAAAGTGCAAATATTAGGGAAAGAGCTTATTTGTTTTATTCTCACATACAGCTTAGAGTGGCTGTTCCCTGGTGTATCTAATGTTATTTGTTTTTCACTTTGAAAAGAAATGCTTCTTTTATACAAACTTACTAAAATTCCTCTAGTCGTATTTATGCTCCAACAATATTCTGTATTAATGTTTTCATGCTGCTGTTTTAACAGGAGGAAGTAAAGCTATAGAAGTCACCTGGATGTTAGTCAGCGTTCCCAGCTGCATTTAATAGAGCAAGGAATCCTAAAAACCCTGAAATAAGTTTGCATTTTTGCTCTTCCGGTTCCCTCCTCTCAAAGTCCTAGATGTCTGATACAAGGTCTGTGTGACACAAGGGTAAGAGATTTTATCACTTTGTCCTACGATATAAAACAAAGTAAATTACCACTGTGAATTTTGTAGCATTTATGTGTCATAAAAGGAGATGGCTGCTAACAATTGGCAAATATATAAGGTTTATTCTCTGCAATAATCCAAAATCCCCTGGAAAAATCCCACTGGCTCCCTGAAGGGTGAAGTTGGATTAAACAGTAAATACAAAACAAGATGATCTATTTAAGATCTAATTCAAATCTTATGCCTTAAACTTGCATTATCTCTTTTTTTTTTTTGTACATTTTGTTTAAAGCATGTTTTTTCTGCAAGGTTAGCATCCCAATTATATCAATGCACCTTGCTGACCAAACCAGTGCTAGTGTTAGCTGGAGCAGCGTCGCTATGGCAACTTGGCCCGCTGGCCTCACCAGCTCCACCCTCTCTTCCAATTATGGCAACTTGTTGCTCCAAAAAAAAAAAAAAAAGATGGTGCCGGCCAAAAACCAAGGCGGCAATGCCAAATGGTTGTCCATAAAGGAACGGGTGACATCATGGTGTCGGGCTGCATCCACTTCTTTTAGACTGAATATCTGGGTCATTCTAACTTTGAGGTTCCTGTTGAGGAAATGAATCTGTTCAACAAACAGGATCAGCTTTTTCTCCGTGGTTTATTTGACAAAGTATTTTCATCTGCAGACAAAAATAATGTTCTCCCTGCCTTCTCATGCAAAAAGCTCAGAGCCAGCAGGAAGGACCCTGAGTCTAGCAGGGATCTCCCTTTTAGGGAGGAGGAATCATGCTGTAGATAAAGGTCACAAGGTCAGCTGGATGACATCTTTAGATAAAACAAAGCATTCTCTCAGACTTGCCATCACAAGAGCTCAGAAGCAGCATTTATGTAAGTAATAAAAGACGGCTCTATCTTCCAAAGGAAGGATGTACAACACAGATGTCATAATGTCCTCTGAAATGATCTCATGTCATGTGGCACTCATGCTCATATCACCTGACTACACACAAACAGGCAATAATTTTAGTCATAGGAGAGCAATTAAAAAGAGGAGATCAAGAGGGATCAACAAAGATTCTGATTATAAATTACAAACATCCAAAATTCCCATAAAATTCTCAAGACGGATCATTTCCCACAGCTGCAGGCTTCACAGGGGCGATTCTGGGAACGGAGCTTTACCCAATGATCCCAAGAAATGTTCCTTTTAAAAAAAAAAACTATCATTCTCACATTTGTGAATGAAGAACATCGGACTTTTGGGGAAATCACTCTGACTGGAAATCTTACTTTAATGCTGAGCCAAAAAAAGCCATGACATGAAATTGTATTAAAATGAAAAGATAATGAGTATAACGACTGTTATTTTTATATTGCATTTATTTATGCAATATTTTTAGGGGTGCTGGGACTCGATTTAGGGCTAAAGCACCCCTAAAGTACCTGCTAGAAACGCCTGTGCTCCCCGGTATCCCTCTTTTCACGAACCTCACACTCGCTCCTGATTTAGATTCCAGCTCCTTTTTCTGGTAACCAGATCCTCTCAGCACGAGTAAGTATCTCTGGGCCTGAGGGGATCCGGAGAGGAACCAATCCTTACTGTTTACCAGCGACTCATCCAGGTGTTGATCCAAAGCTGCCTTTTAGGAAAACGTACCACTCCTCCTTCAATTCAATTGATTTCTGAGAAAAGTGTGTATATATATGAGAAGGTCTGTGTTTTTCAGACTCCCTGGTCCTCACTTCTATTTAAAATTCCTGCTAAGAGTCCTGATGCAGCTGTGAAGCTGCAGTTTGTTTATCCACACACATATGGATTATTCAAACATATGTCTTGTGTTACACTGACCTTTCTAGACCACGTTTATGAGGAGGGCCGCCTGCATTCATCACATGCTATACACAGACAGGATGGTTCACAGCTCTTATTTTTAGGCCATGGAGTCACCGACCTGCCTCCTACCTGCATCACACCAGGCCGCTGGGTGTTAGGGAATGTGTAGCTGGCTTTTTTTCTAACATGCGTAGCCCGGCGATAAGCCTCTGTGGCCGAGATATCGTGACCGCCAGATATTGATGTCCGAATGCAGAATATCAAGAAGCCAGTGATGCCAATTAGAATGAAATCAGGGTCCGGATCACAGATATCTGATCTGATGAATCATCACCGATGCTTGTGATTAGAGACAGACGGACGAGATGGTTTAAAAATGTTATTAATCCTTCTGTTGGAGTATTACCGACAAGGTTATTACGCATTTATTCTCTTGAAACATTTATTGTGAAAATCTCTCCCATCTAAAATGAAGGGCAAAATGTGTTTGCAGAGACAAGCTATTCATATTTAATTCATGTGTATAATAATCATCATAATCTTTATTTGTTTATCACTTTTGTTAACAATGTTAAGTGCTTCACAACAACAATAATACAATATACATAAACACATTGTAATAAAAGTCACATCAAGATAAAAGAAGAGATTAGTGGAACATTTAGCTGAAGCACCAAGAAGAGGTGTTCCCAAAATATGATCCAATATGATATATTATTCTTTTATGACTGATACTCAACACTGGATGGCTACCAGACACACAGGGCTGCAGCGCTGAAGTCACTTTCTCTGGGAGAACGTGAGCCTTTTAAAACCCTGCAGTGATTCTGCCGTTCTTACATTCTGTTTTAACACTCGCTGGATATTTAATAAGGTGATTCCTGCTCTTTCTGCTCGCAGCGTTATTAAAATCAGAGAGAATTTTAGTCCTCGCATGTCAGGGAATAAAAAATGTACAGACAATATAACCGAACAAGGTATACCTGAGTAAATATAACATAACACACTCTATTGTTGTTGTGCTGAAATCCTGCACAGCTCTGAACAGCCAATAGCGTGCTGAGGAGGGAGGGAGTGTTGCCTGTTAATGTTAACATGTTTAATAAAGTTTATATCCCAGAAATACAGACTTGATTAACTATAAATCCACATTGTCTTTCATGTCTATGGTTTTTGTTGCTAACATGATTTTAACTCTGACTTCTTGGTAATTTATCCTCACATACAAGGCAGCCTGAGACTATGTTTAGCAAGAAGCTGTAACTTTAGAGACCGTCTCCCTGGCTCTAACAAAGGAACCTTTCCCACATGCCGAGGTTCTCCTTTCTGCTGGAGAGGAAGTCTCCGTGGAGAGGAGCGCGAAGGAAAGCCGGAGGGAGTTTCTCAAGACCGTATAAGAGACTTTGAAACCCGATCGCTCCTTCAGAGAGTCTCCTCCTCAAGCTGGGAACATTCAAACACTCTCACTTCAAATCCGTCCTCAGTTTGTCTGGAGACCAGCAGCGAGGTGATGAATAATAATTTGCGCTGGCATTTAGAGCCGGGGTCAGATCCTACCATGGCAGAAATTAATTGATCATTTCCTCATCTGAGTAATGCCTTCTCCCTCCTCTGGGTGTGCACACAGAAATATGCAGAAACCTAAACAGATGCAGGTCTTCTGCTGTCATACAACAGATTTATGATGTAATACGAAGGTGGAGAGAACCTAAAGTGATTAATTATATAAATACAACGTATTTTAATGTAGAATGTCCAGTAACACATTAGAAATAGCTGCAACTCACATGAGAGGAGGTCCAGATCTGGAGCAAGGTCGTCAGCTACACAATTGGCACTGGTTATATTGGCAGCATCTGTGAAATGCCCAAGACCTCCTTCCAAAGGGTTTTGTGAACCAGTTAAAACCAGCTCTGCCCGTCTGGGGTCAGCTGTTACCGCAGCGTTCACACATACTGCACGACACTCGCTCTTTAAAAGCCGTTTTACTCAACATTTTCAACATCAAGTTGACAAAATCCGAAGATCGACCTTTTCTAAATATGAGAAATTCACATTGCTCCGTGTGCGTCACCTCCTCGGCGGGTGAGTTTTACTGGCGTATCTGGTTATGATGTAAAGGGCGAGCCTGAAGTGTCACATGACTGACCTTTGGGTCAACGGGGAACACGAGGAGGAACATAACACATAAAAAATACAACTAAAAACAGATTTCTAACGTCTACTGGTCTGAGTGACGTTATGTTGCGGCATCAGGTATGACGAAATGAAATCATGCACCGCGTTGCTGTTGTTTACTTCCTGCAGTACATCTCGTCCATTAATAACAATGTGATTTCGCAGAAAACCTGGCGTATGTTACTTCTTCTCATGGCCCAAAATAGGGAAACGACTGGGCTCCAAGCCTCCTGTACATTTAAGGCCTCCCTCTTCTGTTGATGTTTAGCTCTGATATTACTCATGATTGTCTCTGTGGGAGAATGTAAGTCTGAAGCAAGACTCGGAGGGAAAACCTCGGTTGTCAACATTTTTTACGAGGGGTGGGTGCAATGTCAGTGGGCATGTGATGGTACAGTGGGAGGAGCCGGACAAGGGCCACTCATTTCTAAGCTGAAGTCACTGGATATTAGGCCCTAAAATAGCCCTACAGAGGGTATATATAGGGGTCCTCTCCCACTTGCACCATCAGACAGTGTCCTGTGCAACAGCAAATACTCTGTGCAGAAGATCATTTCAGATTCAGATGGAAGAAATCCACGGCGGGGGAGAGGAAGAGGACTAATAACGAGGATTGGATCATAGTGAAGCAAAGGAGTTTGTATTCTGCGGTAACAGCAGGAGATCCTCCAGCTGGGAACTAAAGGGATAAGAAGACAAGCGAGGAGAGGACAAAGAAAAAGGACACGGAGCAAAGGATACGTCTGTTTTATTGGATTGGTGTGTTCTCTGGGTTTTTTACTTCCCTCCTCCTGGGCTGACAGCAAAGGAGGGGAGGCAAAACCACCGCAGGGATGAAGTACAACTACCACGTGCCGGCGTCGACGTACTCACGCAGTTCGCAGTACACGCCGACCACATACCACACGCCGACCTACTACACACCCTCACACTACACACCCTCACATTACACACCCACCACGCCGCACTACACCTCCACGTCCACATACACCTCCATGACAAAGTACGCCCCGACGCAGTACAGCACCACACACTACAACCCCTCACGTTACACGTCCACCTACAAGGCCGCGTCCACGTCCGTCCCCTCGTACAGCAAAGGGTCGCGGTACAGCTCAACGCCTCGCACGCAGCCACAGGAGAAGCCCGCGCGCCGTGGTACCCGAAGCACCCCCGAAGAGATCGGTGCACTTCCCCAATGACATCATCTTCCAGGACATCGTGAGGCGAGGAGACTTGGAGCAAATCGGGCGGTTCATGAGGGCGAGGAAGGTTCGTGTGGACACGCTCTTCCACTCAGGTGAGTCCGCAGCCATTTTGTTTCGATGACAGGTCAGACTGACGGCGTTGCTGCTGCAGAGGTCTGACCTTCAGCCGTCTGTGCAGGTATGGCAGCGCTGCATGAAGCCGTGCTGACAGGGAACCTGGAGGTGGTGAAGTTGCTGGTGAAATACGGCGCCGATGTTCACCAGAGAGACGAAGATGGCTGGACGCCACTTCACATGGCCTGCAGCGACGGCTACCCGGAAATTGCAAGGTGACCTTTTGACCTTTTAGTCTTGACCAATCATGCTTCCTTTTTCCTGCACACTGATCGCACAAACGTGAAAGACTCAAAAACTCAAAAGCGAAATAAAGCATGGGTCTTTTATTTGAACACTGAGGGACAGATGTTTTTAACCAAAGTGACATTTTCTCTGAAATATGTGCTTCAAATATCCTTCAAAGAGTATGAAGATGTCGCAACTGAGACAAAGTGCATGCTTGACTCTGAACATTGACAATAGGGAATAAAAAATACACACATGAAACGGTGAGATATTTCATCATAATACTCCAAACATGGTAATCGGCATTAAGCAATCCCAGGAATTAAAGAGAATTTCAAAAAAAGGCATCCAGGAGAAGATGTGATGCAACTGATCCTCAACAGCTTCAACACTAACGCCCCTGATTGTTTGACAGTTCCAGGTATTCTGACGTCTTTTGAGTCGAGACTGTGAAATAATAAATATTCACAGCCATTGAAGAGGATCAGTTGCAGTAATAATATATTACTTCATTCTCCACTCAGGTATCTGCTGGCGATGGGAGCCAGCATGGTGGCGGAGAACGAAAGCGGAGAGAAGCCCGCGGACCTCATTGACCAAGAATGCAAAGAGCTGGTCAAACTGTTCGAGGCGGGCTGTGTGTGATTGGGCGCCAAACCGACCCCGAGGTGGAACAGTTAAACCAAACTAACTAGTAAAAGGGTTGAAGTGCGTCGGATTTAGGGACATTTCACTGATCCTGTAAAGCAGGACGGTGATTCTGTTTATTAGTTTCATAAGTTATTTTTACTGCAGTCTGAAAGCAATCCACCGTTGGGATTCATTTATTCTTCTGGTGGTTATTTTATTTTATTTTGTGCATTTGTGTATTTACCATACTGCCAGTGTGTCTTCATTCTTAGTTCATGGGAATTCAACGCCAATGTGTCACTATGGTCCAGGTCTAAATCGCTTTTAATTTCTGAAGGAAATTAGATTATATCCTCCTGAGCATTTTGGTTTAGGTATTCTATCACTTGTGTTCATGTTAAGCCGTCGCTTTCTAAGTAGCTAGTTGCACTCTGCAGAAACGCTGACACAGAATTTGGGCCGGGAGGTTTGTGTTTTATAGACTGAGTAATGTATCTGAGTAATGTATCTTCACTGCTGGGCAGAAAGAGGATCAGCCAAATTAATAATTGATACTTCATTGATGGTCAGAAAGGGAAAGAATAACATCAAGTTAATGTTGTGTAAGCACTTTTACTGCTGCAGCCTTTTTTGCTGATGTATTGTTGTTGTTTTCTGTAGTAGAAATACAAATGTCAGCATTGAAAGTCTTATAATTTCCTCTTCTATGATTATTTTTGTACGTTTTCATAAATAAAGAAACCTTTTATAAATATGAGTTGCTGTTGTTTAGTCTGTATGAGAACAATTAATGTGTATTGGAAGAACAAAAGTGAACACAACGGATTTTTTCACCACAGTAACAAGTACAATATTACCTGCAATACACATGATCCCATCATCACAAACCTGGTCGATGATGGATATGGTGAAATGATAACAAAATATATGCTGATATTCCTGGTATGGTGTTCAAAATGGAAATGCAAAAAATAACTGCAATTTTGTATTTTTTATTAAAGAAGATAGAGACTTTTAAAGAAAAGTGATAAGAAGTAGGGAAAGGCATTGAAAATCAACTAGTGTTGTCAACACTTACTCTTTAATTTTAAAGAAATGTACCAGTAGATGGGGACTGTCTATATTATTATTATAATTATAATTAGTAGTAGTGGTAGTAGTGAAATAGTAATAATAGTAGTAGGAGTAGTAATAGTGGTATTATTAATATTAATAAATATTAATATTGATGTTAATATTAGTATTGTTATCATTGTTATTATCATCATCATTATTATCATTATAATTATAATTATTATTATTATTATTATATTATTATTATTATTATTATTGGCCGTATTATCACACGTATGGTATCCTTGTGAGAGACCTTTCACTTCCGTTTTCTTTTCCCGGAAATGATTGGTTGGCATTGGCAACGTTTTAGCAGGTCTAACGGCGTACACCGTCTGTGAATAAAGAAACCGAAAGGAAGGGCGATAAAAAGGTTTGTTAAATATCTCAGCCCCGTGTTCTTAACTGTACATCTTGGACGTGTTGTAGCCGCGCTAAGTGTCTTTGTGATGAATATTTCGGGACCAGTAACACCAGCAGAATATTAGCTGATTGATGCTAACGTTACGACAAGACAATGTAAATCGTCCGGCTGGCTAGCTAGCTAGCTAGCTAGCTGGCTAGAGTTAGCTGAATTTATTGTGTCAGCAAATCTATAGTTAGCTGTCCAGGACGTAGCTATAGAGGGGCACGAATCCCAACGAGCAGACGCGTTTTCACATAAAATAACATTATTCTTGTCCGTGATAATTAAACCAGGGGTTAGCGTAGTGGGTCTGGCTCTGTAGCATGCTGCTAACACTGAAGCTACTGGAGTAAAAACGTAAACAATAGCCCCCTGGCTTGCTAACGTCAATATGTGTTTGTTTGTTTCCCCTCAGAGGCGCAACGTCCCATAGCTACGTAGTGAGTACTTAACAGTAGACACGCTAACAGAACCCGTATGTTACTAATGTAACCTGACTTTCCATAACTTTTGTAAGGATTGTAAGGAACTAGCATATTTAACTCTGTGTGCTAACCAGCAGTGTCATCTAGCAGTTAGTTTACAGGTGAATGTAGACCTGAGTTATGTCATTTAGATGCTGACCTCTTAGATCATGTGTAGATACTTGCAACTGTTGTTTAACGTTAGAATTCATCTGAGGACGTCTGAACCTTTTTATTCTCCACATCCACTCACCATAGGGGAGCAAGGAGCGAGTACAGACTGCAAACAGAATGACCAGGTTTGTGACGCGTACAAATACACCAGTGTTAACATGATAACATTTAATCAAATGTAATGTTAGGTGTGTACTGCATTGAGTTTAATTCAGCATCTGCAGATCAACTCACAACACAGTCAAAATGTGACACCCTAGCTCAACCCCAAACCCCGCAAAGCAGAGGGAAGCACACCTTGTTTATTGTGTGGAGCTAAAATACCCTGTGGACTTTTCTTGTGTCACCAAATATCAGACACAGACACATTTTATGTTGATGTTTAGTTTAAAGACTTAATAAATAAATGACTATTTATGCCATTAATGTAGCTTTTTTTCACGTTTGTGAAGCTCATCTGCTCCCAGGATGGTGAATAGTTACAAGCGGACTTCAAGCCCCCGATCCCCGACCAACAGTGGGGAGCTTTTCACCCCAGCACATGAGGAAAATGTGCGCTTTATACATGACAGTAAGTACACCTTCCAAGATTGATTAATTTATTTCAAATTAATCTTATGTAATCAATTTTACTAATGATTAGAATAATAGTCCTCTCTGTACTAATTTAACTGTGTTGCCTGGACCAGCTTTAGCCCAAGTTTATTTCCTTTACATTATTTACATTAGCAAAAAAACAGGAACAGGAAAATAACCTTTGACCTGTTTAGATGTTTAGATGTTGCGTTGGCTGTTAAATAAAGCACATCAAGTCAAGTCTTATCTTTCTGTAAGTTTAATTCAGCCTCTGCAGATCAACTCACAACACAGTCAAATGTGACACCCTAGCTCTAACCCAAACCCTGCAAAGCAGAGGGAAGCACACCTTGTTTACTGTGTGAAGCTAAAATACCCTGTGGACTTTTCTTGTGTCACCAAATATCACCACTATTGTTATTGTGTCATATGTCAGATTTCTAATCACATTAGGAAATTAAACTACACACGTCTCACCTTCATTAAGTCAAAAATATTATTATTTACAGTCTGTCCTGTCATGTCATTACAAACATGTCATTACAAAGTATTGCTGTCTTTACTGTTTCACAGCCTGGCAGTGTGTGCTCCGAGACATCAGATCAACACAAAATAGTGAACGTAATGACCGTGGACCACAGGAGTATGTGGAGAAGAACCCAAATCCTAACCTACATTGTAAGAAACGCTGTACCTTAGAGAAGTGGATGGTATTTATCATGTCACACTAAAGGATCAAATGAATAAACAACAACAAACAACGTGTTTCTCTCTGCTCTTGCAGCTTTCACACCAGTGGACCTGAGCGACCTCAAGAAACGTAACACACAAGACTCCAAGAAGTCCTAGTCTTTCTCATGATGGTCCAGTCGCTTCTTTCAACCCATTATCCTCGAGAACTTTTCCTCCATCAGCCAGAAAGTCAGCCCTGTTGGCCAGTCTAGCACAGAATGCCAATGTCATTTCTCAACTCTGGACCATAGCAACCCCGTCTTTCTTTACTCTCTACAACTGACGACGAAGAAAAAGAACCAGGATTCCAGGGAGCGGAAATTCTCTCGTCTCTTCGTTCATGTTTTTTTTTTTTTTGAGTCACAAAATCTTCATATGTGCATTCTTTATGTGGATGGGACTGATGCAAACTTTCATCAAAATTTGCTGACATCTGATGCTGAGGTACAAACTGTTGACACTCTCCACAGGACACAAAAGACCGCAGTCTTAAATACAAACCTTTTCTTTACTACTGCTACTTGTATGACTTTGGAGGAAAATCTGAAAGGGCTGACTTTTTTTTTGGTTTTATTTTTTGTTTTTGTTTTATTTTTTTTATTTTTTTGGAAGATAGTTCGATCAGTAAATTGTAGAAATAATGGAGTCGTCACATATACTTTATGGACAAGTTTTGGAAGCCAAATGCAATGTAGAACGCCAACATTTTTATTATAAATTTCTTGCCCCTCAAACGGACTTTACGAAGTAGAGACCTCCCCAAGTATGCTGCCCTTGGTTAACCTGCCCTCCCCAAGCCTTGAAACAAAATGTTGAATAAAAGACTTTTACAGTATGCCTGCTTGTATGGATATTACATGAATATTGGCCACAGATAAAGGAAAATAAGTGAAACGTATCATAAATCTTACATTAGAGGGACTTTTTTCATAAAGCCACATTATTGGGAGAAATTATTTTTGCCGTTGCTGCTAATGACCATTTCCATTATCAGTTATTTTCTTAATTATTTGCTCCATAACGTATCAGAAAACGCATTTCTTAGAACCAAGGGTGACATATTATATTCCCTATTTTTAAGTCATGGAAGGTTAAGTAAACCAGAAAATAATCAATCAAAAATGTTGCAATGCTTCCCTTAATAATTACTTTGAATGATTAATCGATTTACAAAATAGTTTTTGCCAATCGATTTAGCTCTGAAGTGAATCAGTGAAGCACAATTTATAGTTAGAGTTATCGTGTAAATGTGTCCAGTTGAATTGTGTTTGGTCACGAGTATTACGTGATGACGTCGTGCATACGTGTGGTACGTACGCGTATATACAGCCAACAGTCGGGTGTCTTGTTTTCTCGCAGAGGCAGAGAGCGTTGAGCTGGGAAGGGATAAAGAGAGGAGCCTATCGAGTCTAGGGTGTATTTTTATATTTCGTCGACAGTTTAGCATTATTGGGGCAGCATAATGGCCGATAAAATGGATATGTCTCTAGACGACATTATCAAGCAGAACAGGCAGCAGAGAGGTGGAGGCCGGGGTGGAAGAGGTCGAGGCCGCGGAGGCACTGGCGGCGGCCGAGGAGGCCCTGGGCGTCTTGGAGTCGGCGGCGGAGGATTTGGAGGCCGAGGCGGCGGATCGGGCCCCATGCGGGGCCGACAGAACCTGAGCCGCGCTAGAGGCAGACCAACGCCTTACAGCAGGGTATGAGAAAATTAGAGGAATGGGCAGAAAAGGAGAACACCTTCGGCAAACCTGAAAATACCTGGTTAACGTCCTTCTATTCTCCAGTAGGCCTGCTTGCTAACAGGCTAGCCAGCTTGCTTGTTAAGCGAATACAATGTTCGCCATAACCGCGGAGTAGCCCCTCGGGGTAGCTCTATGGTATGCGGTTAAGCATTAATGGAAGTTGTATGCATAGTCAGTCCCTTCTGCCACCCATATGTGTACATCGTTTTTGAAGAGGAAGCCTTCTTGGAGAGAGCGAACGCGTTAGCCACATTGGCTAACGAGCTAAAGTTGGATGGTGAAGGCCTCGGCGGCGCCATTTTGAGTCCGGCTCCTTAAATTAGAGCTAGTCGTCAACGGGTCAATTACGGCTTTCCACGCCAACCGTCAAAACGATGGTGAGAGGAAACCACTGCATCGAGAAAATTCACCCACAAATGTTTTTTCCACCACTTTTGGAGCATAGTTTTTACCCGTGTCCCGGTGCAGCGACCAGGCGTCTTTTGTTCGGGAGTGGCTGGCGAGTTTCACAACAAGGCCCGTTTGTTTGGCTTTTCAACCACTGTGGCTGTTGCTAATGGATGGATCAGTGGACTTCTCCCCCCCCTATAATGTTCATGTTAATCAAACGTTCACTCGCTGAGTGTGAATGAGTATTTACACGGGCCCAACAAAGCCCCAATCAAAATGGCGTGGTCTCAAAATGGACGCACAGATAACCCACGCTCCCATATAGGGGATAGTTGGCCCGCATCTAGTCATTTTTTCCCCCCTCAATCAATCCCACTCATCCTACGGACACTTCCTTCATGATAGCCCTTTTCGTGGCTTGGTAAAGAACTTTTGGGCGGGCCAGGAAACACGGTGCAACGCTGGAGGCAACACTGCTTCAGATGGCGACCCCCTTTGTGCCCGAGGATCATATCTGGAGAGCCTTTGGTGGAGGCGCAGATGGCAAGAGAACAATGGGCAATTATGGTAGTTAGCCAGGGAGGGCAGTTGTTCAGGGATTCATACAGATTGTGGGTGGGTCATTGGGTTAATGTACAGTTTTAATGCTGCTAGACCTCATAATTAAAAAAAAGAATGTATACATTGTGTAAAAGTCATATAAAACACATCCCCTTGTTAGCTAAGTTTATCATGTGTATATCCTCTGTCTGAACTGATTCACTTGCTTGTAGTGATGGGGTGGGCAGGGAACATTTGGGGATCCTCTTGGGGGGAAACTGAGCACCCTGGCCCTGTTGGAAGTGGAGCCCCTGCTTGCCCCAACACCCAGCCGTGTGGACTCTGTGATTGACAGAGGCAAGGGGATCCTGAAGTCAGCAGGTGCGTTCTCTTTCATCTGTTGCAGCCTAAACAGCTTCCAGATAAGTGGCAGCATGACATGTTTGACAACAGCTTCAGCGGCTTCAGTGGAGGGGCCGGAGGAGGCGGAGGAGCTGGCGTTGAGACTGGAGGAAAGCTCCTCGTCTCCAATCTCGACTTCGGCGTCTCAGATGCAGACATTCAGGTACTTGGATAGTTGATTTACCCCTTCTTGTGCGAGAGTGGAGCATATTTGTGGTGTTTTTGTACTAAATGGGTGGGGCAAAGAAATGGCTTCTCATGGCATATTTTTTCCCCAGGAACTTTTTGCTGAATTTGGGACTCTGAAGAAGGCTGCAGTTCATTACGACAGATCAGGAAGAAGCCTGGGAACAGCAGATGTCCATTTTGAAAGAAGGGCAGACGCCCTCAAGGCCATGAAACAGTACAATGGCATCCCGCTCGATGGTATGCCTCAAACTCAAATCATACGCATCATGTCCTCTTGCTTAAGACTACACAAATATTCTCACTGCCGTTTTAAACTTTTGTTTGTTTGAATAATTTATGTAAGAATATTGTCTGTCTGGCAGATTATTGTGATGTTCACCATGTCTGTCTCTCTAGGGCGGCCCATGAATATACAACTCGTCACATCACAGATTGACACACAGAGACGACCAATGCAGGGGTGAGTGTGATCCTCTTTTGTGCAAGCAACTTGACTCAAACATTGTGGACACCAGGTTTGATGGGCAGTGTTTTCAGTCTGAACAGAGGCGGCGGTGGAGGTATGAACAGAAATCGCGGGGGTGGCTTCAGAGGCATGCAGAGAGGGCGTGGAGGACGTGGTGCAGGCGGTGCTGGAGGAAGAGGTCGGGGTGGTCGCGGCGGTAGTAACAAACAGCAGCTGTCAGCAGAGGAACTTGATGCCCAGTTAGACGCCTACAATGCCAGGGTAGGTTCAACAGTTGCTGCAGAGTGCTTTAATTCAAGTGTTTTTCCAGTTTTCTAATCTCAATTTGTTTGTTTTGTTTTTCTCAGATGGACACAAGCTAAGAAATGAGGCTCCTCCAGTTTTGTTGTCCCTTCCTGTCTGCACAGAAGGGTAGTTGTTACAAATGTGCAGAATATTTTACACATGGCTGTCTTCTGATGTGATTGAAATTATTGTACCAACCTCTTCTTTTAAATGCCCAAAATGTTTTTTACCAGTACTTTTTTTTGTTTTGTTTTTTTGGACAAATGGTTTTGGCTGTAGGTTAATGTGAATTGGGGGGTTTTCCCAGTTCTTTCCTCTACCCTGTAGTTAATGACACTTGTAATAAAACCTACATATTAACCACATACTGTTTCTGTTTCTATGTCTCTCTCCAACCTGATTTTTTTTTTTTTTTTTAAATGCCTTTTTTACATTTAAGAAGTCTTTTGAAGTTACATTATGCTAAACTAAAACATGTTGGTTTTCCAAATGCTGTGTAAATATGATGCCTGGTTTTTAACCGTATTTAGCGTGCAGACCCCACTAAATTTCTTGATTGGAATCATGGTATTAATAACAAGGGAGGCAGATTTTTTTTTTTTTTTTTTTCTTATTTGAAATTAACATT
Organism: Chelidonichthys spinosus; assembly: GCA_029853015.1. NCBI lineage: Eukaryota > Metazoa > Chordata > Actinopteri > Perciformes > Triglidae > Chelidonichthys > Chelidonichthys spinosus. Next base: position 16,816,544 of record CM056839.1, on the reverse strand, counting down.
TCCAATCTTTGCATTACATTTTAGAAGCCACGGTGACCGACACGAGTGCTCATAATTTTCCCAAAGACATCCCATAAAACGCTGTTCCTGAAATTACATACTGCTATAAAATCTGGTCGAGCATATGTTAAATCTAGGACTCTGAAAACTACACTGATTTCATATTGGTAAATGTTACTGTTGTGGCGTTGGGTGGCTTATTGTCTGATATATCTTGCTTAGCTTGAAATAAATCAACCACAGCTGAGCAACCTCAGCATCATCTTGATATGACAACCTGTTCATAACCCACCATTGATGCTTCTGTGTTAATGCAATACCGCCTCACAACCACTAGGTGTCCTGCTCTGTATCAACCATAAAATCAACAGTTATGTCTACCGACTTTTGAAATGTTTTGAATACGTGAGTGCAACTTTTTTGATATGAACGGAATCACCATATGCTACCTCGGTGGATAAAAGAAGAGATATCAGCTGAAAGAGTGAGACAACTTAGAGGCGGAAGTGAAATGTACCAAGTGTTTGTGTGTGCAGCACAGCTTTACTTGCCCACGCTTGTCGTAAGTGAGCGCGATTTTACCGGAAGTAAGAATGTCTAAAGACACAAAAAAAATTAAATTATTAACAAATACTGTTTCCGGTTACGTTTTCATGCTTTAAGATGATAGCTTTTGTTTTTTATTCACATTGTGGCGTAGTAAAAGTCATGATTATGATTAATGTTTTATAATATATAATTAAACACACGTAATACTCACAAATGCCGATAGTCTCTCGTGTTTATTATCCCACAAACGCCGTCCGTTTGTGTTCGTTGATTTAAAATGTGCTTTTATTTTGAAGGCAGCACACCGGACGTTGTCACCCCTAATAGCGACCGTTGGCTCAGATTTCCTCCATCGCTTCACTTCGCTCCACCACCACCCACAGGACACTGTCCCAGCCTTGCGGCGGTATAAAGGTAAGAGTTTTTTAAACTCTCGCTAAACTCTTCTCCTAACTCGTGTTTTAGTCGAGTCTCTGGACGTCATCCATGACGTTTAATCACCGAGGTGCTTTGGTGTAACGGAGAAAGTTTTTTGGGGGCTCTTGATAAGGAAGAAACTTAACGAAGGCATTTGTTAACCGTTACCGAAGACAGGACTGTGCATTAGTTATCTTACCGCTGTCGTAGTTTTCAGCAAGTTAGTATTCAACTCTTAATCCTTTTAATTAATCGTTATAAGTTGTTCGGCGGCGGTGAGGCGTGTGGACGCATTCGTTTCCGGGTGCCGAGTCTGAGCCGAACTGCCAGTGTTGGGCCGTTAGGTAACGATCTTTCCTGGCTTTTAATTGTTACACAACACGTCACACAGCGAGCAGACGCTTGACTAGTGAGACAAAAGTGTACAGAAGGGGTGATTTAGTTTGTACTTTAAAAAGGCGTGTGTGACTGTCATGTGGCACATGAGGAACATTTTCTGCCACTTCCTGGATCAAACTCCTCGAATTGGCCTGCAGGGCTCACACCTTAAACGAGGCACCATTTTGGCTTTTTTTCCGTTTTAAAAAGGCTTTCCAAGTTAAATGCACATTAGATACAAGTAGATTTATTATAAGTACCTCGAGTGGACAGTCCCTTTTATGTACTTATGTGTTAAGTTGTATGCTCAGCTGAATGGCTGATAAGTGATTTCACACAAACTGAATCCTCCCCTTCCTTCCTGTTTGTGTGTGTCTGTGTGATTTCCCCCCTCTCTCTCCCTTCTACAATTTAGGGAACTTTCAGATAACACATTTCTGTCACGGCCTTTTCATTTACTTCTTCTCCACCTGAGAACTTTAGCAACCCTGCAGCGCGGCACCGGATGTCTCCATTTTGCAGAAGTGTTTCTCCTGGTTTGAACTTGAATAGGTCCAAAAAACGTATAAATAACTGCAAAAATAATCATTATTTAGCAGCTTCAGCGATGCCCTGACATCAGCTTAGTACATGTTCAAGCAGCTCACGGGAAGAAGTGCCAGGATCAAAGCCACAGACCTGAACTGTAAAATGCTGGAGGCTACACATTGGCTTGTGTTTAGAAAGTGATCCTGTCATTGGCACTGAAACAACAAAAACACTCTAATAAACTACAGTTTGCTTCCAGAAGCCGCTCATAAATGATGACTTCAATGCTCGGAAAGCTTGGTCGTATTTTAAAAAAAAAACTGATTTTTGCATTTTTATTCCCTCGTTGATCAGATTTGCGTGTCCATACCACCTGTAATATCAGGTTGTTTCCATCCCTGGAGGAAACCGTCTTTCTTTCTTCATTGTGAAGAGGCCGTCACCTCCACCGAGGCCGTTGCCCAGGGAGGCAGACCCCAATCTTTGTAATAAGCCCTGACCTTTCAGTTGGCACCTTGGCTGTCCTATTCACTGGCAGCTTCCTGCTGCTGCAAGCAGGGATTTCTCACCGGCTATTTTTAAAGCGTTCTATTTGTTCTTGTTCTTCCTGGGAAAGAGTCATGTTTTGTTTCTTTTTCTTTCACGGCCTCTTTTCTTTGTGATCAGATTAGCCTTCTTTACTGATCAGCGTATGTGAGGGGCATCCTGTAAATGTTATTTTAGTTGTTAAGAGGCTCTTGGGCGAATAGATTTTCACTTAATCAATAACCGCAAGCTTATAACAGGTTTCCTATCCTGTTGCTTGACTTGATCTGCCTCTATTTCTGTTGCAGTTGATTTCCTCTGCATTGCAGCAGCTCTGCCAGAAGCTCTTTGTGTAACACTTCCTTTAAGCTGGTATGCATTGCGCTACACTCGCCTTACTAGGAACTAATATTTTTTCTACTGATAAAACATCTAGCCAGGCTTCTTATGCATTAATATCATTTCAGCATCTCTAAAACATGATAAGGTTGGATTAGTCTCAGGCGGATTTTTACGATGATTTGTGCTGCAGATTCGCACTATGCGGTTTGTCATGCAAAAGGATATGAATCATCTCCTAAAAAGGAAGTTACCAGTAGTTTCATGACAGACAAAAAGGCCTGCTGTTAGTCTGACAAGGAAGACACTCTTTTTTTACCTAAAAAATACTGCTGCAAAGTCACTTTATCATCAGGTGTAAAGACTTACCAGATTCTGTTGTCACAGATAAAAAATCTATTAAATTGTATTAATTTAAAAAATGCATTTGCTGCATTGACGCATTGCTATGTACCAATTTCAACAGCTCCAACTGTTGCAGAATCAGTTATCCAGTATTTATTATTTATAAAGTATTCTTTGAATGGTGTTTCACCTATAACTTTAATTAAAGCATCATTATAAAGTGTAGGGGACAAAAGGGACAAAAGCAAAGGTCTCTGCAACACTTGAGTGTTGCATGAAAGAGACTAAACCAGATCAAAGCAGCCATGGATCTGAATGACATCATCAAAAGGGGATTGAAGCCAAAAGCCAAAGGTCAACTCTCACTTATTTATAGTGAAGCAACTTTCATACCCTTGGAGTTGTCTCTGGTAAATGTGTGATGTGTTCCTAGTAAGGGTAATAAGAGTAATAGTTGTAAGACTTCCCCTTCTCAAATGATCATTAATGTGGTTCTTCTATGCAGAAACGACACGGCTCCTGTTGGGTTCATGGTTTTCTGATGTCTGATTCCTGCTGCGTCGTCACCTTTTGCCTCTTTTTGTTCCTTCTCATGTGTTCCTCCCTGTGAAGACCCCGACCTGTAGCATCCACCGTGTGGTCCACGGCATCAGAGAGCGCTCACAAGAGCACGATTCCCTCGCCCCCTAATCAAACCGGCGTTTACGGCACATGTTTAGTGACTCAAGCAAGAGTTGTGTGCGTACGCAAGCAAAAACCGTGACATTCGTGATCTGATTCCACAGCCTATAAAAGTCAGAGCTTCTACAATTCTTCCCATTGTGAAACTGACGTTATGTAAATGTGGTTTTGGGAAAATCTGTTAATCCCGACATCCCAAACACACACCTCTCCACTTCACGAGGCCTGTTGCGTCCCACAGGGATTCCCTGATCCTCATTGAGCTCGTTGATCTTCAGTAACGTTTGATGACACTAATGACTCCGTCAAAGAGAATCCTCTTGGTGTGACACCTCCACTTTCCTGTCCCTGAATGCCTCATTAGCCGTAATCCCACTTTCTGTAATCTCGCCGCTCGGCGCTGTTGCTAAGGAACGGCCCTAATCTGAAGCCTCGGCTGCTACCAATCCCGGTGTGTTTGTAAAACGGCTGCTCGGTTCCGTCGAGAGCTGCATGGAGCACGGGGTGTGGAGGTTAAGACACTGAGGTGGAGAGGGTCAATGGCCTGTTTGTTTGCATGATCCCATGACCTGTGCGTGATGGAGCCTCATCCCGCATTGTTAGCCAGAAAGACTGTGTGCATCACGATCAGGGTGGTGATGTCATTATTGTTAAATCCAGTTTACTCGGTGCATGGGCCTTTTAATTTGCTGAGTCAACAGGTTCATATTCTGTTATGATGGCGGGGGGGGGGGGGGGGGTGGCTGTGTGCAGATTCCTTCTTAATTTTTATGTTGGTGTTGTTGTTGCTAAATTGATTTATTGGTTGATCTATAAAATGCCTCACATTTTTGTTTTTGATGGCATCCAATCTCAACCATATAACCCAAGAGTGTGAGTGTGTGTGTGTGTGTGTGTGTGTGTGTGTGTGTGTGTGTGTGTGTGTGTGTGTGTGTGTGTGTGTGTGTGTGTGTGTGTGTGTGTGTGTGTGTGTGTGTGTGTGTGTGTGTGTGTGTGTGTGTGTGTGTGTGTGTGTGTGTGTGTGTGTGTGTGTGTGTGTGTGTGTGTGTGTGTGTGTGTGTGTGTGTGTGTGTGAGAAAAACAAACCGTTTGAAAGAATGAAATGACTCCATGGCTGTTTTATCTACTCGTGTTTGTCGTGTTATGGATCAAACATGTTGCCAAAACAAAGGCTCCAATATAATCATAAGAATATAAATAGTGAGAAATCAAATGATGGAAAAATAATAGGCGTTTACATTTAAATATTTCTTGCTCTGTGACGTACAGTAACACACTCTCCTGCCACATCTGCCGTCTTCTCCCAGTTAAGTTTAAATTTTAATGTGACAACAAATTATTCTCTGATTTCGCCATGGTGACCAGTTTCAATGGCGAGTTGCTGGTCGCCAGGTCTCTCTCTCTCCCCCTCCCTGTCTGTCTGTGCAACAAGGAGCCTCTCACTCGACCCCTGTGACCAGAAACACTCACACACAGCTGACCAGCTACTGGCAGAAAAGGAATTTGTGCTTTTACGGGAGCACCGAGGCCCCATTCGATAAACTCTGCCTTCTTAGTTCCTGCTTGGCTAATGCCCAACTGTATATGGCAGTGACAATAGAGCAGAGGAGGGCGTCAGACAGGCGGAGCGACAAACCAGTTTTGTTTGCATCCGTGTGATTTATTGTGGTTCATCAGATTGTAAATATAGTGTTGTTTGTCTCATTTGTTAGCTCCCCTGTGTTGATTTATGACTTTAACTCGCATGCTAGCACTGATTTGCAACAGCAAACGAAACCACACCAACAAACATAAAGAGGTTTATTAAGACCAAGAAGAAGTTTAGTGTAATTTAGTCTTTAATGGGGGAGGAAGTTAGTTTATCACTCGATATCTTCCTCTTTCATTTTGGGTCGTTGTTTTTTCTCGACATAGATCTGTTATTTGACATTTAAGCTTCTGTATTCTTAGGTGTTTTAGCCCTTGAGCGTAACTTCAGGGCGCAGTTAGACTTTTTCTCTTCTGCTGTTTGAAAGCTCCGGTTCCTGTTTGACTGAATTCCCTCAAATACAGGAAGTTGTGTTCTTTCAACATACAAATGTCGAAAATATTTAGGACGAGAAGTTTGAGTGCGGGTTGGGTTGGGTGGAACAAGACCACACAGAATACGTGTTAGAAGAGCGCCGTCGTCCAGCTGCCGCTTGGCTTTTGCAGGTGTTGATCAGTGTGGTATAGCTGTGCCCAGCATATGTGAACCAGATGTTATTTATGGACAACTCTTCTTTTTTTCCCTCCCACTGTATTTTATGAGCAACAGTTGAGTTTTGTTGCACCTCGTGCGTTCTCACAAAAGATGATCTCACTATGTTTGTGTGCTGCTCAGCATCAGCATCCTCTCTTCTAATCAGGAGTGACTGGTGTGGCGGTGCAGCTGGTGTGTATGACCACATTAGTGCTGTGGTTTGAAGGAGAAGCCCGGGGCTCAGATAATCATCAGCTTTGAGACCACCGGGCCTCAGTTGTGGCTCCCTGCTGTGGTCCCAGACTGAGAGACGTGACCCGGCTCTCATCTCTGAGAGTTTGTGTGTTTTAAAGTGTTCTTTCTAAGCGCACACTGGGGTGTTGAATGGAGAAAATGCAATTACACTTCCAAGGTTGTTGTGAACGGTTTATTTTATCTTCTGGCTGTCCAGTGAGCCTGCTGTCTGTGCATAAGGAAGCGATTCACTGTAAAGTATGTCGTCATCTTTAACCTCATAGCTCTGTTGTTGTTGTGAAGTGTCTCAAATGTTTGTCATACCAAGTTAATTGCTCCACTCGACATTATAGATCTATAGGCAGTATCTCTCTAAATATCAGGATGTATAGACGCCAAACAAGCAGTAAGAAGACCGATGTGGTTTATGGTGTTTGTTTCTCGATAAACTGCTTTATGTTACAGCCCCCCAGGTCAAAGTTCACCGAGGTTTCCCTCTGGATAAGTAATCCGTAATAATCATCCAGCAGCCGGATGTCTAATGACCATGTGCCGCCTCGCTCCATGTGCAGGGTCCACTGTTAATTAAAGGAAGTGGTCTGTTATCGTGTGCAGTCCTGCAGTCTGTCCTTTAAGTTCCCTGTTCTCTGACCTCTCCGTTGCCTTTTCTTGCTGTGTTTAGCACACTATGGCAGAACAGGACCCCACACCAGAGCAGCTGGAGGCGCTCGCAGCGGCCAACGAAGAGAGCACCACTTCAGTCAACTACAAACCTCCTGCCCAGAAGAGCTTACAGGAAATCCAGGACCTGGACCAAGACGATGAGAGCCTGCGCAAGTACAAGGAGGCGCTGCTGGGCAAGGCTGCCCAAGTCGCAGGTTAGTGATCCCAGCTCTCAGGATCCTCTAGAACACATGGAACTTCATTACCTGCACTCATTGACGAGCATGCATTTAGATATTTTGGTTTCATCCACCAGTGCAAAAGATGCAAAAACACTTCAAATATGTGATGTGTGTCATAACATTCTCTCCCAGAGCCGGTCACGTTGCTGCTCTGAGTGTTTGCACTGCCCATCGTCAGTTATTTGTTGTGAAAACAGTTCAGTTCCTCAAAGCACTGAAGACTGTTAAAGTGGTTGACATCACATGTTTGAACGGATAGATTTACCATTGAACAGATGGCTGATTTAATGATTTTGTTTATTATAGTATCATTTTATTCAGGCAGACGTTAATTTTAAGGCATTTGAGTGTTATGGTTACACTCTGTATCGTTAAAGAGTACACTTTTTGGATCTTGTATACCTAGAAGTCCAAGTCATTTTAAAATGTATTTTAAAAGTCTTAAATAACACAGCAGCAAGTATGGAAAGCTCTGCCCGGTTCCACCAATAATGATAGTTTGTAAAACGACAAATGAATTGGTCAACCTCTACATTTTCAAACTTTAATGATCTGGAAATTAGAGATTGGATCACTTTCCACATATACAGTATGACTAGATATTCTGTGCATCCAGTTATTCAGTGTTGGACGTTTAGCCAAATTAGGTGGTTGATGAAGAGTAGATTCTCCAACCAGTATCACTAAGTGAGGGGGGGAAATCAGTAAAAACTATTGAATTTGGAAAGAAGCAAATGGAACACTGTTTGTTGTATAAAGTGGAAGAGAGAGGACCTTTCAGTCCCCCGAGGCTCTTCACTATAGTTGTGTGTTTTTGAATTGTCGATGAGTGACCGTGTTCTCCTAACTGTGGATACTCTGACTGTTCTCTCTTAGATCCCAGCGCCCCCAACGTCGAGGTGACACGAATGACTCTGGTTTGTGAATCGGCCCCCCATCCTCTGGTCCTTGACCTGAAGGGTGAGTACAAGCACACATGATCAACACTAAATTGCTTTTTATCGTGAAAATAAATGATTCATAGTTTGATTTTTCTACCTGAATGCATAGATGCCCACTTTTAGGAAGCAGTCTTCCTTTTAGCAAATGCTCTGGAATAATTAGCTCATAGTAACATTAATTAGGAACAGAAATCCCTCCCATCCTTGTGTGCAAATATAGACTTAATGGCATGACTGGTCATTAGTCTGGGAATTAGTAAATGACCTGATTCCTGTCTGCCCTTCCTAATTGGTCACACTAACCTACAGAGCAGAGCTGGGCTCACTCTGCCACCTGGTGGTTAGTATCATTACTACAGGTTGTTCAAAATACAACTTGCCTTTGTTTCGGAGAATGTAATTCCTCTTTCTCTGGTTTAAAACACTTAAAACCCTCTTTAGTTTATTTGTTTTAGACTCTGTAAAAGGTTTGCATGTTTGTTGTCAATAAATATCCTTTGTGAATCTCTTCATGCTGCGTTGCTTTCCCTTCCAGGAGACCTGGACAATTTTAAGAAGAACCCGTTCGTGCTGAAGGAGGGGATTGAGTATAGGATAAAGATCAACTTCAAGGTGAGAGAGTCTTGTCATTGTCGGACCCAGAATTCCTCTCTGATGTCTCTCACTGTGGCAGACATGTTGGTGTTACTGCAGCTGCAATGAGCTATCTTAGTCGTAGGAAACTGTTCAGCAGGATGTGATCTATGTTGCCTTTTGCAGGTCAACAAGGAAATTGTGTCGGGCCTGAAGTACACCCAGCAAACATCCAGGAAAGGAATAAAACGTAAGGCTTCCCTAATTATTTAATAAATCTGTAATTCTATTGGTGGATTATGAAATGTCCTGTAAAGTAGCATCCTTACTTAAGATAATTAGACTGTGGGAAATGTTCTTTTTCACTATCTTTCTATGATTTAGATGATGAGATTAATACTATTCATGTCTATTCAAGCAGCTGGTTAGCTTAGTTTATAGCATATTTCCCATAATGATGAACTATTCCCTTTTAAAAGACCCAAATGAACCTGCTTCCTTGTTGCTTTCAAAGTGGAGGTTGTTAATAAGCAACTTATTAATGACTACATCTCTGTCCAGTTGACAAGTCGGACTACATGGTCGGCAGCTACGGGCCCAGACCAGACGAGGAATACGAGTTCCTCACCACCATGGAGGAGTCGCCCAAAGGCATGATGGCCCGCGGCACCTACACCATCAAGTCCAAGTTCACTGATGACGACAAACACGATCATCTCTCCTGGGATTGGTGCCTCACTATCAAGAAAGACTGGACAGAATAATAGCCCCTCAACGTCCTCCACCGACGTCTTCCTCCTCCCTTCCCTCCCTCTTTCTGTTTCTTGCTGTCATTCCATCATTTCAGTCTGGATTATATGTTGATTTAATCTCTTGCTCTCTCCGTCCATCGACAACCCGCTCAACCCCTCTCCCTTTCCTTTTCTAAATTCCAATCGCGCCATCATTCCTCCCATCGTAGCGCTTTGTACCTGCCCTTTCACTTAAGTATCAAATGGAGAAAGCAAACAATGTGCACACTTGAGATTTTGAGGTTATAGTTTATAAGAACGAGTAGGTAAAAATGACCTGACCGTGTGATTCCCTCTGCCCTTTCTTTTCTTCCCCCTTTTCCCGACTGTTTTGTAAAATGATTACCGTGATCTGCCTTGGAAAGCAGTAGTGCTGTATGTACGTGGCCACTGTACGGTCATTGAGCAATCGTTGCTGGACACAACTCTTGGACACAGCCCTCCTAAAGCCTTTGAGCAGATTATTGTACCGGAGCCTTGGTAAATGATTTGGAATTCAGGCCACTCATGATTTTTTTTTCTCTCTCTCTCAAATGATTAAACCTACGAAGTCTGCTGAGAGAACGGGGGAAGCGTGACCTCTAACCCCTTGTGACCCCCTCGCTCTAGGTGTGGCTGTTCCTCTCCTGATCAGGGTATTTTGGCACATTTTTTTTATCAGCCATGAGGCCTTAACAATAATCCATAGGAAGAAATAGACGACCTAATTGAGCCATTTGCCTTCAGATTATAGTTGCCAGACCATCATGTGAGCTTGTTCTTAACAACCTGCAACACATGGACAGGGACTAGTTGGGACTAAGGACTTTAACAACTTTTATTTCAGGTGTCTCTGTAAAAGCCATTACAGTGTTAATAATTTACATGCTTTTCATTGTAGTACTTGTAGTTCTTTAAATATCTTTTTTTTTTTATTTACAAGAACTGTCAATATGAGTCCAGGTTGTGCTAATGGCTTTGTTTCCTCTCTCGTCCCTGAGGTCATATTACCAGCATGTGCAAGGACTGTTAAAGCGCTCACCTTGTATTCCTCGGTGTAAAACGCTGACTGTGCCTCCGGTCTCTTACAACCCATGTTGCCGCCACTGACTGTCAACATCAGTGAGGTAAAATGTCGTCTGTGATTGACTTCTGAACCAGTGTAGAGACATCGCTCCCCAAGTAGACGTCTTCCTTTTTTTATACACTCCAGATGTATGAGAACTAAGTGTGTTAGCAGAGCGTTCAGCTCTCTTGTCACAGTGGATTGGGCTCGAGTCGGTGTGTGCTACTTGTATTACCAACAATTTACAAATCTTCTGTGTTCGCATTAAAGTGTTCAGACTGGGTCCAAACGTGTCCTGTTTTATTCTGCTTAAGACGGCAAAAAACACAACACGGCTGATGCATTTTTCATTTTAATCGAGAGACAACATTTGGACTGGCTTACTACAAGAACAACTTTGATGGCAGCGCAGCGTAGAGCTGATTATGTCGCGTCTGAAAACCAATCTGAAAGCGTTCATTCCCCTGAGGCTTGTAATGCATGCTGTAAAAACCCCACAGAGGGGACTCATCTCCTTCACTTGAGCTATAATAAACCATGTAAGTAAACAATCGCCATCAAACACTTACGCACACAACACTTTGGCAGCTGTCTTGAGGGATTTTTATCATCCAACAAATTCAAATCACACCGAAAAATCACTGTTGCATGAAGCAACCTGGTCAAATGCTTGTAATTTCTACCTGCTTTTAAAGACTTTATTAAGCACTTAGTGTTTATTAGATGGATGCATGCTCAAATGCTATAAGAAGTTTCAGAGCTAAGTAGTTTTTCTTTTAATCGTTTGCCTTAATTGTTATTTTCCATAAATAAAAAATAAGTTAATTAATTTCTGCAACAGTAAATCTCGATTCCAAATACGACATCACACGCTAGACTGTCCTAGACAGAAACAGAACTCCATTCTCATCATTTGTAAGGTATGGTCACTCAGAAAAAGGCATTTCACATCAACAGTCGTCCATCCATGTAGTGTAATATAACATTTGGCAGTTTCAGGTTCATCAGCGATAAGTATTATGCGTCATTAATCTCATGACTACAGGCATCCACCTTCCATTAGTGGTCGAGTAAGAAGAGAAGCCTGCAAAAACAGCGAGGTAAATTTAAACAATTGTGCGATCACTGTTTTCAGTTGCTCGTGCTCACTTGTTGCTCTTTTTGCTCTTGGAGGAGTTCATGTCACTCTTGGTCTTCTGCAGGCGGGAGAAGATCTCTTTGAACAGGGCCTTGTACTCCGGCGTGTTCTGGCTGAGGCGTTTGTCCACCTGCTCCACCTGCCTGCTGATCCCCTCCAGGGCCTCCGGCGTGGAGGGGGTTTGAGGGGGTGTGGGAGGGGCGGCGGCGGCAACGGCCTCCGATGTCGAAGGCCCCGCGCAGATCATGCTGTACTCCTTCATGGAGGGGTCTCTGGAGACGGGCCGCGAGGTCTGCACCCCAGCGTGGCACAGGCTCTCTTCATGACGCCGGCACTTCCCCAGCAGCCCCTCGTACTTCTCCAGCAGGGCGTGGTACTGCTCGTCCACCTCCCGCAGGATGGACATGCCGCGTTTGCGCACGCCGTTGGCGTGGAGGGCGTAGCTGCCCTGACGCCTGCCTGAGGCGTCGCGGGCCGAGATGGCATTCAGAGCTGTGTCGCTGCAGCTTTTCCTCACCGGGCCTCCCTGCTGCCCCGAGGCGTCTCCTTCACCACCCTCCTCCAGCCCCATGCCCTCCTCCGGGGTGTCCGTCTCAGGGCCGTTGCTGAGCAGCGTCTCTAGGCCGTCTTCCATGCCCCCGATCAGACAAACCCTGGACTTCCTCAGCTGCTGCATCTCCTGGAGCTCAGCCTCAAGCTCCTGAACCCGCAGCTGGCAGCCCTCCGCTCCTAAGAGACGCTGTTCCAGGCGCTCGAACTCCTGCAGCACAGCAGCACACTCCCGCTCGGCGCCCTCCCGCTGGGACCGCTCTGTGGCCACAGCTGAGCGCAGGGAAGCGACGATGTTTCTCAGGCGCTCATTCTCCTCGTCCACTGGCTGCGTCTCTGCCAGGTCCACACTGCCCGGGTTGGCCAACAGGAAACCATCTTCATACCTGATAAAAATAAGTATTGCGTCATTAAGTGAGCTTGATTATAAGCACGATGTGTTAAATACTTCAGAAATCTTAAAATGTGCTGCTGCTAATTGCAATAAACGTATCTGTGAACAAAAGAGCCCTTTTTTACATTCATGCTTCATAAAACAAACGCCTGACAGTCGTGACCTTGGTGCAGTGCAGAGTTCTTTGAGACAGGGGAAGGAGTGCACGGTCTTGCGGCGTTCTTTCTTCTCTCTGCGGACCCTCAGCTCCTCCAGAGTCCGCAGCTCTTCCACCCGAGCTGTCAGGCTGTCCACCTGACCCTGCAGGGTCTCCATGGTGCCCGTCAACCTGTGCAACAAAACACAGTGTTTGTTCAGTGCGTCATAGCTGAGCCAACATACTCCTAAGAATGTGAAGGAGTGTATTTCCAAAGAACAGAGGCAGCCATTGAAATCTTTAAGCACTAAGACCTCTAATATGATTTGTAAACAGTTCAACCCTGATTACAACAAACAGCAAAAATGTTAAGTCCTGTATAGTTGCCCTGTTAGTGGGGATTCTCTGTAAACACACAATTATTGTAACTTACAGCACAAATGTGGAGCTGCTTGATATTTTGTATCAGTATACCAGCCTCTAGTTGGTTTAGCTTGTTTGTCTTCAAGACATCCTTGTTAAAGACCAAGTTACGTAATGATGATGAGAGTAATTATTTTCTCAGACTGAATGATCACCTGTCTATTTTCTGCTGCGAGGTCTTGCTCTCCAGCACCAGTTTCTCGTTGGTGATCTCCAGCTCTCTGGCGGTCACATCCAGCTGTTCATACACCTTTGCATGCTGCTCGTTCATCTCCCTCAGCATTTCCAACTGTTTGGACAGGTACTGCAAGGATGAAACATTGAGGGTTAAAATGAGTTGATCAGTGATTAACTATACCAGGAATACTTGTACCCCAACTGTGGAGCTGCCAGAGGGTATATGTCTTTTTTACATACTGTATACTGTAACATACTTTCGTCTGACTTAATGACACTTTTGTGACTTACAATACTAATAAAAAGTAATGAAAAAAGTTATAGTATATTATATCGAAGAAATTGTGAAAAGTCATATTATATCAAAGAAAGTGATGAAAAAAGTCATTATTTTGAAAAAAAGTGATGAAAAAAGTAACATATTACACCGGAAAAGTGATATTGCATTGAAAAAAAGTGATAAAAATGTTATATTATGTCAAAAATAGTGAAGAAAAAAGTCATATAACGTCGAAACAAGTGGTTAAAAAAGTCATTAAGTCGAAAAAAAAGTGATGGAAAAAAATTATATTACGTCGAAAAAGTGATGGAAAAAAGTAATTCTAAGTCGAAAAAAGTGATGAAAAACGTCATATTACTTTGGGGAAAAAAGTGATGAAAAAAGTCATTCTACATCCAAAAAAGTGATGAAAAAACGAATTTTCTGTCGAAAAAAGTGATGTAAAAAAGTCATTCTACGTTGAAAAAAGTGATGAAAAAACTCATTTTACTTTGGGAAAAAAAGTGATGAAAAAACTCATTTTATGTCGAAAAAAGTGATGTAAAAAAGTCATTCTACGTTGAAAAAACTGATGAAAAAAGTCGTTACTTCGAGAAAAAAGTGATGAAAAAGGTAATTTTACGTCGAAAAAAGTGATGAAAAAAGTAATTTTACGTCAAAAAAAGTAATGAAAAACTAATTTTACGTCAAAAAAAAGTCATGTAAAAGGTCATTTGACGTCTAAAAAAGTGAAGGAAAAAACTCATTTTACGTTGAAAAAAGTTATGTAAAAAAGTAATTCTACGTTGAAAAAAGTGATGAAAAAAGTAATTACTTTGAGAAAAAAGTGACGATAAAGGCAAATGTACGTCGAAAAAAGTGATGAAAAAGTAATTACTTTGAGAAAAAAGTGACGATAAAGGCAAATGTACGTCGAAATAAGTGATGAAAAAGTAATTTTACGTTGAAAAAAGTGGTTAAAAAAGTCATTACGTCGAAAAAAAGTGATGGAAAAAATGATATTACCTCGAAAAAGTGATGGAAAAAAGTCATTCTAAGTCGAAAAAAGTGATGAAAAACGTCATATTACTTTGGGGAAAAAAGTGATGAAAAAAGTCATTCTACATCCAAAAAAGTGATGAAAAAACTCATTTTCTGTCGAAAAAAGTGATGTAAAAAAGTCATTCTACGTTGAAAAAGTGATGAAAAAGGTAATTTTACGTCGAAATAAGTGATGAAAAAAGTAATTTAACATCGAAAAAAGTGATGAAAAAAGTAATTTGACGTCTAAAAAAAGTGAAGGAAAAACGTAATTTTACATCGAAAAAAGTGATGAAAAAAGTAATTTTACGTCGAAAAAAGTGATGAAAAAAGTCATTCTACGTCGAAAAAAGTGATGTAAAAAAGTCATTCTACGTTGAAAAAAGTGATGAAAAAAGTCATTACTTCGAGAAAAAAGTGATGGAAAAAGGTAATTTTACGTTGAAAATAGTGATGAAAAAAGTAATTTTACGTCGAAAAAAGTGATGAAAAAAGTAATTTTACGTCGAAAAAAGTGATGAAAAAGTCATTCTGCGTCGAAAAAAGTGATGAAAAAACTAATTTTACTTTGGAAAAAAAGTGATGAAAAACGTCATTTTACGTCGAAAAAAAAGTCATGTAAAAGGTCATTTGACGTCTAAAAAAAGTGAAGGAAAAAAGTAATTTTACGTCGAAAAAAGTGATGAAAAAAGTCATTCTACGTCCAAAAAAGTGATGAAAAAACTCATTTTACGTCGAAAAAAGTGATGAAACAAGTCATTCTACGTCGAAAAAAGTGATGTAAAAAAGTCATTCTACGTTGAAAAAAGTGATGGAAAAAGTCATTACTTCGAGAAAAAAGTGATGGAAAAAGGTAATTTTACGTTGAAAATAGTGATGAAAAAAGTAATTTTACGTCGAAAAAAGTGATGAAAAAAGTAATTTTACGTCGAAAAAAGTGATGAAAAAGTCATTCTGCGTCGAAAAAAGTGATGAAAAAACTAATTTTACTTTGGAAAAAAAGTGATGAAAAACGTCATTTTACGTCGAAAAAAAAGTCATGTAAAAGGTCATTTGACGTCTAAAAAAAGTGAAGGAAAAAAGTAATTTTACGTCGAAAAAAGTGATGAAAAAAGTCATTCTACGTCCAAAAAAGTGATGAAAAAACTCATTTTACGTCGAAAAAAGTGATGAAACAAGTCATTCTACGTTGA
Source organism: Chelidonichthys spinosus (assembly GCA_029853015.1). Lineage (NCBI taxonomy): Eukaryota > Metazoa > Chordata > Actinopteri > Perciformes > Triglidae > Chelidonichthys > Chelidonichthys spinosus. Next base: position 16,800,762 of record CM056839.1, on the reverse strand, counting down.
AAAAAGTGATGAAAAAAATAATTTTACTTTGGAAAAAAAGTGATGAAAAAAATCATTTTACGTCGAAAAAAGTGATGTAAAAAAGTCATTCTACGTTGAAAAAAGTGATGAAAAAAGTCATTACTTCGTAAAAAGTGATGAAAAAGGCAATTTTACGTTGAAAAAAGTGATGAAAAAAGTAATTTTGCGTCAAAAAAAGTGATGAAAAAACTAATTTTACTTTGGAAAAAAAAGTGATGAAAAACGTCAAAAGTGATGGAAAAAATGATATTACGTCGAAAAAGTGATGGAAAAAAGTCATTCTAAGTCGAAAAAAGTGATGAAAAACGTCATATTACTTTGGGGAAAAAAGTGATGAAAAAAGTCATTCTACATCCAAAAAAGTGATGAAAAAAATCATTTTCTGTCGAAAAAAGTGATGTAAAAAAGTCATTCTACGTTGAAAAAGTGATGAAAAAGGTAATTTTACGTCGAAATAAGTGATGAAAAAAGTAATTTAACATCGAAAAAAGTGATGAAAAAAGTAATTTGACGTCTAAAAAAAGTGAAGGAAAAACGTAATTTTACATCGAAAAAAGTGATGAAAAAAGTAATTTTACGTCGAAAAAAGTGATGAAAAGTCATTCTACGTCGAAAAAAGTGATGTAAAAAAGTCATTCTACGTTGAAAAAAGTGATGAAAAAAGTCATTACTTCGAGAAAAAAGTGATGGAAAAAGGTAATTTTACGTTGAAAATAGTGATGAAAAAAGTAATTTTACGTCGAAAAAAGTGATGAAAAAAGTAATTTTACGTCGAAAAAAGTGATGAAAAAGTCATTCTGCGTCGAAAAAAGTGATGAAAAAACTAATTTTACTTTGGAAAAAAAGTGATGAAAAACGTCATTTTACGTCGAAAAAAAGTCATGTAAAAGGTCATTTGACGTCTAAAAAAAGTGAAGGAAAAAAGTAATTTTACGTCGAAAAAAGTGATGAAAAAAGTCATTCTACGTCCAAAAAAGTGATGAAAAAACTCATTTTACGTCGAAAAAAGTGATGAAACAAGTCATTCTACGTTGAAAAAAGTGATGAAAAAAATAATTTTACTTTGGAAAAAAAGTGATGAAAAAAATCATTTTACGTCGAAAAAAGTGATGTAAAAAAGTCATTCTACGTTGAAAAAAGTGATGAAAAAAGTCATTACTTCGTAAAAAGTGATGAAAAAGGTAATTTTACGTTGAAAAAAGTGATGAAAAAAGTAATTTTACGTCAAAAAAAGTGATGAAAAAACTAATTTTACTTTGGAAAAAAAAGTGATGAAAAACGTCATTTTACGTAAAAAAAAGTCATGTAAAAGGTAATTTGACGTCTAAAAAAAGTGAAGGAAAAAAGTAATTTTACGTCAAAAAAAGTGATGAAAAAAGTCATTTTACTTTGGAAAAAAAGTGATGAAAAAAGTCATTCTACGTCGAAAAAAGTGAAGGAAAAAAGTAATTCTACGTCGAAAAAAGTGATGAAAAAAGTCATTCTACGTCCAAAAAAGTGATGAAAAAACTCATTTTACGTCGAAAAAAGTGACGTCAAAAAGTCATTCTACGTTGAAAAAAGTGATGAAAAAACTAATTTTACTTTGGAAAAAAAGTGATGAAAAAAATCATTTTACGTCGAAAAAAGTGATGTAAAAAAGTCATTCTACGTTGAAAAAAGTGATGAAAAAACTCATTACTTCGTAAAAAGTGATGGAAAAAGGTAATTTTACGTTGAAAAAAGTGATGAAAAAAGTAATTTTACGTCGAAAAAAGTGATGAAAAAAGTAATTTTACTTTGGAAAAAAAGTGATGAAAAACGTCATTTTACATAAAAAAAAGTCATGTAAAAGGTCATTTGACGTCTAAAAAAAGTGAAGGAAAAAAGTAATTTTACGTCGAAAAAAGTGATGAAAAAAGTAATTCTACGTTGAAAAAGGTGATGAAAAAAGTAATTCTACGTTGAAAAAAGTGATGAAAAACGTCATATTACTTTGGAAAAAAAGTGATGAAAAAAGTAATTCTACGTCGAAAAAAGTGATGAAAAAAGTAATTTTACTTCGAAAAAAGTGATGAAAAACGTCATATATTACTTTGGAAAAAAAGTGATGAAAAAAGTCATTCTACGTCGAAAAAAGTGATGAAAAAATTCATTTTACATCGAAAAAAGTGATGAAAAAAGTCATTTGACGTCTAAAAAAAGTGAAGGAAAAAAGTAATTTTACGTCGAAAAAAGTGAAGGAAAAAAGTAATTTTACATCCAAAAAAGTGATGAAAAAACTCATTTTACGTTGAAAAAAGTGATGTAAAAAAGTCATTCTTCGTTGAAAAAAGTGATGAAAAAAGTAATTACTTCGAGAAAAAAGTGACGATAAAGGCAATTGTACGTCGAAAAAAGTGATGAAAAAGTAATTTTACGTTGAAAAAAGTGACGTAAAAAAGTCATTCTACGTTGAAAAAAGTGATGAAAAAAGTCATTACTTTGAGAAAAAAGTGATGAAAGAGGTAATTTTACGTCGAAAAAAGTGATGAAAAAAGTCATTTTACGTCGAAAAAAGTGATGAAAAAAGTAATTTGAGGTAAAAAAAAAAGTGAAGGAAAAAAGTAATTTTACGTAGAAAAAAGTGATGAAAAAAGTCATTTTACTTCGAAAAAAGTGATGAAAAACGTCATATTACTTTGGAAAGAAATGATGAAAAAAGTCATTCTACGTCGAAAAAAGTGATGAAATAAGTAATTTTACTTCGAAAAAAGTGATGAAAAACGTCATATATTACTTTGGAAAAAAAGTGATGAAAAAAGTCATTCTACGTCGAAAAAAGTGATGAAAAAATTCATTTTACATCGAAAAAAGTGATGAAAAAAGTCATTTTACGTTGAAAAAAGTGATGAAAAAAGTAATTGTACGTCGAAAAAAGTGATGAATAAAGTAATTTGAAGTCTAAAAAAAGTGAAGGAAAAAAAGTCATATATTACGTCAAAAAAAGGGATGAAAAGGTCATATATTACATTGAAAAAAGTGATGAAAAAAGTCATATTATGTTGAAAAAAGTGAAGGAAAAAGTAATATATTATGTCGAAAAAAGTGAAGGAAAAAGTCATAAACATAACTTAAACATAAACATACTAGCTAACTTTTTTTTAACTTACCTGCAAATAATAAACATTTTCAAAATGTTTAGACATACTACATTATGACCATTGTTTTTCTCTAATCTACAATGATATTTTATGACTTTTGTAGAGCTTCAAAAACACTTTCAACAAACTATGACTTTTTATACACACACACTATTCAAACACTCCTCCTTGCTGTTTTGAAACCACACTGCTCTAGCAGAGCTACCATCTGTGGGACGAGCATACCTCGATCTCCTGTACTTGCTCCTCATTGTTGATGTACATCTGTTGTAAGGAGTCCTCCAGCTCCTTGTTGCGTTCCAGGAGGGTCTTGCCAAGCTCGGCTGCCAAGTGCAGGTCTGGAAGGAGCCAAGAAAGAAGGACAGACATAAACCGGAGTTCACCGCTCAGTGTACGACATCTTCTTCTTGATGTCGCCAGGATCAGATTGGACATGTGGTTTAAGAGAAGCTCAGGAGGATCAGTCTGCCTTAAATTGAAAATTAATCCAAGATGCATAACATCCTATTTTTTTCTGGTCTGTTTCTCTCTTAATATGCATTCATAAAATATCAGAAACACATTTGCAGGAATGGACTTTTGCTCTTCATATTTTTACTATTAACACGCTTCCATCATGTGGAACCAAAGACACCTTAAAACAGCTTAAAGCATCTCCACACAACACCAGAGAATGATGGCCGTGCAGATGTAATAGACACTAACCAGGGGGGTCTGGGGCACTGATAACACCCTCAGAAGCATCTTCACAGTAGCTGGGATTTTACAACACAGCTGAAGCATACATTATTCATCTCCTCTGCTGAAAGAAAGAAGCCGAGCTAGACCGAGTCTAAGGAGGAGGAGGAGGAGGAGGAGAAACCTGCTGGCTCTGCATTCTGGGAGCCCATACCAACACGGCACTGGAGGAGTGGAAAGATGGGCAGGACACAGGGAGCCATTGACACCCATTACTGGGCATGAATACAGTGTTTCACCACCACAGTGTTGGGTGTGAGCGATGACAGGAACACACACACACACACACACACAAGATCATATGTGATCTACTGTGACAGTGTGCAGCTGGGTTCCCGTTGTTTTATCTAGTTCACTTAACAAGCATCAGCCGCTCACATGCCTGCGTTGTTACATTTCCCTCCGACATAATGACTTCCTGTTTCAACAAGAACTGATAACAGAACACTGGTCTGAACCAACGAGTGATAATGAGCTGAGTGAGAGTGAGAGTGAGAGCGAGGAGGGAGCACAGCGAGCCTTCACCTCCTCCTCCCCCCGTCCCCGGGGGGTCCGACTCAGTCTCAGTGCTGTTTCTGCTCCTGAGGGAGCCGACACGTGCCGAGTCCTACTTATGTAATTTAAGAATCGTGCTCTGAGATGAGAGGAGCGAGAAGAAGGCTGCGACGAGGAATCACCACATAACGCCGGAATACCATCTGATGCTGCCATGCAACTTCATCACCACACCGCCACCACGTCATCCGTTTACCAGATCATGATGAACACAGGGGGGTGGGGGGTCACCGAGACTCAGGGGCAGCCGTGTTGCATAACAGCAGCATTTCTGGGGCAAAGTCTTTGCCCGACTTTGAGCGCCATGACTGATGCCGGGCGCTCCAAGCCTCCAATCTGACCCCAAAGCTCTGAATCTCTGATCCCCGACTAAGGAGGTCTAGTCTGGGGCCCCCCCCTAATCAGATCAGCCAAGGGGCTTAATTACTTGACATGCTGAATAACGCCGAGATGATGCGACACACACACACACACACACACAGCAGAAACCACCTGCTCTCTGACTGTGTACAACGCGATGATGAGACACAAAGCTGCTTTAGATCTCTGGGTCAGCAGGTAATTAGGGGATGGGGGTGATGCTGAGGCCGGCGCTGCAGAGGAAACACATGAAACCGCTTCAAATGTGCTTCCTTTCCAGGGGTTTGATGACATCACATTGTGCATCAGTGACGAGGCGAGCACAACACTTGAGAGATGATCCTGATTTCTGCCTTTGCTTTTCCTCCACGTTCATTTAAGGTCACAGAAAATAATAAAATCTCCAGCATCCAATGACTTTTCTGCATTTATCCCCACTGTAAATGATGTCACTACCTCAACCACAGTGATTTCACATCCCTGTATGAGGGGAGTGCTGGGAAGGGAAGACAACATTCAGTCAGACAGCAGGAGACGTCACTGACGAGATCGAGATAATTGGCAGAAGGAGGAGAGATCGTGCTTTAAATGTGGTTTACAGCGGATGCAACCTCCTTCCTGCTTCCCATCCATCCACCCTCCATCCATGTATGATACAAGCCGAGGCAGGACGCCAGTGATGGTGTATGGACCATTGTTACACCCCCACCACACACACACACACATACAAACCCACAAAAAGACAGGGGGATTCGGGTCTCACCTTGCTCCAGGTCCCGCTGGTCGTACCACGGCTCCTCTTCCTCCGTGACAAACTCCTCCATCCTGCCTGCACGGAGCATCGATGCGGACCAACTTCTTCGTCTTCGCCGGCGACGTGATCTGCTAATTCACGGGGCTGCTCGAGCGGAAGTGACAACAAACAACAGCGAGGCGCGCGCGCGCGTGCGCGGCGCCCGCCCCACGCGCGTAACCCCGAGAGACAAATTACTTAAAGACACAATCGCACCTGCTCCCTGCTGCAGAAACGAGCCGGACCACGTGACCCCGCGGTCCACACCTGCAGACCTGAAATAAAGAGTCTGAACGGCAGCAGCTCGGGAGCCACAGTGTTCCTGCTGTCGGTGTTTGATGGGCGGCGAGGCCCCTGCAGAAAGAGCGCCGCACAGTGGATGAATGCTGCCTCTGCTGCGTTCACATGCTGCTCGGAAAGTGGGAATTTAAAATCTTATTTATTTGTTTTACTGCGTTTGAATCCTTATTTGACTCCATCGTCACTGAATGGTAATCAACTTAAAACCTGCCACGTTTATTTAATGTGTTATCATTATTAGAGTCAATTTGATGGATTGTGAGGACATAAAGACGTATTCTATTCTACTGTTCCATCAATACCATCATTATCAAGAGGCGTGTTTAACAGGGGCCAACCTTCCTTCACTCATTCATTTAGTCTTTAAATGTGTTAAATCAGATATCATAACACTGCCACGTTTTTATCATTAAATAAAATCATATTTTGATATTTTCCTCTCCATTGTCTGAACGCTAGGACATGAATGTCCTAAATTACAAGGGGCACGTGAAGGCAGCCTAACTGTAGGTGACGTCATCGTCTATTTAACAGCGGTCCCCGGCACTGACGTCTCTCACTCTCACCCCCCTATAGCTCCCATTTGTGTTCATGAATCAACACACATTGGCTGTGCTCAGTCCTACTCAGCAAAGAGATTTTATTATGATGTAAACATTTACTGCGTCCATCAGAGCTCCCAGTACTCTGACCCCCTCTCACAGCCGACAGGCACGATAACTAAGGAACATTTCCCTCACTGGAAATCACATCGCTCAAAAGAAAAGAAGGAACATTCTACTTGAGAGGTTTAACTGAAAATAAAACTGAATTTAGTTCATCTATAAATAAAAAAACAGACAAGACAGTATCACATCATACAGTTCCTACCATTGTTGTCCATTTACTTTGTTCTGCTTTCCAGCAGCCAAATATGTAGCAGCAGTAAAAAAAAAAGATATTTATCAGGCATATTTGACTGCGTTTCCACAACGTCACTCCCACAGTGTGTTTCCAGTCTTGTTCGTGGCTCTATGGATGAAAATGCCTGCTGTCGACATTCAGCCTCCCATTCATTTCAGCTCAGTATGAAATTCAACTTGCAGAGATTTAGGTGCACATCGACTCCAACAAAAAAGGAAAGTGCAGTAGCACACACATCCCATACAACAAACAGATACACACTTTTCAGGTAATAGCTGAAGCGGATAAACAACTCATCATATCAGTATGCACGCAGTTCTACTTCTGCTCTCTCTCGAGCTGCAACACCCCACATGTTATTGCTTAATTATTGATATAAGCTACTGCAGCAGCAACAAGCTTGAAGAAAAGCAGAACTCTAGCAGCAAATCGACCATGAAGCTGGTCGGCAGGCGTCTGTGGTGAAGCCTGAGGTCAGTGGGACGACACAAGCTGAGGCACTGACAAAAGAGGAAGGGCATCACCCTTACAAAGGCTACTTTTTCCCCACTGTCCATCACTCCTTGTTCTCTGTGGTTTTACAGCTGTTTGGTCTCTTCAGGTGCTTCCAGTCCGCCTCGCTCTCACAGCGCTGGACTTTGCTGAAGAACTTCTTTATGAGAGCTTTGGCTTCCATTTTCACTGTGGACACACATAAGCATTAGAGAGGAGGCCGTCGCGTGCAGCAGAGCACAGGTTTGACATTATTTACCCCTCGCTTACCTTGGCCCTTCCCTCGACTCCGCCCCTCTGCAAGAAGGTGAGATAAGTAGCGGGCGAAGGACTTAAACAACTCCTGCAAATGCAAGAAAACATCAGCTGAGAACGTACGTCATTCCACACTGCTTTTTTTTTATGCAAACATGAAGTGGTCTCTCACCTTGGTGGCAAACTTTCCCTTCGTGTAAAAGGGGTCCAGGTAGCGGACCACGACGTCGGCCGTCTCCTTCAGGGTGATTGGCTTGGGTGGCTCGTTGACGGGGAGCAGGGCCCTCTCCTGCACATCGGGGTTAAAGGTGACTCTTCTGTCCGCGGGCCGTCGCCGCTTCGACGGAGGAGACGACCCTCTGTGGGCTTTTATATCATCGGTCACCTGGACACACAAGCGCACCATCAGTGGCTGAGGGGGAGATTCATCTCAGGATTAGTGGGAATCAGACGCTTACCGCTTCTGTTGGAGGAGGTTCAGCTTCTTCCTCTGGTTGGTTTGGTCTGTTGGAGCGGAAAAAATAATGTTAAGAGACTTTTCCTGTTAACATTTTACTTAAATGGTGCATTTAGGGTGTCTTACTCTGTATCTGCATCTTTCGATGCGTCCTGATCCATCTCCATCTCCAGGGTCTCTGTTTGATGCATCTCCTCCTCTCCATCATCAGGTATGACTATTACTTTATCGTGATTTTCTTCTTGGATCACGTCCAGAGTCTCCACAGGACTGACCTCTGCTTCTTCCACAGTCTCAGGTGAGTGTTCCTGTTGCCGCTTGCCTTCCTGAGCGACCTCCACTGTGGTGTGCGTTAACGTGGCATCGAGTCCCGTCGGCGTCTCCGCCTCCTCCTGCTTCCTCTCCGTCGTTTCTTTCTTCGCAAAATACTGGGCAATGTTGTGGGAGCTCTTTGCCGCTTCCGCTAGCTTCTGCTGCTTTTTGCTCGCGGCTCTGCCCGCCTTAATCGGGCTGTTCAGGGAGGAGGCGACTGCACTCGCTCTGGCTCTGATGGACGGGACTACAGCTGAAGATGCATCTGCGTCCGTCTCTCCAGAGCGTCCTGAGCCGTCGGCATAAAATCCACCGCTCTCCGTCCCCTTGTTTGACACAGAGTCCAACGTGGAGGTCTTCAGCAGATCCTTAGCAGTCAGGAAGGGGTTGGATGATCCCCTCAGGCCTGCTCCTACTCTCTTACGCTTCATCTGGAGGAATAATACATTTGTTGTTCTCAATACTCAACACGAAACACGCTGAAGCAAGTGTGCAGTACAGTGGATCTTACTGAGTAGATCTCAGATGCCGATGTGAACCCCTGCAGCTCCTCGGAGAAGGAGGAGGAAGAAGAGGAGGGTGCCTCCTCTTTCAGTTTTGACTCGTTGTCACTGCCGCTGTCAGTCTTGCCAACTTCTCCCTTTTCTTTAGGTGCCGTTTTCTTCATCTCCGACACCTTTAACAAAAGATACGGGTTAGGACGTGATCTCACGGTGCGCTGCCGACGGCGCTGCAACAGTCAGCGGCTACCTTCTTTAGGACGGCAGCTTTGTACAGGTTGGAGGACTTGCTGCTCTTGAAGACCTCATGTTCGATATCCCTCGCTAAAGACAAGGTGTCACTGCAGAGAGAAGACATGAACAACATTATGGAGCGGCTGTGGAGGAAGACATTTAGAAAATTCACAATGTATATGAGGGATTTTTGAAGCATGTCTTTACTTGAATGCATCTTCTGCCCCCTGGTGGCCATATACTGCTTCCTGCAAGAGGCACAGGCAGTGCTCTCTGGCCTGAAAAAGAAAATATATATATAGATAGATATTGGTCATTAAACTCTTGGTTGATCAAAGCTTAAAGTCTTTTTTAAATCTAGTATAAAGACACAATTTGATAGAAACCATCTTCACTACATCTACTGCAGTCCCAGTCTTTTTTTTTTTTTACATCAATGCTGTTCATGTTGCTCAGTTGAAACATCATCTCTTCACATCGAGTCCCTGCATTCCTGGAGACGTGTTAATGACTGCAGCAGGTATGAGGAATGTGTGTGTGCAGCGTACCTTCACAGTAAGCCTGGGGATCCTCTGACTGCTGGCCTCTCTGAGCGGACAGTCAGCATCTACACAGCAGGACACAGCACTTATACAACCGTACAGAGGCCTGGATGTTCACTGAATGATATGATCTATATTTACCTGGGGCAACAAAGTTTTCCTGCTGAACGTCAGCTGCCTAAAAGAAACATAAGCACAGACAGAAGTTACTTCCAATCAAACAATGCAGAGAAGTGCTGATACATAAAATGTCCAATATAAAGTCAAATAAGTGACCCTACCCCTCTGAAACTGGGTAGTTGCGCCCCTGCCCTAACCCTAAGCCAAACCCCCTAAGCCTAAGCCGAACCCCCTAACACTTTGTCAACACAGTGGCTTTAAAAGTGAGCAATTTCCTCATTAAACCAGAACAGCAGCTGAATCATCTTGAATCATTTACTATTCCAATTCCAATAATGAAGTTACACAGCGGGAGAAAAGTACGCTGTTTATATTAAATATATATATATATTTAAAGCTCATTCGTGAACTAAATCTAAGTGTCCTGAAAAAGACATTGCAAAACCACTTTATTTTTGGAAAAACAACAAAGTAGCACAACACAACATGAAATGAGTTAAAAAAAAAAAAAAAAAAAAAACCTGCTCCAGTGATGATCGGGTCGATAATAAAATACTTGCCGATATTAAATATTTAAAAAAATATATATATTTCCACTTTACAGAATAACAGAATGATCAACATTCTTCACACGGTCCTATTTTCTGTCTTAAAGTTGTAAATAAAACTCTGAGTGGCATCAGGGTGATGATAGCATCGTTTCCATGACGACACCACCTAATCTCTTATTCCTTGTTTATGTTGTTTTGTACTGTTTTTACGTTTTTCTTGCTTCTATTGATGTTGTGTTGTAAAACTGGATAAGCTCCACTTGGACCTGCTGGCAAATAGTTTTACTTCGCCAATTCCACTGAACATTTGGAAGCGATTTACCACAATGTTCACTTCCAGGGGCCTCAGGAGCCCCCGCCTTCCTGCTGCCAACAGCTGGCCAACAGATGCACAAAAACACAACACAAACACCACATGGATTTGTTTTCTATTATATAAAATCTACTTTTTTTTGTGAGTTTGTGTGCCGTGATTATGATGATTCACCTTCCGCATGCTCATCTGCTTCTTGAAGAGGTCTGAAAACTGCTTTTGCCTCTGCGTGTTATCTTCTTCATCGCTACCGCCACCGCCACCGCCGCCGCCTCCACCCTCGTCATCAAACCTGCAAGGTGCGACGCCACTGTCAATCTACAGGTTCGCCAAACAGCAAATCCAAGTGCAACAAAAAGGTCACTAAAGATGCCCTGCCTTTCAAAGCCGTAGCCCTTCCTGCCTCCTTCGTAAAGGTCCGGCTGGAACCCGAACGGTCCGGTGGGCCCTTGGCTCCGGGCTTGGATCTTGGTGCTCAGGGACGACGCCCTCTCCAGCTGGGCGCGCACAGCTTTGGGGTTACGGCAGAAGTCGCAGGCGCCGGCACAGTTTGGCGTCTTGTCCCCAAAGAACTTGGAGATGGTGGCATGGCGACAACTGGTGGAAAGATTGGAGATAGTGATAGTGATGGAGCTGCAAATTAAATATGGTTGTGTTGTCACCTTATATTTTTAGAAATTCAGATACTATGCAGTAAAACATCAGCTTAAAAAATGTTAGATTAAAGAATAAAATCTTTACTACAGTAACCAATTATTAGTAGTTTCTGTCTTTTCAAAACACAAATGACTAATTAATTGCTGCCCCTATTGTTCATAATGTCTTTATATTCTATATATGTTTACGACTGACCAAAGGTGGAGAGTTGGAAGCCAATTTCTTAAAAAAAATGTATCAAAGGCAATATTCAAACAGCCCCACGTTGTTTACAGACGAAGAGTCTGCATTTACAAGGTCAAGCCTGATGATGTTGAGCACACAGACCCTCTAGTGCATAATTGATCTATTAGCTATTGTGTAACCATCACACAGTACTATGATCAATGTTTCTGTTCTATGAGTCAAACACGGCTCCCTTTTGTCTGACAATCACAGAGCTATTCGTTTTAGTATTGTTGTACAAGAACCCGTTAGAGCAAATCAAATCTTGGTTTGGATTGTTTTTTCAAAATTCAAATTCAAAATGTATTTTTTTAAGAAAAACAGCTCACGGTTCTCTAACAGATCCAGTATTATGCAACAGCCAATATTCACACAAGAGCCACTTCAACAACATGCCTCCAACTACCATGCTGGAAATGGGAACGCTGTTTCAGCTGCCATGAAAGAGAGGGGAGGAGGTGGGGAAAGGCAGAGCGGCGACACAAAGACTCTGTGAGCAACAGTCACTCCCAGGGAGGACTGCCAGACAGAAAACAGCCTCGGAGGCAGCAAACTAAAGTAAAGCACACGGCCGATAACCAGTCTGCTACCAAACAAAAAAAAAAGGGGAAGAAGAGAAGAAGCAAGAAAGCTTGAGGACCAAAGAAGAGACGGATAAACAGCATGGAGGGGATTTGTTTTTCTGCATGTTATCTCACTTTTTCCCCGCTCCACATGCAGAGTATCATCAGCACCTGAGGACTTATCCCTCCTAACCTTAATCTCAAGCTGCCCGCTGATCTCCGTCTGCAACGACCAACCAACACTCGGCAGGAAACTCCATGTCATGTTCATCACTGTCTCCTCCTCATCAGCCGCTCCGCTCACTTCTGGTTTTGTAATCTTTGCCAGTGTGGGCTGGGCTGAGCGTGTGAAAACAACCACGGAGACGTTTCGCAGGTAAGCGGCCTTTCGTTGTGAGCGTGTCTGCGTCCGAGAATCAGCCAGAAGAATGTGGAGAATGTGTTTGATTTGTTGGCCGCAAATAGAAACTGTTAAAGTTAAACTAGCAGCAGGCATTTTAACAGCAGGATGTTTTCTCACTTTTTGATAGCTCTAACGGGGAAATGGCCTGTATCATTCAAAGTCATCGGCCACACCAGTTAACTAGCGAGAAAACTTCCTTAAGTGATAACAGCCTCTAGTTTGATATCTGCATGTTAAAGCTGCAGTCATCTGCAGGTTGTTACTCTAGGTATGCAGGATAACATTCCTTTGATGATGGTTATAATATTCAGTTTGTGGAGTCAGCTTTGTGGTTGTTTACTGGCCCTGACTGGTGTAAGTAGGGCACATCGGAGAAAATAAATTACAGTGAATTACAGTCATACAAAACAGACTATTTTTTTTTTGCAGTCGGCAAGCTGAGCTTAACCGTGCTAACGGGACAACGGAGAACAGGTAGCATAACTCGGTCCAAAGTTGAGCTCACCAATTCAATTATTACACTACAAAAAACTACTTTTTATAGTGGGTTATGTGAAGGACCAGTTGCCAAGCAACCGGCGGAGCCTCCAAGAAGTTTCTGGTCCCAGCCAAGAAATAATCAGACCCTTAAACACTTTTAAAATAGATTTTTTTTTTTTTAACACCTCGGTTTTTGTGACAGTTATGAGATATAATGTGTTCGTGAGCTTCAGAGGAGCTGGGAGGCGGATTTTGCTAGGTTTGGGACAGAGATGTCCTCGCCGTTTCCCCAATTTACCGTCTTTGTGCTAAGCTATATTCTATGATACAGTATTATGTTTTGTAAAGCAATCCAATAGAGCAAAACCAGCAAAGAGCTGTCACACCCAACGGCATTTACTCTACTTTACACAGTCAAGTAAATCACGTATAACTTGACACTTGGGATGCCACATATTAAAATGACTAATGAACGTCTGTAAACATGAAACACAATGAAACGGGTGCCAGGAGAGTCTTCTGTTCAACAGCTGAACAGCTTCCTCTGTGGTGTAATTTTACAGGAAACCTAACGATGGTAAACATGTTGGTGAACAGCACCCTGAACCACCGGCACCAACCCCCGTATCGTTATCCTGGCACACAGACTCACACACAACCTGCCAGTGTGAGCCTCCCACCTCCTCTCAAAAAAGGGAAGCTGCAGATTGAGAAACCATTAAGCAGCACGTTGTCATGTCTGCAGATAAAAAGCTGAAAGTGAGGTGCTCGTGTCAACACGCCGGCCGTGCCGTCTTACCCGCTCAGGATGTCTGTAACCAGCAACGGCAGCTACATCCTGATAACCGAGCAAACAAAAGAGACACTGTGTAAACCAAATCCAATGACCTTTACGCTATAAACGCTTCCACCTCACTAGGATGGATGCCAAAGAGGAGACGCTGAACATCCTGAACAAGATCTGGGTCAAGCTGCAGGGTCTGCCAAACGCCAGCCCGATAGAGCTGGGAGCTTTCTTCGTCATCTTAACCTTCATCTGTGAGTCTCCTCTCTCCGTCACTCATCTCTGTGTTGTTTACTGAAAGTCAGCGGGTCATCGTGCTGTTTTTATTTGCTCTCCTGCAGTGGTGGTCCTGCTCATGACAGTGCTGACCTGTCTGACCTGCTGCTGCTGCTGCCGCCGCAAGACGAAGGCGAGGGGTTCAAACATTTGAGCAAATGGGCGCCGGGCATGGAAAAACAGGACACGGTGCAAAAGACAGGCTTTCTCTGCAAGAGTGAATGGTAAATGGCCTTTCTAGACCCTCTAAAATGCTGCACGTCCACATTCACCCACTCACACACCGACGGCACGGCCTCCAGGAGTCATTTGAGGCTCTGTTTTTTCCCTCAAGGACCAAACCGCCGGCCGTCTGATTAAAACATTACCCGCTCTCCCTCTGAGTCACGGCCAAATTAAAAACTCCTCCAGAGTCACATGCTTGTTAGACATTCAAGACATTTCAGTGAGCGTTCAGCGGCACTAGAGGAGCCCAACCCTTGAACAACACGACGGCTGACAAACACAGGGAAGGATGTCCTGACCGGCAGCCAAACACACCTGCTAAAGCTGCAGGTTTTCTGGAGAAGCGACATTCCTTGGAGAATCCCTGCCTTTTACAAAGCAACACACAAACTTCTGACCTTATGGGGCAAATACATGAAATATGAGCTATAACAATATGTAGGATAATTTTATTTTTTTAAACTTGCACAGTGAGAGATAAAGCTAAAATGTTTTTCTTAAAACATACCTATGTGTCATTCTTAAGGAACGAGAATTAGCAGCCAGGCTCACACCTAACCTGTTTGGTTTGATTTAAACAAACGCAGGTCCGTCTGCCTGGTTGGTACAGTTTATTCGGGATGGTGGGAAAGATGTCAATAAACCCTGTTGTGGACCAAACAACCAAACAGACTCTGTCCGCTTCCAGGCGGTTCATTCGTGGTGTGAGAGCAACCAAACCAAACACAGGATTTAACGATAACATGTGACAGCAGCAATCTTATAATTAATCCCTATATATCCATGTATACAACCTATTTATACGACGTATGCATGTCAGCCTGGGTATTTTCCCAAATTAATAGGTCAATAGCTGCTAAAACTGCTGCTGTGCTTCTATGCGACTCTTTGTACTTTGTCAGTTAAAAAAAATGTAACAACAAATGAACCACAGATTTAGTTATTTACGGTCTTTCTAATGTAAAAATACATTTTCAAACCTGAAAGTTTTCCATGACAAACTTCACAACAAAAGCATGAAAACAGTATCCAGTCTGCCCTCTGCTGGACACAAACTGAAGTGGACTAGGGTTTCATTTTGAAAGGCACTGCATGCATGTAATGACAGCTATATATATTTGTATAAAACTGCATATTATATCATGTGCAGATATTATGTAATCATGTGAAATAAAGAGAAAGTGACCTGCATGCATGTGTGCACTGAACGCTTTACTTACGCCTCTTGAGCACAGTACGACACCATGGCATCAAAGTCTGTTATGGCCGACTTGTCGCTCTCCTTGGCAGAGCCACGTTTTTCCTGGAGACGAGTTTACAAAATATTCAGCCTGAGTTTCATAAGAGCTCTTTACGTTTTTGAGTTCCCTGGTATTGTGCTGACCTGCTTGCGGGCGGCCTCCTTTCTGATGAGGAAGTTAAGTTGCTCCTTATCTTTCGGGGAGTAGTATGTGCGACAGGTGGAGGGCAGTCCGTCTCTCCCAGCTCGCCCAGACTCTTGGTAATAACTGGCCAGGGATTTAGCGAGGTTCCAATGAGCTACAAACCTGCAGAATTAAGGAACATCAGCACATGCAAACTTCAATTCTGCAGCCAATAAAAAGAATGACACATGAAAAGCAGATTGCCTCACCTGACAGTGGCCTTGTCCACTCCCATACCGAAGCTGATGGTGGCGACGATAACCAGCACCTTCCCTTCCATCCACTCATTCTGGGCCTCTGTGCGATCGCCTGCATTCAGACCTGCGGTAGAAACGCAGAAAACAAGCCTCTGAGCCCAAACCTCTGCATTTGTGTTCTCTAATTCTACAACTACATGGAGGAAAAACAGTCTAACCTGCATGATACGGTTTGGCCAAGACTCCGAGCTTGGTCAGCTGGTGAGCCACTGTTTCACAGCCTTCCCTGGTCCGACAGTACACAATCCCACAACCCTGTTCATGAATATTACATGCAGTAGGTTAAAGAAACCACGGCTCTAATTCTCAACTTCAAGGAGAAAATATGTTGGCTCAATATATCATATATATCGATGTTTGAGAGTTTAGAATGATATCGCAGCACACATACCATGAACAAACGTTTCAACGGATCTTCAAGCTTGGTTTTCATGCACTAAAAACATGCAGACTGTGTCAACCACGAAAGGAGAGGCTCAGATAACAACACACACAGAGGGAAAACGACTTCTGATCAGGTAGAAGTTACTCCACTACATCTTTACATAGCAACTAGTTGTTTGCTGCTATATTCATGCTCCGAGTGTCGTATACCGCTCTTTTAAATACATCTTTTGATTTTTGTTGCATGTAAGAACACTCAGAGCAACATAACACGCAGTGTGAAAACTTTAGGTTAATCAATGCTTTTCTATTCAGGTATTTCTATCCTTTCAAGTGAGCAGTTTGTCTACCTCTCTACTGTCATTTCAGTGCTGGAACCTGATGTTTTTCTTCTTTCCTTCAACAATAATAATAATTCAACAGAGATAAACCCGTATAATTCCAACAACAAATGTATTATTTACATATAAAATAGTTTCTGCCCCATAAGATGAGTGACCCTTGACCATTAAACAAAAAGAGGGCTCTCAATACTTTCAGAGGCCATTATTGTGCCCTCTGAAGTTTCAAACTGTGTTTGTCAGACTATAGTATGTTCAGCTGATATTTCCAGCAGCTAAACCGAGACTTATCTTCTATTTCTACGGTGAAGTTTTAAGAATATGCTAAAGAAACATGCATGTGTATTCCATCTTGTGATGAGGTGATAATTGTGCACTGAAACAGGAAGCTGCTCCTGTATTAAATCTGCACACATTTTGATATCAAGCTTCCAATTCATTTTGTCCCCTTCACACAAAATTTAAAAATAGAGTCGTCCTGTCGGCCCTCTGACTGTACCCAATCAATCTTTTGTGTCATTAGACTCCCCATTGTGAACGGTGGTGTTAATGTGAATAGAAAGATGAATGAGGGCTTGCAAGAGAAAAGGAGCAGTTCCACTCCAATAATCCCAACCTGTCCTTGAGAGCCGCTGTCCAGTGCCAGTGCCTTCTGAATGAAGGCGTAGAGGTGGAGGTAGGGGTTTGGCAGCAGCTCCCTGAAGATCACATCATAGTGCAAGTTACTGCGGAAGACGGGGGAGACGAAGGACAGAGTCGAGTGCAGCCTCAGGGACTGAACGATGTCCTCCTGCACGGTCTTGGGCGCTGTCGCGGTGAGGGCCACACAGGGGACCCCCGGCATGCGACCACGCAGCGCTCCCAGTTTGAGGTAGTCTGGCCTGAAATCGTGTCCCCACTGGGAGACGCAGTGGGCCTCGTCCACGGCCAGGTAGGACACCAGGCTGCGGGAGCACAGGTCTGTCAGGCAGGGCTGGAACGAGGCAGAGGCCACCATCTCCGGGGTGATGTAGAGCAGCTTCAGCTTGGGGCTGCTGCTCCCCAAGTCAGCCAGGATCAGACGGCGCTCGCCTACTGGGAGCTTGGAGTTGATGGAGCAGGCGGGGATGTTCAGAGCCCTCAGGTGGTCCACCTGGTCCTGGGGAGAAAGGGGAAAGAGCAGCTTTAAACACACCGTGGAGACGCTTGCATTGGAGCAGTCCAACCGGGACAGAGACTGACCTGGATGAGGGCGATTAGCGGGGATATAACCAGAGTAATCCCCCCGGCCATGACCGCAGGGAGCTGGTAGCAGAGGGACTTCCCTGCTCCGGTGGGCATGCACACGAACACGTCCCGGTCACCTGCAGGGAAGACAACACCAGTCACACACACACACGTTCACCGCCAGAGACACAAACTGAAATCAAAAGACAAACGCGAATGCTAGGAGCGAGCTAACGTCTGCTAACTGGCACCGACGTAAACCTTAAAAACAGCAGATAAAAGCGGTGTTCGCCGAACAAACCTTTGACCACCGCTTTGACGACATCTTCCTGCAGTTTAGACCGAAAGTTGTCGAACCCGAAGTGGGCTTTCAAAGCCTGTTTTAAAGTTGTTGGCATCGTTTAACTCTCTGTCAAGAAGTCATATAAAAACCTGTCCTGGTGCCGTCGCACGCTGATGACGTCATTGCGGCCGCGAAAAAAGAACAATCAAAATGCAAATACCGTTTTTTGTGTGTTTTTTTTATTGTGTTGAGTGATTCCATGTTGTTGCTGCTTGTAATATTTTTTTATTTTATTTACTTTTTTTAATGTTTGTATCATTATGGTGGAGGTGCCGCGTGCGCTTATTATTTTCGCAACGGTTTGTGATTGGTCGAGCCGGTACACCGCCTTTCAGCTGATGGACACGCTGGATGTCCAAAAGAGTATGGACGCATAAAATAAAAATAAAAGCATCAAAATAAAAACAAAATCAACTAAAAGTTAAAGAAGTCACTGTGCAGAATGGTCCATTTCAGAATAATGTATATTATATTATTATATTACAATAATGTATGCATTCATGTGTGTATGTTGCAGCTTGCAAAAGTCGTGCTAATTCTCATCACTTAATATATTATGGGATGGCTTGCTAATTTCCTTCATGTATTAATAATCTTATCATCTATAATAATACATCATATTGTTGATTAATCTGCAAAGCAATGAGTAACTAAGGTTATAATCCATATGTAGTGGAGTAAAAAGTATAATATTTCTTCTATGATGTCTAAATAAATGTGTCTAAATGTCTGAAGTTCTAATAAACAGACCAAAAAGGTAAGACATAGATTTGGTTTATTTATCATTCACAGAAATGCATTCTTACTTCAGGGTTAATATTGCACAATACATACTATAGGTTCCCTTTCAAATATATGAAAATACATTATGTGTGAGCAAAGAGTAGCACTGTAACTCTATAAGTGAGCAAGTGGTTGCAACGATCACGTTAAAGCAGCAGCAGCATAGAGAGTGGTCACATAGTGGAGCTATTCAATAGCACGATGATGGTCTTTAACATCAGGGTATCTGATTTCCTCCAGTGATTATTATATAACCGTTTGGTTTATATTATTATGACATCTACTGACTTTTAAAGGAAGAGGTGCCAGGAGAAAACTCAACCCCAGAGGCAAGGCGTGGGGCAGAGACATTGGTTCTTAGCTGCCGGAGCCTTGATCACCAGATCCTTGATGATCTCTACCGTGCCAAACAAGGGGAAGAGCTTCTCGTCAAAGCTCTCGTTGTAGGTGTAAATATGGAAGTGTTTGTCCACGTCATAGAAAGACAGCTGGCCGTGGTTGTAGTCGAGGTAGATGCCCACCTTGCGGGGGATGAGGCCGGGCGGCAGGGCGGTGAACGGCACCGTCAGAGCCTTCAGCTCGGTGCCCCTCTCCAGCCGCAGGCTCAGGTAACCCGTGTCTGTGTTCAGAGACTTGAAGCCTTTCCTCAGGGCCGACTCTTTGACCACTCCCAGCCTCCAGTCCCGCTCACCCACCTCCACCTCCCAGTAGTGGCGGCCGGAGCCGAAGCCCTCCATCCCGACGGCACACCACCAGCCGTCGAAGCGCTGGTGGAAGTTGGGAACGTCCTTCCTCTCGAAGCCACAACGCATCCTCTTCTCGTCGTTGGAGATGAGCAGATCAGGGTTGGCTGAGTCCAGGTCAAGGGTCACCTCCACTGGAGAGAGAAATGGTTTGAATTGCCAGACAGATTCAGTAAAGATTATACAGACATATTATTTGATAAAAAATGTTGTACCTGCAGCATCTGAGATCCAATCCCAAACTGCAAAAAGAGGGGGGTTTAGTCACAGGAGTGTAACTGCAACGTTTAATAATTAAACAGAACTGGAGCTGTGTTGTCAGTAGAGGTCAGTAGACATACAGTATTAAAGGACCAAACAGGGATACATATGGTTTTAAATGCCTGCTGATAGACAGTGTATCACTCACCTGGTTGAGGGATGTAGGATACTGCACCTGTGTGGAGATAGTAACTCATCAGAAAGACAATTTCTCCAGATTTACAACAACATTCAACTTCAGTTTGGATTTACAGACCAATCTTCTGGGTCTTCTGCTTCCACTGGAGCCACTGCTGCGGGATGGTGTCCTGCAAGAGCACACCACGAAGGTTTGGATTACCCCTGCACAATAAACACCAGGAGTCAAGCAGACAGGGTGATTTATTACACAGGTCACTACCTTATCTGGACGCTGCACCATTAAAGTCCAAAAGACCAGCTCCATAGCAGTCAGCAGATTGGGCACGAGTCCCCAGCGCCAGGCCGACTGCAGGTCCTCCAGAACCTTTGCCACAGGTTCCCCAGGCCACACGCTTTGCTGCAAGACGATCAATATGAATATAAATGTGTGTAGTGAGTAAACAGAGAGAGGTGAGCAGGAAATGTAAGTGGTGTCGTCGACCTTCCCACCTCAGGCTGAGCTCTCAGGTCCTTGATCCAGTTGAGGATCACGGTCTTGGCCTGCAGCAGGTCCTGCTCATTAATGGCGTCAGGCTGTTTGACCTCATCCATCTCGGGCCAGCCATCCGTCTGCATGGGCCTCTTCTGCACACAGAAACACCGAGATATAGTCAACACTGCGGTCTCCCTCTGGAAGTGGATGATTTCCTCCGATAAGCACCTTGCTCTCTAACACGGCGGCCCACTGCAGGATGAAGACCCTGCAGAGAGACGTTGGCCAGGTGTCGTCAAGGTCCCAGATGTGCTCCAGGACCGCTGACCTCTGCAGAGGTGACAGACGAGAGATCAATGTATCTACTGGTCCATCGTGTGTGATCATAAAGACAAAACCGCTTCTGGTTTCATGAGGGATTCTTTACCTGGCACACTCGGCTTAAATCTGAAGCCAGGTCCACAACAAACAGCTGATCCTCATCCAGATGCTCCCTCTTCGCATTTTTCGCTGTCCTCTGTGATTCCTGCGAGAGAATATTACATTTAAAGGAATTTCTGTTTAGAAAAGGAAGAGTTTATTGGATGTAATTACTGCTTTGCAGGCGTCTTAGAGAGTAATAAAATCAAAGGAGGGAGTCGGTCTAATCAAAATGCACATCGTGGCTCTCTTGCTGTCAGCAGAATAAAAGGCCGCCCTCCCTTCCAGACTCTCACTGAAGCTGTCTTGTTGAATTAGATCAGTCGCTTGGTATTAAAACAAGTGACTTTGAGTATCAAGGTGACCCAGAAACACAGGTTTAACATTAAACACACAATGTTAGGATTGGAGTGATTTTTATTCATTTATTTTTGAGAGAGATTACCTTTATCTTGGCTGTAAACTTCTTAGCCGGCTCCACCATGAAGTGAAAACACTGCATCATCTTGGCTGGTCGGTTATACGGGTCCTACAGCGAATAAACACAAAAACATAAATTCATGTATTTACCAGGAAAAGCTCCGCTCTGTGTTCTTGTTCAACAGCCTGAATGCTGCAGGTTACATGGTTTCATCTGAGACTGAAGTACTGTCCTTTTTTGAGATACTTTTACTTTCCATTTTAGAGTATTTTATATTCTTCTCATCCATACATGTCAGAGGGAAATATTGTACTATCATGTGTATTTATTTGACACTTGTGTACTTCTTCCCCCACTGATCTGTCTTCCTCGTCATCGTGTGTTGAAGTGGAACATTCCTAATATTTACTCTCAAAACAGCTGTAAATCTGAACACATGATCGTCCCTTAACAGCTGAGTCGGATCACAACAGCTTATTAACAGCGTCCTCAGCAACATGTAGGTAGATAAAAGAAGTCTGGTGTGACATGAGGTCTGACGGGAGGCCAGAACACACAGGCCACCATGACGTGGAGCAGAACGGAGCAATCAGAGCAGGCAGTCTGAAACGTGACTGGCCCTGAGTGCGTCCTTGGTCGTCTCTCACTCTCTCTTTTCTCCGTCTCCTCACTCACTTTCTCTCCATCGCCATCTGCAGAGAGATGCCAGAGCTCGCTCGGTCTGGGTCTCGTTGGCACTGAAGCCATTGGGACAACCGGATTAAACAGGTTTCTATGCCAGCCCAGACTGAGGATGATGAGTGCAGTGGCATAAATAAACCTGTACTTGCACGTCACCCACACCCATTTAATTCTAAGGAACTAGTGTTTATCTATAGTGTCATTAAACAGAACCAACAGCAAGTCTGGTCTGGCTATGAATGAATAAGTTAAGCAGCTTAATTATTAAAAAAGAATGTTTGCAGCTCAGTTGAGCTCCACAGAGACCTCTGGCATTATTATATGAAGTACTTATATTATATGATTATACTATATGAAGAGTATATGATTAATATGTTGTGTTTCAATACATGCAGTCATGATGACATATTCACTACATTTATTTGAATAAATAAGTGGAAGATATTGGAATTGCAGACTGAAATCAAGCCGCAGGGCGCGTGAAAACGAGACGCTCCCGTTAATGAATAAGTCGTGGGAAAACATGACCACGCAGTTTTTTGCAGCGAGAGAGCGACCCAGTTAAAGAGAGGCCGACTGATGACTGCGCATGAAGTAAACACACACACACACACACACACACACACACACACACACACATATCCCGCGTGACTTTGCGGCAAATCTGGATTCCAACTGTAGTTCACGTCGATAAATGATTCATCTGGAGCTGTGCGTGCAGACTTGCATCGTTCTGCTGGTAATGTCATATAACTGCAGTGCGGCCGTCCTGCACAACAACAGCACGCGCACAGGACGCACGAGCCTACCTTATCGTTCCCTCGGAGGTTGAAACAAGTTTTCTTCTTCTGTGGTCTTAAAAGCGAGCAGCCGTCCGCGTCGGGAGGAGGAAGAGTTCGGACTGTCTGCTGCTGCAGCGTCTGACCTTGTTTACATGTCAGACTGACGCTCGGCTGCTCGGGCACCTTCGGGTTTCTCCGTCAGTGACGAACGAGGTCCTCCGGTGGGCAGAGCGCGCGGCCATGTTTGTGAGGTGACGCTGTTACTGACGCAGATTCAGCGTTCACAGTGATTTCTGGATGAAAACAAAGTCTTATCCTTATATAAGATTTAATAATTTAAATTTAAGTCTATATACCACAAAATACGACATAATCTAGATTTTTATACCTGAAGAACAGTTATAATTATAATTTCTATGCAGGACTTTGTTGAATTTTGAATATGCTATATTTCTACTTTAATTATGTATGGTGAGGTATGATGGTATTTTAAATTCAAGCCTGATTCATATTCACAGCAACATCAACTTGCTGCCCTCCTCTGGCTCAATGATCATACAGCTGTTATGTGAAATATCAATAACAGGAAATACTGTAGGTCTGCTTATTTCTCATCAAAAAGATGGGCTCATATAATCACTGCTTGTGTGATTAAATGAGGCTGAAACAGTCAAAAGTATTAGGATTTTCATACAAGATAAAAAAACAAAACCTCTTTCAGTAGGTTCAAAACATTTTAAATTGATAACGATGCCAGATAAGAAAAGGAACACAACGTCTGCAGGCTATGCAACTCGTGTTGAATTAGGCTGAATTACCAAACAGAGACATCTTTGTCTTTTTCAAAGGGGAAGTGACACTATTCCGCCTGCAGGCTCAGCGGGCTGTGGACCTCGACTGGGCTTTCCACACAAATGACCCCTTTTATCTTTAAACACGGCCATATAACCGATGTTGGTACGGAGATAGAAACAAGCAAACAACCTGCTCACAACAGGCTTTTCTTGTTCTGCTTAATATTTTAATAGTATTCCTTGCTATGAGTACTGCGTCTGTTTGCAACTGCTTATCTTTATACGCTTGTTAAATATCCATAATGTGCTATTGCTGTGTAATAAATAGAAGTATTTATGACATTTGTCTTCCGAAACGCTTCTTTAATAAATACAGTACATGACAATGTGCAGGACAAACATTTGGTCGTGTACATGAAAGGTTGCAGAGAATAACGATGATAAAGAATAAAAAACTAAGCAGGTCTCGACAAGGTTCCTGGTATTGTCTTCATTTCATACTCACTTCTTGAAACCTTTTGGAGAACAGCACAAACAAATCAATGTTTCTATATTAAAATTAAAATAAAAATGGTAGAAAAAACAACATTATAATGATATATGTCTTATTATAACTTCATGGAAGGCAGTCACATTAGGACCTTATTTAATTCCCCCTCTCACAGGCTGAGCCACATGCTGCACGGCGGGACGGCATCCGTCTCAGCAGGGGAAACAAATAGGTCTCTGATAACCGGAAGGCAGTGCGATAAAAGAGTGTTCACTGACAGTATCATCAACAGAGTAAATAGTGGTTTTCCCGTTGTGGTATTTTGTTGTCCACAACTTTCCTCTTGGAGGTGTACCAGCCACCTCAGTAAATGTTTACATCCAGTGATTCGCTGTCGAAATCCATGAGCATGGTTAAGTACAGTAAGAGTTTTTAACGTTTAAATGTACTGAAACCAGAGCTGACCTCCTCCGTGGTTGCTCCTTCACCAGCTGCAACATAAACTCCATCTCCAGGTATCTGATCCAGTCTTGTTAGAGTTTATAATGTGTCACGTTGGTTACTTCGTCTGTACATAAAGCTATCACGTGTACTTGTCATTCATCAGACCGCCTGCTCAGGAATCACACGGGAAGAACCGAGCTGTTGCTACCAGAGTGGACTGGGTGAGGTGAGTCGGCTCCTGTGTTGGTGTAGATGCTCTGAGGAGGGGACGGGTCCAGGCTGGATGAGAGGATGTTGTACGGCAGCTCCACAGACTGGCGGATGCTCTCTTCATATGTTGGAGGAGGCTGCAGGAAACGCAGAAATACAGATACGTTTCAGGAAACCACCACTTTATTAGGAACAGCACAACCGTTCTGCTGTGATGCCTATAGTGTTGACACTATCGTGATGTTAATTCAGTTATGTGTTGTAGCATTGAGGTTTGATTCAACGTTATAAGCAGGCTACCATTATCAGAACAATACAAACATTCAGGCTCCCTCGTGTGGCTCAAAGGTGTACTGCAGGTATAAATGTTAAATAAATGACTATGGAGGTAGCAGGTATACTGGAAGAAACAGTATACCTGTCAGGGTGATAACCGCAAAATTGTTCAGGACAGTTTTGTTCTTCCCAGGCTGAAAGTGTTAGTTTGGAAAACATCCTGGGGTCTGATATCCATCCCTAAAAATAAGTGGAACATGTTTGTATTTACACTTCTACCATTAATCTCCACATCGGCCACCTGGAACAGATTTTTCTCCAATGCATTATCTTTCTGATCAGGCAGATTCACTCTCGCCAACTGGGTCTTCTTATCTTTTAATTGCTTGGGGACCCTCAGGGGACTAGAGCAACTCTACAACCTTGCCCTCTCTGTGACACACACACACACACACACACACACACATCACACCACAAAGTTTTACTACTGCCTCGAGCCCCAGGACAGACGGGGAAATATTAAATGGCCATCAGTTGAACTCTAGTTGGACGGGGGGTGAGACTTCAGTGATTGGTGATGGGTTGACTGGAAAGTACCGTGTGTGTGTGTGTGTGTGTGTGTGTGTGAGAGAGAGAGAGAGAGAGAGAGAGAGAGAGATGAGAGATGGGCAGCTTAATTAAGGAAAAAAGGGGAGGTCAAAGAAGAAGAAAAAAACAGTGGAAGACAAGAGCACAAAGCTGCATTCCCGTGCCCTGTTTGCACTCAGGATGCAGGCTTTAATTGTGTTTGATGTGCCTTTTTCTCATTACCTTGTTTGCTCAAGCGTGCGCGAGTCAAAAGCTCAGCGAAAGATCAACACGGCAAAACCTTGAAACGCGGCCGCCAGCACGATTCTGCAGCGAGCAGGAGATGAGCTGATAACGCATCCTGTTTACTGCACTCTGAATGCAGTTTAATCTTTGAACAAGCTCTTGTTACAATATTGTATGACAGCATGGTCATAATAGAAAGCTTCTGCTTCTGCCTACTGTTATCTGCATTCATTGTGAAACTACACACGAGGGGCCTCCATAATATTATGCGTTTATGTGAGTTTTGGATTCTTTGAAGCTGGGAAAAGGAGTTCTTTCTCCTCTCTGTTCCCAGGCTCACCAACAGCACCTGATATACTTCATTGTCGAAGCATTTGTGACTGTATCAAGTGCTGTGACAGAGGCCTAATCCCTAATTTAGCCTACCTCAGTCACAATGGGTCCATTGAGGCCGAAGCGGTCTGCGATCATCATGTGGATCTGCCTCTGGCGGTCCTTCTTTCGGACGCTCTCGTAGGAGGGGAGCCTCGGGAGGGGGGCCTCCAGTGTGGGGAGGCTGTAGCTGGAGGGCAGGCCGACGTAGAACAGCTGACCTGCCTGCTGAGACACACACAGGGTCAAACACAGAGGGACACTTACGAGGGACAGGAAACAGAAGCTTTTATGCGCTGCCGATTTGTTGGCCGCTGAAACCCACTTTAAAGCTGCAGTCGTTAAAATCCACCTCAGAGGTGGGTGCTACCGATCTACCCGGAGCAGAGTGTATTGTACAGTATGCATCACAGTGTGTCTCTATCTGCTGCAACAGAACACACACTCATGCTTTGAGTGGCTGATAGCAGACGATGAAGCTGCACTACTGGGCTCTCTCACCGGACTGTTGTTGTCGTCCAGGATGTGAGTCTGCTCCAGACAAGGAGATCCCACCAGTGTCTGTCTGCTGCTGTAGTACTGAGGAGGAGAAACCTGTAAAAACAAGCAGTAATGACTGGAGTAAGTGTGTCTTACAAAGCAGCGCCTGAGTTATCCATTACGTGCATTTATCAGGTTACATGTTAACTATGGATCCTGCTGCAATTAGTCAAACATCCACTCCTTGCCTTGCCTTTTGACCAATGTTCATGCCTTGTTTAATCACTGTAGCCACTGGCTGGTTTAGCGATACCATAAATTATCTAATCAATAAGACGACCACCCTCCAATTTCCGTGCCTCCTCCCAGTCCCACCCACTCTAAAACGAGACCTGTCAGAGTCTCACTGTATGAGGTGCAATCCTGAAAAAAAGACTGCCAAGGAAACTAGGTAATTGCCTCGAGTCTAAATGAGTCCCCCTTTGTGTGGAGAACAATGTGATGTCCCACTGTGTCATCAGTGTCCCGAGGCAACAAACCACACCGTGTGGTCTTTCACTGTCTCTCTCTTCCCCTTGTAACTGCAGCGAGTAAGTCTTAACGAGCGCACTCCACTACACATTATGGCCTCGTCGGCCATTTGGGCCGACATAACAACAAAGTCGATGCGTGACCTGAGTGGGATCTAAATCGAGCGTGGGGAGAAGAGATGTGAGGGCAATCTTCGCTGCCACAACCGAGGAGTGTTCCCTCTGACTTGCAGGCAACAAACGTGGCATCTCAGTACGGAAAAACGTGATTTAACTATCTGATTTATCATTTTCCCAGGCCAGTTAATTCAAACAATGACATCACTCACACTTAAGAGTGACGCACTCTTACGACCTTTGCCATAACCCTCACATCATGTCAGAGAGAGAGAGACGACACTAAAAAGGTGATGTCAAAGGTCACTTTCCACTCACTGGTTTGTACTTTTAAGAATAAAAAAAAAAGTCCTCAAGAAAGAGAAAAAAAGAGAGACTTGTCCTTTTGTGTCCTGCCATTGATTCAGCCAGTGTGAAAAAGCACAACCGTGTAAAATCAGTGTTGAAGTCGGGGGAGGACCCCGGCGGCAGCGTGTCTTTTTTACCGCCGCAACCTAAAGGAGATCCATTGTCCCCCTTGTGTCCCCAACACCCACAGTGGGGTCGGCCCGCCATTCATGGTGCAAACTGAAGCAGGGAAAGGTATGCGACGATGAAGTTGAAGACATGAAATGTCCCAACGGGAACACAATGGAAGCGTTTGTTTGTGCGTTTCATTCGTGGAATGACTAACCTTAATTTTCTGTCTCCTTATAATAAGAATACCAACAAAAAAATGTAAGAATGTGTTTCAAGAAAAAAACAAATGACCATGAGTTTATTAAGTATCCCATTATGATGGAAAATCAACTCTGAAACTACAATATGGGTGCAGACTCTTTAACTGTCCTGTCCTGACTGTTAAAGTACTCTTATCAGCCACATGGTGTACAGATACAGCTGTAACTAAGTCCACTTTGTACAAGGGGAAACGCTCTGTTAGTTCCTTAAACAGGACTTCTCCATTAAAACCACAGACGAACAGAGCTTCCTGTCTGTGGAAGGGGGAGGTATATGAGGTGAATCTCTGCAGTCCAAAGATAACGCTCAAACTTCTCTCCTGGGACTCGCAGAGGGGAGACACGAGTCAGGCAGAGGAAGCTGAGAGAATGGGTATCCAAGGAGAAGTAACCTCTGTGTTTACATTTCCCCTTTTCACCCCATTCTGCAACATCGCCTGCAGCTTTATTCAGGCAGTTATCTGGAGTAGAAAGAGAGATTTGTGATGAGGTTGTTTCGCTTCACCGGCTATGCCGATGTTAGCAACAAAAGCTGGTTTGCAGTGATTTAATCACGGCATCAATATGCGTGGTCAGTGCTAATTCTGTCAAATTCCATTAGAGTTAGTGTGGTAGGTATTTCTGGGAGGCAGCTAATTCACTGAGGCGACTCCGTGGCCTGACAATGATCATATCCAGTTTATTGTGGTCCTTTTTCCCACAGCCATGCAAATTGAATGTGACACTTTGTAATGGCGTGACGCCGAGTGCACATGGTGTCTTTGAGCCGGGGGGTCCTCCCTCTCTCCAGCGTGACCTGCTCGACCAAAACTGAACGTATCAGCCACCATAAACAAACACTTTTTGTTTTTGTCCTTACCATATCTGCATGTGGCCCCTGATAGGAGCGCAGTTTGCAGCACTGGAAATCCTTGCGGTAAATAACGGACAGCAGCACCACGATAACCACAAAGAAGACCAGAGAGGAAACTGTTGGGAAAGCAGGAGAGACGGAAATGTGCGTTAATCACTGTGAAACAGACAGACACGTTGTAAAATAACACTTTTGTCCTTTTAACAGTTCCAGTCTGTGAATTGGGTTAGAAAGCTGATTCACTTGTTTGATTGACAGTCTGTCTCTGCTATTTAAAAACTTAAAAGGTGTAATTTCCCTCCTTTGCTCTCGCTGTCTATCAAAAACTATGACAGCTGGAAAAGAATAGACCAACCTTGTTATTAACTGTAATTATGGTTTCAAGTTTTAAGAGCAATATGTGACAATCAAATTAGCTGCTATCTATAAAAGGAAGCGGTGTAGTGCAAGCCTTATCACAATGCTGCAGTGTGTGAGAGCAAATATCCAGGAAGCAGGAAAGTTATCAATCACTCTCCGAGACAGTTTCTCAAAATCTACTTTCTTTAGAATATTGTTTGACAGTTTAAAGGTTTTACTTACAGGATGCAGCGACCACAGTGAGCTGGTCCGACGTCAGCTGTGAGGAGGGGATGGTTGGATTTGCAGTTGTGGACATTTCTTCTGTGTAAACTGTTCCCTTCAGAAATTCTCCTGAACTCATCAGGCTCCACACGAAGGCTTTCATCTTGTCAGAGACGAAACACACTTGGCTCGGCTCCGTCGCTCGTCTCCATGGTCCGCTCGGTCCCGGGTCTGTGTGTGACAGCACGCGCTTCTTCGCAAGTGGGATCAAACTCGGTTAAACAAGCCAGAGCGCGCGCGTGAAGCTCGTGAAGCTCGTAAAGTCACACCGACGCCCTCTCCCAGCCGCGTGACGTCGCTCTGGCTCTGCGCTGGACGCCTGCAGCGCGCAGCCGCCACCAAGGCCAGCAGATTTATTACACAGGCCCCCCACAACACCGAAACAACATGTCTCATCGCCAACAGTCCAAGGTATGCTCAAAGACGGGACGAGCGCTGCTTCCTCCGCCTTCCAGACCAGCAGATTAACACAGCGGATGCCTGAGCTGGAGACCCGTTACCCCGGAGACCGGGGGGGTCCCGTCCTCAGATGATTTCTAGACAAAGAGCCAAAACGCAGCATCAGTATTCATGGACGGGGACCAAGAAAAACTTCGTTCTACTTCGGACTACTTTTAAATGATTGCATTGTAATATATTATAATGACATTAGGCTTATTTTACAATCGCCTGTAGTGAAGCACTGATACTAAAACAACGATACTAACAATAACAAAACTACATAGA
This sequence comes from Chelidonichthys spinosus, assembly GCA_029853015.1. Lineage (NCBI taxonomy): Eukaryota > Metazoa > Chordata > Actinopteri > Perciformes > Triglidae > Chelidonichthys > Chelidonichthys spinosus. The sequence goes on along the minus strand of CM056839.1, from coordinate 16,770,474 downwards.
CATAACTAATAAGCCTACAGATCGAGTTTGATCTTGATTTATGCTGGCCAAGCTGGATTTATTAAGATGAATTGATATAGGCCTATCTTAATATATGCAGCCTGCGCTTTCAATGCAGAGAGAAAAACACGTGACATGGTGGAATGGATCATTTTAGTGTGATTTGCACATTATTTGACTTTAATCCGAGCTTTCTGAATTAGATCAAAAGGTTAATAAGTACTAAATTATAGACCAAAGGCAGCAGGGTGAAGGAGGTCAACTATAACTTAAGCTGGAGGCTACTTCAACAAAACGATCAGGCCTAAAAGCGTTAGTGGTATGGTCACATAATGTATTTTAGATCTAAATAGAGATGTCCTCCATGGGAATGTGCTATAATAAAAATAAACCAATGATACCATGTTCTGCTGCATGTAGAAGGAAGCATGAAATATATGACAAGAAATCTCACAATAGATTGTTTTGTGTACCAAAGTATGAGGTGACCCCTGAAGGGTTAAATAGTTGGGCTGTACACCTGGTCCTGCCAGGAGCGGGTCTGGGAGTTTCCCCACAACCTCCATTTTTTTTTCTTTAAACAATGTTGTTTAGTTAAAAAAACACACATAAAAATATCTAAACCCAACCGGTGATTAGAAGTTTGGAGATACACGTTGCTGTAACCCGAGGCTGGCGAGCGCCTCCGCGTGCGCGCGCAGTTCAAAATGCACCCTGCACGCGCTCCTCGCCTATAACTGGAGAGTCGGAAAAATGGTGGCCAGCGACAGAGTACAGAAGCTGCTCCGACGGTACAAACTAGCGATCGCCGCCGCGTTAACTATCCTCCTGGTCCAGGGACTCGTGGTATGGAGTCTGAGGAGTCTGGAGGAGGGCGAGGCAGAGGTGAGTCAAGCTCTCCCCGATTTTGTCGTTCATTCGCTTGGGTTTTAATTGTAGAGCTAACCGCTAACTTAGCGTAACGTTAGCTCGCCGTGTGTTATGATACAGTTAACGTTAGCCGATGCTAGCTAAGTTAGCAGATGGGGAACAGCGCCGCTCAGGAACATTTCACGTTACAAACAAACCGGCCCCGTCTCGTCTGTCCGTCACCGACCACGGCAACAGACCGGCACACTTCACCGTGCTACATGTTCATAACCGTGTAATTACCGCCACTCGTTACACGGTCGTTAACTTGTTGTAAGAAGCCGCAGAGGTCCTCACACTGGCCGCCGCCACTGACCTTACATCTACTTTGGTATTTAAACGTGACGTGCCGAGAGGCGAAACTAACATTACGCATCTACGAGTCATCTGCGAAGTGATGCAACTTTATGAGAAACACGTGAAAGGGTTCCGTTATGATTCACCGATCATAAACACACATCAATATGAGCTGAAACGCCCTATTTGACGTCCTCCGAGATGTATTTAACATCTGTTCTTCTGTTTGTGTTTATATCTACCAGAGGGCTTTTTTTTTTCTCTGCTCTGTTTCTTGTGACCTTCACTGAGCTTTGAATCACACACACACACACACTATAGGGAGTATAGCCCAGGGATAAAAGGCTCAAGTTGCCTCCACTTCATAGCACTGAAACAATTAATCTAACATCCACCAAGTGTAGTGTGGGAAGCTTATCTCTTGAGTTTCTCTCTCACACACCTGGAGCTCTCTACCCCGAGGCACCGCCCCCCCCTACATAAGGTAAAATGAGTTTGTTAACAGATGTGACCCATGGAGGACCATGGACGTCGCAGGAATGCAAGTTGAAACCTCAGTTTAGAACCGTGGCGTCTCCCTCATCGTGACGTGACAAGCACAGACTCACTGTGTATGTTCCTCCTGACGCAGAGAGATTGCAGATCTGTGGAGGACAGAAGTTTTGACAGAAAAAGAGGAAGAGAAGGATAATGGTCTGATGTTAGTAACCTTTGTCCATCTAGACAATGATGTGGACCAATTCAATCAACTGTGAGCTAAAGTGTAAACACAAACCTAATTCTTAGTAAGTGCCTGTCTGATCATTTGCCATTCATTTCTACAAGGGAAGCCAGTTGCCAGCCTACATGAAGTAATCCATTTCCTTTCCACATTGTGATGGGAAGTGTGACATGTCTTTCACCATATTGCAGTTGCAATACTCTGGCTTCAATCTCCTGTTTGCATTATGAGCCTCAGGCCTTTCTGCTACCTCTCCTGTCTGCATTCAGGCTTAAACATGCTTCAGCGAAATCTCTGCAGGGGTCTGTGTTTAACCGTAGCTCACCTAGGACTGTAAAGACGGACACGCCTGTAAAATCTCAACACAACATCAAAACAAACTGTGAAATCTCTTAATATGATTAACAATCTGATTTACACTTTAATCAACACTTTAAAGTTGACAACAGGTCCGATTCATTCTGGCTTCAGTAACGTGACACTGCTGCTCAGTGCACGTGTCTGCCTGACACGCATCTATGTTGGTTGACATCTTTGCAAATGTCAGCGCATTGCATCTTTGCGTGTTGGACTCGCAGACGCAGAAACAAATTTCATGCTTAAGAATGCACATTTAGCTTCGCTTCGCCGCTGAACTGCATGCTTAGTCGGTTGCCAATATGGGCAACATGAGTGGCTGGATTCCTTAATGGTGTGTGGTCTCGGTGCGTTAACTTGCATCTGCTCTAATCAGTGGCTTGCTGTGCATGTGTGAACACAGCCACGCTGCGTTTATATTTAAAGCCCTTGTACAGAAGGAGGGAAGGATTGTGAGGACTCTGTCATCCTTGCGTTACCCTCGGCTTGCCTGTGCTTTCCTACAGAGCTGAGCGCTCACCGCTGCTTCCCCCTTCAGTAGATGGTGACGCTGATACGGTTTCACTCCAATTTAATTTGAAAGTAAAGAGGCTGTCTGGCTTGGCTTTGAATCAAAACATTACTTTTTTTTGACATGATGGTGTTAATTAAAAGCTGTGAAAACGAGTGATAAGGAAAATTGAAACATAAGCCCCTGCTGAGCGCTTGTCTTCTGTGTGTGAACATTTACTCTCGCAGTTGAAACTTACGCAGGGTTTTTTATCAGTGTTGTATGGCAAAAGGCATAGAAGATGTTCACAGTAGTATTTTTATTAATTTAGCAGTTATGAGAGACAACAGACTTTGATGTTGAGAACAAAAGTACTGGGTGTCTTGTTAAGGTGGAGTTCGAGACATCAGGTTTCTGCAGAAAGTTGACGATAGCCAGGTTATTCAAGTGCATATAAACTCACTGAAAGAGGCTTGCACTGCAATGACTGGTATGTGACTGGGCTCCACAGTGCCTCTTACTGTAATGGGCTTGAGAGTGTAGTTGGCTATCAATAGCAAACTCTGCTGTGTTGGTTGGCAGCTGGTTTGTTGGCACTGTGTTATCTGGCTCCTCATCCTACCACACAGCACCAGTCCCTCTCCTGTTCCCACCGTCTCTGGGGCTATCGGCTCAGCATGCCGGCAGCGAGAGGCGAGCGAGCATGAGTCCTTCCATCTCATCTGTCAGCGGCCGAAAGCTCCCAGCCCACTCACTCTTCTCCTTCCTCTTCTCCCAGCGCATATTTTAAAGGGTCTTTTGTGTGATCCAGTAATACAGCGTGCCAACGCTGTGATGCTGTTTGGGTAGAAGATTTAAAAATGACTTGCGTCGTGTTTTTGTTTTTCCACAGACTGCTTTCCATTTTTGTGTTTTGTGATTTTTGCTCCACTAAGACAGCTCCTCTACTCTTGCATTCAAATTATTTTACACACTTTGGACATTGTAACTGTCGGGAGAAACCCAGATTAACGATGGGTGTGGTGTATCCTTCCTCAGGGTCCTTGCATCATAACAGTACCTCACTGAACCGAAATGTTTACAAAGATACTTTCCTGCTTTTATTTAACTACAATTTTCTACTGGAGCTGCACTCAAGCCACCCTTTGTAGTTTCCCTTATACTGGTGATTTTCACCAAGCCACAACTACATGACAAATGTCTCCTTTAGCGATCTTACTTACAGCCAACGATTCCAGTTATGGGACACAATTAGTACAATAAATCAGATGTATGGTAAGAGGATCATGTCTAAGATGATGAGAACATTTGTAACCTATTGCATTTGATACGATTTTGGCTGTATTCGTTGTATTTACCCCTTTGAGATCTCATAAATGCATATAAATGCAGTTAAAACATATGCACCCTCCCAACAAACACAGACAGGAGCTGTCTGATAAGGATTGTCAGTATAACCGCCTTAATGGATGAGATTTCATGCTCACTTTCTGTGTCAGCGTCTACAACACGTGACTTACATTTGTATGCATCCCTCCTGCGTTTTCTTTTACCAGAGGGTGTAGACAGAGGTTGGTTGAGGTCTCTACAGTGAATCATTGGATTCTTTGTGTGTCTATCCAGAACTGTGCTTTTAGCAGATTAGCGCCACAAAAAGGCAGAGGCTCAGCTAAAAATAACCCAGATCAGAGAAATTAAAGAAAAAAACAAGTTAACACATCCTTCCCTCTGAGGCTCTTTCACTTGTTGTCTTCATGGCAGTCTTAGTTTACCTTAAAAAAATAATAGTTTGTCCAAGACTGGATTTAAAATGCTCTTCTTTTTTGTTCCTGTCGCCCCCTTTTCTCTGTCTCTCTGTCCTGCTTTCTTCTCCTTTCCTCAGAGAAAAACAAGGCGGTCTAAGCTACCTGACCACAACAGCCAGGACCTCAAGAGAGACGGCTCACTTTGGGAGAAACAAAACTCTTTGTCGGGGAGGAACAGGGGCAGATGGAGCGGCAGGGCAGAGAGGACAGGGGGCACAGCGACCAGCGCGCTGAGGAGGGGGACCAGCCGCAAAGTAGAAAAGCCAGGCGTCAGGCTGAAGTCTCCCAGGAGCGGGGGATGATGGGAGCTGGATTGGAAGGTGTGGTCCTCCATGACCTGTCCAGCAGCAGAAACTTCAGTGATACCCGAGGTGGGGCGGACGGGAAGTTACCAGCTGCTGCCATACTGGGGGAGCCGGGCAGCGTGGACGGGGCACACCAAGCATCCAGCAGTGACTTTGTGCCTAAGTGTGATATCATAGGCAAGGACGCGCTGTCTGCCCTTCATCGCGCCGGGTCCCAGCAGTGCAGACAGGAGATCGCCAACATCGTGTGTCAGCACCAGGCCGGGAAGCTCATGCCAGACGCACTTCCTCAGTTCTGCCCCCAGCTCGGTGAGAACATGTGCACCGATAGTGTGAAAACGCCAAAAGGTGCAATCTATTCAGTTATATTTATCTGTGTGATGTTTCACCCACTGATTAAATTCAATTAAAACCTCTCATCATAAACGTTTCATAAATATTCTATGAATATGGGGTTTGTTTGTTTGTAAAACTCAAGAGTAAGGCTGGGAAATAACCAAACATAATCATACCGTCTCTTTATGAGTTCATGAACAACATTTCATTGTGGTTTAGTTGTGGTTTTCATAATTAAGAACATGCATTCTTAGGATTTTCCCAGTAAATTACAAAAGTAAAAAAAAAAAAAGGTTCCACATTAATGTTGTGTATATCAGCCACTGCTTCACTTGCACTCCAAGTAATGGTTAGACATCATAGGCAGCCAATCAAATCACACACATCTTTAATTTTATATATGTGTGTATAGCTGGAGTATAAGACATAACTGTAATGTACTGTAGTGTTGCAGAGGGGAAAAACACTCAGCCCACGCCTCGAGTTTGTTTGTGCATTCCAGTGAACACAGTTGGCAGCGATCCTGTGTGTGGGAAGTTTTGCTGGAGAAAAAACATTTAAATAATAAATTAGGCCAAAACAATCCTTTAAATTTCACACATAAACCTATTTTTTAACCTGCCAGAATAGTATTCAAGAGTGTCTTTCTCAACACCCAGCTTACAAGAGATTATTCTTTGACCCTACTGAGTCAGTCCTTTATGTCTCCTTTGACCAGGTATATCAAATCAGGCCCAGGCTGTTGGCGAGCTGGACAACAGCCTGTCCAAAGTGGAGAATCCCGTCAGAGTGGCTTTTGTTCTGATGGTCCACGGACGAGCTGTACGCCAGCTGAAGCGCCTCATCAAAGCCATATATCACCATGACCACTACTACTACATCCATGTGGACAAGGTAAGCCCTAAAAGGAGATCACAGTGCCTTGACTACTTTGCTTGTTCTGTAATTTGTACGTGGAATTACAACGGCCCTTGCTTGCACACAAACATCATTGTTCTGCATGATAGAAACAAATAAGAGATGATTCATTCTTCTACTTGAAAACCTTGAAAATGTTCTGCCGGTTATACTAGCTTACAGCATTGTTTATTTATGACTATAGTGAACATTGGCCCTGCTTGGTTGTGGCTGAGCTCACAAATGCTTTTACCAGTCAGGTCTTCTTGCATTATGAAGGTTAAATATATCCCGTAGGTCTCACAGCGTGGTGAAGGGGATTAGCCTGGATAGAGTAAAGAGTGGTTATTCTTAGGGGCTAAAGTCTGCTAACGTGTGCAGCAGGAATACAAATGTACGCCTGACTACTGCTACTGAGGCAGAGACCTCAGGTGCGTTCAGCGTAGACAGCAGAGGAACAGGTGCCTGTCGTCAGTGCACCTGTGTAGCCGGAAAGGTTGTTGAGTCCTGGGGTGCTGCTCTGTTCTACTGCCAAGGGACGGTAGATCAGTGATGAATAGGTAGTCAGTGGGACGCACCATCTTATAGACACTCGGCCAACCTAACCCCATGTTTCTCCGAGGCAAAAGCTGAGAGATGAGGCTGTAAAGCAGGTCAGGTTGTACTGGAGTCTGTCTACCAGCTCCTCTGCAGTCCACCATGTACACCACTAGGGTACCAACAGATTATTTCAAGATCTGAAGAAGTCCTGGCAAAATTCAAGACTTGTCTTCTCTTTATTTAATGCAGGACAAAGTCAGTAGCACACTGTTTGTGCTTCACTAAACGAAACAATCGAACTTTGTGTCCTGTAACAAACTGCCCATTTATCGCTTCAGGACCTTTTTAATAGCAATGCTCATTTAGAAACGGGGTGCTTATTAATGAGTTTGGAATTAACCTAATTAAAGGAAAAAAAAAAAAGTCTTTTGATCGTACAGATTTTCGCTTCCTGCACCCTTCAGCCTCATAGGTGTATTTCTCAGCACATCTAACGTCTATGAAAGCTGTTTGACTTTCTTCACCTTGTCATTTATTCCTTCCTCAAGTTGAATCCATGCTTGACTTTTTTTTAGCATTAATACTGAGTAGTATCCTTTAAACTCAGTTCATTATAGTCCTGCATCACTGTAACCTATTGTTTCTTTCAAAAGGAAATTTGCTAAAAGGCTAATTTCAATTTCCTCTTCCCATCACCATGGTGACCCATAATATTAAGCTCCATGTGGCTGTTGTTCTGCTCAGATCAAATTCTCTTTCAACGTGAGTCAGCTTTGTGAGGTTGTCTTAGCACAGTGGCAGCTGCAGATCTGTGGGAATTAAATCACGTTTGTAATGCAGAACCTCAGCTTTCACTCATTTAACGGTTTGGCCTATTTGCTTTGAAATTCTCCAGCGGTCCAGCTACATGCACCGGGAGGTCCTGCAGATAGCCCAGCAGTACCCAAACATACGAGCCACACCCTGGCGGATGGTGACCATCTGGGGTGGTGCCAGCCTACTGAAGGCCTACCTACGCAGCATGCAGGACCTGCTCTCCATGCTGGACTGGAAGTGGGATTTCTTCATCAATCTTAGCGCTACAGATTTCCCCACCAGGTCAGCAAAGCAACGTTATGCAAATTATTTAGTCCACAGCTGAACTCTTACATAGCTTTTTTTGCATTTAACCTGCATTCTGGTTAAAGGTGTGGCCCAGCTCCATTCAAGTGTTAAATACAGCATGTCCAGTGCAAATACTGGTGTTGTGCATCAGAGTCTTTACAGCGTTTCCAGTATGTGTTGCTTATTTTGTGATTGCCTTTTTCATTGTTGGTTTAATCTTTCAGTACTGCAAGGGGGATTTGATTCCTTTGATGACTGACAGTGACTGCAAAATCAGTAGCAGCCGCAGCATTTTCCCAGATGAAGAGTAGTCTAGTAGCAGCATTAACAGATTGTTTTCTGCACTAAATCACAAAGCTGGCAGTAAATAACCTTTTTTTCTTCCTGATACAATTTTGCTGGACTTCTGAGGCTGGTTGGACACAATCCCATGTCAACTAAATCCCGCTAAAGTAGCTAATTTCAAACTTGGATATTATCAGGCGGCACAGTACTAGAGCACACACTTGAATTCACAAATAATCTTCTAGAAATATTATTTTAACTCCTCTTCCTTTCATTTCTCATCCCACCTTCCTACAGGACGAATGATGAACTGGTGGTATTCCTGTCGCAGCAAAGAGACAAGAACTTCCTCAAGTCCCACGGGAGAGAAAATGCCCGGTGAGCGTGCCAGCCATCACACCAGCTCAAAAGCACATTTGGTCTGGGTTTTTGCTCGATTTAATGTGACATCACATGCCAACAAATTAAAGGATAGTTCCAAGTTTTTGACACAAATTGGTTGCAGCTTGGCAATAAACACTGCATGTCGATCATTTAGAGATACTGTAATGAATCGGCAGCAGCCAAGGAGACCAATCAACAAACCATTTTAAACTCTGCTTATGTCACATGAGGCAAAAAGAAACATGATGAACTGCTCCTTCTAAAATCATTAAATACAGCGTGGCAGCTCAGACAGGAATGGTTTGTTGATCATTTACCTTGATGAATGCTGCAAATAGCACCACAATGCCTCTCCAACACATCAATTTTAAACTGTGTTCTGTCTGCGTTGAAGGTTTATTAAGAAGCAGGGCCTTGACCGTCTCTTCCATGAGTGTGACAACCACATGTGGCGTCTTGGCGAACGCAGCATCCCAGAAGGCTTGGAGGTCTCAGGCGGCTCTGATTGGTTTGCGCTCACCCGCCGCTTCGTGGAATATGTCATCAACTCCCAGGATGACCTGGTGTCAGGGCTGAAGCAGTTCTATTCCTACGCTCTGCTCCCTGCTGAGGTAAGTCAGCCTTAGGTGGTCTGTTTATCTCCCGTAGTTGAGACAGATACTTTGATATACAAGTCTGTCTCAGGCTTGTCCCCCCCTGCCAAGTCAGAACAGCCTAGGAGCGGAGATAATGTAATACTTTAAGCTTTCAGGCGCAGCGTGCAGCAGAGGTGCCAGACGAGAGAGGGGTTCACTTGAGTTTATCTGGCCGTGTGGTTTAATGTCTCAGAAGGGTGCGGTGGTTTGTTCCCTTGTGTTTGGGGCTACAGACGCGTAACCTTTTGCAAATTAGAGTCAGTGGATATAAATTGTTTATACTTGTCTTTGAAGGTTTACAGTATCTCCACCAGCACAACGCAGCCTTTGTTACGTTGCACAGCACCGCATTAATGTGCATTTACTCCGGCTTCTTCCTAGTCCTTCTTCCACACGGTGCTCGGGAACAGTCATATGTGTGACACCCTGGTGGACAACAACCTCCGCGTCACCAACTGGAACCGCAAGCTGGGCTGTAAATGCCAGTACAAGCACATTGTCGACTGGTGTGGCTGCTCTCCCAATGATTTCAAACCACAAGACCTCATCCGTATCCAGGTGAGTGGGCCAGCTGCAGAGCGACAGCTCATGTCTTTTTTCTTTTAATACATTTTTTTTTACCTAGCTTGCACCAGTTTGGTTCAGTGTCTCAAAAGCTTATTTTTGGTTATTCTTTGTTTTTATTTCCACAGCAATTGACCCGTCCAACATTCTTTGCCCGCAAGTTTGAGTCAACAGTAAACCAGGAGGCCATAGACATCCTGGACACTCACCTGTATGGCCAATACGCTCCAGGCACAATTGCCATCAAGGCGTACTGGGAGAGTCTGTTTGAGCAGTCGGATGGCATGGGCTCACTCAGTGATGCGGCTCTCACAGCTTACACTGCTTTCTTTCGTCTGGGCCTAAAGAATCTGGTGACGACTCAGAGCAATGTGGAGGTCTGCAGGTCCGTAGTCACTTTTTTATTCTTTGGGATCTGTAAATTATATAACAAGTTTGTTTCTTTGATGGATACAATCCTCTCTTTTTTATTTTCACTCATGTGCAGGTTAAAACCAGTAGGCCACCCTCTATCAGTACACATGTACTTTTATGATGACCGTTTCCAAGGCTACCTGGTGCGTCAGGAAGTCCAGTCCATAGGTTCAAAGGTCAGGGACACACTGGAGTTGTGGGCAGTGCCTCAAGCCACGCTTGTCCTCGAGACGAACCTTAAGGAGTTTGAAAGGCTCAAGAATCTGGAAGTAAGTGTACTTCCTGTCTAACAAAAATAAGGATACTTCATCATCAATCAAGATTCTGCCCTGAACCTTTTTTTTAATAATTGTAATATCAAGGTACCCTAAAAAAAATGCTTTACACAAAGATTTTATTCCTGATATGAAAAAAAATGGCTCGGTTTAATCAGGGCTTGATCTGTCCTAACCTGAACTTTGAAGTTTAATTAGTTTTAAAAATATGTTAATTATGGGATGAAGACAGATTCACCCACACCTTTTCCTGAAATAAAATATGAAAGCCAAAGCCTTTACAGTATGTGATTCATTTGTCTCTCTCCCTGGCAGATCGGCACAGAGTGGGATCCCAAAGAAAGAATCTTTCGTAACTTTGGCGGCGTGATCGGCCCTTTAAATGAACCACTGGCAGTCCAGAAGTGGGCACGTGGCCCCAACCTCACAGCCACTATCGTATGGATTGACCCAGCTCTGGTGGTGGCAGCATCTTATGACATTACCGTGGATGTGGATGCAGAGTACACTCAGTACAAACCCCCACTGCAGCGCCCCCTGCGGCCCGGTACCTGGACGGTACGGGTGTTAAAACAGTGGGAGCGCGTGGCAGAAGTTCACTTCCTTGTCATGCCCTTAACCTTCAAAGATAAGGAGCCACTACGCAAAGGTGAGGTTTAAATGTTTAAATGTTGGAGTTGGGAATACCCTATATTTTTGTCATTGTCAACAATTCCCATGAAAGTACAAAACTATTTAAAATTATTTAAAAAACGGCTTGACACTGGAGTCTTTGGATACACAGAAAATATGTTTGTCTTTTCACAGCATTGTTGATAAGAAGATATATGTAATATAACCAGATTTGGAAGTTTAATATTTGGTAACTAATTTCTCCTTTCAATTTCGTCTGCAAATGTTAATGGAAACTCCAGAGGACGACAACTGGCTCCATGCAGGTCCTCCTGGTAACCTGTACCTGGAGCAGAGCTTCCAGCAGCTGAGCTCCGTGCTGAAGCTGCCTCCCCAGGAGTCGGCCATGCAGGAGGCCCAGCGTAAAGCCCAGCTGCTGGGTCAGGCCCTTGAAGCGTGGGTGGACAGCAGCATAGCAACATTCTGGGTCACAGGCGGTCTGTGCACCACACAGATTTCCTCTTGCCCAGCATTGGGACCTTGCTCCAAGACCTCCTGGAGCTCCCTGTCCCCGGACCCAAAATCCGATCTGGGCCCAGTCAAAATTGATGGGCGGATCAGGTAGCCCCAAGAGAGCAGAGACTCTAGACTTCAACACATAGACAGGAAAACAGAGGGAGAGCTGGACCTGCACTGAGAGAGCTCCCAGAGAACCTGTGTGAACCGGATATCATCTCAGAGCTCAAGGGCACATAAACAACAAGACATCTTCCTGCACTGAGGAGTCGAGGCATTCTCAGTGAAGTGGTGACACAGACTTAAAAGAGGAGGATGTGACGGCTGGAAATTTGCACATAGAAGTTTGCAAGCGCAAAAGACTTGTGTCATTGTTTGCTGAAAGGTTACATGGATGCCAGATGTATTGTGTTCTTCTGCTGACGCGCAGGCTGCCAGTCAGGGTCGCAGTTTGGGGTGGGAAAAAAACAAAACAATTTCAGTGCATGTTTGAACTCTGTTTGGGTGCACAGTCTCAACAGACTCTTCCTTTCAAGGGAGAGTGGAACCTTTGAATCACATTGTTGTGCTTATTTTGAAGCAGACAGGTGAAGTGCACTTTACTGTAGTACTATGATGTTAAACAGAGGTCACTTGGTTACAGTGAGAGGAGCACAAGTTACGGATCACGTCACTTTCATTTCATTTTACAGTTTACTCTAAAGCAAGTACTTGCACCGGCGCTCCCCTGCACAGACACATCACTAAATACCAGATTCTAGAGAGTATATCAATTTTAGTTACGTTGACTCTGACATATCATTTTTGAACATGTTATTTTTTTATGTATTTGTTTTGTCGGTTAGATCCCTGAACTAGCAGTAAATGTTCTCTTAGATGTCCATTGTTCGAAGCCACTTTGAGTAGTTGTTCTGGTCAGAGGAATTGGGCATTAAGGCTGCAGATAGCCAGGTTACATACAAAAGTATTTTTTTAAATGCATGTCAAAACAATCTACAAACATACAGCTACAGTTCTGTTAAAACCAGATCCACCTGATGATGAGGAATCCTATTGGTCTAAACCTTCAGAACATGTGACTAAACAGCCCTTAAGTTGAGATTGTTTTGTCAGTTTGTTAGTTGTTGTTTTAAAGGTCAATAATGAACTTTCGAGGTAAAATCCCATCTTTTTTTTAAAAACTACAGCCAACTTTGCTAGATGAAGAAAAAATTGTCTTGAAACTGAGAAGGGATTGTTCCGTTTGCTTTCTTGTCCAGTTAAAAGGGAAGATTGATACCACTCATGTCTTGTAAGAGTAAATAGGAGGCTAACCTAGCTTAGCAAAAACATGACGAAACAGCTAGCCTGGCTTCAGAAAGGCAACTAAATCATGCTATCAGTGCCTCTAATGGTTGTTTATTTAACCCATAAAATAAAAATCAAAGTGTAAAAACAACAAATTGCGGTTTTACTGATGGCGATGTGGACTTTTATAGGTTGAGAATAGCCAATAACTGAACAGAAATAATGCTAGTTTGACTCAAAAATTTTCGATTTGTTGTTTTTACACTTCTTTTTGTGTACGGATCACTCAGATTTTGGAGCCTGGCTAACTGTTTCCAGTCTTTATGCTAAGCTAACTGGATGCTGCTGAATGTGCTATCAGTCGTTTACAAGATGGCGAATACGCGTTTCCCAAACGTTTTCTTTTAAAATCAAGACTTTTACATTGCAAACTTGGTTCGACACAATCCGTTTATACCTCCTGTGTATCGGTTCATATGCAGTATTGTTGGTGTGCTCAGTTCCCCTCACAGGTTATCGTTTTCATTTCATTATCTATGCTGCATTTCAATTCAACTCAAGTCCCAAAATGTTCAACTGTATGTTTTGTGTTTTTATTTTAGCGAGATCGAGAGAATCTAAGCTGCCTTGAGTTAGTGGAAAGATGAATTGTTTACTACGGGATAATAGCTTCCAGAGATGTGCAATGTATGCCTTTTCAGAGGATAGTGAGGCCCCCCCCGTCTGTGTCTTAGTTTGCATTGTTACCTAATTTTAAATGTTCTTAAATAATAGTCGGCCACCATATGAGTTTTCAAGTGACCTTGTTTACCTTGCACAGTGAAGTTGCTTCAGTGAAGCCCCAGTTTTATCGATATGAGAGAGCAAGAGTTATCAGTGGAACAGATGTTATTTTTCTATACTGTTTGCGAGGAAGTATGTGTGTTGTTCGTTCATTGCCATTGCTCTGTTAAACTATTAAAAACTGCTGTCTAATGATGTTGTGTTTGACAGTCCCGGTGTTTAGTGTTGTTTGAAGCAGAACTTGTGTTTTTTCTCTCTTAAGGTCCATGCATCTGTGATAACCAGCAGCAGCTGAGCGCGGTGACTCTTATCAAAGTCACTTTTTGCCTCTCGGAAAACTCCTCCTGACTCAACTAAAGACACTTTTAATTAAGGTTTTTTTCTCTTACTACATATCTCATCTTTAACTGAATCACGTAGCATTAGGATGGTAATTCCTGGGGTTTCTAATGTCAGATGGACTACATTAAACCTTTGGTGTCTTAAATTCCCAGTTCAGTGCTTTTCCCATTGAACGTGAATAAAGGAGGGAGGACATGTTTATGAGAAGGAGAGCACTCTCCAGGGTGCTGACCGCTTCCTTGTTGAAATGCCAGACATGGATTTTACTTCATAAATACTGTAAACTACACCTCAGTGATGCTTTCATATAAATATTTAGCATAGAATAGTCAGGATTCTGTCTTTGTTCAGGATATATACCCGCAGAGAAGGAGGAGCGGAGGAGGGGATGACTGACAGACAAAGCTGAAGGAGAGGAATTTTGAACGTTAAGTTTATTTGCTGAAGCTCGCCTGCTTTTGACCAGAAAACACATTCAGGCTATAAAACAAATGGGATGGAAGGCACCAGTGAAACGCAGAGGCAGGAGGAGGTGAAACTGATTTCCCTGGACAGTGCTTACGGGTCATCCTCAGGGGACACGGACACGGAGGACAGACAGACTCCCACATCCAACACCTTCCCCTTTAATGAAGACTTGACGCACAAGGTGATTTATTCATTACTTTTACTAGTTTAATTAAGTCTGAAATTGAGATGAAACTAACGGAGTCTAAATTAACCAGAATTGGTGGCAATTAAGGATTTTTCTAGCAATTTTATGAAAATATGGCCCAGTTAATACATTTTGCTCCCTCTGCCCATTAAGAAACAGCCACTGCCCCCTAATTCATTCTGTTACAGTAAAGGTGATACAATAAATAGAATATTTTATAAAAATGTACTGTGGTTTTAATATTTAATTCCAGCATTATTATTTACCAGATCCAGTAAACTGGAACCCAACTTGTTTAATATTAAATACATTTTAAAAGACATGAATCATATGAATATATTAGTTTCTGTCACATTAAAATAAAGCAATGCCAAAATATATTTCTCTACAAAATCCCTCAGGCCAAAAATCCTCAACTGAAGTAGCTTCACTGCTGTAATCATTCAGCTGACAGGAGTAAATCATTAGTATTCATGAGTAAAATCTTGTTAAGCCTCTGTGGATGATTTTATGCAGCAAATCAGGGGGTGACTTCCTCACTTGGCTGCACAGATCCACTTGTACACATGAACCACACAAACACACTAATGTATCGTATCTTACGCAGTATGAAGCTCAATCCTGATTTTCAGCTTTCCCCATTATTATGACAGAAAACAGTGATTTGGAGAAAGAGCTCACTGAGAATGAACAGTGATGTACAAAAAGGTATGACCCAAAATCTGTGCTCATTGTAAGAAAAGAGGGAACTTTGAACATGAAAGGATGTGGTTTCTTTTTAGTTCCGTGATTTTTCTTAATGTGAAGGCTGAATGTAAAGTTATCAGTGTTTAAAGACAGCTGTTGAATAGTGGGGAAACATGAAAGTTAAGACACTTCCTGTTCTCTCTTTCTGCTCATATTTAAAGACAAGCTGGCTATTTCTAAAGTTCTGAGTTGTTTGAGATTAATATACATTTTTCAAGAAGATAAATGAATAAAAAACATCAGAATAAGGGTCTGAAAACTGTGGGCAAAATCTACATTTGGAAAGGTCAATTACAATTCTTTAATTCTTTTAATTCAAATTAAAAGCATCCATTCAAGTAACCGCTTCTGTGTGGTGAGTTACGGATGTTACGATTATCCCTCAGGGTCGATGCTTGTGAATAAATTAGCATCCACTGGATTCATTGGACACATATGAGAGTGCTGGGATTCCACTCAGCACCTTCATGGTAACTATCTCATTATGAGACGTCTTTGGGGCTCTTGATGAATCCAAACAATTCGGAGAAGATCTCACGTTGCCATGGAGACACATTCAGCATCCCTACCCCTGCTACAGGGCCCTTGCCACCCACACACACACACACACACACACACACACACACACACACACACACACACACACACACACACACACACACACACACACACACACACACACACACACACACACACCCCTGCTCTATACATTAAATCCAACATGTGCTTCCTGGAGATAACTGACCCATTGCTGCTGCTCTGTTCTCTGGCAACGTTCGTCCTGACAACGTTTACATGCCAGCATCAACATTTGATGAAGGAGTCATGAAATAGTAATATGTTGATTTCACGCCGCCCGGCCAAACGCTGCAAAAACAATGTGAGTCATGCACATGGCGGCCTGCCTTTGGTCTGCATCTTTTGTAATTGGAGGGGCCAATTTGTGCTTGCACCCACGCACACTGTATCTCTCAATGCCTGTACCACAATAGCATCCTACATTATTTATATCCTGTACAGTATGTTTGAACAGCTAACCCTCTATTTGCTGCATGTCTGAAGCCTTTATCTGTATTTTCAGCTTAAAAACCTTATTCAGCTTTTTAGGAGGCTACATCTTCACTTTGATGCTTTGCAAGCTCTGAATAGTCTTCATTCTACATCTGCTCAAACCGTCACGATGTTACGTTTTTTGATGGCAGAGTAAAGTCACATGTGCACAACTTGTGGATGTCAGTGATTAAAGTCAACTTATTTGCGAGCGCTGCATGCTGTAATGCTTCGCAGCATGTGGGCTATTTGAAACTGCAGATAAGAGGCAGGCCAGCCTGCTGGAGGAGGAGGAGGATGAAGAGGGCGATGAATGTCAAGAAAAGAGGCGAGCATCTGCTGGTGCGGGCGCTCCAGGCTGGACACCCCCAGCAGCCCCCAGTGCAATGATAACCATGGCGACAAGGCCAAACGATGCCTACGTCCAGAGCTGTGGTGTCAAATCAGCAGACCGCTGCTGGGTGACACATGAGAACTGACGGTTCTCACACTCACTAACTGTTGTGTGTGAGATTTGATTCATGTCGTTGGAACAAATACTCAGATCCTTTACTTGAGTAAATAGAATTATATAAAAATACTCCACTACATGTTCCTAGTTCTGAGTCATACTTGCAGCAACTAGAAGTACAGAAGGACAATTGGCTAAATGTACTTAAAAAGTATGTGTTCAGCGCATGAGGTCTGTGACTGATATATTATTACACATAATAGATTATAATTGATGCATCAATTTGTAAGCAGTTGTGTTGGTTGAGGTGGAACTATTGTAAATAACCTCATACCAGTGTTGTAGAACTCCAGAGCCGCCTTGGTCTCACTTTTTGAAGTCTCGAAATCGACAGAATTTTAACTTGGTCTCAGACCAACAAGTAAAATTCACCTCTGCACTGCCTTTAGACTGTTTTATCAAGATGTTTCTCATGTACACTGATACTAACACACACACACACACACACAGGGATGTGTGCATTTGAAACATAATGTTGCATCTCTCGCTCTGCAGACGATCCTCGTGGGGGACAGTGGAGTGGGCAAGACCTCTCTGCTGGTTCAGTTCGACCAGGGCAACTTCATCCCAGGGTCCTTCACCACCACCGTCGGCATTGGTTTCACAGTGAGTCCCAACTTCCTGTCCCCCTTGAATGTTTTCTCTCCTTCCCAGCACTGTTTTGCTGCCGACTTCACCCGAATGATGGGAAGGACGCCGTTTGTACTGAAGCGGTTTGTGTGTCAGTGAAGTGCAGCATGAATCAGTGGTGTTCTCCAGTGTGAGATGTTGCATCTTCTCACTGCATTCATTACGACCCCTTCACAATCTGTGTGCGTGTGTGTTATTATGGTTAATGATGCCACTTTTAAGATTAAATTAGGGCGAAGACGCAGCACTGATAATGGAAGTCAAGGAGGCAGGTTGTTTGCTGCTGAATGTTTGGAACAAAGCTGTTTAACACCAGGGTGATTTTATGCTGGGTGACAGGGGGGGAATTAATGTATAGTTCTTCAGTGATAACTCTGGTGTTGTGTCCTTGCCACTACAGTATTAAGTATTAAAGTATCAAATTGACTTTGCCATTCTGCATTAGCATAAGATCGTGTGCAATTCAAGCTTCAAAAAGCCCTGCGGGAAAATGCACAAAAAGAAAAGAAAAGAAGTCACTCTGCTGCAGCTGCACAAGTCTGGATTTAAAGCCCCGGATAAGGCCGTCTCTGATCTTTTTTAATCTTTATAGGGCTTGGTGCAGGTGGTCAAAACATCTTTTTTCTTATATAATCTTGTTATAAACGTTCAACTTTTACCATTAAAGCTTTGCAGCCTTCTTTCATCAACTGCCATCAATGACAAAGCAGAGTTCCAATCATAACAGGCAGACCAACCATTCAATGAGCTCCGTGTACAGATGATTGCTCCATCATTATGTCGGTGTCAGAGCGGGGAGACGTGGCCTGCAGCTTCATAATATTCAGACAATATTACATCTAAGTTATATAACTTAAGTGATCTCTGGCCGCTTGTTACCACACAGAGGACGGGAGGCTTCACTTGAACACTGGGGGGAGACAAACGCTGCAGGAAAAGATCCATTTTCAGGCTCAGTGAGACCATGTTTGACATGTATGACATGCTAATTACATGAAGGAATTTGGGATATTTATAGGCTTGTGTTGTGTTTGTCTGCTGTGAGGAGGGTTGTTAAAGACACCAATGTGTTGATAAAGAACCTACGATTATAACAACTTCATGATAACATAAGATTGCCATTTTTATGAGATATTCTTCATTGGGGGAAATATTTCTGGACGAGGTTTGTGCGCCATTTTACGCACCAAGAACAGTTGCTCCGTCTTCAGGAGAACAGTAACGTTGTGCATAGAGTGTATTTAAAGTGCTAGATGACAGTTGAGCCTCCCTCCTCCTCTCCCCGGGGTCGCGGCTCTCCTCTCTGACCCTCTCAACGATCGAGCACCACCTGTGGCGGATGAGTCAGCCATCGGCGCGCTTGACCCCCGCAGCTGTAACCGGGGACGCTGTCAGCCTGAGCGACAGACTGGTGTTTTCCACTCAGAAGAAAACACACAGTGTTTAGTTCGCGTGCTCTGTTAACCATCTGCCCACGTCAGGATGCACAGAGACGTTCGCAGCCGTTTGTCATCGCCGCTTCCTTGACGGGTGGATGTAGACGCCGAAGCGCAAGTTTTGACAGCGTCGCTTCCGTCTTTTCGACAGCGCGCTATCAAGGTGTGATTCTTCTTCTTCTCTCTCTCCTTCCTCGGGAAGCGCCTGGTGATCATTTTGTGGCGACGCGCAGTAATGCGCGCAGAGGGGCTGGAGGCTGGCGGAGAGCGGCACTGAGCGGCGGACAGCTCACCGACACCGTGCGCGTCTTTCTCGGACACACATCTCGGACACGACCGTGCCCCGGCTTTCTCTGGCCGCGCTCCCCTCCCTGGCATCGCGATGTCCACACGGAAGACGTCGTTGACGGACAAGCAGGCTAAAAACGGAACGTCAAAATATGTGCTGGAGAGATGCGCTTCTGTTAACGAGTATTACGATATTGCCTTCAAGGTGTGTATTTCCGTCTTCTCTCGTGCGTTTGTTTGTTTGTGGCGCTGCTGGTGGAACAGGTGTCTCCGTGTAATGTGGGTTTGACACGGAAACAACTGCAACATGCATGTTGACTCTCCACATCTGGAGAATGAGTGAAAAGCTTTAACTCTCCAACTGTGTTTATGTATTTTCCTTGTAAACAGACACCAAGTCACCGACATGATGGCTGGAAAGTCTCTCTGAGCCTTTAAATCTGTCCAGATGCACATATTTGCTGAGGGTGTACTTGTTGCTCCCTCCTGTTAAATATTTATAAAAGCTTAGGCAACTGTTTAATAAAATACCCACAGAAAAAAAAGGACAAAGTTAAATTCAAGTTTAGCTGTATTGTATGAGCTGTGTGTGTCTGTTTGCTACTGGATGGATTGTATAATTACACATCCTGTTGTTGTAACTATATTGATTGGGTTTCTGTGCACACTGAAAAACGATGAGTGCTCTCTCCAGCACACGGTGTCACATGTTAGTGGCCAATGGATCACAACCCTATCTGTGGTTGCATTTCTCGTGCAATCATAACCAAGAGTGACACATTGCACAACATGATTGTCTGACTTGAACATCACGAGTTGTGAAACTATTGTTTTTTTGCAATTCAATTGCAAAATAATTCATGCAACACGTCTCTCAGCTTTAATTTCCTCTTCTGAGGGGGGGGGGGGGTTGTTATTCTTATGATACCATCTTGTAAGCTGTCAGTCATGTTTTGTTTTTATTATGGCCAGCTGTAACCTATTGTCCCTCTTCTTTGGCGGTGGCTTTGCTCTAGGTGATGCTGCTGGGAGACTCGTCCGTGGGGAAGACGTGCGTCTTGGTGCGCTTTAAAGATGGGGCGTTTCTGGGAGGCAACTTTATAGCCACCGTTGGAATAGACTTTAGGGTGAGAGAGACGCCGCCGAAAAAGTCCTAGACTCACATTATGGCTCATTATTCTGTTCATTATTTCTGTTTTTATGTCATATTCCTGCTCCTGTTATAAGGAAACGTTTCATCCGAAGCACAACCTTACGAAGCAACAACGGCTCCACTTGTTACGAGTCACTGCGGCCCAATTATCACCTTTTTTTCCGCACGGAACACTTCGTCATTCTGCGATGATAGCGTCGAATTTACAAATCAGTCAAGTTCACGGACCACTTGTGCTGCCAGGCTCTGTGGATGGCTTCATAAATGTCCTGGCAGATGCATGCCCACGTCTCCGTCTCCTGGAAAGATTGGCTGCAGCTCAATAACCGTCCCGTCACTGTGCTGACGAGCTCCTAGTTGCATATATATGCAACATACTTTATACACACACACACAGACACACACACACACAGACACAGACAGTGACTGTCACTGAATTTGGAGCAGATTTCTACTGCACATCTTCCTCTGAAGGGATGAACATGCAAACAGGCTGTTTGGTGTGAGCGCTTCGACCTCCTGCTTCCCTCCAATCAAGGCAAAACACTCACACTAATGGCGAGTCAAGTAGGGTGGTTTGAGGAGGAAATTGTGTTGCATTAGACAGAGTGCCATATTGTCTTCTTTGGATGGCGGTGTAGACATTAGAGGGTGTAATGTACGTCTGACAGATAGACTAGAGCTGTATGGTTGCTGTCTATTCGGCAGCATGGACATTTCATCTTGCCACTACTCAAGCAAAAGCAACAAGTACCGCGGCCAGTAGCCATTCATGAAATGCATCACAAAGGGAATGGAGACTGATTCACATTTAATTCATGGGGGGGGGGGGGGGGGGGATGATGGAGTAACACTATTCATTCAGAAGATTGGCTCTTAATGTAAGTAATTGCGGTTTACTGGCTTGTGTTTGTGAAAAGGGGGCAAAGCTGCTCATCTGAGAGGAGCCGTTGAGTCAATATGCTGAGGTCGTCCTCTGTGCATGGATAGGCAGGCAGGCTG
Organism: Chelidonichthys spinosus; assembly: GCA_029853015.1. Lineage (NCBI taxonomy): Eukaryota > Metazoa > Chordata > Actinopteri > Perciformes > Triglidae > Chelidonichthys > Chelidonichthys spinosus. The sequence goes on along the minus strand of CM056839.1, from coordinate 16,749,144 downwards.
TTGTGGCAGCTCGTAACATGGCCGGTCTATTTTCGGCGCTCCTTCCTTGTAGCAGTTACTCAGCATGCAGGCTCTCCTCACATCATAATTGAGAGGGGAAAAAATGGAAACCCATGGCAACTAATGCAGGGGTTGAACCATGTCCGTTCTGCCAAGGATTCAGCAGGTGGCAGCTTTAGCTCTGCACACGTAGGTTTCGTCGGTCCCCTTGTAGATCTGCATTTCTTTTGGGTGGCATTTTTTGTGCGTTCAACAGGAAGGCCGGGGGCTGTATGTGATGGCCTGTCACCACTCGCAGTGATTAGCTGATTGAGGAAGTGCTGCAGAACATTTTCTAGTCCCATTTCCTTTTGTTTCTCTTTGCGGGTTCTTGCTTTGCAAGGTTGAAATGTGGTTGTGACCTGGCTGGCTTGTTGCTGCAGCAGGTCATGGTAACGATCAAAAAGAAAAGAAAAAAAACTCCGTCCAGCCCCCATAAAAACAGGGCACGGGTGAAGCTGTGGTTTTGTTGTTGCATGTTGGAGCATGAATGTAAAAACCCTGCATGCTACCTAAATATTTCATCCACTTCACTCTTAATACAACGCATTCATCCGTCACAACATTAATCTCTTTTTTTAGCAGGGTGCCTAAACTATTTTAAGCCAATCTTTTCTCTACAGGAAATCAGAGGGCACCCCCACGGGGCTGCAGGAAATTAACGGGGGAGTCAGTTGTTATGCTGCCAATCGTCTTTCTCACTGTTGTGTAATTAAGTCTAATCCCAGGACCTTGTTGATGTGTGGGTGTTGCAAATTGCTTTATCTGCCAGATTTTTAAGCCACTTTTAGTTGCCTTGTTTCTTTTACCACATGCTGACTGTCGTAGCTTTTTTTAGATGTTCGTCATTCATCCCCGTGCAGTTCTCACAGCACTCTAGTCTTAAAGCATATGGCTGGTCGTCAGTCTCTCACAGCTTTTCTCATGTCTGCAGAATAAAGTGGTGGATGTCGACAACCTGAAAGTCAAACTCCAGGTGAGAGCACGGACCTTTTCTCAAGAGTTCTGTCTTTCACCATATGATAAATCTGGTTGCATATTTAGAACAAAACAAAATCGGAAAGTAATTTACAAATAATACTTGACCTAAATATGCTTTACATTTACTTGATTGTTGTTGTTGCTAATCAAATTGAGTGAGTAGTAGGAGGCCAATATGATTGAGACTGCAGGGTTATTTGCCAGCAGCAAGCTGTTAATCTAAGGAACAAACCACTCTATCATCATAAACTCTTCATTCATTCAACACTGAGTGGAATTCTTTTCTAGCACGGGCCTTGAACATGATGAAATCCTGTTATTAATTCAAAAATAGACTGACCATCATCTCTAGTTTCATACTAGAGAAATGAAACATACAAGCTGAGTTAAGAGAAAATTGTATGGCGTTTTCAGGCTATAACTGCCTTGGATAGTTAGCATACCATTTAGCATGACAAAAGGTGTTTTTATGACCAGCTTTATGTGCCTTATTTATATATTATGTATGTATCGTGTACCTTCTGGCATGACTAGTTTAATGTATTTGATTCTCTGTGATTAGATTTAGTTTCTACCTTTTTCATGTGGGATAACAAACTCATTTTGCCAAAATGTTAGTTAATTATAAATGATGTAGTTAATTTACAGTAACAAAATATAGAAGGAAAAAAAGGTAGATTTAGCTTTAGTGGCTAGCTGTGGCTAACATATCTGACCAGCTTGAATTAGCTAAAAATGGTTCTCTGGATTTGACTGTTTTTTTTTTCTATGAAAAAATCTCAACTGCATTTGGACTAAATATATAGCTACTGCATTTTTTTCATTTTTTTTATGGATAATGTTATGTTTCAGAGGATTTACTGCGAGGATTGTTCAGGATGTTCAGTTTTCCCACGTTGGCTGTTGTGTAATTATGTGGTTTTGTTACGCAGATCTGGGATACAGCCGGCCAAGAGAGATTCCGAAGCGTAACGCACGCCTACTACAGAGATGCCCAGGGTAACCTCATGGTTTTATATTGCACTTCCTCATGCTGTGTGTGTGTGTGTGTGTCTGTGTGTGTGTGTGTGTATTGAGGGTGAACCCTGGCTGAGATGCCTATTTTTTTTCGTCATTTGTGTGCATAGGTGTGTAGGTGATGATGTGTGCAATGCATAAAAACAAAGGTGTTCTGTTTCCTTTCGCAGCGTTACTTCTGCTTTATGATATCACCAGCAAGCTGTCGTTTGACAACATCAGGGTAAGACTGTATCAAATTACTTTCCCCTCCCACCCTCTCTTTCTTCACTCTCTTCATTTCCACTTCCTAAACCCTCTCTCAAGCTGTTTCCATACTGCGAGGACCTCCAACATTTTCTCACTTTGGAAATGACATGACGTTATCGCCTGCTTCACTACGCAGTTCCCAGTTTCAGTAATGAAAAGCAATAAAAGTGTTCAAGGATGAGAGTGACTCAGGCACACCACGATTGATCGAAGGATGGTAATGATACACGGCTCAGGAGGGGAACGAGAATGCAGGCTTTAAGTGGTGGTATTCATTTTGTTTATAGACCAATCTCTCTTCCTTCAACACTTCTGTATCTCTGTCTTTCATATGTGCAAAGGCTTGGCTGACTGAAATACACGAGTATGCCCAGAAGGATGTGGTCATCATGTTGCTCGGCAACAAGGTGAGCAAAGCTTACTTTTTTTTTTCATTACATAAAAAAAGATGAGGATAACTGTTCTCTTAGCACAATTTAAATGCACTCTTATCACACTCAATACAGACATGTGAATGTTTAAAGGCCAGAAAAATGTCTCCACTGTGCAACACACTCACTTAACATTTACAAGAGCAACGCACTCTTAATTGCGTTTGTCTTCACTGATTCATCTTTTTGTCTGCGGGAAGAATTTCCCCGCGGTGAAAATAAAGTTGGTCCATTTACAGCATCGTCCACGTCACCACATTCATCTCTCACCCATCACCCAATGTTATTTGATCATTGTGACTGGGAAGGATAACATTCGAAACCTGCCACAAAAAATGACTTATCGCTTGCTTCTAGCCTCCCTTCCATTTCCTCCACATTGCTGCTGGAGATGAATGTGCAGTCATTGCTGATTTATTTCTAAGCTCCCTCTGGTGGCTCAGAGAGGACTCACCCTTCTCCGGGGTCAGAGATGTCACACGGCAGCAGCTCAGATCATTTGTTGTGAGGAGCGGCGGGACTGCCGGCGTCAGTCTGTGGGAGCGCTGCTCTCCTGCTGGAGGTGGAGTCTCTGACATCCCATCAGTCTGATGGAGCGCCGGCTCTGCAGCTGGCGGCAGATAAGAGGACGTGCGGGTTGACCCGACGGTGCATCGCTGTAGCTAATGGCACAGGGAAACCGTGACCCTTCACCTCCGATATGATGACTGGTTTTCTCTCCCCGCTGCTGTCTTACAGGCAGACATGGCCGCTGAGAGGGTGGTGAAGACGGAGGACGGAGAGAAGCTGGCGAAGGTAATGTATGACGGCTCCGTGTGGTCACATTCTCAACAACAGACACTCCACGGGTCCTCTAATGATTTCCTCTTAGGAATACGGTGTACCATTTATGGAGTCCAGTGCGAAGACAGGGGTCAATGTGGAGCTGGCCTTTCTTGCTATTGCAAAGTAAGTCTGAGAGATGCAGTAAGAACCATCTGTAAATAAGCAGTGGATGAGATGACTATGTGTATTATGAAGTGTGTAGCTCAGAGAACTGCAAGAGTATTTAGTCCTCTTAGTTTTGATTTTCCAGTCCAAAACCTTTACTGTTCCAGTTCACTGTCACTGCTCTTGTCAGCATCGTTTCCAGCAGCAGCTTCCTAAAAATAAACCCACAGTACACTAGCTGCCCTGTCGGCAACCCGACCAAGTTCGCGACTTAGCTGCTGAACGATCGAAGATCAATATTTAGGTGAAATAGAGCTGACAGAGAGTGAATATTGAACTAACATTCCTCAGGTGGCCAGAGACACAGCAACTATATTCTAAAAAGTGACAGTAATATGGTGATTATGTGTCAGTTTGGTGTTTAATGCTTGTTATGTTGCCCTCAAGTGACCAAAAGACTCAATTATTGCAGGTTTAAAGGACTAGTGTGAAGCATTTAGTGGCATCTCTTTTGTTTGTTCCAATCAAGAGATGCTGCCCCATCCAATAATATTTTAGTGTTCTCCCAAGTTTAGGAGCTTAGGGAAGACCCTGTGTGTCCACACGGCTCCGTGCACGAAAACGAGACCTATAAATAACTCCCATCCAACATTTAACACAAACTGGAACAATGACATTGAGTCAGACCTTATCGCCCAACCCGACCTCACTTTAATGCTCTCGTGGCTGAATGGGAGTAAAGCCTTTTTGGAAGACTTGAGGCTATTATATTAAAGTCTGTATTTTAGAATAGTTTAGAATAAAATGTTTTATAATATATAGGTTGGATGGGTGCACTTTCGGCCATGTACTATATTTCATGGTATTATATATATAATACACAACAGGAGAAAAATCCTTGAAGGGTGCGTGTCTGACTGGTAAGTTGGTCATGCGTCTTTGCTCTGAGCTCTAAATCAAAGTCTACTAGTAGTTTTAGCTCTTGTTTTGGCAACAAGATGCTGGTGGAAGGTCTATAGAGACCTCTCTCTACAACCCACCATCCACCCAGATGAGAGAAAACGACGAATAAAGAAAATCAATAGCAATAAGAGAGAGAAACAAAACAAATACACTGGGGGATTAGAGATGTTGCTCACACTTTTCTCATTTCCAAAGTCATCTACAAATGATCACAGACACAGACATTTCACGCTTCAAAGGCTACGTCCTCTTCTGAATGTTTTTTATCTCACAGACTCCCCATGTTTCTACATGTAGTGTACAAGCCAAAACACAATGACATGCATTTCCAGTTTAGTTTGACGACTCTGGTCTTCTCCTCTGAGTATTTGTCTTTCTTTCGACTTGGCATGGACGTTCAGTCACACGCCTCCCTCTCGTTCCTGCAACTAATAGCGTGTTCCCGTTGACTCATTATAATGGGATTGTGCGTGTTCCCTGTGGATCTCAAACATGAAGTGTGTAATTTCTGCTTTTGATTGACATCCTTGTGCACACACCTTTCTTATAGAAAGGCCGGAAATATGAAAAGGACTGCTAATGAAAACGTCTGATTGCGCAGCATGTTCCCAGAGCTGTGAGAGAAAGTAATGTCGGCGATCTGCTATCTTCATGTATATTTTAAGTACAAGTTAGATTAAATGATTCATGCCAGAGGCATTTTGATTAAATCTCTGCACAGATAGATATTCCTCTCCCTCACTTGCTTTTTTATTTCTCTTCCTTTCTCATCTTCTTGATTTGCTCTCGCTGTATGTGCTACATCCCACACATCCACCCCCTCTGTATATAACTTCCTGTGTCTCTCTCCATCAGGGAGCTGAAGCAAAGGGCGACACAGCAGCAGAATGAGCCCAAGTTCCAGATTCATGACTACATTGAGTCTCAGAAGCACAAGTCTGGCTGCTGTGGCCTCATGTAGCTGATCCTGATCACCAGGCAGCAAGAGACACCGCAAGAGAGGGGGAGAGAGAGAGGGAGAGAGGGAGGGAGTGGGAACGAGGTAAAAAAAAATGTCTGCTGTCTTATGAAAAGCCAATCCCAACACCAAAATTGAGAAGCGGTCGACCTCGTCTTCGCCACTGAGCTTTTAGCTTGAATGCAAAGAGAATCTGGATTGGCCGCCATCCCTTATCTGAAATGTGAATTTAAATGTAATGCGTAGAAATGTGTGTGGTCTTTGTGGTGACAGTTGTATAAAACTACAAGTCAGGAGTTGCAATCTGAAATGCAATATCCATCTGCAGGGACAAACAGACAAACGTATTCATCATTCTATTCTGCACAGCTGCAAACTAAAAAAAAGTATTTGTTCTGGATGAAAAATATGGCACCTTTGTGATTTGTGTAGATCCCATTATTGTTTGAGTGGACGTCTTTGCACTTAAAGGGGAACTGAACCCTCAAATTAAGCTTGAATTTGCAGTATCAGTATAAAAAACATTTAAATATCTTGTTGCGCTCTGAATACACCACAGTTTTCGGCGGGCCCATGTGTTGCGTTTACTGCCACTGAGGGGAAATAGATCCAGCCATGTACAAAATTTCTTGGTGCTTGCTAATGCTAACACTACTAGCAGGGATCAACATACATAAAAGGGAGGCAAAGTCCTGCCCCACCCAGTAGACGACCATTAGAAAACAAATATGTAAGGTAGGGGACTCCGCCGCTCTATAGAGGGGTTTTTTGGTTAGATGCCTGGAATAAGGCATTTGAACGTTTTGTTCTACAATACGAACTATGTTAGTAAATAAACTCTTGTTTATTTTAAAGCTTTTATGTGTCTTAAAACAGGTGGTTTGCTAACAAGTGGCTAAATGAGACTACAAAACGTCATCACGCCATTGTTGTGCAAACTACGCTGTGGCGTAGTTCATTGATAGACTAACGTTGTTTTTTTTATTCCTGCAGAATGCATTTATGCTTCAAAAATCATTAAAGTGTTTTTTGTTTGTAAAGATTTATCTTGCTGAACAAAACATGCAAGAATCATTATGTCTGTTTGCCACAGACCTTATGTTCCTGCAATAATCCAAAACCCAAGGGAGAAATGTTACTCTATTGAGACAGCACACACCGGAGGGGAAACAATTCATCACTGCCTGTTGACTTTGTATAGTGTGACAGAATAATACCAACATGGTCATTAGCCCAGAACTAAGTATTTATAAGCTGCTGAACTGAACTTTTGATACAGGCAATAAGACGTGAGGCATCGGCAAGACTGTTGGAAAAACCTCACGTTTATGGCCAAATATCGGTGTTAGGTTAAATATATTCATGTAAGTTACTCTAAAGTGTTTTAGAACGTGGATATATCAGAAGGCTACGGCGTATTATGTTTGCAAGTGCCTTAGCGTACTTGCTAACACGTAGCTAACATTAGCTCGCTAGCAGCTAACTTAACATTCCATAATAATTTGAGTTATCAACTACACACCTGGTAGACAACAGGTGCTTTAATTAATCCTTTAACCTGCTAATATCCAAACAAGAAACAGGCATATCAGCCACTGGTCGCATAATGTTTTCCCCTCCGGTGGGTGCGGCTTCATCCCAGTTAGGGAAGGACCAGAGAATTTGGCTGATCCAAGCTCTAAAATCCAAGCAGTCAAGATACAAAAACATGCATTAACACTGTTACGTGTACAGCTTATTCAGGACACAACTCGACTGCATGTTTGGAACGAAAGCGTTGTCAGTTGCTGTTAAACTGAGCGTCAGTTACTCGTCCAAAGCCGGCGGCAGCGAAAAACACTGAAAGTGAAGTTCGGCCTTAATCTCAGAACTGTCACATTTTTCATCCTGCGGTTTGAAGTAAACAATCGATTTGACTGTTGGTGTGGATATAGCATTTTTGCCCTGCAGCTCTTAGTTTGTCTCCATCCCTGTTTTAGCAGGCTGTGAACTGAATCCCTTTTGGCCTTACAGTCTTCACCACTATCCTTTGATAACTCGGTGTGTTTGAGAAGTGGACTTCAGTCTCACAGTCAGATTGTAGCTTCGATGAATCCCGTCTGTTCACATCTGTACTGCTGATAGAATAAAGCCAACTTTTTGAGGGCGCTCGCCCAGCGTGTGTCTGTCTGTACATTCAATTCAGGGCCAGTGAAACTTCATTCAAAGTACTGTACATGTCATTTTGCTGGGGCGTTATCCCACCGCTGCACCAGGCATCAAACAAAGACTTAATTATCATTATTTTCACACCTTTTGTTAGAGATACCTCTGCATGCTATTTTGCCTTTTACTATTCACACACCCAGAGAGAAACTCAATGATGGATGTTGTTGTCAAGGCTGTACCGCAGCTGTATTTGTTCACGCTCCGCATCGTGTAACTCGTTTCTTTGTACAATGTTCATTATGAATGTTTGCTTGTCGAACTTGCTCAATGTCACATTTGTCCCTCCTCTGAGGCGTCACGGTGATCACAAAGTGCCATGAAAAAGTGCTTTGTTATCATATTATATATATATATAAAAGTATATTTTGTAATGTATGTGGTGTTGTTTTATTGAAGTCGGTCTTGTCTGTGCGTCTTGTGTGTGTGTTGAGCTTTTGGAAGGACGAGGTGCGAGTCACAGGATGTGCTGAGGTTAATGAGCCACTGTGTGGCAGTAGCTACCCCGTTTATTCTCTAGTATGTTGCACTAGAAAGATAAGGAAGTGTTTTATCAATTAGACTTGCTCAGCAACATGTTGATTCTGTATATTTGAGTCTATTTATGTCTTTATGGAGACACATTATGTAAGGCAGATGCTCAACATCTGGATGATGATGTTTTTATTATTTTATTTATTATTATACTGTGGTTGCTAAGTGAAGTGAGTGGACATTCACAATTCACTTTACCTGGCTGTACACCTGAATGCAGCTCACAAGTCACGCTGCTGAGTCACACACATTAAGGGGAGAGTGCATTTTCTATTCTTTACTTTTCTATTCTTTACTGTGAAAAAAAAAAAAAACAATTATCTGGATGACTTCCCATCAACTGAACTAACAGCTGCCCTTAAACACGCAGCAGACCTCAGAGCTGGTACTGCGGTAGCTTTAAACTCCCAGGATGGAGAGTGTTGAGAGATCCTGTCTCTGTCCTCTATCTGGTATGAAAGGATTCTCAGCTGAAAAGTCAAATCCTCCCTAAGGTTTTATGGCAGCAGCTTCCTGCCGGCCTCTATTTTTACAAACCCGTCACTCGTATCTCTGAACTTCCAGAGGGGCTCTCTAGGTTGACCGGATTCAAAACACAGTGAAAGTTAAAAATGATACCGATTAAAGCCTTATTTGTGCATATTGATTATTACAATTTAATATAATAGATATAGACTGACAAGTTTTAACAGCTTATATATTATTTCTTGTTCTCACAGCGCTGTAATAACAATAGTAAACTCTGCTCTCATATTTTAAACACCAGATGACAACAAATGACACATCAAATGGTTTTTAGGTGAAGGTCACAACAAATTGTTATTTATGGCTGATGGATGGACGGTACTTTATTATTCCTATGTAGGTTAATTCTCTACAATTTGTTATTAATTGCCTTTAATAGCAGGAATTATAGAGAACTAGCTAATTATGTATTAGCTAATTAAATTATAATTAACTAATTTGTGCTAAATTTAAACAGTAATAGTGTGAAAAGGTGTGTGAAAAGGTGTTTTGGGGCAAATGTTGTAAAATGACACAAAAATGAGGATGCATTCAGAGCAATAAGATGTGCAACAAGTGTTGCTCAAAAGGGGAAAGAAGGGCTCAAATGCAATTTACAGAAAACTATATGAATAACTAAAAGTAAAACTATGATTGCCTGAATAATGGGAATTCATAAATATATTTTTATATAATTTTTTCCCCTTCAATCCAAACACTGATCATCACCTTCGAGTATTTTCCTGGAGACCCTCGGCTTTGTTTACTCCTTCAGTCCTCCCTACTTTGCATGTTGGGCTGGTCCGTGAACGCACCTCCCTCTTCCTGAGTGGCCTCTCTACTTGTGAGAGGGAGCTGAGAGAGTCTAATCAGCCCTCTGGTCAGCAGCAGGAGTCACGCTGAGGAGTTTACACCAGTGTGAGGATCAAGTCAGACTTTGGGTGGAGGTGGACCGGAGAGTGGGACGAACAGCAGCACCGTTTCCCACGGACTTATCTCCTCAAGAGGGCGGGGGTTGGGCGCGTGTTTTTTTTGTGAAGGGGTACCACTCATTCACACACCTCATCAGCAGCAGCAGCAGCATCCTGAGCAGGTCTTGTTTCCACTTTAACACGAGCACGTTGAGACCCGGTTCAGCAGTGTGAAGGCGAGTGAAGCCTAACATGCCGAGCAAACGTCAGTATCTGCGCCCGCGGCTGTGCACGCTGGAGAAGGGGGACAACGGCTACGGTTTCCACCTCCACGGGGAGAAAGGTAAGACGGGGCAGTTTATCCGGTTAGTCGAGCCCGACAGCCCGGCTGAGACATCGGGGCTCCGCGCCGGAGACCGGCTGGTGTTTGTGAACGGGGACGAGGTGGAGAACGAGAGCCACCAGCAGGTCGTGTCCCGGATACGAGCCACCCCGGGCCGCCTGGAGCTCGTGGTGGTGGACCCGGACACGGAGACGCTGCTGAAGAAACACAACATGAAGTGTCTGAAGGAGTATGTCGCCGACGGTGTCCCGTTGCCATTCGACGAGGAGGAAGAGGAGGAGGAGGAGGAAGAAGAAGAGGAGAAGGTGGACGGGACAGTAAACGGGGATGAGCGGCGCGCCAAAGGGGATGAGGAGGTGGAGGAGGAGCGGGAGGAGACACCCAGGGAGTCCACGCCGGTCCCGGAGAGTAACGGAGAAAAGCACGTACACGTGGAGAAAAAGCTGAGCATCAACTCGGAGAAGGTGAGTCAAAGTCAGAATAAGTTCCTGCAGCACGTCACTCACACAAGAGCCTCCCATGCTTGTAATCGCATTAAAGCTCCTGTATGCAGCACCGAGGGAGTATTCTCCCAGAGAGAATAGGTGCTCTGTGTGTGTAACCCGGGTGACATGGGCTGCTGCACCCACATGCTGCCCGGCTGTGGGCAGGGTCAGCTGGCCGGTCATCTGCTGTAGGCGAGAGGACTAACAAGAACCTGGATCAGCTCTGGGGTTCAGTCCCCTCACTCCACAGTGTGACACTGCCTCTGTTATTACAGCGATGCCACGTGGTTCACCCTTAAATCGGTGTGAATGACACACAGACTCTTTTGCTAAGACGTGGCGCCGTGCTCGTCCTTTAGAAAACCACCATAACAAATATCTGACATCGCTGAAGCCTCCACAGTAAAAAACAGGAAATGGTGTTTTTTCAAATCGCCACAAAAAAAAAACACTAAATGAATTTTAAAACATTTGATCTTATGTTTGCAAAACAGTACAGGCTCATTCACACTCCGCAGTGGCCACTTGATGATGTGGTTGCCCTCATTTGTGTGTGTTACGTCTGTGAGCTCTGGACCAGGGTTCATTAAAAAGCACTGGAGGAGAAGAGGGTCCCTCCAGTCTGGAACATCTGTGCCCTTCGCTGCATCCTGAATGTTTACCCTCGAGGCTGTTTCTGTCTGTGTCTAGCTCTGCTGCTCACTACAAGACTGTAGGTGGAGGTGAGGAGAAGGGCCACAGTGTGCAGCAGATGTAGAAAAGACCCCGCTGTCTGCACGCATGTTCTGCTTCTTCCTGAGGTCAGATACTATAACCTGTGCAGTTATTACAGAGTAATATTTATACTATTCTCCAACAAGCCCAGATTCAAGCTTTTCCACACAATGTTATAATTGTGGAATTATAAGCAGGAAGTCCCCTGTGCTGCTGTGTATGTTTATAATTATCTCTGAAGCTGACAGAGGGTCAGAGAGGTCAAAAGGGCGGTGACACTTTGAACTTAATGGCAAAGTGATGACGAGGAGTCAAGTTGGGAGATATTTTGAAGTGACATCTATTGAGATTGATTGTATTTTGCTCATTGTAATGTGATATATATTGAATATTGAGTTGCAAAGAAAACCTAGTATAAATGGATACATTGGATACAAAGTATAAATCTGTATCCAAAAAAAGAAGAAGCAAATAACACCAGTAAGAATATTTACCAAAAATGACTACCTTTTCCTTTAAAAGTTGCATTCGGGAGAGCAACTGATGATTATTTTAATCAAAGATGAGTCATTATTTGTTTGATTAACTGTTCTCTAGCTCTAGTACAGTTGAAATTAGAAAGGTAACAATTACCTTCATAACTGATTTTAAAAAAAAAAAACACAAAATGCAAATTTGCCCAAATACTTCCCTATATTATTAATAGAAAAACAAATACAGCTCTGTCTGCTTCATCATCATATTCAAATTATTTTTTCTATTTTCTCAGTGGGGAGAACTGTTCAGGATCATACTGATGCTGTTGCCTGTTTGCAAAATTCCTCTCCTTATATGCACCCAGCGGTTTAACGGAAAAGCACAGTCTGAAACGCCACATTGTCATTACTGAAGCTTTGGCATTTTTCATAGGTGGCCACTCGCTGTGGTGTAATGACAGCTTTCACATATGGCAGAGCATGCGGGGCCTTTCAGAGTGATGTTTCTGGTATTAAGGGCCCGCACTTGTCTACAGCTCTTGAGCTCAGCTGGATTATGTTGTTTAACCCAGGAATATGAAGCAACTGTTCCCTTGTTTGCTCTCGGAGCTCTCCACAGATGGCCTCGTGGAGCTGTGGTGGTACGATTCACGCTGGCACGCAATCCAGAGGGAAGGAGCGCCGAAACAAACAATGGCAGCACCCCTAAGCTACTGGATATGTCTTTTTTATGTAAAGGCGTATAAAAGGATTCAGAAGTATTGTGGGGACAGAGGACACAGTGTGTCTGAGTGTGTAAATTGGACCCTAGGGATGCTGTTTAGAGGGTGTCTCCATGTTACAGTCAGAAACACCTCAGGGTGTATTTCTTTTTTGCAATGACTCCACTCTTTCTGGAATTTTCTCCTAACATCCTGTCCGGCATTCCTGTGCCAGAGGCCTGCGGCCCAGCCAATGACACACACACACACACACACACACAATCGCAGACACACAAACATACACAGCATCGGTTAACAGCCACGCTGACGTCCGCCAGCCGCCTGTTTGGCCGCAGTCTTTGAAACAACACAAAAGAGGGTTCGAAGAGCGATGCCTTCTCCCAAAACAGAGGAGCCTCGCTGATGGTTGCCACGGTTACGCTGATGTGTGAGTGTACGTATGTGTGAAGATGGAGGTAGGCGAAAGTGAGACAGGGGAGGTGCGGGAAAAAAATGGAGGTCAAAACATGGAACGCGGCCCGGGAGCCGCTGTCGTCATCGTGGAACGAAAACACACATCATTGGTTCCAAAGGTGGTCACTTTGTTTACCAGGCGGTGATGTTTTTACGCTGCTATCGTTGAGGGCGGTGGGGTCACAGCGGATGCTCTCAGCTCATATTACAAAGATCTAGATCCATCAGGCATTTGTGGCTGTGATGATGTGTCGTCCGTCTTTACTGCCTTTTATAAGATATTCCAATGAGTTCCAAACAGTGTGGTATAAAACAGTGTTTTTCTCAATGAAGACTTACAGTTGAAGCATGTTTCGTTTAATGAACAGGTCAATTCATTAGTGGAACAATTACAACAAGGAGAACCTGTTTTGGGTGCGTGACCTGTTGTTCTAACACACGTGGGGAAAACATTTAAACCTATCCTTTAATCGGTCAATAATTGTGATGATTATTTGCTTAATTGTTAATTATACCATTTTAAATGCCAGGAAATTACTCATATCATATTTTGTCCTTGGGGTTGTAAAAGTTCTTGACGGCACTAACCCGTCAATTGTTTTGGTGCTAACAAACAAATCCCACTAGATTCTTAAAAAAAAAAAAAAAAAAAAGGGTGTGATGGTGAGAGTCTTCCTGAATGTCTGCTCACTCAGCCCGTCTTTAAACACTAATTACAGGAGAGGAAGAGCGCTCGTGTCAAATGAAATCGACTGCGGCTCGATGAGATCTGGTGCTTCTAAGAGTGTGAGTGTGTAATATTGCTACAGTATTGAGATCGAAGACACTCACATTTAGAGAGCTGGAATGAGACAAGGCGGCGCTTGCCTGTTGGTTGTCACTTCTCTCCTCTAATCTGAGCCTCTAATCTGCACATTCGTATAAAAGCTGCTCATTAAAGGGCTTGGAGACTTCAACCACACATGGTTGGCTTTTTACACTGGCTTTACTTAGAAAGTGTGGCCCTTTAACTACATGGAAGATTATGTTGCCCCTAAACAAATGATCCTGAATCTGTTGTGTGGGAGGATTCGGTATAATTGTATGGTCCTTGAACTGGCTTTAATGTCACGTTTCATTGTCACCTGAAGCAAACCCCAACGTTAACCAGGTGTTTTCCACAGTGGCATATTTTTTTACGTGGTACATCACATCCACGTGACGTTCTTGTCTCTGTACGGTCATATCTACTTCAGCGGGGACAGAATCACAAATTCTCAGAGTCAACCGTCCCCATTCATCTGACGCAACACCTTCAGGAATAGCCTGTGGGTGCAATTTTCTGTTAATAGAATAAACGTCAGCCTTCGATGATCATTTGTTTGTCACGCACGAGAGGCAGAAACGGCCCCACCTATAGTAGCTATGTGAGCCAGGATGGCCAGGGGTGTGTTCCTGGCTGCCTGCTGCTGTCTGTGGGACTCTTGGCCTGTGCACAGACCCCAGGACTTTTGTGCCGGTTTCCTGTCATTGTTGTTGGTGGAAGATCAACCAGCCCCCCACCCCCCCTCTTCACCTTCTCAAAGCTCAACACTGACTTTTAAAAGTGAATCACCTTTTGGTTGCCGAAACAAAACACATGCTCGCCACTTTTAGGGGTTTATTTGGGTTAATTACTGTCAGCTCATGAATGTCAATCATAATTAAACACCATAATTATTTTTTTCATTGTTGCTCAAATTAAAAGATACCTACAGCCACAAAGGCCAAACATTGGTTACCAATTTCTCGAATTAGATAGCTGTCAAACCCTGCCTCTTCTCACCCTCCTGACCTGCAGTTCCTGCAGCTCGTAGCAGATTCAATTATCAAAGTGTTTATTAGCAGGACAGTAAAACTACAGCTGAATGGTGAGAGAGCTAGCCATCAACGTGGGTCTGAGCTAGCAGTTAAATGCCTGCAATGAAAACAGGAAACATAATAAATAAAATGCATCACTGGTTGAATAGCGTGTCGTTCAAGCGACAGACACTGAATCAGTAAAGTAAACAGTATTCCCAGCTGTGTTTGTTGATTTGCTTATCAACGCGACAAAGCCAGGTATTGTTCGGGTAAATGGAGAGCAGTCGGTGTGTGTGTCTGATCAGATTTACTCCATGAGTCACTCTGACCTGCTACACACCGTCGCTTCACGTTTGCACGTACAGTAAACTTGGGCACGCGTTGCATTTGCGTTTGTTTTGTTTTATGTTAACTGTGTGTGTGTGTGTGTGTGTGTGTTTGCATGTGAGAAAGTTTGGGAGTCACCCTTCCCCTGCTCTTTGTTGATCGCCGAGCTGTGCTTTTTCAGGGGAAATGGACGGTGTCAGGGGCTTCATTGTGTTTCAGCTCAAAGATTTGTGCATTTTTTTATGTAACCCTTTTCCCTGCACCTGTATGTTTATGAGAACGCATGTTATGTAACACGTATGTGCAGGATGGTAGATTATAAATAGCAAAGAGATTTAATAAGAAGTATTTCATTAGGCTACTGTTGCAAATCCATCACTGGACTGCTTTATTAACCCAGCAGCAAAAATGTACAAAAGATGTTAAAGTAATCAAAACCACACTCCCATATTTATTACTGTTATTAAACACCACCAGGCGTTAGCTTTCATTTGGCGTTGCTGTTTTTGTGTGTATTCTGGGCAGGAATCTCAGCGTCACTCATGACACAATACTATCACAAAATGTCGCTCGAGATAGTGAGAGTATCACAAGTGTTATTTCAGGAGAGTCACGCACAAGTCATTACAACATCTATTTGACAAAGGCGAGGAGAACATAGGAAACACCATCATTGGAGGAACAGTGTGTGCCAAAGTGAGGACAGTGCTTTAGCCTTTTTGTGAGTATTTCGGGGTCAGCGTTTGGCCTTTTTGTTTTATTATTGGCAGACAGCAGAGCGATTACAGGAAATAAGGGGAGAGAGAAGAGTAAGAAGGACACGTAGCAAAGGTCTGCAAGCAGATTCCAACTTTTCATGTTTCATGGTAAGCATCCTAAACCGTTAAAGGTCACCAGTTTCACACAAATTTGTATGTGTAATTGTTTAAACGCCAAACTGCCAAAAGGCACAACTGTTACTGTGTTTGAAGCAAATGAAGGGTATACAGTTGTACACATCACAAGAGAACAATAAACTACTCTATTGATGAGGGGCGGAACAAGTAATCAATGATATGTTGTCTTTGTAAATCATAGCGCTGTCAGTAAAACTTCTCAGTGACGTCCGTCCAAACAACAGCACCACTGTCCCGTCAAGACCACTGTGGCCCAGGTCAGGGGTGGAACCTGAACCCTGTTTGTGTGGGGGTTAGGGTGGGTGGGGTGCTGGTGATAGGGTCCCATGGGATACTGGACGGAGACTCCACAATGCCACATTCCAGTTCCCACTCCATTCTGCTGAAGGTTCACCACCCTGGCCGGACAATGAGCCGGCGGGCCGCGCCCTACCGGAGGGGGGGGGGTTACTGGCTGCTCGCCCTAAAATAGACTCACCCCCGCCGTCCGCCACCTCCCTTCCTACCGTACAAGACACAGCAAGAGACAAGACAGAGCTTATTAATGAACGTACACTGGATGGTAGCAAGCTAAGGACATGCAGGAAGAATCCATCCCAAAATACACCGTCTCAAATGTTTGCAAGCCGGTAAACATCCCTAGATAACTGTTTAAAATCAGAATGTTAGCTGATGTTAGCATTTAGCCACTGAGTTTCCTGTATCTGTGCAACAGAACCCATCGCACAAGAGCAGATTAGACATGTTCCTCTACTAACAGTAGCCTCAATAATATCTCTTGTCCCTGCTGACGCCTTTGACTTCATTATCACCCACCACCTACGTGCTAACAGCTGGGAACATCAAGTGTCTGGGATTGTAGACATTGTATCGTACATGAGAAATACTTTTTGTCTCTGGCGCGTTCTTGAATCATCAAATGATGTGTCGGTCTGTGACTGAAAAGCTGCCTCAGCACTGTAGATTAGAGGTGTAACGATTCATTCGATTAATCGATGAATCGATTGTCAGTCCTATAGATTCTACTAAATCGATGTGCTACAATAAATAAATAGAATGAATCGTTTTGACTTCACCAATAATCGATATAAATGCATTTAATCGGATTAATCGTGATTCTTACTTATGATTAATCTTTTAATACGTTTAAGACACTCTCTCCCCTGCCAGCATGTAGTCTACAGAAAATGTTAAAAAAATAACCGAGCAATGTTTAATTACATTTTTGTATTCAGCATAAAATATTATGCAGGTTTACTTTTTTATAGAATAAATATGTTATTTTTTCACATTTCAGAAGAATACAAATAGTCTCACTCGCATTATTGCATGTTTATTTCATGGATATAGAATTTCGGTTACAAGTTACTGAATCGAATCGTGGTTTACAGAATCGAATCGAATCGTTACAAAAAAGAAAAATCGTCCTTGAATCAAATCGCCAGCTACTGTATCGTTAATCGAATCGAAGTGAAGCCAAAGATTCACACCCCTACTGTAGATGCAATGAAACAGTGAAGTTTAACGACTGCTTGTATGCTACAGAGGAAAATGTAATGTATGTAGTGTGTGACCACATCATGTTGCCTCTTCTGCTTGAACGTAACAATGTGGTTCTTTGTGTAACACATATCTCAACATCTTTATTTTCTGACTTGCCTTCCCCTTCTTTCACTCAATGCCTTTTACTACACCAAACACTGCAGGCGCTGTATGTATGGGAGAGAAACTTGTATATGAGGTTGTAGAGCTGATGCTGGGTTCAGGTCTGCGAGGGGTGGAGGGTCGGGGACAGGAAGACTGGCCGAGGAGATAAAACTTGTCGACTGTGATAGGACCTAACTGTCAGTCGGCGTTGAGATGATCTAGAACGATCATCACTTAAAAAAAAGGAGAAGGTCGCAGAGTGGAGGAGCTAAAGATGAAGACGCTCGAGGAACAGCAGACCGTGCTAGCTCTGTTTTCACAGATGCCCAGGCCCCTCTGGTAATCAAGACCACTCCATTTGGTCTTATCAGTGCCTCTACCCCTGCTGTGATGACTGACACTACTTTTCTATTTTCAGGCCTTTTCCCTAAAGAGTCTATTGTAATGGGAACCCTCCGCAGAACCTTTCTTTGGAGTCTTTTGTAGATCCAGTTTGTCCCATCCTCAAATGAAAGGGGGGGACAGTAGGGTGCTTTGTTCCCCCCCCCCCTGCGCCTGCCTCGCAGCTGGTTCAATGGTCCAGCTTGAAATCCAACACCCCCGTCCTGCCTGACAGAGTGGTGCGCTCCTTACACTCAAGAGCACAAAACTTTGTGCAGCGGCGGTTTTAAAAGGAACTAGCTTTACGTCAAACATTCATGAAGTCTGTCCTTGAGGCTGTTAATCTCCGTCAAAAACTACACATGATAATCACAAGGAGCGGGGAGGCCTATGATTCGTCATGTCACTGAGTAGCCACAGTGCCTGGCAGCGTGTCACTTTAGCGGTTATTCTTTACGCTGATCAAAGAGGCCTAAGTCACGGGGGAGCTGCCCTTTTATTACAGCAACACGGGGGGTTGAAGTAAGCAGCAGGAGGAGGAAGTGATGTATAAAGATGAAAAAGAGGCTGCTAGAGAAGACATACGCACAGAGCCGCTGAGTGCGACAGGTTTCAGTTGATGCTTTGCTGGACTCGCAAGTTTACCGGATGTTGGAGAGACTGTTGAAATACATCAGTGAGATGTTTACGTAAATCACAAAATTACAGCATGTGACCTTTTCCTTTTTCCTTTTAGTTTTGAGTCAGCGAGCCAAAGTTGTGCTGCTGGAAGCCTACAGTCATAGATGTCCTGCATGTGTTCTCCTTTATTAAGGTCTACACAGTAGCAAAAATCAGTCTGCTGGCAAAGCATGGGGAAAATATGAAGTAACTTACATGTTGAGTGGCAGAGCTGCAGCCTCTGGCATCGCAACACACACACACACACGCACACACACACACACACCTCTCTATATGCCACTTGCAGCTTCAGCTCTGTCGAACACAATCAGCAGGAGAGCCTGACAGACGCGAGACGAGTGGCTGAGTCAGAGGGTGATAAACATGATGGATGGATATGATGGAGGCAGTTGGCTGCCTTTTAATATTTCCTGAGAGGGTTTAAGAAGATGCAAATCAATTCATCTGGCTCGTCAGACGCTCACCTGTTGGTACGTCGAAGGCAGAAACCAGAACTCTGCTCCTTTTATGCAGAAATATTTTATTTTTTGTCAACACACTAGCGGCACGGCTCTACGGATGCTGATGTCGGCCTGTCGATCGGTCCACAATTTTGGTCCATATTTATGTAAATTTGATGAAATCGATCTAACTTTTGGATGGATTGCAATAAAAAAAAATGGTACACATATTCATGAACTACAGAGGATTAATCCTGCTGGTTTTGGTCATTTTAAATTTAGCGCCACTATACCGATCACATGACCATAAAACGAACATGAAGTATAGAAAATAAGCAATAAGGCCCTGGGATTTCTATGATGATGAAAACATGTACAGAATTGCAAAAATGTGAATGTAATTTATGAAAATCAGGGTTTCCCCTAACATTACAAGTGTTGACTCACTTGGTTTGGTTTCATATATATGGGCATGCTGTTTCTCTAGCGTAGTTCACTCTACACAAATTAAGCCCTGATTTTCCACTTGCTGATTGGTTTTTGGAGCTTCCTAAGAAAAGCCCCAGATCAAAGGCAAACTGCCGTTCACATTTGTGATCTTCGGTTACAAAAAAAAAAGCTGTTTTCAAAGCTATAAGTGAGCTTAATAAGATTTTGCACTTGGGCGCTTCATCTTCAGCGACTCAAGAGGGCAATAAGAGCTCCTCATACATGCTGTATGGAGGTGCTGCAGCTGCATCAGAGGCCTGTTATGTTGAAGTTTGCTTCGGTATCTTATCTATTAATTAGCTTCCTGAGGAAAAAACTGTTACAGAAAAGTCTAAAACAGGGTTACATCAATCTCTGGATGAGGAACCTGGAAACACTCAGATAAACTGTGTGCCTGAGCAGCAGATGCAATGAGATTCATGAGAAGGCCGTGAAGTGCGTTTTGAGAATATTAACACGGACCCTGGTTTTGTTTTGGAGTGATTGGTATTCAAAGCTCATTTGAAGTTGCCAAAGTGTTCTGCTGTGGGAATAGGAACTCGACTCCCACATTAGTTGCTTGAAGTAGGTGTATCTTAATGAAATAAGAGGCTTGAAAACAGCAGACAATAGAGTGAAGTCGTTACAATAGACGTGGGTCTCAGAAACAAATATGACGCAAGGTCACGGGAGGATCAGAGTAGGTTTCACTTTGTTTAGACTGTCCAGTGTTGCTTAACCCTGAACACACCCAAGCCAGTGTTAAAAGTTGCCTTTGTTAGTTGAATATTTACAACAGTTTGCACTTGATACTGAGCAACATGGTATTAACTCAGTTGTAAAACTCAACTGATGACTAGGTTTAAAACTGAGTTACCACAAATGATATGCGTGTTTGTGGCTGTGGATGAAGACACAGTACATCATTCAAGAAAACAATGGCTTCGTGATACACAGCGTGCATGCACTGCAAAGCGATACATCACAATCTGTGTCACTGAAGGGAAATAAAATCATGAATAGCTATGTATCATTTCAGAGTGCAGAGACATTAGAGAGATATAATGGTCCATGCACAAAACAGGCATTGTGCAGTTATTCAAAGTGTAAACAACCACTAAAGGTTTATGGGGAAGTCGGGTCTGAGAGCAGAGCAAGCTTCAAGATATAAAATGTCTGCAGTGAAAGTAAGATGGACCTCGATGACAAAGTGGTCATTAAATTGAAGAGAAAACTTCAAAGAAATAGGAAGTATTTGGGAAATATGCCTATTTTTTGTTCTTTTTTTTGGTTAGATGCAAAGAATTATATCACTTGTGTGTACCTTAAAGATTAAGCTGTTACCTTATCTTTAGCTCTGAATGAAGACTGGATATCAGACGGCAACCTCGGTTCTGAAAAGTGAAGCCAATGTGGAAGTGCCGTAAACTTGCATTCTTCCTAATGGCCAGCAGGGGGCGAATTCTCTGGTTGCAAAAAGCTTCTCACTTCATTTATTTTCTCACTAAACATTGTTAACATGAGTTTATGGTCTCAACGGCAAGTTTCAAGTCTTTTTATAGTCCATTTAGCGTCAAATATATATTGTGATCGACAGGTCTCTACAAAAGGGTTGTTTTTGTCTTACAAATTTAACCCTTTCACAGCATGTTTTCCGTTCATGAAAGTTAATTGTAACATTTTGGTGACCTTAAAAAAGTAGCTCCTTCCTGCCATCAAATACTAGTTGCAGAAAAACAAGAGGACAACGCCCAGAAACCAAGATGGCGACAACCAAACTTGCATCGTGGTCATGCTAACCACTATTTCAGAGCAGCTTGTTGATGTCTGGATCCCTTTATCAGATGTCAAATACACTTTCTTCACTCCAAGAGTACGTTTGTGCATATGATTGGCTGTGTGTTGTATTTGAATTTATCTTTCATGTCAGGAAGTTGAAGCAGTGCAGAAGGAAGCATATTGAGGGAAGATGTGTCAACACTTCCTTTTCAACACTTCCCTCCTCTAAGGAAAGTTTGTGTCACTGAGAGAGTTTTTGTGGGCCGAAAGGAACATTTCACACAATAGAAAACAGTGAAACTTTGATCTTAAAATGATACAAACAGCATTGAGCCAAACAAGATTCAAGCGAGAGTGATTTAAATTATTTCCTTGATGGTCAGAACACTTTACCATTATTTGTTGTATTTGATAATAAGATTATGTTTGTGATCACCAAGCAAGAACAGGACTTTTGATGAGATGTTATACTGAATGTCTCAGCGTGGAAGGTCAACTATCACATTACACAAGGATTTTCAGCACCCCGCCTTAGGCTTACAACAACTAACTAAATCTGAGGAAGCAGCACATGTAGACAAATTCATTTGTGTTTTCCTTCCATGTTTTAGAGTCTGGGAAGCACTCTCAACAAAATAAAGAGTCCAAGAGGCAGTTTACAAATGTACCTGAATGAAGCTGACCTCAGGGCAAAACTAAGCCCGTCTGAAACAAATATTTAGTCGTACATGCTGTGTAAAAGAGGGAACACAGACTTGTGTGTCGTGGAAGAGCAGATAAGTGCCGACGAGAGGATGTGGAGGAGTTTTATGATATCTCAATTTTGTAATTTACAGAACGTTCCAAAAATGTTCTGCAGCTGTATCTATGATGACAGGTTTCTGCTGTAACATTAACTTACATTGTGTCACATGAAACACACATACACAAGGAACACATTTTGACAAGCAGTGCGTCCTTGGTTCCCCTCCTGGTTTGTGTGTTCAGCAGATTCCACAGATTTCAGACCCGCGTGGAGATTCTTCAGCCCTGCACTCGTCTCAGACACAAACCCTCCTCTGTTGTCCCTGCCAGAGCCTCCCTCTCCCTGCACAGGGACGCCTAACGTCAACCAGAGCACCTGATGACTGTCGGAGAGTCTCATGCCAAGGCTGCAGCATGTGTTGATGGCACTCAGAGTCTCATCTGCACCATTATAGATCAAATAGAGTGCATTAAAGGGAACGAGAGCCCCCTAAGTTCTAGCATTAATCTTGTTCTTTGCTTCAGTGCTTCACACAGCTAAAGCAGAAGACAGAGAGCTCTGTTAGTTAATTCCAGACTTTCAGAGCAGGGAAGGTCAGAAATAAACAAACACCGGTAACTTAAAGAAAAATCTGTTCAGTCTGTACTTTGGATTGCATCTTTAACATTTCAAAGGACTCATAAAGGACACTTGAGAAAGTAAAGGACACATGCAATCAAAGATATGATTTTTCTATAATCAGATGCCATTATGATGAAGCTCTGGCTGTAGTGGCTTATCAGGAGCAGATATGATCAGCAGGATGTTCAGCACACACTGTAAAATTGCCGTTAGATGCAATACATTATGCTGCGTTCACACTACGAAGAGCGACACAGCAAAAGTCAAGCAATTTTCAATGGAAACTGGTGACATAAAGCTACAAATGCTGCGTGACGGACGAGACAGGCCACAAATCAAATCCAATTAAAATCAACTTTTTGGTGCCAACTATTCATATGTTTTCGTCTCTTTTTAAAAAATGCAGTTGATCAGTATTTAGTGCTGTTACACAACTTAACCACGGCAACAAGTGCTTGAGCAACACTTCTGCAACTAGTTCTTTTTTGTTGTGTGAACATAGCATTACAGTACATCATGCATGTGTGACACTGTGTAGTATTTTAGCATTATGAAAAAAGGCCTTTAGTATAGCGGCGGAGTTGAATGAAATACTAAGATATTTTGCCTTATTGCTGGGAGAGAGAAGATCAATTGCCCTCAGACTCTTGGCAAGAAAGGCAAACGTTTCCCAAAATGCCCAACTATCCTCATAAAGCAACACCATTTCTTTATAATGAAGCTCGTCTGTCTGTAAGGAAAAGAGCAACCCAGCCACCCTACTTTAAGAATGGCTGTTTGTCCAAATGAACTTCAGCTGGGAGGAATCAAAACCTACAGGCGTAAACAAACTGTAATGTGTGCAGTATGCTGTTTTTATATCACATGATTTGGAGGAAAGTTCCCGGTTTGAGTGTACCACTTACTCTCATTTGGAGCCACCACAAAGTTTACAATGTGTGTTTTTTCCAGGTGCTTAACCTGAGAGAGAGAAAAAGAGCGGAGCTGGGTTGGGCGTTAGCCTAGAGCAATTGTCTTACATAATACAGTGACGCGACAATCGCTCATTGCTTGTGCCAAGTTGCTCACGAGAGAAAAAGGTTGAGTCAGTATAATAACGTCCACTGTTAATTTATGTCTATCTATGTTCTGAAGGAGCTTTAATCAATCAGCATCCTGCCAGTATTTTCCGTAGAAAGTGAGTCAGATTTATTTATAGATGCTGTTCATTGTCTTCGAGGGTTCAGTTGCCGGAGGGCAGGAGTCGCTCTGATGCTGAGGGAGTGTCGGCTCAGATTTGGTCACACTGACAAAGATTATCTTGACCAGTGCCTTGTCTCTCTTCTGAGCTCCGGAGGGCCATTATTTCATATTTTGACCCCTTTGATGACAAAGCCAGTAAAGGCCCCTTTTCTAAATAAAGAACCTGCTTCTTCCACACAGCGGAAGGGAGGTTCTGGAGTCGAGCTTGAGTTTTTTCCTGGATGACAATATGGCTCTAACTCTTCCTGCCATCCCAGAGTGGGACTGGACGGGGCGAGGGGAGGTGGTCAGAGGTCAGAGCCCAGCTTCCATTGTCCTCCCTTGGAGCCTGGAGCTAGCAGGGCTGCGGACCACACCGGAACCGGTCCCTTCCTCAAGGCTAGAGCAGCGCCGATTGAGCCCCCCCCCTCCCCAAATTCTCCACAAACCTTCAGAGCAGACCTCCAATCACATGCCGCCAAGACCCTCTTCCTTCCTGGCGAGCAGTTTGGAGTCACGTTGAGTCCAACAGCAGCTTCAGTTTACACATGAGCATTAAAAAACTCACTGCACAACAGGGCAGCATGCAGCAGCCACCTGCATGTTCAACCTCGGCTTTATATTCATGGTTAACGAGTCACAGGAGCTCTCCATAATCTTCGTGCCTCTCGTTCTTCCTGAACCCATGGTGGAGGTACTTTCAAACGCTGATGTTCTGGTCCATTTGGTGCAGGTCACACAACAGTGTATTAACATGCTGTGTCCGCTCTCTCTCTCTCTCCTCTGGTCTCCTGCAGGAGGTGTTGTCCACTGAACTGAGGCCACGTCTCTGTGTGATCCAGCGGGGGCCGAACGGATATGGCTTCAACCTGCACAGCGAGCGGGCGCGGCCGGGCCAGTACATCAGAGCTGTGGATGACGACTCTCCAGCAGAGAGGGCAGGCGTGCTGTCCAAGGACAGGATAGTGCAGGTACTTCCACCAGGCCAATAAGGCAGTAGATCAGTGCACTGCAGTCAGAAGGACAGTATTGTTCTGGTGAGATGATTTTTAGGAACTCCTTAAACTTAGAATGACACATTTTGGTCTTATGTAAGAAACATTAATGTACTGTAAGGAAATGTACTTTTCAACTTCTTAATAGTTAAACAGAGTTATCTTAATGAGAAGTAACTGATAAGTCAAACAAAAATATCCATCCTGATTAGTCTGCCATACTTCCGCTCTCGGCAGCCTGAAGCAATTTGTTTTTAACTTGGATAACAATGGAGAAGAATGGCGTGACGTGTAGTCAGGCCTCACCTACACACAAAATGTTACAACATAGAAAGACTTTTTACACAGAAGAGTAATATTTTCTGTCTGTGTCTTTCTAGTGCTCCACTAATTCATCGGTTAAAAGGTGTGAAAATGTACCCAGTACTGTCACAACTGTGAAATAATTCATTAAACGCAGACAGAATATGCTTAAAACTCTTTGGAAACTAATTCTCTCTTGTTACACACTGTTAATTTTACATTGTAGATTTTTTTTTTGTGTATTCACATCCACCACAACAAAGTATTCTTCAGTGGTATCCAAGTGAAACAGGTCTCCTGGTCCTCAGAGGTTGTGGGCTTTCAGAGGAATGTGTTGTGAACTATCACACGCTGTGTGGGGTCTTAAATCCTCAGCATGTGTCATTAAAATAGTTCAAAAGTTTAGAAAATAAGTGACTTTAATACCGTCATGCTCAACACAATGGCAGTTGCACTAACGTTATGACTAGTATTATATTTTATATTTGCCTGTCTCCATCAGTGTTGACCTGTAACAGGCCGTGCACGCCACGAAGCTGCTCTGCTCCTGAAGTGTAGCTAGCTAAGCTGCTAGGGCTAGGTGGCGCTAACTCACTGAAATGTACATGTTTTTGGAATGGAAAAGAGTGGACAAGCAGACACACAATGTTGTTCAACTAAATTGACAAACAATTCGTATAATGGTGAAATACTAAAAGGTAAATGACGAAGGATATAAAAACTATAATATTTGAAAAACAGATGGAATTATAATGGTATTAATAAAAGTAAGGAAATATATCCATTATATATATATATATATATATATATATATTTATATATATTTATTTATTTATTTTTTTAGGTTTATTTATTTTATTTTTTTTAGGTTAATCAACTTCCAAATGTTAACATTAGCCCTTATTTCAATGATTCGGTCCTTAATGTTAGAAAATACACTAATATCCAGAGTTATTTTTCTAGAACGAGGCTGATTTGTTTCATTTCATCTGAATTTTATAAAGTCAAACGTGCGTCATGTGCTAGCTACATTGTTTTTAAAAACCCGGTGGCAATATCAACACACAATGAAAGTGTCTCACTCATTCAGTGTTGCGTTATTTTAACAAACGATGAAATCAGCGCAGCGGCATGTCCGCTCATGTGCACTATCATCCCTTCACTTCCTAAATGAATGACAACAAACTAGAGGAAAAGGAAGAACCACAAGAGGAGGAGGACAGAAAGAGGACAGAGGGATTAATAGTACAACAGAGTTTGGGGTCTGTATGAGGGGATTCCAGTCCCCCCAGTGGGCCCCAGACAGCCGCACCACCCACTGAGGTGCAGGCTTTGTGGGGAGCGGATAGCCATTGTTACTGCTGTTACTGGCCAAGCAGCTATTGTCCAGCTTCCTCTGTGGGACTGGCTTAGACGTGCAGGTCCACCCTTTGGCCTAAACACACGCAGACACACCCGTTGAGACATTTCTCACATGCTTTCCCATGGTGATTCTATCCCAGAACACTCAGCTGGTGTGGAGTGAGCCAATGTCGAGTTACTGTATTCCACAGAGTCAAGTACCACCACGATGCAGACAAGTGGATTAAAAGCACACATTAAAACAAAACGAATCAGCATTTGTGTGTGTGTGTGTGTGTGTGTGAGTGTGTGTGTGTGTGTGTGTGGACACACAGGATTTCCTGCCCTGGAGCCTCTGGCAGACAAAGTGATAATATTGAGAAAGAAATCCTTGACAGTGATAACATAGTTAGTTCACTTCTGTGTGGGAACAAAGACAAGAAGAAACAACAGCACGTTTTTGTATTTGAATCCTGCCAACCATGGTACAAAACAAAAAAAACCCTCACATAATCTTTTTTTCCTCAGGTGAACGATCTGTCAATAGAAGGAAAGTCACATTCAGACGTTGTGGCCGCCATCAAAGCCGGTGGGAAGGAGGTACGTCTGCTGGTGGTGGACCCCGACACAGACGCCTTCTTCAAGAGGTGCCGAGTGGCCCCCGCCACGGACCACCTCACTGGTGAGAGGATACACACTCAAACAACGTCACCATCACTAAGAGCGGTTGTCTGGCCAGGACAGAGTCAGTGACTGCAATTAGCTCGTAATGTTTCACCCCAGGTTCATTGTCGGTCGCAGTTATAGACACAAGACGCCGCCTCCTCCTGTCCTCCTCTCCACACCAACAGATCAAAAGTCTGCCACACAGTGTCTTGGTTCTCCCCTCCTCCTTTATTTCTTTCTATCTCTCTGTGTCTCGCTCTATCCTGCATGGCTCTTTTCATTTCCTTTCTCTCCCTGCCAAGAAACAGACAAAGATGCTGAGCCACCCCCCCCCCATGTTGATGTCCTGGGGAGAAAGTTAATCTTTAAGACATAAATAGATCAGATCAGACAGAACAGAGTGGGATCGCACTGACTAATAGTGTGGTTTGTAAAGTGTAAAGGCTAAAACGCATCACTCCCTCACAAAATTTTAATAGCACGTTGCAAGAAAAACATTTTGCAATTTCTGGACCTCTAAACTGCATCTCATGGCCTTCATCAGCAAATGGAGTCATGACGAAGACCATGAGATATGGTCCGAGAGCTCCTGAAAAATGTCAAAGAATAGGATGATTGTCTCAACCCAGAAAGATGCTGGTAAAAGATTCAGTGCCTTGCTCAAGAGGCATTTTGACCAGACACAGGTCCTGGTATACCCACCACAGCCCCCAGGGGGAGCCCCAGTATAGTCTGTGATTACGGCTTCTCTGTGTAAGGGCAGGTGGTGTGTGTGTGTGCGTGTGTGTGTGTGTGTGTGTGTGTGTGTGTGGTGAACTTGGCCAAATGTCTGAGTGCCACTCTGCACCATGAGACCCCTCATGTAAACATGCTGCTGCCAGCTGTTGGCATGGCAACACACTGTGAACTGGGGAAAAGTTGCTGCCCTCTGTATCTAGGAGAGAAGAAATTTATTTTTCTTTAGCTGATATTTGTTAAGGTTTTTAAGAATGCTCCTAGGGTTGATTATTAATAAATTTGTTAGATGATCCATGAGATAAGCACATGGTTGACAAGTCCTGTGTTTTGGCTTTTGTGCGATGAAGGGAAAAAGTCTCTGAATTTCCTGGACTCTTAAACTAATCTGCTGTGGAAATTTTTTTTTTAAAAATGAACGCCCTACAGGGAACAGATTCCACTGAGGTGTTTCCCAGGTAACTGCATGCACGTCACATGCTGCCCACTCAGAGGGCACCTGCCTAGAGAGACTCTCAACGTCAACACACTCATACAGTGGGCAGCCTGGCTCGCCAGCAGCTTTGTTTGGTTTCCAAGGCGCTCACTCCAAGTGGCCTCTCAGCCCAGAGCTGGAGCTGTATTTGGACTTGAGGAGGCTCCTCTCAGGTTCAGGGACACACGCACACACACAGCAAAAGCTGAGGAAGACTCTGATCTCAGAATAACCCTGGAGGACCAGCTGCTATCTCTAGTAATAATCATCATTAGCTAGTAACAGTTTTCGGCTGTGCAGAGGCTCAGAGGGATGGACGGTAAGGGATCTGTGATGATGTCTGTCTGCAGTTACAGTAGCATCTCTCAAAAATTAGATTTGTGTTCAAATGTGGCTACAAGTTGATGTATCTGATGAGGACAAGCTGCAGGGCAAAGTTCCTCTATAGCTATCAGATATGTAGCGGGTCTGTGGATGCACTGGAGGAGGAGGGGGACCAGGATGAGCATCATCTCACAGAAGATGAACCACGTGTAAATAATAGATGATCTGCTCATACCTGCCCTATGTAATAGAGTAAGTGTTGGTGGAAAGGTGAGCTGCAGAAAGACTCTTGATCCAGCAGAGTGGAGCTGATGGTGCAGCGCTGAAGGACTGCAGGTCTCATAAAGTGCATCGACTGATTCTTGTATCGTTTTCATGCCTACAGGTCCGCTGCCGGAGCCCGTCATTAATGGAGGAATGGAGGAGAAGGTAAGATTGCACCTGCAGCAAAGCTGATCACAGAGACAGAGGGACAAATGCAGGTTGACACTAAAAAGAGTTTAGAGCTACCCCTTGGTTTGGAGATCTGCTTTAAAGCGCAGCCAGAAGTGGGTTTGAACTTTGAAGTGAAGAGCCGTCGGTCTCCAACAGCGGCAACTTCCCTCTTCTCTGATGGAGCCTCGGATGAGGACTATAATAGTTCTGCTGTGCACACTCTCGGTCCAGCAGGCCGAGGTCAAACAAGGTTTCAGAGTCACATGCAGCACTCAGCATTCAGGTGTGGTTTGCCACATCAGAGAACTTAAGTGAGTTATTAATCGCAGGGACGTGTACTGGACGGACTTTCCTGTGATTGTCTCAGACTTCTGGCATTCATTGTATGTTGCTGCGTGGAACACCCCACCCAGCTAGTACTCCATTAACTAACTGAATGATTTCAAAGTGCTTGACCAAGGACAGATTGTGTATATCAAATAAAATGTATTTCATGGGCAAAGTAGCTTGACTCACAGTTTATTGTGTATTGTATAAAAGGCATTTTAGAGTTATGAAGAATGTGGCAGCTCCATGTTGATCCTGGTGATGTATTTGTCCCAATGAGACACACTGGCCACTGTAGAAGGCCGATGAATGCAACAAAAGCCGAAATGTAAAGAAATATTCAGTTTTAGCTAGCTTAACTTTACAGCTAACATCTGTACGTTGGTACTTGAGTGTTTGGGGCAAATTAATACAAATGGTGAGTAGGAGTCAAAATAACACGTATGATGCAAATAGCTAAAAATGAAAACACCTTCTGGCTGAACACACCTTAATAACGACGTCACCATTTTACACCCTTTCCAGTCTTTATGCTATGCTAAGCTAAGTAGCTGTTGGCTGTAACTTATTTACAGTACAGTTGTAAGAGTGGTATCATTCTTCAACTTCAACTCTGCACCAGAAAGAGAATAAATGTATTTCCAAAAAATGTCGAAACATCTCCTCTAAAATCCTGTGTATATTCCAACAAAGACAAACTTGTGTGCTTTTCTAACCTCACAGGAATGACTCTCAGCTTACCAGACTGTCTTGTTTCTCAGGTGGATACACTAGACTTGGAAATTAAAGTGTAAGATAGATATGATTCCAGACTTGTATAAAGGAAAGAGAACACAAACTAAAAGAAACTAGTGTGCCGACTGCGGCTGCCTTCCCTCGGGCGTTTGGCCAAATATGCAAAGTGAAGCCTGACCCGGGCTTCCCGTTCAGGGACTGTATGTGCAGCAGCGAAGTTACATGTTCCTAGTATTGTTGCGTAACAGATGCTTGTTAAAGGGTTGAAGAGCTCAAAGGGAGGGGTTGGGCAGAGGGCAGGAAGGAGTCGTCGGTGAGGTAAAAGTGTGATCTTTAAAAGGGTGGCAGGTTAGAAATCCTTTAATATGAGAGGAGACACTAAGAGTTACTTATAATGAGACCGCAAGAACTTAAAGGCTTAGCCTGCAACCTTTGCAACTCATTCACACTGCGACAGAACACTGAAGGCAGGAAATTATCTGAATGACACGATGAGCAATTCAACCAGGAAGAGAAGCCAGAGGAGAATCTTGTATCTAAAAGCTAACAAAGCAAAATTTAAAGTTTTGGCTTCTCCCCAACATATTCCAAGGAAAGTCCACATATGTCCTAAATAGCACATATTGGTGATTCCATCACTAAATAAGCAGAAACATTTGACACTTCATAGGTGACTCAAACTTTATTATACCCAACAGAAAAACCAACTGAAATCCAAGGTTGCCCCCCAGTGGTTAGATCTGGTACTGTATCAAGGCTGGAGAAACAAAAGAATAATAGTTTCCTTGCTTGTTCACATGTGACTCCCTTGTAAAGGTTAATGTCAATGCTGATGGGTGTTTGTGTTCCCAGGTGAACGGTCGACGGGCGAGAGAGGCAGAGAGGGGCTCAAAGCTGTCCATCAGTCCTTCTCCATCCAATGCCTCGTCCAACACCTCGCTCACAACCCCGCCCGCCAACACCCCACCTGAGGTACAACCCTGTAAATATCCCACAACACATATACGACTTTAAAACAGGATGTAAAGTTTAACTAACATTTGTCATCATACAGGGTTTTATCCCGGAAACCATTCCAGCACTCAACCTGTCGCTGCAGCAGGTCAAAGAGCTCGCCCACCAGAAACGCTCCAACAAGAGAGCCCCGGCCATGGACTGGACCAAGAAAAACGAACTCTTCAGCAACCTATAGGGCACGTCAGCTCAGTGATTCTTACAAAGAGACATCAGATATTTTTCTTTTTTATGATCATGACATTAAAAAAGCAGTTTAACTATTGGCATCAGACAAATCAAGCCGTTCTGTAATATATAGTATTCTTCTTATTATTACTCTTCTTGTTATTATAACCCATAAAAATGTGCTACTAAAAATGAGAGACGTTTATGCCAATGAAAGAGAACTGGACTGTGTGTGTGTGTGTGTGTCTGTGTGTGTAAGTGTGTGTGTGTGTGTGTGTGTGTGTGTGTGTGTGTGTGTGTGTGTGTGTAGACGCTGACAGTCCCTGCTGGCCAGAGTCTGGTGCCTGTGGGAACGAGGAGGAGTTGATCATTATGCTATGTTTAATGACCCTCCTCCTCCTCCGTCTGCTTTTCCGTCTACTAACATTAAAAACACCCGTGTCTTCAACCACAGGAGTTAAACCAGCCCGACAATCAGTTCATCATATATCTCTAGTTTAGGATCAAACATCTGACAGAACAGTAATGTTTTCCTTTGTGTAGATTACAGCCTCACATGTTAAAGGGCGTTTTTTGTAATATAAAAAAACCCATATATGATCCCAAAATGAAGTAAACATCATTACTTTCCTCATATAATTATTTCTATGAGCTTCCTTGCTGATGGCTTTAAACAGGAAACTGTGTTCTAAAGAGGACTATATATGCTCTTTTATTAAATGTGAACAGTTTATTATGAGTAACTTATACCGTCCTCGCTTTGTCATCATCTCTGCTATGAATGGCCCTTCAGTCCACATTTGGAGCATATGGAATATTTTCATTGCTCGAGTGAGGAATGAGATTTTTTACACATTTCTATCAATGTCTTAAAAAAAAACAATGATTGTATAACTTTGAGACAATGTATATCTAAAAAAGAAACTCTGTACTTCAAATTAAATGATTTAATTATATGACTTTTTGTAGCTTGTGTAAGAAGTATTTCTATACTGTAATAAATCAGTCAACACAACATTATACAGTTTGCTGGTGTGCTATTTTGTGTGTGACATACCTCTAAAAGGTTGATGCTCTAAAGGCTATACGACTTTTGTTTTTCGTGGAAAAAGAATGTTGGCTCAATAATTCAAAAGGCAGTGAGGAAAATTGTTAAATAAGGTAATAATCAGAATGTAAATGTGGCAATGTGATGTTCTAAACACTTCATCTTACAAATATGCGTCAAACAACAAAGACCACAAACAGCAATAAATATATCCAGTGCAACAAGTTGCACATAATTATGCAGATTATATTTGTATACCAGCAATGGATCACATGACTTATTATAATGAGCAAACCATGGAGAATTGATTGTGTTCACAGCTTCTTTCTGCTGCACCCAAGTGGCCAACAATATTATTGCAGACCAAATACTCCCAGAAGGCACTGCACAACAGTAATATTTTCTGCATCTCAATTGATTTCATTTCTAATTTTGACCCTTGATTTACTGCCAAATACTGTGATGGTGTTGTCGTCATACTCTATGCCCTCACACTGTTTTTCACAGGACTGTCTGAGCTCCAACATGTCACTCCCTCTCCAGCAGCTGTCTCCTTCTAATGGCCTCGACCTTTCTGCTCCTCCTCTCTCCTCCCAGCCCCGCCACCACACCCACAGCTCACTATCTCTGCTCCCTGTGTCCCGGTGGGATAATTAACATAATTGGACTTCATGACACTGACCGACATGATGGTTAAATGGGATAAAATGGTGACTTGGCTTGATAATGATGATGGTTGTTATAATTGGCTATTATGAGAATCTTGGTAACGATGCATTTGACTGTAATTAGAATAAAGGTGTGAGTGTTATAATAACTTCAAAGCTGATTGTAGAGATAATTACATTTATAATTGGATTAAAGGGCCGGTGTGTATCATTTAGGGGAAAACAGAAATTGAAGATCATTTTTATAACTATATTTTCATTAGTGTATAATCACCCTAAACTAAGAATTGCACCATGCAACAGTACAGTAGTCCAGAGAAGACAAATTAAAAGCTGGCTCTGGCAAGAGTCTTGTGCTTTTTTACATTATGGTTTTACGTAACTATCTCCCCCTCATTCCAGTCTTTGTGTTAAGTTAAATCACAGCCTGCTGGTATCACATGCAGCTTCATATAGAGCGGTAATGAGCTTCTCATCTTTGTCCGATTATGACAATCAAGTTATTGGTAATGTAGCTGTGAATGTACCAGTGCAGTGTGTGTACAGTTTATTTGTCGGTGAATAAATGCTACAACTCCTTATGCAGACCAATGCGGAGACACAAGCTAAGGCCCCTGTGTCGGTTAATGATTTAAGTTAAAGGGGTTAGCCTTGAAGTTAGCAACAGCTTAGGCTAACTTAAGGTGGGTGACCTTGAAAGAGGACCAGCGCTAAGCTCCTTCAAATGACAAGCCGCTCCTCTGAGTTTTGTTTATCTGATATCACGGTTAAACGGTTCATTATTGGCATCCCTATAACAAACTACGCTTGAATCATGAAAACACAATGTTGAATGTTAAAAACAATGATGATGTCTGTGTGTTTCCTTATTCATTTCCTAATAAGCAATTGTTCACTGAGCTTGTTTCTCTTTGCACTCTTTAAAGATGATATGGCTTGCAGCTCATTTTCTTGACATCTCCGTAAGTCTTTATACGGATATTACCCATAAGTCCGCACTCAAAAACAGCTGAACACACAGTCGACACAACTTCTCATCGCTCCTTTTTGCTGAATTAGCACTGCCAACCCTGATCAAAATGCTAATTATATGAAGGAGGATGAGGGAGGGTGACATTGATAATTAAGATGATGAAGGGCAGGTGCAGGTCGCGCGCTGGACCTTCACAGCTTAGGTGCAAACACAGCTGGTTGCTAGGTAACGGTGTTCGCCGGGGGGTCCTTGTAAGGCCTGGAGCTGGGGTGAGACAAGGGGTCGACAACTCTACCTTCAAACCCCTTAGCATGCTAAAAATAGCCATGGTGTGTGTGTGTGTGTGTGTGTGTGTGTGAGTGAGTAGAAAGCACTGTGGAAATGTACAGAAAATAACAGACAAAGACGGAGATAAATGGAATAAGTGACACCAAGTGTACGGAGAAGGATGGAGGAGACTTGGAGGAGACTTGGAGAAGGTGACACAAGCCGATAGGTGAAGTCTGACGTATGAGCCGAGCGGCGCATGAGGCTGCTGTAATACGAGCTTCTCTCTGTCCGTCTTCTCTGAGAAAGCTTTATCCCCTTCTGCCTTGCTTTCCTCATGCACACTCTCACACCCCATCTCCTTTTATAAAAAAATACCCAAGGACAATCCTCTCTATTAATAGGAAGTGTTGTCAACCGGCTCTGGAGAAATGGGACCTTCTGTTCAGCTAACTATTTTTGCGGCCCTTTTTAGCCATGACCACTTACACTGTCAATTACATTCATTTTCTAGACTATTAAAGACAATTAAAACTGGTTTCATGTATGCCACAGGTACACATTTCTATTTTCAATTAATTTCAAAATTTACATAACTATAAAAAAAATGTCTTAGTCTACTTTCATGAACAAAAATTACGATTTATTCTAGCATTAAAATATTTTTAAAGTTTTATTTTCCTAAATAGCTATGGCTATTGTTTTGCACTCCGAGTGCCCATCGTTGACTCTCCCAGAGAATTGAGAGCAGCAGTGATGGACTCAGTGCAATATTATTTACTTGGCTCCTCTTTCAGCACTGGGCTCTTTTGGTTCCAGCTCCAGAGCAGTAATTGAGCTCCATGCATACTGCAAGTGATTTATAGGCCCCGGGGTCGCCGTCGTGTAGCCCTGCCCCCAGTGATACCCTGACCACTACAATCTGACTGCTATACAGCATCCAGCGTTTCTGAGTCAACATATGCTCACTGATGATTGTTAGCAACATTGGTTGGTAAAATGAGGCAGAAAGTTAGCATCCTCACCAGTCGATTATCTACATAAAAGACCATAAGGAAAGGTCAAACAAAAACACATTTTGCTCAATTCTTTTCGCACTCTCTCTTGTGTTTTAGGTTTTGGATAAAAAAAAGTTACAACCCTCCAAACGTTTAATATAAAGAGAAGGAACTCTCTTTTAAAACAGTCCCATAAACACTGTGTAAATCCAAAGACCGACTTGCCGTGCCTAGTTACGGTTGCTAAGCTATGATTGGACAATCACTGTTCGAGGGAGGGCTTTAGTGAGTGGTCTGTTGGATCGATGCAGGAATGGTCAACACTGGCTTAATAGATTTCAAGGTTTTGTTGCATGATATAAAATATGTTCGTAAATATCCCATTGGTGAAATTTGTATGCTTGTACGTGTCGTAAAAAAGGCGGTTGCTAACAAATGGTTAAATGAGACTTCAAAACTGCGACTGGTTGGCTTTTAGCGTCCTGGTGGTGACGTGAAGTCATGTGACCGTGGTGTAGTTCGGTTATAGCCTACTGTTTACTTCCGGTTGATTGCATTCACATCAAAACTCATAAACTTGTGTTTGCCACAGAGCTTATTTTCTGCAATAATGCCAAATCTAAAAATCCCATCAACTTTTGTTCCTTCCTGGGTTGACCTAGAAAAATACACCATCTCTGCAGCAGCCTTATTTGAAACAACCCTCAACAAAAAGACAAAACATGGTCACAACTGTGTGTGTGTATTATTTCACTTGTGTAAGTGTTTATTTATCAATAATAACAAGACTTTTCGACAGGGACAATTATGTATCCTCTATTGATGATTACTGTTATGGTGTGTGAGTGTGTGCGTGTTTTTGTGTGCGCGTGTGTATACACCGGGAATAGGGCTTAGCACCATTCCAGCTAAACACCTGTCTCATACACACACATACACACACATGCATGTGCACTCACACTTGGATGCCCACACACAAACACACACACACACCTGTCTGATGCATACCATACACTCTGTCTGTCTCGCACTCACACTTGAACACACTGTGACACGCTCAGAAATGTTGACACTTGTGTCTGCAAGGTCACATTTCTATATTCTCCCACAGGGCCGCTTGTTTTTCTGCTTACAGGCTGCATCCACACTGCCAGCAGCTTCTGTTATGACAGACATTTTTTGGAGGTTGGGGTTTGTGTGCGCCACTTTATTTTGTCAAAAGAGACATCAGTTGATAAAAGACACTAATCGAATGCAACTGAAGCTGCAGCTGGAACATCTTTTATTCCTCCTCGTGGCTTTGTGGAGCTGCTTGTTTTTCATCCTCTAAACCGCCTACAAGGCAGACAAGTCTTGATAAAAAACAAGCACTTGCTTGTCCTTCACAAATTCCAATTCTCTCTCCCAACTTCTCCATAGTGGACTCCCTCCACCTTACAACACTCATCCATCATCCTGTCACCGCAGCTTTTTCTCCGGCCCATGTGCTCACAGTCATTCCCAGCCTGCTGGCGCTCAGGCCCGTATATGGCAGGGCCATCCGGCAGGGGAGCCACAGGGTTAAATATACTCCGAAGCTCAGAGAATGCCAAACTCCTCCAGCTAACCTGCCAGAGGTTAGCTAACACACACACAATGAGCACATGTGATCATTGTCTCATTAGCATAAGCATTTTCTGTAATGATTCCTTGTAAAATGAAGTCCCGTCTATGAGGTGCATTCAGGAATGTTAATACTATTCATGAGCAGCATGAAATAGAGAATAAAATGTAATACACTGGCCAGGAAATTCCAAGTAAAAGCCAAAATGACACAGAGGGAATGCCGGAGCTGTGGCGTTAAACGTCACTGCTCTTTCGTTCCTGTGATGCCGGCATGCTTTCTGAAATCACACACTGTGGCGGCATCATGATGCGGTTGTGAAAACGCAAAGCTGGAGCAACGAAGGATCTTCTTCATCTGTGTGTGAAAGTGAAGACTGTCTTGTGCATAATTCTAAACACATTAATTGTTATTCATAAAGACATATTTGCTCTCCTTGCAGAATACTGAGGTCATTAGTTGCCACAACAGGAAAACAGAACCTTTGGAAAAGAAACCAAAAAGAGGTCCCTATTTTTTATCATTTCGATTTTTCCCATTTCATTGCTCAATTTACCTTTGCAATTTGTTTTTCCCCTTTTTTTATGTAGCTCAAGGAATAATATTCGTTGAATGATGCTAATGTTTTTATTTTAGAATTATTTTTTGGTCTAAAATCTAAACATATGGAGTCTTAAAGTACCGTAATAATTACGTAGCCAATATGTGTACATTGCCGATTGTAAACTTGCTAAAACCTTCAAATTTTGGAAAAATAAAGAAGAAATTACCTCTCAAGAAGTGTCCAAATCTTAATCTAAATCTTAAGAGTTTAATGACAGTTCTAGTAATATTATGTGATTATCTGACAGCATATTGCCTATTATTTAACATACACATTACACAACATGAGTAATACAAACAGTGCAGTAGCTGGTACTGAGGCATGTATTGATGTCATAAGAGACTGGATGGGCCTCTGTAAATAGAACGTCTTGGCTCTGCTTCACTGCCAAACCCAAACAGATCTTCTGAGGAGGAAGTGGCTCTTTATCAGTTTCTACTCTCTCCTTGGACCTGAGAGAAGAAAGGGGGGGGGGGGGGGGGTCCTTCACCCTGAGATGTGTTGACATAAGCAACATGAGAGCCTGGAGTGAGTCCTCACCTAATGTTCTCAGGGACACACTTACGAGGAGCGCCTGGCCTTGGTTTACAGCCAGGGACAGCTTTCGGGGCACGTGGCAACAAAAGTGATGAAGTGGGTGCAGGAGAGGACAAGAATCATGGGCTGGTGAAACGGAGAACAGGCAGGTTTCAGCCAAGGGATGGTTGGGATGGCTGGAGATTGGGGATATTACCATATCAGATTTAATGATATCTTTAAGTATAGACAATTAAAAAAAAATACTATCTGTCAAATTCATCATGTTTATTGTGCGTTTTGCCTCTTTTTTGTTGGTAACTGAGTTGCATTCAAAATGTGTAGGCCGGGGCGCACAGTTGGCGGAGTGGCCATGTACGATCATAAATACGCAGCAGACCCCGGTTCCAAACCCAGCCGGAGGACCTCAAGTGTAGGCCAGAAGGATGTTTATCTTCAATACCATAAGGCTATAATGTAACACCTATGAACTGAGATAATAAAGCTAACATTATGAAAGATTTAATTTAAATTCTCCCGATTTCCCTTCCACTTAGTTAAATTTTACCATCCATCCACTATATAGAAATAGCCTAATCTCCCCGGTGTTTCATTAATCAGTTGGGGCAACAAAGGGCAAAACATGACACACACACACAAACACAAACACGCACACACACACGCACACACACACACACACACACACAAAAGCAAACAGACAGCAGGACAATCACTTGTTGACGGCGTGGAGATGTACTTCCGGTGACAAAAGCCAGGCTTCTGCTCACAAAAACAAATTGAATTTGGCTCGTCGTCCAGTGTGAACCAGACATAAGGCTTGAATGAGCTACTGGGTTTTATCAGCAGAAATAGCTGTGTTAAAATAATAGCTTGAGACTTTGGAAAATATGCCCATTTGAGTTCTTGCAGAGACGAGAAGATTGATACCGTTAAAGAAGAAGTGAGGCACATTTTCGTCCCCACCTTGATGTAACCTTCAAGCCTCAGTGTAGCATCTAGAGGGGTCCTCGCCTCCAGGGTGTCACATTCTCAAACCTCCTCTGAAAGAACACCGAAATTCTGCCATTGTGTCATAACTGCCAGCCCACATGCCCACTGCACTATTTATACCAGAGGAGCGCAACTGCTACTATAGGTACAGTTACAGTGGGGCACTTCAAACCCCAGCTGCCCTGCCTCAGCTAATAATACAATGCAGTTTACGCGCTTCCTACACACAAACACACACACGAACGCACCACTGCCTGCCCTGCTGCTACTTTTGGCCCTCATCATCCTCCCTCAAAGTGCTTCCTGTATCCATCGCAGCGATGAGCAGCCACAGGCAGGCAGTCCCAACGTGCCCACCTCCCACACCGAGCTGCCTGCCAACAAGCCCTCACACACACTGGTTACATCATGACTGAGCCTGTCCTGGTCCCAGCTCCAAATCATTATGCACATAATCATTTCAGGGGAAAAGGGCACCGAGGAAGTCCTCTGTCGGAACTATAACAAGCAAATAAACAAAAGCGACAAGGTGATAAGCAAGTGACAATCATGCCGCTGATGTTTTTATACCTTTCGCACTTTAATGAACCCACCGCAAGTCCTCCAGTAGGGATGTTAATAATGAATGTGTGTATATATATGAAGAAAAAATATTATTCTCTGATTGTCTGACAGCGGTTACGTTTAAAGCACAAATAAAACCCACACCTCCTCACAAACCTGCAGGAAGGATTTTGAGTGCAGCCTAAGGCACACTTCATCCTGCAGTGGCCTGCCTGCTCTCTCTGTGTGTCGATGTCAGGCCTGTAAGGCCTGTGAGCCTCGGAATCCCACAAAGCAGCTGTGTTTGACCAGAGGGGTTCAGAATAGAACAAAATAAGAAGAAAAGAGAAAGTACCAGCAGGATCTCTGCAGATAGTGGGTCATGATGATCGTGATGATTGAGAGGGATTGTTTTTGCATCAGCTCAAATTACTTGACGTACATGATACACACTTAATCGTTCTTTCCAAGTAGTGACTCCAACCTAGCGTTTCAAGAATTGCCTTCTCACTAAGCAAGAACACACACATACCTGTGTGTTTGTGTGTGTGCGCGCCCATGCACGAGTGGTGCAGCATTATCACCGCTATGTTTTATTAGCATTAGAGCACAGTGCTTAGGATGAGCCGCAGTAACCTGATCCCAAAGGGAGATTGAGCTAAATGTCAGTGAGCCACCTTGAGCTTTGCACTGCTGCAGCCGGCCCACAACATCACGGCGGGTCAGAGGGGAAACACACAGCAGAGTACAGCTTGAACACTGTCACTGGACCAGAGGGAGACAGAAGCAAATGCTGGGCCAGAAAGAGGAAAGAAATAACAGAGACAAAGAAGTGGTGGACCTGCAATGAGGGAAGATAGGGAAGGAGAAAAGACTGGTGACGAAGAGTCGTACTGATAACAATGACTGGTCAGTTTCCCACATATTCCCACTGGCTTTCATTGTGTCCGCAGTGCACTCATCATACCATACTGACTGGTGTTAAAACAGATGAGCTCATACCTGCCACAACACACGCCAAGGCCTTCATTTTGATCTCAACAACACACAGTAAAGTGCAGTGAAAGCTTTGTCAGTGTCTATATTATGCATTAGATCGTCAAAAATATAGTCCAAATTAGTTTGTAAGCAGACATTCAACACAATAAACACCCCAAGAGGGCAAGCTCTTGGTGTCAACTCACCAATAAAAAAAACAGCCTTTTAACTTCTACAAAATGCAAAAAAGTTACACACACGCTGGTGACAGCGCATCAGCTTAAAGAAAAGAAAAAGAGAGAGAAATCTTGGGTATCATTTCACAAGAAGAAAAAAAGCTTTTTACACCTAAAATGTGTAAAAGCACACCAAAAAAAGAAAAGAAAGAAATCATGGGTGACATCTCACAGGTGGAAAACAGCTTCTTCACTCCTACAACAAAAATGTGGATCCACACACAATCAGCATCTGGCGACGGCGCACCAAGACCAGCTCACCAATGTTAAACAGTTTACTCACTACTACAAAATGCATCAGATGTGCATCCACACATAATGAACATCTGGCATGAGTGCACAAGAATAAAGAAAAAAAAAAGAGAAGAGAGAAATAACATCAGATGATACCCATAGAGCAAATAAAAAGGGTTGAACTTTTTATTTTTAATAAAAAAAAAAGAAGCAGAAACTTACTTTATTTGTAGGCAAAACCCATGCGCTTTAGGTCTTTATGTCCTTAAACTCTGAGACGTTGCTCTCCACAGATGGGGCGGTAGAAGGTTCAAAAGTGTTGTGGCCTCAGGTACGGTCTCCTGCAGATCATCATCATCAACATAGTAAGCAGCAGCACCTCGGATTGCTTGTGAACCATATAAATCCACCAAATCAGACCAACAAATGTAGTATTCCTGGACATGCTCTTTAACTAAGCCAAGGAAGTGCAGCTTCTCCAGGAGGCCAAAACTTAGCTTTCATGTGGAAAGTGATGCCTTTCCTCTCATCTGACAGATGCGTGGTGTAAAGGTTTTAAGTTCATTACTTTTCTCTTCAAAACGATCATAAAAACTGTAAAAAATGCTCTTGTTGGTTGTTTCAGGCAAACATGGCGTTTCTGTGTGTGTGCACAGAGCACAGGCCAATATATATGATGTTTTTGAGAGCCAGAGATCAACCCCACACTGTGACATATCTGAGCCTTGTCTGTGGGTTTTATCCACTCCAACTGATGGTGTGTCATGTTTATATGATTCCTGATGGCAATTAAATCATTCAAAGGCCTTAATGTGTGGCTAACTTGTCATCTTTTCCTGCCAACACACTTCCCATGACTGGCAGGTCTACTGTTATGTTTTCCTTTACCTTTGCATCGAGCGGGCAGGAATGGCGGCTGCGCTGCCGGTCCAGGACCTGGTAAACGCGACTGTCGACGAAGTTTTTTCAGGGCGACCTGAACATTGTTCCGTAGACCTCCTGGTGGCTACACATCAAACCCCCTCCCTCTACTTTACACGCCGTCGACGGCTGCCGGAGAAGTAGAAGAGTTCGGCACGGTAAACAGAAAAAAGCTAGCTAGCTAGTTTATTTTCATACCCGTCAGTTGGAAAAGTCCGTGAAATATTTTGCCACTCCCGCTTTGTCACATCCTGTAGGTCATGGTGTTTGTTAACTAACAGCGACCACAGCTCTCATTTTTTTCTCTTCCATAAGACCGCGATGAAAATAGTTTTAGGTAAGAGGTATCCATGGTGACGGCAGCCGTTAAGCTAGCCGCGCGAGCCGCTAGGTGCTAGTGCTAAGTAGGCCCAATGAGCCAAAGCAGACTTGAACTTCCTGGTTTCAGAATGAACGAAAAGTCCACTGTTATAGCATATTCTGATTAATTTCACTGGAGTTATCCTCACACAAATAATTAATAATGACAATTTAAAATCAAATCAATTAAGGGATTAAATATAACATAACTTTATGATTATGAAGAAATCATCAGACTCTGTCTGGCCTTTCCACTGTGTCCCACTACAGGACCACATTTTGCCATCATTACACTCACTAACGAGCTGGAAATTCAGGTGAAAACGTAAAAAAAAAAAAATCTGAGGAGTTGATGGAGTTAGACTGGATTTACGTTCTTCAGGTGGACAGAAACATAACTCCAACTAATTCAAAATTATGCTCCATAATGGCTGGATGTGATGCTGGAAGCTTTATGGTTTTAAAAAGATATGTCAGTGCTGGGTTCGCTACTTGTTTCTGCCGCCCCCAAGTGGCCAAAAAACATTTTATTATTATGTTAT
Organism: Chelidonichthys spinosus; assembly: GCA_029853015.1. Taxonomy (NCBI): domain Eukaryota; kingdom Metazoa; phylum Chordata; class Actinopteri; order Perciformes; family Triglidae; genus Chelidonichthys; species Chelidonichthys spinosus. The sequence goes on along the minus strand of CM056839.1, from coordinate 16,706,182 downwards.
TACAGGTTTAAAGAAGAGGCCAGTTTGCAAGTGACAACAGATTTCAGCAGTGGTTTTATTTGGTCATGTCTTATGTCTTCATCAGGAACACACACATTCATGTCAGATCACATGATGCAGTTAAATGAGAATGGAAAGCGAGTAATAGTTGTTATTTTTTTACTTCATCATCAACTGTCAGTCTGTTAGACGGAACATGTTTTCCACAGCAATAAATGGATCCTGCAACAACACGGCTCCACTCTTTCCTCCTCTCTCCCCTCTGCTTTGCATCTATATGAGTGCCTGTGTAATTATGAGGGCATTACTTTAATCTATATCACCACGGCTACTGTTCTTGCGCTCCCTCTGATGGATGTATAGATATGCAAACGCTACAAGTGGAAAAAGTATATGGGTGTACACATAAATAGGACTATGACATTTTAGTAATACTTATTGTAAAGCAGAAGTGGCCTCATTTTTTTGGACATTTCACGTGTCCACGTGTCCACCAACCTGTGCACGCACATGCACACTAGTATTGTGTCATGAGCTCATCAGTGTCCCCTACCTCTCATTCAGAAAGCCGTTGCTGTGTGGCCCCTGAGCATGCATGTTCTCTAAGCACATCTTATTTCCAGCTTGCCGTGCAGCAGACCCCTCTGCAGTTGTTGCCCTCTTCCACCCCCCCGCCTATTCTTTACCACAGGGGCCTTCCCTGCCCACCTATTAGTGACGTTATCAACCAATGAGGGGCGAGTGCATGGGGAGCAAGCACCAATGAGGCCACTTTTTCATCTGTATAAAACTTTTCAGGACAGTTTGCCGGGTTGCACTTTCTGTCAGTCCAGGGCTCCGAGAGGAGAGCAACAGCCCAGAGAGAGTGAGAGAGAGAGAGAGAGAGGGGGTAGAGAGAGAGCAAGTGTGAACGCAGGGGGGTTGCCAGCTTTTAATCCCAATCCCACACTACAAGAAAGTGGTGGGTGAACATTTGAGCTTCACTTGTTTTAACTTTTGAGTGTCGCTCAGACTTGATGTGAATGTGTTCTGTGTTTTTTCTATCCCTTTTGTTCCCGAAGCCTCTCCGTTTCAGCAAGGATGGAGAACGCACACATGAAAGAGTCACCAGACGTCCTGTCTCACTTTGGCGTCACCGAAAACACCGGCCTCTCCCCGGAGCAGTTCAAGAAGAACCTGGACAAGTATGGCTACAACGGTGAGGGGGATGGATGGAGGGATGGATGGATGAAACAGTTGAATGGAGTATTGGAAGGTGTACTCAAAGAGTCGTAGTCAATAAAGTGATTGAGGAATTGCAGGGTGAAGGAACACACGCGTTTCATTGGATTTAGCTTGGCAGAGTGAGTTGAAGGCATAGCAGAAACACTGTGTACCTGAGAGGCTTAGCAAGATAAACTGGCAGCAGTGCGATGCTGAACTGGCTCTGCGTATGACAATTTTTCTGATGCTGGTCTCATTACGGAAAACAAAGGGAGGGTGATGTTTCTGGAGCAGGTGCATTAGAGTTTCAGGTTTCCGACGATCGGGGCTGGCTTTAGTTTTGATTGGAGATCCTTTATTAGCGAATTAAAGGATGACGGTTCATTCATCTCAAGGTCAAGGTCTTACTTTTTCTCCAACTACCTCTCGTGCAGTAGTAGCCTCCCTCGGTGGGATGGAGTTCAGCTAAATCAAGTTGCTGAGGAAGGCCTTAGATCGGGCTCAACGGTGACTGTATTTGTTGTGGAGCATCTCAGCAGAGTCAATGGATGGATGTTGACAGAGTAACAGCAAACTAAAATAACAGAGTAATTAAGGTCACTGTAAAGGTCAGTTAATATAGTTACTATATTTGTGTGAGGGACAAGGAGGCCTGAACAAACCAGCTGCTGCTTAACATTAATTAGTCACTTAGAGTCCTATCAATAGTTTATTAGAAATGTGGGAGTGGAATAGAGTGTAGTTTCTGTCATGCAATGGTTGGTTTTGACTCCTAAATGTGTGTTTAAAACAGTGTTGTAAATGTGGCGCGTAGCTACGTTGCATTAATATTGTTTGTCTCTCTTCCACCACAGAGCTGCCGGCAGAGGAGGGTGAGTCCACCTCAAACACCTGCTTTTCAGTTATTCCTGTTGGACTCACACGTGATCGCAGTGCATCTTCTAACACACCTGTTCCTCTCACTTCCTGTGCTAAGTCGTTAATCTAACACCTGTCATTGGCTCCGGTGTTTGTAATTGTGACCCAAAGTACTAATAACATGACGACAACGCACACACAACCCAAGAAATCAGTGGATCCGAGGCCATTCATTTCCTGATGTCGGATGTGTGGCTTCTACAATTGCTAAAGACATTAACTTGCAACCAATCATCTGCACACAGAATAAGGACCAAGACTTTGAGGACCATATTTATAATCAATGTGGCAGATATTTAAAAAAAATAGCTTTATATGAGGCTGCTGTTGCAAAATGAATAATCACTTATCAAAAATATATCACAGGTTTCATCATAACTCTCTTGCATGCAAAAAAAAACATGTATATTATTAAGATTATATTGACATTCCATAACATTTAATATAATAATACATAAAATATATTAACATACACAGCAATTACATACACAATCATCCACACACTTGAATACTGTATGTTATTTGAAGTATTTTTTTGTTTTTAACAGGAAAGACAATCTGGGAGCTGGTGGTGGAACAGTTTGAAGACCTGTTGGTCAGAATCTTACTGCTGGCCGCCTGCATCTCTTTTGTGAGTTTGCTCACTTTTCCATTTTAAATGATGCTTTGCATTTGTATTTACCTGATACAGAATGTTCATACAGTAAGACGTACATTGTGTATTTAAGGAACTTTGGTTGAAAAGACAGCGAAAACACCAATTAGCAATTAGAAAGTGGTGTGAATAATTAAAGCACTTTCAAGACCTTGTTTCCTACTGGCCATAACAAGATCAACCAATCAAATGGTTATGTTTAGGTTAAATCTGAAGTTAAGGATAATCGATCCTGGACGAGCTGCTTGAAAGGCAACAGATTAGCTGCTCAAAGCTGTTGCAAAAAAGACCAATTCTTGCATCTGAACATGGCGTGATGTTGGTGGAGCGCCTCACCAACAGAAACGAACAGTGCAAATGGCGAGCTGCATCTTTTCTGACCCTTCGCCTGCTTTGTTTGTGATTACAAACACTGCTGAGTTATTACATTACATTTGGACCCGTGTCCTCACTTTCATTTACACCAGGAATCCCTCTCGCCCCCTCCTCCCCCTGTTGCTCTCTCCAAAACAGTTTTGTGGAGGAGAGGAGGCTGGACACAATGTCTTAATCCTCGATCTCTGCCCTCAGGCCTCCCTGCACAGCTGTCACTATGGCCTTAGAAGGCCCGACGACTGTGTGTGTGTGAGTGTGTGTGTGTGCAAGATAAAGAGAAAGAGTGTGTGTTGTGTGCGCACATATACATAGCAGGGGCTTTATTTTAAGAAAGTCTCAAGCCAGGGCGAGAAACTGTATCCTTAGACAAAGGTCAGGGATGGAAGGAACGAGGGATGGTAGGAGAGCTTGAAAGACAGGGAGGGTGGTGAGGGGTGGTGGGGGGGGGGGGGGGGGGGGTCGGGGATTGGGTTGCACAATGGCTTTGTTTGTTACAATGACAAACGAGAGCAATAGATTCATAGTCGTATACGGTTTCTAAAAGAGAGAACACTAAATACTGCAAATACACGGTCATCCTATTCATACACACAGGAATGTCCTGCCGCCGCGGCGCGCTGACAGCCTCTGACTCGCATTCTGGAGATCCTCTGTGTCTTTGAAGAGGGGCAGGGCGAAGACAGACCGGAGAGCGTGAGCAGTAGGGACTATTTTTGGAAAAAGGGTGGGAAAAGCCGGGAGATGAAAAGCAGGCGAATGTAAAACACGGCGGATTATGAGGAGGAGGAGGAGGAGCAAACATTTGCGAAGAGAAGGATGGGGCTCTCTCTGGTCCGCTGGCCTGCAACTAATCTGTGTCAATGTCAACACGGAGGCTTTTCCGAAACAGACTCCCACTCCCGCTCACCACACGTGTTGCTGCTGTGGGATTGGTGGAGTCACATGTAGAGGAAGGCCTTCACACGTAGGGTGACATAAGGGATGACAATGACACATGTCATTTGATCCAGCGATGGTTCATAACTGTCATTAATGCTGACCATCAGTAAAAGATAAAACTGTCACCCTGGGCAACAGGTGCACAACGAAGTATCCCCAGCAATAACAAAGAATTACTTTAGCATCAATATTACAGCAAAGTCCAAACCCACAGAACTTTATAGATACGAAACACAAGGTGTTTTTTGAGGAAAGTGTATATTAAGAAATGCATAAAGTATCTACAGTAAATTTAAAAAAATCAACTGCAACAACTATTTCCTTGAGCACAGCATCAGCTGTGGATTTTGGACTGTTGGTTGAACACATGTGATCGGAAGACATCACTTTGCACTCTGGGAACATAAAAACAAAAGTGTGACCATGAGTTTTGTTGAGTAAAAATTAGGATTTAAGGCGAAAAGTCTGAGATTTTTAATTTGCTCTCAGTCATCGACCTCCATGGAAAACTTAAACATAAAAAAATAAATCATAAAGTAAAAAATATTTACATTAAAATGTGCATTGTGACACTGTACCTCCTCTCTCCGTCTCTCCAGGTACTGGCTTTGTTCGAGGAAGGGGAAGAGACTGTCACAGCCTTCGTCGAGCCCTTCGTCATCCTCCTCATCCTCATTGCAAACGCTGTTGTTGGAGTGTGGCAGGTCAGTGAGCACACACACACACACACACACACACACACACAAAGAGAGGAACAATCACAAGGACACATACCTGCCCCTGAATACTGTCTTTTAAACACACACCTAAATAGACTTATACTTAGCAACAGTCACACAATAAATCACACATGATGGATGGCCTGTTCGGGTCGCAGCCCGTGTCCTTTACAGCGAGCACACGAGAGCTCGGAGTTCGAGGGAGTCCAGAATGAGAGGCATGACGTCAGCCGGAGGTGAAAAAGGCCAAAGGTTAAGCCAGCGGGGGTGAGTGGAGGGGAGGGGGGAGGTGGACTGGGACCCTTGAAGGCTCAAACTGCAGTCTGCTTTGTTTCAATCCACAGTAAAAATACAGAGGGACTATCAGGTTACGGCAGGACTGGGAAGTGTGTGTGTCTCTCTCTCTATGTGTGTGTGTGTGTGTGTGTGTGGGTAGAGGGGGTTCATATCAATCCTGCGGCAGTCATTTGGAAACTATGCACAAGGATTCACACATGGGGGGTACGGGGGAGAATGGAGGGAGGGAGGGAGGGCGGCTGGCATAAATTGGGCTTTACACTTTGAGGCGGTGGAGGCCAGCCTTGGAGGAAACCGCAGACTGAAGGGAACATCAGCCTGTTTGACTTCATCAACCTGTTGTTCAGCAAACACACGCTCAAGATCTGTTCCCTATCAAACCTTTGTTTACTGAAATTTAGCATCACATTACACATTATTTTCTTTCTAGACACTTTTTTGGGCCTGATTCTATGGCTTACCACATCTGGCATAATAGAGAATAAATGGCATATATATATATATTGTATATGATCGTAGCATAAAATGCTGGGAGATGTGATCTAAAAGGGTTAAAAAAAAACATTATTATCATTATTTTTGCAACAGGAGCGCAATGCAGAGAGTGCCATCGAGGCTCTGAAGGAGTACGAGCCCGAGATGGGGAAAGTTTACCGGTCGGACAGGAAGAGCGTGCAGAGAATCAAGGCCAGGGAGATCGTTCCTGGTGATGTGGTGGAGGTTTCCGGTAAGATTGCCAAAACTGGAGGGCTCTCTCTTTTCACAGTTGTAGCAGCGGCATGGATTCACCGTCCATTCAGTCACTGGAAACACTCCAGGAACAGAACCATCAGCAGCAGTGATATATATCTATACTTGGGAAATCCTGTAATGAAGTCACCTGAAACTAACCCCCCACAATAGGACTTCTTCTGCCCAGTTCCATATACTACACAACTTTAGCGTGCAAATTCCTCTTCATGTGCAATTTTAATTTTTTACATGGTAGCATGCAAAGGATATGATTGTGCATGCAATAGAGCTATGTGGAAATATTAAGGTAAGAGTCAAGTCATGGTACAGTGGATACTAAATACTGAGAGTAGACTTTAATAATGTCCAGAACACACTTTAACTATGTAGCATGTACTAATACAGTCATTCAGGACTTCTCAACCTTGGATCTAGACAGCCATTGTTCTACAAACTCTCTGTAATCGACTCCAAGTTTGAGCTGAAAACATGACTTTTGGACTAGAAACTCAAATTAGTTTGACTCCTGTTTTAACATAAAGAAGAAATCAAGCTCCTCAGCTCATTCGCTCGTGTACTTCAATAGAGTCACATGCATGTGTGTGTGTGTGTGTGTGTGTGCACGTGTGAGTGTGAGTGAGTACATGTCTCCGAACGTCCTTGAGAATGAACATGGGCCCTTTTAAGGCAGTCCCAGAAAAAGGGGGTGGAGGGGAACTGAAGGAACTTGCTGCAGGAAGAAAAAAAAAACCAAGCTTGAGTATAAATACACTTAATATTGACGTCCGGACTCGCTCCTCTGTCTCTCCCTCTCCCTCTGTTTGCTGTACACCTGTTCTTTTCATTTTGTGATCTCCCCAAGGTCTCCCTCTCTGTCTCTGCCTGCGGTATCAGTTTTCAATAGCAACACCATCCAGATTGCTAAAACCAGTCAATCAACCCTTTCCCCCCCTCCCTCCCTCATCCTGCTGTAGCCGAATGCTGCTGTCAGACTGACACGAAGCCGTTTGTACTGTAATCCTGCAACAAAACGCTGTGAAACGAATCATTTAAAGTGAAACAGCCCGATTAATGTCTGTTTGCTTTTCTGTTTGTGTAGTTGGTGACAAAGTGCCAGCTGACATCAGACTCATCTCCATCAAATCCACCACCCTGCGTGTGGACCAGTCCATTCTTACTGGTAGGCGTCACTGGACAGAGCGATATGATGTCTTTTTGATGCGTGCTTCCTCACCTGACCACCCCTCCCAAAACGTGTGTCTCCTATAGGCGAGTCTGTCAGTGTGATCAAACACACTGATGCTGTCCCAGACCCCCGAGCTGTCAACCAGGACAAGAAGAACATGCTATTCTCTGTGAGTCTTCTTCCACCTATATGTTACATACTAAAGAAAGGTCCTGTTGATGACAAAATGATGACCCAACATCAGTAGAATTCAACCTCTGGGGGACATTTCTATTAAAAAAAGAAGTCAATCAATCCAACCCTTGTTGAGATATTTCAGTTTGGTCCAGATTGACTAAGTAAGTTTCGCGTGGTTTTCTCCGTCTTTCTTGAAACCGCGTTCAGGGAACCAACATCGCGGCAGGAAGAGCCACTGGCATCGCCGTTGCGACCGGCGTCTCCACTGAGATCGGTAAGATTCGTGACCAGATGGCTGCCACAGAGCAGGAGAAGACCCCTCTGCAGCAGAAACTGGACGAGTTCGGAGAGCAGCTGTCCAAGGTGGGTGAGGCAGATCTGAAACTGTATCGCCACGGTGACAGTTTTTTATCCATTTAATCCTTTTGTTAAAAACGGGACCTAATGTTGTTTTAAATGACTTAGGATAGTGAAACACTTCCCTTTCTTTGACTGCCTGCCCTCCAGGTCATCTCCCTCATCTGTGTGGCCGTGTGGATTATCAACATTGGCCATTTCAATGACCCCGTCCACGGAGGCTCCTGGATCCGGGGGGCTGTCTACTATTTCAAGATAGCTGTTGCTCTGGCTGTGGCTGCCATCCCTGAAGGTGAAACCCCGGGATTAACTTCCACTTACTCGCCCAGAAGATTATCATATCTAAAATTAATCTAATGTAGCTAATCTAATGTGACGCTCCATAAAAAATCAAATGAGTGTCACTAATTATGACATTACATTATTATACACTAAGATACGGCTTATTAAGGAGGAACTCCATCAATTTTAGTCATCAAAGTCGGCTTAAGACTCCAGACGAAGCTGCACAAACTTTGGTAAATTGCCTCAAATGATGTCACTTGAGTCTTTCTGTAGTCAAGTTGCATTGTAGGTAATGCAGGCGCCTGGTTTTGACAAGGAAGGTGGAATAAAAAAGACGATATCTCTCTTTTTCAATATTATAGGAGCACAATGCGAAATCAGCAGCATATATTATTGGAAGTTGATTTTACAAATAGGTAAATTCTTATTTTTGGTGGTTTTGGATGCAGGTGAAGGAAGCAGACATGTTTGTTCTTAGGACAGCTGGGAGATGTACTGTCATTTGTCCTGGTCTGGCCAGGGATCTCTGCCTTTTCTGATGAACTCATAAAGGATCTTCAGCAGGTGGATGAAGCAGCTTATCTGGCCCCCCTTTAACTTGGAGAAGCAGCTGTTTGTCACAGACAGAAAGCCAAATAATCTTTCTTTGGTCGCTGCCCAACTCCAACAATAGATGACAGTTGGAAAGACATTTGGTCAGTAAATCAAGAGCTTGCATAGTCACTCAGCCCCGTCTTTAACTGAGTGATTAAGACCGTAAAAGCCATCAAACGCCGACTCTAGGAACAGAAACCTTTTAGCCGCCTGAATGGGAACCATTGCATAATCTGGCACAGACCGGGTCTGAGATTTGGAGGTGCTCACATTCATCCCCGTCACGCCACAGTCAGCTGTGCCTATGTTCATCACGCACCACAGTCTGATGAGCCAAGAGGACAACATCATCTGCAAACACAGATGCCACCATAATATCACTAAACTGGACACTCTCCAGACCTTCACCGGCCCATCGTCAGAGTTGATTTATTCCAAGAAACTGAACACAGATCTGACTGAACGGCTTGCAGCAGCCCCCTCCCGCAGGGATAACTTAGTCTGGATGGGCTCCAGCTGATGCCCAGTGGCAGGTGGATACAGTCATGGCGGGTTAGAAACAGACGTCAGATCATTATTTCTTCTCACCTGGCTCATCGGTTTAAGAAGTTCATGTTTTGTCCGCCATTCCACCAATGACCGTTTCTCTCTCCATCTATCTCAGGTCTGCCCGCTGTCATCACCACCTGCCTGGCTCTGGGAACACGCCGTATGGCCAAGAAGAACGCCATCGTCAGGAGCCTGCCCTCCGTGGAGACCCTGGGCTGCACCTCGGTCATCTGCTCCGACAAGACCGGCACCCTCACCACCAACCAGATGTGTGTAACTAAGGTAGGTCCGTTCTCGTCACACAAACGTTCTTGGATTTTGTTTCTATCCAGAGAGCAGATCTAATGGAGGCGTTTGTGTATTTCCAGATGTTCGTCATCGAGAGAGTTGAGGGTGACAGTGTTTCCCTCGGTCAGTTTGACATCTCAGGCTCAAAGTACACCCCCGAGGGAGAAGTGTAAGTACCAAAAAGAGTTAAAAAATTATCTTATGGACGCACGTAATATTTAGTTTTGTCTAAACATTTTTGTTCATCTTTTTCTGCCAGTACAAAGAATGGCATGCCTCTGAAGTGTGGCCAGATTGATGGACTGGTTGAGCTGGCCACCATCTGCGCTCTGTGCAATGACTCTTCTCTGGACTACAATGAGGTCTGCAGACCATTCAGGAGGATTGCGTGTTCAAGACATTGTTTTAATGTGACAATACCAACGTTTTCTCTCTTCCTTCTCCATGATTTAGTCCAAGGGTATTTATGAGAAAGTGGGCGAGGCCACGGAAACAGCGCTGTCCTGTTTGGTGGAGAAGATGAACGTGTTCAACACTGAAGTGGCAGGCCTGTCCAAGGTGGAGCGGGCAAACGCTTGCTGCAGTGTAAGTCCACAAAATGAATGAATGTGAAAGGGCTCGCTCACAGTGACAAGCCCTCAGATTATAATATAAGGCCATGATTATATATCTGCTGCCTCAAGTGGTCAAAAAACAGTTATTGCATATACTCTGATTTTTGATCCTTTTCCTGCGGTTCACCTTCTTTCCCTTCCTTTTTCCAACAGGTGATCAAGCAGCTGATGAGGAAGGAGTTCACCCTGGAGTTCTCCAGAGACAGGAAGTCCATGTCAGTTTACTGCTCTCCTGCCAAGTCTGCCAAATCCCCTGTGGGAAACAAGATGTTCGTCAAAGTGAGTGTGTGACACAAGACATACAGTACACAAAGTTGTTTTACTCTGTACTGCAAAACTTGTCTAGTCTGTGTTGATAAGGAAAATACACGTCGGTCCACAGGGTGCTCCAGAAGGTGTCATTGACCGCTGTGCGTACGTCCGTGTGGGCACCACCCGTGTACCTCTGACTGGCCCCGTCAAAGACCACATCCTGTCAGTGATCAAGGAGTGGGGCACCGGGCGGGACACTCTCCGCTGTCTGGCACTCGCCACCTGCGACACACCTATGAGGAAGGAGGACATGAACCTGGAGGACTCCACCAAGTTCGCAGACTATGAGGTAGGTGACTAATAATATAGTCTAACATATGGAAGTGGATATCACTTAAACGGTTGCTGGAATGTTGCAGTAGTTTAATCTCCAATTACACTAAAGCTTCTTTTCCTTTTCTGACTCTCCAGACTGACTTGACCTTTGTGGGCTGCGTTGGCATGCTCGACCCTCCTCGTAAGGAAGTCATGGGCTCCATCGAGCTGTGCAGAGCTGCTGGCATCCGTGTCATCATGATCACTGGTCCGTACACAAACTCTGTGTTTTAATCTCACCGTATAAGAAAATAAGCATGATAGAAACGATAGAATCTTCATTTCTGTCCTCCCAGGTGACAACAAAGGCACAGCGGTGGCCATCTGCCGTCGTATCGGCATCTTCGCCGAGGATGAGGACGTCAGCAGCAAGGCCTTCACCGGCCGCGAGTTTGACGACCTCGCTCTGTACGATCAGAAGATCGCCGTTCGAAAGGCTTGCTGCTTCGCCAGAGTGGAACCGTCCCACAAGTCCAAGATCGTCGAGTTCCTGCAGGGCTTTGATGAGATCACTGCCATGGTGAGGAGAAGAGAGAGAAAGCGTGTCCTTCTTTGTGTTTCTTGATACTGAAAATGTAATGAAACCAAATCCACTAACTGGTCTCCTTCTACCCAAGACTGGCGATGGAGTAAACGATGCCCCCGCCTTGAAGAAGGCGGAGATTGGCATCGCCATGGGCTCTGGCACTGCCGTTGCCAAGTCTGCCTCTGAGATGGTCCTGGCTGACGACAACTTCTCCTCCATTGTGTCTGCTGTTGAGGAGGGCAGAGCCATTTACAACAACATGAAGCAGTTCATCCGCTACCTCATCTCCTCCAACGTGGGCGAGGTCGTCTGGTGGGTACATGCTTGTGTAGCTGGCGGTGAGGTGTGATGATAGCTGTGAGAACAGAGACGAGGAGAGGGGTCATGTCAAAATGAATAAACTCTTACCCTCCCCTCTGCCACACCCAGTATCTTCCTGACCGCTGCACTGGGTCTGCCCGAAGCGCTGATCCCAGTCCAGCTGCTGTGGGTCAACCTTGTGACTGACGGTCTGCCTGCCACCGCGCTGGGCTTCAATCCCCCCGACCTGGACATCATGGGCAAAGCCCCCCGCTCCCCCAAAGAGCCCCTCATCTCCGGCTGGCTCTTCTTCAGATACATGGCCATCGGAGGTACGACACATTATGTTCTTGCTCGCTCCCTCTTCACGTCTCATCCAGTGACGCATTTCATGAAAGTAAAAGGTTCAATCATTTGTGTTTTGTGCCGTTTTATTTTATTTTGCCTAACATGGCCTCCAGGGTTGTTGGTTAATCTAAATGATGTTGTTACCACGGTAACGGTCTTCAGGGTATCATGCACCAAATTAACATCGATTTCTTTAACACCTGCATCAAAAACTCTCTGGCAGCCATTATACAAGTAACATCCACATCTATTGAAGATTCTGGGTTTGAACCTTGTGGATCGTTAATAAGATAAATGAAAGACTCCAGATGTTGTTATTTAACAGAGTAATATCTCCTCCAGGTTATGTTGGTGCTGCAACCGTCGCAGCAGCCGCCTGGTGGTTCCTGTACTGTGATGAAGGCCCAATGGTTACCTTCTACCAGCTGGTTAGTATTTAAAACTATGATTTGGGTACTTTTCATGGAGTATTTACAAACACACTGCAGGGAAGGAGCCCCAGCTTCTCAGAGAGCACAGCTTTAGTGAGAGTTTCTGTCTGTGTTCCCCGTCAGTCACACTTCATGCAGTGCAGCGAGGAAAACGAGGACTTTGCTGGGATCCACTGTGAGGTGTTTGAGGCCGCTCCCCCAATGACGATGGCTCTGTCTGTGCTGGTCACCATCGAGATGTGCAACGCTCTCAACAGGTAAACACTTTCACTGGGGACTTATAATGAAGTATTTTAAAATGGCTCCATTGTTTCTCCATTGAGTACGTTAAAATTAACATTTAAATGCTATTTCCATCTTTATGCAATATGATATATATTAATATTACACCCATAAAACCTTCCTCAGATCTTTGATATGACTTTGATTAAGATAGAAAGACGATGTTGAGGTCGTCCACCACAGAAATGTGTCAGAGCTCACATGCTTCTGCTTCACATCCTTTTGTACACATTTATTTCCCTACATCACACTCTTTTACATGCCCTCACACATTTTCAGTCTGCCTTAACGTTCCCCTCCGCCTCCCCATCCAACCCCACCTTCCTCTTCCTCTGCCTCCTTCCCCACCAGCTTGTCTGAGAACCAGTCCCTGCTGCGCATGCCCCCCTGGAGCAACCTCTGGCTGGTGGGCGCCATGAGCCTCTCCATGTCCCTTCACTTCATGATCATCTACGTCGACCCCCTGCCCGTGAGTCTGGCCTCCGCCACTACAGCCCTCTTCTCCAAAATAAACATCCATCACCCTCTTCTCCAGCCACACACACACACACACTTGTTGTCATTGCTTAAATACTTAACAGATGAGGCAACGCTCAGCTGCCCAAATTACTAACAGAGATGGTATTTAAGGTGGCACACAATTAAACCAGCTGCTCAGCCTTTGTGGACTCCCAAAATGGTGTGACGAATGTAAAAAACGTGACTATTCCTCCTTACTTAGATGTTTCTTCACAGAAAATACAGATTCTTCAGCGGGAATGATACTCCAGATATTTATACTGATTCTTCTGCGTTTATGTGTATAAAAAGGGGATTCATACTCGTATGAGCATTTATGTAAATAATATCTGTCATTAATAAACAGCTTGTGTCTTACCGCGAGTTGTGCGTCAAGTTTGGCGGCCTTTAACGCGTCGACGCTCTCGTCCACAGATGATCTTCAAGCTCACTCACTTGAATGTGGAGCAGTGGTTGATGGTGCTGAAGCTCTCCTTCCCCGTCATCCTCATCGACGAGCTCCTCAAGTTTGTGGCTCGCACATATCTGGAGGGTAAGCTACGCATTTGACTCGTTTAAAACAGCTTTTCCTTAATTCTGGATCCGAATGCTTACAGGGTCTGAAAGATACGTGGTGGGGAATCACATTTCTGGAACAGCTGGTTGGTTCAGCTAGTCTGAATTAAACACACATGCTGCACAAAAACTGATGTGATCATATGTAGACAAGATTTATTTACACATTTTAAACAATTTAAGAACACAATTCCTTTAACATTTCAACCTGATGCTGTCTTAATTGATTTGTGAGGAATATATTGTTGATTAATGGAATGTTCTGGAATAATTTACCTCCAATTAAACATCTTTAAATGAATCTGAACTGTTATTTTAACCTCTTTTCTTGTTCCTGACACAGTTGTAACGATCTCCCACCCTCTTCCTCCTAATCTCTGTTTACTTCTGATGACATGTATCTAATTTTCCTCCACTTGGATGCTCTTTTTCACCACTCCCTCACCAACAACCCAGTCTAAACCCACCCCCCTCCTCCCCACCCCTGTAACAAGGTATTCCCCTGACTTGTGCTAAAGGTTTAAGCACTCTGCATCATGCACGTATGTTTGGAGTTTTCCTCTGTGTTGCTAATCTTTCTGGGATAATGCATTTGGATCCTGAGTGTATCTGGGATCAGTAGTCCTGCTGGCTGTGCATCTTTCTTGAACAGCTAATAGAAATCATACAAAGTACTTGCATAGTACAAATGCATAGTATAAATGTTACTGCTTGTTGCTAACAGTAGATTGTAGATCCTCTGAAATTAAAAATAGCATTATCTTTTAGCACACTTGGACTATGCATTTAATGTGATCGACCTTATATTGTGCATTTTGCTAACGAGGTGAAAATGTTGCTGAATTATGTCGGATTTCAGTTGCAGTTATGAAAAAGCAGCCTTCTAACTATTTTATATTGCTCAGGAAATAATGCAGATTTGTGTTTTATTTTCTGATGATCTGACTTGACTCGGAATTTATATCTATAGTACACTGCATTTTATCTTATGTGTAATCTCTCTCCCACTGACACTGGTGATAGGCTCAATAACAGACTAAACATTTATATATGAAAATAGGATTTTGGGAAATATGATAGTTTGCTTGCTTGCCTAGAGGATCAATGCATGCTGGAAACATGTGGATGGAACGGTTAATGTGTATATTGGATGTATTCATTTGTACAATTACATTTTTCTGTTTTATGGGTGGCATCAGACTATTTCTCGTTCATCAGCAGTTGCCAGGCAACCGGCGGAGACTCCAGGAAGTTACTGGTCCTCCACATAATACCCCTTTAAAAAATCTATTTTCTGTTTTTACATTTTAGTTTTGTACAATGAAACAAACTAAATATTGTGTTAATTAGTGAGGTTTAGAGGTGCTGGAAGGTATTTTTTGCTGCCCTTGACGTTCGTTTGTCCAGATGCTGGCTGTTGCTCAGAAAAGCAGTATCAATCTACTCTACAACAAATCAATTTAGCGTATTTCCCAAAAACAAACAGACTCAAAGCAACCTCACACACTGCCTTTACCTCCCAACTGACCTTGTTGTTTTCCTCTGCAGGAAAAGTCTAGAGGCGAAGTGACACAGAGAGCGGGTGAAGCAGAGAGAGAGAGAGAGAGAGAGCTGAGGCGGAGAGGACGGAGAGAAAAAGGCTGAGCGCTCCCTCTGAAACAGAGCCTGCCATCAGTCACATGACACGATCAAAACATCCTGTGGCATGAAAACTAAAGAAAACACACAAGCCATCTGAAAATACACCAAAAGAAAGCTGCAAAATATTTTTTTTCCGTGTATGTACTGAAGTTAATATATAGGTGAGAGTTATTAAAACTACTGTGTTGATTCTATTCTTAAAGAATAAAGATATGTATTAAAGAAATGTGAGACTTGGATGTCAGTGCTGTTTCCAATTCAGGTTTTTGTTTTTTTTGTATATATTGATAGCAATTTAGCACGATTTCCTGACATTAATCAAGGTTCTGTTATGCAACAGAGCACAAGAGGAATAATAATGTGGTCATTTAGTAAATCTGGTGGGACTGAAAGGTCATTTTCAGATGTGTTGCATTAAGATAAAAACAATCATTTATGAATTTGGTTTGGTTTTTGACATTGTTGTACAAGTGAGATGGCTACAGCTTTTATTATTAATAGTATTAACAATAAACATGTTTTATTTAATGGAAATCAAATAAGACTTAATTGTATCATCTGTTAAAGTTCCTTCACATTATTCAGTTTTTCAACCGATTATGGAATCGCAGCAGCTGTTCTGTATTAAAATGATCAAATTATACAGTCCATTATAAACTATTTTATTAAAATATATAGTGTTATGCATATCAGTCTTATACATTTCCTGTGAGTCTTTGTGCATATTTAGTGGCTCTGCATGGATTTCTGAGCCCGGGGTTGAGAAACTTTATCATAGTATTTGAAGATGAACTTGAGGGTTGAAGGAAGGATTGTGACAGCCTCTCTTTACTTTTCAATATGTATTAAAACAGAACAAACCAACAAGATCTTACACATTCACATTTCTCCCCAGGTTTTTTTTACTTCTGTCCTAATCCACAATCATAAATTAGCTTTAAGTGTAGAGACGACTATGGTAGCGCTAACAATGCTAAGCTAACAGAAAATACAGCGCATTGATGTACATAATAAAATCACAACTGAAATGCAGTTCATTTAGGAGAGTTTCGTATCACTATTGTTCATTATTGCACTGTGATCCGTTGTTTTTTAGAGGTCCTCCTTCACAAAGATGATAGAAAGAAATGTTTGCATGGGAATATAGCTTTGCATATCTGATACATTAAAATATCAAGTGTTTTTGGGTCTTGTGAGTGTTTTGCTGGAATCATGTCAGTTTTAACAGAATACATTAGAAATAAAAGTGTTACTGGATGTAAGAAAAAGGGAATGTTTCTTTCTATCAAAGCAACCATGCTTCATCAAAAATCACTTTGGTAGCTAAGCAACGGTTTCAGTCATTGACACCGAACAATCAGCTGAAACACAAAAATAACGCTATTTGTGAACGTCCATCCAATGTTACAAGTGCTAGCAGCACCAGCTGTGGTAATCCCAGTGGTCACGACAGTATTTCATGTGGTTAGTTGGTCCTTAATGTTGTATCTTGGTCTGTGCTCTTTGGTTCCAATGTGACTCTCTGTAACTCACGAGGCGTCTGCAGGCGTGGAACCAGCTTCACTGATTCCCTCCTCCAGGATTTCCCTGACTTGTTCAAGACTCTCAGCCTGCCGGATGACCTCCAGCTTCACCTGATGGGGGGGGGGGAAGAGATCAGTAGAAATATCAATTTGGACCAATTTCTGCAAGTGCAAGAAGTTGTTGAAGCAATTTAACTTTTTTACCATCAACTGTTGTGTCTTACCTGCAGTGACTGAGACAGCTGGACAAAGTCCCTCTGGACAGTCTGGCTGGTGTCGAGCTGGGAACGCAGACTGATCACTTGGCTACGCAGCTCCAGACACTGTTGATGCAGCGCCGCCTGACAGTCACAGAGGAAGCAGAGTGTGAAAATGTAATATTCTGTCAACTCCCAGTAGCAACAAGAATGTGTACTTATACTACGAGCAATGTAAACCTCAGAAGTCCAGACCACCTTGGGTCCCAATTCAGTATTATTAATGTAATTCCCACCACTATGTGTCACACTTGTTCTCTCAAAAAAGCAGGTTGGATTTACTTTGTCACTACTGAGGGCCTTGTTGGTGCTGTGCACATGAGACAGCGCCACCCGCAGGGCTTCCAGTTCAGTGCGACAGGCCAGCAGTTCAGCCTGCAACTGGTCTTTCTGACTCTGGATTCTCTCCGTCTCCGTCTTCAGGCTGGACAGCTGCACTACACACACACACACCACACACACTCAGTTAAATTACACAAGACCTCAAGACCTACTTGTGACCAGACCAATATTAAAGCATGAGTTGTCGACTCACCTTCTACAACCTCTGATGACAGTAGGTGTGAGCAGGCAGGAAGCGAGAAAAGAGAGAATAAAATATGGTTTAGTATCAATACAGTCAGTCTGTGTTGCAAACCTGCCCTAAACAATAATAATATAACCCAGAGACCGTTCTCCTCCGTCCGGTTGTCCAGCTGCTCCCTCAGGGTGACAATCTCGATGCGGAGACGCTCCTCACAGTGCGCCCCCTGCAGGTGAGAGTCAAGAGTCACACAAACGCCAACAGCAGAAGCAGGAGACCCACATGTTTATATGATGAAAAATGGATTTTGAGTTACTTTTTCCTTTCCATGTTTGTTCATGAAAACCTAGAACAGTAATGTACCTGCAGTGTTGCTGGGAAGGATGAGCCAGAGTCTGGTCCTTCATCTTCAACTTCCTCCCCTTTCAGTCTGGACAGCTCACTGCACACCTTCCTCTGGGAAAAGGATAACTCTGCCTGGACATACAAAAACAGAGTGAGCCTCCTGAATAATGTGCTAACCTTATGGGTAATTATACAGCTAGGAATCAAGTGATAATACAACCAACCATGTGATAATATCAAAGTTTAACATTTTGAGAAAAACATATTCTCTTTATTGCAGAACAAATGAAAACATCAAGAGTACTCTGATGTCTGTACGGTAAAAATGAAGCTCTTTTTTCCTTAAAAGTAAGTCACCACCCCTGACACAGTCGCTAACACTCTATGGGATGACATCATATCGCTCACCAGCCGACTCTGGACAGCGTTCTGTGATTGGCTGAAAGACTTCTGCAGATCCTGGAGGAGGGCCTCTGACGTGTGGACCTGACTTTGGAGCATTGATACCTGAACACACAAACAAATTAACATGCGTCTGCACCATAGAAACAAAATATTGATTCATGGTCTGTACACATCTCCTCTGTGTCCGTCTCCTTCTGGACACAGTGCTGCTCACCTGTTTGTGGGTGTGGTTGGTCTGTGTGTTTAGTTCCTTCTCCAGCTCCTCCTTCTCAGCCTGCAGCCGACTCACCTCCTCATGCAGCTCGGACACCTGCACGCCACACATTCATTACACATTTGGTCAGACTGAAAACGTCACAATCGTGAGTGTAAAGATGTTTATTGCTGTATAATCGTGTTATTTTTTGAATTTTTTTTTATATTGAAGTCGATACCTGAGCGTTGAGTGCATCCCAGTCGCCGTGCGTGACCAGCCGGTGTCCGGCCGGCGGCAGGTAGATCGCTTCGGGCACCAAAGTTCCTGTGGAGACCAGAGAGTCGGTGTCTTCCTGAGCGTTGGGCTTTCTGGGCAGAGACGGCGTGTCCAAGGAGAAGGAAGACAACGAGGCCGAGTCGCAGTTCCGCAGTGAAAAATATGCTTCCGTGGCGAGCGGCGTCCCTTCTCCCTCCGCCGCGGCCTCGGTCTCCGTCAGGCTGTTGTTGATGGATGTCGGGGATACATTAGTGGGGACTTCTGCTTCCATCCTGCCTTTCCTTCCACTGATCTAACAGGTAGAGGAAGAACAAGCGCAGCCTGGGATTAAGTCCGGGACATTACCGGGGACAATTTTTGGGGGAAAAAGACACAAAGTGAAAACACTGACCATGTTCTGTCCACTGGCTCTCCTCCACTCCACAGGCTGAGACTGGAGGACAGATATCCTGGCCTCATACTGCGCTGCCGTCTCTGTAAAACACATCAGGGTCATGAATTAAAGATTTAATCCCCCAGTCAGGTGAACAATATCTAGTTTGACCAACGATGCTTCACGCTACTTAAAAGAAAGTTTAGCTGAATTGGAGTTTACTAAATATTTTATTAGAAAGACTTACTTAGCACACTTTAATATTATGTCATTTGGCTTCAATTAGAAATTTCACAAACAGGAAAAGAAAACGAAATCCAAAAAGAAAAAATACTTGATTATGTGAAATTAGACTTTGTTCTCATGAGGACAAACACACCGTGCTTATCACACATGTACACATCAAGGCACTGATAAACACACTGACACACACTGACACGCACACACTGACCTCTAAGAGCCTCCTGCAGAGACTGGATCTCTTGATCACATTGTTTCTGCAGCTCTGCCAGTTCCTCCTGTTTGCTCAACTCGCATATAGTCGCCACGCCCTGCCAGTGTTCGGCCTGAGCTCGGCATTCGGCTAGCTGGGCCTGCAGGCTCGCCTCTGAAAAAGATTTTAAAAATGTGTTTTGCCTTCATTATGCTGTTTTGAGGATGTTTGCATCATAGGGACTGAAAGCTATGAAGCATGTATATGTCATGGTTGTTAGGTGTGCACAAAGCAGGGTCAGCTAGCTGGAAGATGCATATAAAAATCCTTTAAACACACAGATGAGCCAGTCATGTAATAGTTCATGAGCAAAGATGAGGCCATGAATGACACCTGAATATATTCTGAAGTCTTTTGAGTGAATATAACCAACTGATTACATCACTTAGTTGACTGAGAGATCAATAAAGATAATTAAGCCTAAAATAACAGCAGCATATTTTCTTTTGACCTTAATAAACCAAATATAACCACTTATACACATCATGAAGGTGGCAATATACTGACATTCATATTATTATGCGTGTTTTGTTTATTTAGTTAGTCATTCACAGACACTTAAACAGTAGTATGTCATCCTACTGATCATATTTGTTATCTGGGGTCAGTTTTAAGACCAAGGGGTGATAAACAAACTGTTACAAAACCCCAATAACAGAAGTCCAAATAGATTAAAAAGTAAAAACAAGCATAATAATAAAGGGTTATAGAGCTGAGAATCTGTTGTATGCAATCATGTTATTCAGGTGAAGTAATTAATTAATGCATATTTTTCAGTTCAAAACCAGGTTAAAAGTTATTCTCTTCTTATATTTGGGAAAAGTCACAAAGGATGAAGATTCAAGAATACAAAGTATGTGTTTTATTATGTGTATCTGTTGTTGTCATTGGCATTAAGTGACGTAAAGGCTCCAGCACACACTCTATGTTATCTTTCTTACCAAACGCTGATAAGCACAGTAGATGACACGTCTTCATAAGTTGGACAACTTTACAGCAACTACTGAGCCGAGTTGCTGCAATGCTACTGAAGCCACCTGTAGCAGGATTTCCTCTCAGAAAAAAGTCGCTTATCTCGAGATTAATGTGTTGTGACAAATATGACTCGTACACGTTTATACACATTTGCACACGTTGCTATGATACTAACAAATGAGAGACGTGACACGGAGCGACAGTACACTGAGTTAGTTAGCAGCCGTTTGGACGCCAGTGCGTTAAGCTAACGTGTTAGCTAGCGGCTAGCTTCTCTCTCCGGCTGTCAGTGATGCTAACAGGCCGTTTACCGGCTAACGGAGCTCCGCTGCTCCACAATCAACAGGTTTCACTCGCGGTGAAGACCAGCAATGAGTTCACCTCAATCCTGAACCAGTATCAGGTTGTAAAGAGGGTCCTTATCCCCCCCTCCCTCCCTCCACAACCGGTCCCGTTAGACCAGATTAAAGTTTGTTTTATTTACCCGTGTCTTCCGCCTCGGTGCTCATCTTCAGTTAATCCGACCAGAAACACACAAACAGGTCTACGAGGAGCCCCAGAAACCCGACCGAGTCATTTTTCTTTAGCTGCGGAGCCTCGGTGGAGATTATCAGCCCGGTGTCAACTTCAGGAAACAACTTTCCCCGGTCCGAGCCTGCGGAAACCACGTCAACCTCCTTCCTGTTCTCAAATGTCTTCCCCTGTTTGCTTTGACTCTTTCATTTGACTGCTTTGTTTTGTGTTTTTTTTTGTTTGCTTGTGGTGGTTAAACAGCAAGAAAGGCAGCCACATGTTGTTGTTTTTTTTTTTTAAACGTGCCACACCCTGGACACGAAGCCTCTGGTCACGTGACGTCCACTGGAGGTCACCAACCCACAGATGGGCCACATTCCTGTCTGGATGACAGAAATGACTGTAACATCGTACTTATTGAAGCATATTCACCAGTGTTTGAACTGTAAACAAACAAGAATATGTAATAATATCAGGATAATTTTCAATTTAATGGCAGAATTGAATGAGAGAAATATAGTGTTTAATAAACAGAACTTGATTTTAAATTATATTTAGCATATAATCATATGGAGAGTAAAAATCAGGATTCCCTCTGGTGGAGGAATACTGTATTATGGGGAAAGATCAGTCCTGTGTCACCTAAACACATTTTTTTTTATATTTTGCTCTCCACTTAATTCCTGAATGGTATATTATGAATGCTCCTCAAATATCTTCTCAAAATAAAATACTGCAAATCAACTCTTTTTTTAAGAGACTCTGCCAATTTGACAGATTGTTAAAATTTTCTCTAAAAATGATATTTTAAGTATTCTCAGTGCTTTAACATCTTGCAGACGATGTAGCAGGAAATTCAGTCACAGATTTAATTTTGTCATTTTATCTTCAAGGTCGTCACGGCGGATTCACACTTTATAACAGGTTTGAAAGAAAATCTTTGCCATGAAATTCTGTTTATTTTCACCGTGCAAGTGTAAAGTGTAAAATGAGCGTTGGCTGTGTGTTATCAGCTTTGGCACGTAGGTCACTTCTGCATGCTGATATGATGTGAAGTCCTCTGTTGTGCTTTACAGAGTAAAACACTGCGATGATGTAATCCTTTATGTGCATGTCAGACAGTCATGCCAGATTGATTTTAGTTCCAACCCTTGAACTCAAATGTAGGTTATTTTTAGATGGACTTGATGTCGCCCCCTCTTCTGAGTACAATACTCTATTTAAGTGATTAATAAACCTAATCTGTTGAACATTGACAAGATAAATACTTAAGATGTTAAAAAAAACAAGCCTAAAATGAACCTTGAAACTGTATTTTATTGGCAGCGGCCCTTTTGCACCTGCTTCCTTTGCTTGACAAAGGCATGACGATACAAGGTTTAGTTTCCTGTGTTTGCTTTTCAGTAATAAAACTGTTCTCACCAAACTGGAAGCCATACACCTTTAACTTCAGTTAGCTGAAACCGTACATCTACCAGCCCGGATACTCTTATGTCCATCTACTCATTTACCCATGTCTTAATCTGGAAATCTTAAGTGAGAGAGCAATGCATCCTGTCTGTGCTTTATGAAACGGGGTGTGGCAAGAATAAAAACTGAAACCGCAAACACAAGTGGAGGAGAAATCCGCGGCTACATGCGTGTCACAGTCAGGTACACTTTCTTACAGTTCCCTAAAACGTGGCACTCTTCCTCCTTTCAATGAAGCCACTGGTCCACCAGAAGCAGGCTTTTGCTGTAGAGGCTGTATTTAGTGAGAGTCAAGCAATTTAGAAGTGCAAAGACTTTAAAGAGACATCGACGTGAATTTGGCCTATTCAGGAGAAAACAACATAATAAATGGGACGAGGTGATAATTGGCCGAATTCACAGCAACGTCTCTTCAAAGTCCGGATGCTGAGAATTTGGTGATTCAGAGATAAGATTGCGAGTATTTCCTTACTGCTAAATCTGATTGCTGAGGTAATTAGGTCATCCACGGCAAGTGTGGTTTATTTCTTGCAAATGTATGACTTAATAACCTCAGAGAATATATTTGTTTTTTCCTCTAAAATTTGTTTTTTTTTCATGAAATTTACCATTTAAATCTCAGAAAATATCTTTTTTTTCCTTCTCAGAAATCTACTACCTTAAGTGACCTTAAATGGCCCAAATTTGCCATCATATTCAATATCGTATTCAGTATGTTGAACATTGCTTTTTATTTAAGTTGTCTATAATTAATACATGGTCACAATTTAGAACAGGAACATATAAAAAAGATGTCACTAGAAAAACGTTTGATTGCTGGATATTTACGTCAACAAGCGTTGTGAACATAATTGAATATTCTACATATTAGCCAACAAAGACATTCATGATGAGAAGTACGAGCAGATTAGTACCAAAACTGTACCTTCATGATCCCAAAAACTGTATAAAATGCTGGTGAAAGTCTTGAAAAACACTAACTCATACAAAACGAATCATGTAAACCAGTGCTACACGCTGTTTAACCAAAATACAATATCTCTGATAAAGGAATATTATAAATAGTTTGCAAATGTTTACATATCTTAAAGTGGTATCAGCCTGAATTCCTTTGACAGGAGCAGAGGCACAAAATACATGTTTATAAATGCTCACCAGAAAATAAGTCATCAGTAACAAAAGCTAGTTTTCAAACACTGATCATCTGCAGGTAGTGTGGTTTAGAGTGTTATATTACAGAGGATACATCTAATACGTAATCAGGGCTTTACAATATCCAAAGCACCAGGTGTTGGAAGGGTTTAAACAAGTGCTTATAATTTAGGTCGGCACGCATCAATAAGGGACAGCATCTAGTGGTCAGAGCGACATGACAGCTGGCGTGAAACCTGGGCTGAGCTTTCATTTCCTTTGGTCCAGCGTCAGTGTGGGGAGGCCGAATTGTTGTGTACATCTCTGTCTTTCTTTACAAGTCCATGTCCTGGTCGCTGACACTCTGGCGAAGGTATTCTTCATACAGCTTTTTCTGGAGGGAAAGAAAGGACAGTTAAACACAGGCCTATACTGCCAATATTATAAAACAGACAAACACAGACAGATGCACTACCTTTTTGCTCTTGACCACCTCCTGAACGTATTCCAGCTTCTCCTGCAGTTGCCTTTTCTGTTTGCCCGACAGAGTTGGTTGAGTCCTGCAAGGGATTGAGGGGAATTTGATGAAATACGTTATTAATATACAAGCTGAATCAAGAGCAGTGCCGCAGGAAGCCCAAAACCACATGCATCTGCTTTACAAAGATTATGTTCTTGATTCAACAGGGGAATTTAAAAAGAGTCACAGCAGCAGTCAAATACTAGAGGCAAGGTAAACGTGTACAAAAATATATACTACATATAATACAATACACATGCATTATATGTACAAAATTGTACTACAGAATATCATTTCAGCAGGATTAAGGAAACAACTAATAGATAATAATAATAGATATAACTAATAATAGATTATCAAAGTAGATGTGTCCACTGGAGGGAAAAAATCTAAATGAAATAAACTGAAATATAATTAAAAAAAATTTAAAATTACACATGGGTAAAAGGGTAGATTAGGAGCAATAAGTTTAGCTGAAATAAAATATTTTACAAGCAATATAGCAGCAGATGACATTGCTGAGATGTTATTGTCCTACCTGAAGGAGAAGCGTGCGATGATGAGCAGGAGGAAGGACAGAAGGACCATCCCACCACAGGCGTAAAGCTGCTGCTCCACAGAGAGGGAGTCTAATATTCTCACGATGGGAGTCTGTGGATTACAAGAGCAGATAAAAAAAAAAAAATCAGACTCGACTGCTTTACATGGCGACTGGGTAACAACTGCAACACAAGGAACAGCTTGAACACTCACCAGGTAGAGTGAGAGCATCTCTTTGCCCTCGCGGCCCAGAGCCACCTCCAGCATCTCCTGGGACAGAATGCCCAGCACCAGTAAGGCCATCAGAGCTAGAGGGACGCTGAAGCCCAGCAGAGTCAGCAAGCAGCTCTTGCAGCGCGCCCGTCGGTTCTTAGCGCTGGTCTGCCTGTGAGAGCAGAGGGTCGAGGTTATCCTCTGATGGCATCACCGCCTGATGCCACACCACTTCGCATTCTGGGTCATAAAGCGTTTCTGTGCGTTACCTGTCGTTACTGAGCGTATCAGTGATGGCCTCGCTGATGATCTCACAGTCCTTCTCCAGGGAGTTGAGTGTATTCTGCACCGTTTGGTTGATGGTCTTCTCGATGGTGCGACACACCTCCTCAATCTGGTTTACACAGCGACTTGGCTGAGAGCAGGAACAGAGAGGACAAATTACAAACGTGCACTGGTCAGTAAGTTTGTATTACGATCTTTAAAATAATTATATGCATAGAACAAATTTAGGGAGCGTCAATTAAAGTGCAACCGTTACCTTATTTGGATTAGGAATGTAGATGGTGGGCATGTCGAAACCACATTTGTTGAGTCCAGGTCGCTTGCAGAGCTCCTGGACGATCTGCATCATTACCCTCTGAGACAGACACCAAGACAAAAGGTACAATTCAGAGGGAGAGTATTCCTGATGTATGTATATATGTATTGTATCTCGCCTATAGTCTATACAAAAATAGTCAAAGCAACAACATCATTGGCCGAGCTACACTCGACTGCTAAGCTGTTGTTTCAGAATAAAGGGCTGCGTTGTTTGTTATGTGAGGGTGTGGGTGAGATGTTGCATTCTTCGTGGTACTGACACAGCGGAGATTGACAAACTGAAAGACGTGTTTTTTTTATCCTGCTTGCTTTTCATGGTTGTAAATAGCACTTTCTGTCCTAATTCTATTTTCCCCATTGTAGCGGTCCAGACAGAAGAACAAGGAAGCAATTGTTATTATGAATAATAAATGATCCTTTGTTTTTTACCGTTAATTTTCCTGTCACAGCAATTATTCGACTGTGAGATTGGCTGTCAAATTAGGCTGCTTAGGATACATCCACGCCACTACATTTCTAAATTAAAAGGCAGAACGTTTGCTTTGTTTAAGCCCAGCGTTCGGAATACACCAGTTTTTAGAGATGCTGTTGATGTGAATTTGAAATCTCCGGGGCCTCACACTGACTTTTTTAAATTCTTAGAAATGTGTAAACTCCTTCTTTAAGCTCTACAAAGTTGTTCATAGTCGATGATGTACGTTTATTCAGCTCAATAAATAATGGTGCGTCACATTTTAAATGAGTGGCTGTTGTGCATACCTGTCTGTCCGACTCTCCCCCGGCCTCGTCAGCCTTGCTCAGGTAAAAATGCAGTCGATCTCCCTGTTTCTCATTCAGGCTCTCCACGATGTTGAGGGTGCGCTTACATAGAGCCTGACCCATGGGGTCAAAGAAGACCAGAATCAGCTCACAGAGATCACCTGAGTGTGACAGTGGGAGGGAGCATTGCTTAACCACCACAGACTGAACCCCTATTATAGCATCATTTATTCTTATTGTATTAAAATACATGGTCATGGAAGTCAGATGTCAGAGCATTTCTGAGTGACAATCATTAAACCTTCTTGTAGGATTTTGTGAAGATCTTCAATTGTTTCTTATTTCGACTGAGAGATGATGACATAACTTAAATACTGTGGCAGAATTAAGCATAGCCTGGTGCTAATATTTCACATTAACTGGAGACAACACAGACTCAACAAACCTTCCTCCTCTTATCTTGTATTATCTTTTAACATTTAACCATTTAAAATAACTCGGTGCCACAAACACCTAATAAGGTCCTGACAACAGTACATCAACAGGCGAGGGCAGCTAGTGGTAACTCACCCAGCCACATGAGAACCTCATCCACATCAAAGGGATACTTCATATCACCATCCACCAACCCTGGCGAATCCACAAACGTCACTAGGCTGAACCGTTTCTGTCGTGACGTGCAGATCTCTGTGCTCAAGTACTCCGAAACACCTAGAAATCAATTCAGGAACATCACAGATCAGATCGATCGATCGGAGTGAGGGTGCTGCATCCTAAACAAACTACATCTACGTCAAAATCAGCATCAAATGGACGAAATTGTGGGCACTCTTTAGAATAGAACAAGGAAAGATTGTGCTTTGAGCTGAAATCTCACCTTTGAACTCCTGCAGAGGCTTGAAGTGTGGATATAGATGAAGGGTGGCATTTCCCTAAAGAGAAAGAGGACCAGGTCAGACGGTAGTTTGTGAACCAGGTGTCAGGTTCCAGAAGAACAGGTTACAAGGAGAGGAACTTATTAAAATGAATGTAATAAGTCATAATCACGAGTAATGACTCTAAAAAGGTCAATAACAGTAAATGTTGCAACATTAGAATATGAATTTGGTTGTTCTTACAATAGATGGCATATTGTTGTTGTAGTCCTGCTGCACTCACCGTGAGAGACTCCCGCTTGCGCCCACTTGTAACAAAGCTGAAGCCTTGGGTCTCAATAGCCACTCCAGTGCGCTGGATGTGCTCTTCAACATACCTGGTAAAATAAACAAAAAAACAAGCATGACTAAAAGGAAACGGTCACTAACAACTTAGTCATGAACCTGCGGAGGAGAAATATCTATTTCAATGGCAGTTTTTTTTCCTTAGCCTGACGAAATCAATGAAATCTATACTATTCTGCAAAATCAATAGACAGGTGCGTATTGGCTGACTAAAAGACCACAATAAACTCTATAAACTCCATTAAATTGCGCACAAAAATGTACCTTAGACTAGACTATGTGTTCTAGATGAACCCGTTATTTCTTATATTACATAGCATGCCATTTTCTGGTGCATGCTGTTTATATTTCCTCATGTTTCATTGTCATCACTTGGCTAGATTCTCATCCAGGTCATTGTCAACTTTGAGAGCTTTATCGTAGGTAACTGGACTTGCTTCAGGTTCAAAAATAAATCACTTGGTCTGGTAGTTTTATAGTTCTTTGGTGAACAGACTTGCCCTCTATGAGTAAAATTACCAACTTGTGTAAAAATATATTTACCAGTTGATGAAGGAGCTTTTCCCAGCAGAGTGGTTTCCCATCAGCATCACAGTGATCTTTTTTCTGGGCGGCAGCAACTTCACACCAACAGATTCGGCGACTGTGATCAACCCTGGAAACAAAAAAAACATGATTTAAAATCAAGTATGTGTCTGTCAAGTGCAGCTGGGGCTGCCATACCTGCAGTTAACCATGGCTAATAAAATTAGCATTAAAGCTAGCTGGTGCAACGTCAGCGATATCGGGAAATCCCTGTTTAATAGCTAGCTAACGGTTAACGTCGGCTAGCTAGCCGGCTAGCTTGCTAGCTTAACTTAATTGTCAAATACGTGGATGTTGCAGCGATTTCCTGTGAGGGTTCGAGTCCAGCAGAGTATGTCAGCCAACTCACCACTGTCGGGCTCCGTGTACAGTTGATGACAATCCCGCAAGATGCGCTCATCGCAGGACACGCCGCCGGCTAGCGATTCTGCGTTGGCGGCGCTTCGGCTCTTGATTTTCCCAGACATCGTTAGACGCTGAAAATGTCAAACTTCAGGAGAGAAGTCAACAGGTCTCCGGACAAGCTGCGAACAAAGCCGGTTTGCCTGGTTTGAATCGCCCCGGTCTGCTGAAACACGGGGTTGAGACGCACCTCGGCCACGTCATCTAGAGCGGCTTTTGGCGCAAAGGCTTATGGGTAATGTAGTAAATCCGTTGAATCAGTGTAAGGTTATGCTTGACCAGTCCAGCCCATATAGCCTACATAAAATACACTTAAACCTAACAACAGAGACTCAAATGGGGGAGAACAAAAAATGGAAAAGGTTTTATCTATATTTTCTGCTTATAAAAACAAAATTTCAAGAATTGACAACACTATCTGTTGCGGTTAATTTGTAGGCAGCCTTGTACGCTAGATCAGGAACACACTTAAATATTGTGTTAGGCTGTGTTGTCCATTGAGTCTGGCCTTAAAATCATGCAAATGCGGCATTCAATTTACATTTTTTGCAATACCCTTTTGCACCCTCTTGCCTGTCTTAGTTGTCCTTACATATGGAATATCTAATGGCAGTAATACGGCAGTATACATTGCCCTATCTGTCCCTCTGAGTGGGGAGAACATCTGTATGGTTCAAGGCCACTCAGAACAACTTACACTCAATTTAGTAAATGATTACAGGGTGACTACCCGTTCTACAGGAGTAGCCTATAGAGAGTGTTTGGGTTTGCAACCAGCTGGTGAAAAGAGCAGTCGCTATGCACACAGCACAGACAGCACTCAACTCAGCAGTATAAGACAAACACAATGGACAATTAACAAATATTTGTCCGAAAGAAATGTATTTTTTTTTTTCAGTTTTATTTTTTTCACAAAGGGAAATGAGACATCAGATATTGATGCAGTAGATCTCTTAAGATCAAAATAAAACATACTATTTTTATTGGTTTTGTAGCACTCCATAGTACATAAGGTCTCTTAACGCACCCATGTAGGCTGAGACATAAAGACAAAGTACAGAATGTATGATAATTGCTTTCAAGACATGTCTGTTACGTTCAGTGCAAGATAATACATACATCTCCGTTCATTTTCACATTATATCAAATGCAGACAATCCAATCAGCAAAGCGTTACGTGCAGAATTGATCCTAATAACACATTTAAATTATTTGATCACTCATCCTACCATTTATGTATTTTTGTTTGTCTTGTTACAACAAGCCAAAATCACTAAGGCAACAATTTTAAACCAGTTTAATACAGTGTTTCTTGCAAGAGGTTTCCACAAGTGTCGAGTTGGCATCCTCACTAGTTTTATCACATACAGAATATTCATATCCCATCTTACGAAATCTGTTAGTTAAACCAGAAGGCAACATGTATCATTCAAAGACTCGGTTGTTTGTCGTTGGCTACCTCTTGATGACAGAAGTGTCCACGTGTTAGCATTTTTAAATCCTAACAGATATGAGCCACTTGATGCGCAAATTCTCCATCCCTGCCAAAGTACGCCCAGCAGTGAGATGACACGTACTGATGTGAACCTTTTTAGTGAAGGCAAGCTGTCGAGTGTGAAATGGCCTTTGCTTCCACCGTCTGTTACCACTTGAAAACATGTTTGTCCTCTAGCTTCGGCCTGTCTGTGCTCAACTTCAGTGCACTGCTGGTCTGCGTGGGGAGCTCCAGCACATCTTCATATTCTATTCACATCCAAAGATCAAAGTCAGTCTACACTTTTAAATTTGAATTCCCCCCCCCCCCCTTATCATAACACACTTAAATTAATGTAGTAGGTGTTATGTTGAGCAGTTCATTGTGTTTGTTCTTACAATATCCCTCTGCGTTAATGTGATCCTTGTTAACATTGAATTATTTAGCATAATCAGTGCCAATAGAAATAATGCAGTGTGCCACTCAGTAGCATCTTGCATTTCACAGCCTCATGTTAAGTAGAGAGTGGAAATCTTTTTTTTTTTTCAGGAAAATAACTGCTTATCCTACTCAGGGTGGCGGGGGGCTGAGGGCGATCCCAGTAGACATTGGGCGACAACAGGGTCCAGAATGGACAGGTGGCAGGCTATCACAGGGCTGACAGGCAACCATTCACGCTCACATTCACTCTTACAGGTAACATAGAGTCAACAATTAACCTGCATGTCTTTGGACTGTGGGAGGAAGCCGGAGGACCTCAGAAAAAAACCCATGCTGCAAACACGCAGCTGACCCAGACGCGGGTTCGAGCCCCAGCCCTCAACGTGCCCGACACCAGCTGAGCCATATCCTCTGAGCAGACAGCAGTAAAAGCTTTCAACCTGCTAGTTCCATTCATTTCATACATTCTGCTAGTCTAAAACCGCAGACACAATGTTGTCAATACATGTCAACCTCATGAAATGCACATTCAATTTTCGCTATTACAACTACAATAATTCTGTTTAAATTAGTGGGGGAAGATTTGCATAAGGTTAGGTGTCATGCATCCTAAACGTGTAACCACTCTCGGCACACAGAGAGCGACAGTGCTCTTAATGTTTCCTTCATCGTCATGTCAGAGTCTGTACTCCTTGGTTACCAGTGAGCTTTCCTCTCTTTGGCAACCAGCTCCAGGAAACTGGAATGACTCGCATACAGCGGAATGGACGAGTCAATATCAACCCACTGGACCTGTCCTGCGTCATCGCCAGCTTGCAGCGGCAGCTCGCTCACACTGTTGCCTACGGTAACAACAAAGATATGTCATTGCAATACAAAAACACGTTTATTGTCACCAGAGGGACAATATCTCAAGAACTATAACAGGTTTGTAAAATGGTTTGCAAATAGCTGAAGCTGATGAATTAAATAATGGATTTATAAAGTGCAAAATTTTTGAATAGTGACAATTTCAAAAGGGAAAAAAAATATTCTGATACCTGTGTCATCGTGGAAGTTGACAGCGACCGTCTCCATCCAAGCATTGTCGGTGTTTCTAGGATCATCCACATAGCCTTTATAGACCTGGGGGAGAAACGTTTTCTAGTTTTCCTCATTGAATGAATTATTGACTAAAATGTGGCCGTAAACAAGTGAGTTGGGGTCAATTGCTGACCTGAAACCCTGGCGATTTGAAGAGTTTGGTGATGTGTGCGCTGATTTTTGCCCTCTCTGATGGCGGGACTGCCAATGAGTTCAGCGCTTCTTCTGAGAACTCCCGCTGGAGCGTGACAGAGACCTGCTCCCCTGGATCAACCATCCCCTACAAAAGAGCACATGCAAACAGATAAACAAGCAAGTCACAGGACCATGACATATGACACACCTGAAACCACGCGTCCATATCACGGCTGTGAATTGATTTCTGTTTAAAAAAAAAGAAATGTAAAAGCCACCAACCCCAGGAATGGCCCACTCCCCACAGTCTTTCCTCTTTATGGACACAAACTGCAGGATAGGCCGCTTGGAGACTGAGTGCGATATCTTTGCTCCTTTAGCATCCACTTTCCATCTGCCAGACAGTAACCATTCATACATCCGGTCATCAGATATTTATGTTCTTTTACGATGACATAATGTTTTAGAAGAACCTTAAATTGCTGAGTTGTAATGAGTTACTGACTGAGTTTTCCCTGTTTGAATCCTTCTTTATGTAGCTGAATTGAGTAATGAACTATGGTTGGCAAATATTTGGACAACACACAGATGTATAAAGTAAAGAAATGTTTTACCTAGTGACAATGGGATCTGCTGCGTGATTGGGTCCCCATCGTCCCAGCAAACCTCTACCAGTCACCCCTGTGCGTCCACAAGGATTACTACAAGAGTAAAAAGTGAGTAAGCAAATGTACTTATAAGCAGATAAGGAATAAAAAATATTTTACAAACTTACAGTGGCTTTCCCTTTTCCACTTTGTAGCTGCTTTCAAAGCTTGTCCTGTCCACAGCCCCATCCAAGGCGTTGAACTTTGGAGAGAAAGAGCTGCGAAATAAGCAGAAGTCATCAAACCTGGCATGGATGAAGTCTGATCTTTGAAAACAAAGACCATGTATAACAGGTCTCATGGCTGAGCAGCTAAGAAAATAAGTACATCTGCAATGTATTCAACATACACGACAATCCTCAGTTTATCTAACTTGATGAGGTTTAAACTGTGTTGCTCACCCGATATCAGGATCCGCCCAAGCTGGTTTCTGTAGTACTGAGGGGTCGGTGTAGCTTACAGGATTATACTGCAGCCAGGTCTGACTCCAGCCCACCTTGTCATCGGGCACAAGGAGGCGCTTGATTTTGGACACAGGATACTGGGGGCATCTGGACTTCACATGAAGCACTGCTGAGGATGGCATTGTCCGGGCACTGGTTGTGTAGAGGTAAGAGCAACTGATGATGGTTTGACTGGTACTGAAAGGGTGAGGAGATGAGCAGGAGACGGCTGGTCTGCAAGGGAGGAAATATGAGACATTGAAATCCAGTAAGTAAGCCTCGCTCTGCCTTATCTGCAGCAGGATCAGAAAGGAATTAATTGCCAAGTCCGTTTTCAGATACAAGGAATGTGCCGTGGTGTTCAGTGTGCACGATATTTAAAAAGAATAAACAATAAAGCAAAATACTGTAGTCAAGAACACCAAGCGTAACTCTTCATTCAGACCTTGCCCGCCTGGCACTTAAAACAATGAATATGGAAACACCTTCCCCCATCATGTGATAAGAGCAGAAATATTCTGGTATGAACATACATGTAACATTAAATTCAAGGGGAAAGCAAACTCTTATGGGATTGTCAGCAGTAGAATAAAATCATGACACAATACAATACACATCTGTTACCTTTCTGTAATCATGGATTGTTTTAACTGTATTTATTAGATTTATTTTGTCATAACATTTCACGTTAATGTTATATTCAATGGAAATGAACTGTAAGCAACGTTGATATGCTGCACATGGATGTTAAACCACTTGGTTAATATGTCGACTTTTATCATATTGCTTGGCTTTGCTTTACAACTTTGACAGAAATAGCTACATGACCCTGTGATCTTAAAGTCACTGTCCCATATTGTAACATAGCTTCTGGCTAAGTATTTAACTGGAGGGAGCGTCCCTACCTGACTCCGTGGGAGCAGACGGCACACGGGAGTCCAACGAGAGTCAGCGCTAGACGAAGCGGGCCGATCCAGTCTCGTCGCAGGAGGAAATGCACCATTCCTTAGAAACAAATCAATCAGTGGTCAGAAACTATAAAACCACAACATGCCTGCATCGCTAAGAAACCAGGAAGTGCTGCGCCCGACGCGATGACGTCCAAGCAGGGGTGTGGTTACGGCGGTCGCACTCGTTTCCATGGTGATAAGATTCAAGGCTTTACGTCTCGAACAGATCGAAACCGATGCCCTATATTTCTATATCTATAACTAATCATATACATCAAATCATTGTTTGCTTCTACTTTTATTTCGTTTACATCCCTCAATAAATTAGTGTAAATGATTAACAATCCGTTGTTTATCAGGTTGAAAGAGCACAATTCAAAGCTGACTAGGAGATGCTTAGGTGATTATTTAGCAAATTAAATCATTTGTGAAATATATTATGCAAACCTATTTAATTTGTTAAAACGTTAAACATGTCAAATACCCAACTCGTCAATTTGTATTGCCCGCAATGCTAAGCGTGGCTTGGAAAAAAAACGCAAATCTACACTTATATTAACGTGTTTTCTTATACATTAATATCTATGTAACAGCAAAATACATATACAGTATTAGCATTTTCGGTTAACTATGAAAACGTATCCTGTTTGTTTTTTTAATCGAGGTATAGTGTTTTAAAATGGAGTGCAGTCCTTATGCATGTAAAGAAAAACGCTAACATAACGGTAGTGGCAGGTATACATGGCTGGATAACCACGACAAATCGATAAAAATGATTATTTGTCCATAACGTCGATTATTCTTGTCAACAGGCAGCATGCAACATATCTGGGCACGCCTACTCGTGGCTACTGCTGCATATTTATTTTGCAGATTGCGCTCGTTTCGTATAAACAACGGCGCTGTGCAGGCGGCGCCTCTAGACAACTGACGCGACTCCGCCCAGACAAGAAACCCTCGTAACCACATCTAACGCACCTCTGTTACCGTAGTTTGGCACGCGCATTTACGCTCTCTGTGCTGAGACCAAATCCTCGCTCGCGCACGAAATCCATTTACACTCCGGTAGTAGAGACAGGGCCCGGATCGAGTCGCTTTTGCTCCGTCAATCAAGGCAATCCGCTCGGTTATTAAAGCCCCCGCACAGACACCCCGGCGAGCAGAGAGAAGCGGCGGACCCTCGGTGAGACACACACGGACAGAGTAGCAGCGGTTTGGAGCGGAAGAATGGCGGATTCATGCTGCACTGCAGCGGTCGGGGCCGCAGGCTCCAACAGCGCCGCTGCCGCTGCCGGGGCGGCTGGCACGGTGGCGCAGGAAGCAGCGCCCGCAGCCGCGGGACCCAAGGCCGCGTCTGAGTCCGTGAAAGGCCAGATTTTCGACGTGGGGCCCCGCTACACGAACCTGTCTTACATCGGGGAGGGGGCGTACGGAATGGTCTGGTGAGTGGTGCTAGTCTCTCTGTCGGGCCACCGTAGTGTCTTGACGTTAAATCAAAAGTGCTAGCTAACATAAGCAGTTTGTTAGCGTAAAAAAGCACAGTTAGCCAGCCAATTCCTCGCTGTTGTATTCAAGCGTTGTGTAGTAAATGTGAGCAGCGGTGTCGATGTGCGTGTTCAACATCGCTGCCCGTCACCCAGACATTGTTGAAGGCGAAGGCAGCCCATGTTGTGGTTAGCAGGTTAGCCGACTAGCTACAGGCGTGGCTATGAGCTTTACAGGAAACGAGATCGGGAGTGATTGCGCAGGACGGTGTCTTGCTATCCGATGTGAAAATCAGACAGCAGACGACATTTGGTCGCAGGTTTGAGTCCGTTATCGCCGTAGCCGTTTCACACGCCCTGCATCAGCCGCTATAAGCCACATTTATATCTCCGCCTGGACCCTGATGGCTAAACATTGTGCCTGCAGCAAAGCCGCTGCAGAGGATGCGATTCGTCGGTTGTGGCGAGGCCTTTTTTTCGCGTGTTTATCGTTCTCTGTGATCTACAGCCGTGTGTGAACACGTTGAGCAACCTTGTTGCACTTGACGGCAATGCCAAGTCACGGCAATCGAGGCTAAACGGTGAACAGGATGTGATGTGACAGCCACTGCGTGTCACTGCAAAGTGGATGATACCATGATGACTGAGCCCAACACACACACACATACACACGCTGTCACATACTGTCGTTTTCAAACACCGTGTCAGCACGGTGCAGTTTTGTCAGTGTCGTCATGGGTATAGATGCAGCATTTGGTGTTTGTAAACAATGACAACACCCACTGGTTGGTACAGTGGACTGATTTAATGTTAGTCGCTTCACACCAAAACTGTGTGTTTACAGATATCCAGATGTACAGAGGTGTGATTCTAACCAATGTGCTGTTTTGTTCATGTCGCGGCGTTTCGGCCATTAAAGAAGGCACACAGACGTGTGTACTGTGTTGTGCAATAAGAAAACACGCCTTTACCATTAGGGAAGATGTGATGTAACTGGTGTTCCTGTTGAGGCTGAGTGTCTCTATAAAAACCTCGATTGGATTTTTTTTCCCCTCACAAAGGGACAGTGAATTCAAGGGTCCCAGAAACACACCATTCACGGCTGCACTCAGCCTCCATCTACTCTACACCTACACCACACTGCACCTACACTCAGGCCTACACCTACAGTCCTTCTCAACATATCGCAGCAAAAAGACACGTGTGCATCTTGGCAGTGGAGAAAGTCTGCAACGCCCTTTTAGCCCTTAGTATTAGCCCAGTTTCTGATAACGTCATTGTGTGTGTGAATTGTACAAAGTGTAATATGAGACCTGTTTTGTTCTTCTCTGCCCATCCACCCTACCCAGCTCTGCCCTGGACAACGTGACAAGCCAGCGCGTAGCCATCAAGAAAATCAGCCCATTTGAGCACCAGACGTATTGCCAGCGCACACTGAGGGAAATCAAGATCCTGCTGCGTTTCCACCATGAGAATATCATCGGCATCAACGACATTCTCAGGGCACGGCACCTTGACAACATGAGGGATGTGTATCCTTTCATGCTTTAAGAGCAAAGGCCTCACTGCTTTTGTACGCATGCTGCTCATGCACTTATACAAACTGTTATATAGAATTGAACTGATTTTAAGAAAAATGAAGTTATTTTGCGTTGTTGCTGTCTTGTGATGTAGTTGTATTTTGGCACAGTAGTGCTTTGAGGGAAACATTAGCATGCATAAATACTGATGTTTAGCAGTTATTTAGTCGGAAAACAAAGGATTGGATGGATTAGCTACTAGTTGATGTGTTAGTTGTTCATGTAGTAATTGAGGAATAAAATTGTTGCGCCTTGATTTGCCCAACCTGACTAAATTTAACTCTAGAAAACATGACAAAGAGTCATTGTGCCTGGAAGCTGAAGGTTGAACCCAATGCGTTTATTTTATTTATGAAGGGACAGTGAACATTAATTAACATAAGCCATCATGTAAATCTGCCAGTTTCTCATGTGCAGGCCCTGCAGGTTTTAACAAGGCAAATAAAGTATTAAGTATGGTTCAGCAACTCTTGGTTTGATTTTATTCATAAACTTATGTTGCTGAATAATTTAGGACACATTAAAGGCCCTTCCAGAACAGTGCATACTGTCTGCCCTCTTTGATGTCCTCCTTAACCTGTGCATCCTTCCAGCTACATCGTGCAGACTCTGATGGAGACGGACCTGTACAAGCTGCTCAAGTCCCAGAAGCTCAGCAATGACCACGTCTGCTATTTCCTCTACCAGATCCTGCGAGGCCTCAAGTACATTCACTCCGCCAATGTGTTGCACCGTGACCTCAAGCCCTCCAACCTGCTCATCAATACCACCTGCGACCTTAAGGTCAGCACACACACACACACACACACACACATATACACAATTTCTGGTAACAACTAGGCTACTGTATCTAAACAAAAAAAGTATTTTTTTTACACATGCACGTACAAGAAAACATGCATGCTTTGCACAGTGTATATATAGTTATGTTAAATTTAGTATACGTGTCTATTCCCTGTGATTCAAGGTAAGAACACGATAACCCATACACTTAATCTTTGGGAGGAAAAAAAATTAAAAAGACAATATTTGCTCACGGGGAGCATTTAGGAGGACTCCTTATTTTCATTGGCTAAAAATGTTTTACGCGAGAACCATTACATTTATTTAAACATTGGTGCTGGTTGTAAGTTACAGTGCTCAACACGATTGAAAAAGAATTCCAGGAATGTTGGATGTGGGCGATGGATTGACCCCTTCCTTGCTTCTCATGGCCCTTCACTTTGCAGGGAATGGTTGTATTTGAAAATATAAACACTAAATCAAATTCGGTATTTGCAGATACTCTTAACTGACTCACAGTTGGAATGTGAAGCTGTATACAATTCT
The DNA here is from genome assembly GCA_029853015.1 of Chelidonichthys spinosus. Taxonomy (NCBI): domain Eukaryota; kingdom Metazoa; phylum Chordata; class Actinopteri; order Perciformes; family Triglidae; genus Chelidonichthys; species Chelidonichthys spinosus. Next base: position 16,668,177 of record CM056839.1, on the reverse strand, counting down.
TTGAAGGCATTTCCTTTTGCTGATTCCAATTTGTACTTTTTTGGGGGGTGTTTTGGCAGCTAAATAGCTAAACATACAACAATTCTGTAGTATCTAGACACTCACAATTATTATTATTTTCAGTTATGTCTCTGTCCCTTTTTTAAACATAAAAAAAGCAAAGGCGTCTTTCTAAAGGCATCTTACATAACACAGTACAGCTGCAGGATGTTTAATGTGTAAGGGCGGTGGTTTCACTTCCTCCACAGTGATCAATCCTTGTATTTCCATGCTGAATAACATGTAGTGGATCAATTTGGGAGGCCTAAAAGATGGACCATTTACACTTCTTTTTACATTTGAGGAATAGGATTTACTGAAAATGAAGCTAAATGGAACTACTTTACGCTCATCAAATCACTGGGGGGTTGCTAAATGCATTCTGGGAAATGTAGGAAACCACAAATTTGAAATACAAGTGCACGGGTTACAAATTAAAATGGGTGTTTTTCAGCATCAATCGATTAATGATGACTATGAAGAGCCTGAGAACATCAACCTGAATAAGTATTTTCAGCCTCAGTTTGTACCACCAAAGACAAATTTAAGTCAGTGGTGGTCTTTTACAAAAAAAAAACTAAAACGAGCTACTATAAAGGCATTGATATGATCCATCAGGGTTTTTTTTGCTCGTTGTCGTGTTGCACAGCTTCAGTGAACACTTGTTAACCCTCAGCAGCCAACCATCAATCCCTGGATTAGTTGATCATGTGGGAGGAGTGAAGAACAAAGGCAGCACACGTTGCAGCTGCTTTCTGATACATTCCAAACCAGAACTATTATGTTTTTATATAAACCCTTATTAGGGCAGCTAAACTTTACATCTGTGATGTTGTATCACTGCTGTATCAACGCCATAACATTAGAACATTGATCTACAAAGGTCAATAAATAAGAAAGTTATGACATTCCTTCCTTCTCTATGCATGTGTACAGCATTGCTTTACTGGAATGCTGAGTGGCCCTGCATTACCTACAATGTGGCTTTTAATTAAACAGAAACATAATTTAGAAGATTTCAAAATGGGGCCTCAAGGTTAACAAAGTGAAGTTACTGGTTAAAAACTGTTAGAGAGGTATCTGTAGTGCCTCCTCTTGTTAAAGGAAGCTTAAAACATGTAAAGCTTTAGCCATTGTTGAGTATATGTGTGAGTGTGGAGCCTGACTTGTATAAATATGATGTTTCTGACTTCTGACCCTTCGTGTCATCCTCAGATCTGTGACTTCGGCCTGGCACGGATAGCCGACCCCGAGCACGACCACACAGGTTTCTTGACCGAGTACGTGGCAACACGTTGGTACAGGGCTCCAGAAATCATGCTCAACTCAAAGGTAGGTGTGTGAGTGACTGATGTGAAGTCTGTATTGGACTGGATAGTCTCTTAGTTTGTTGACTGGATGGACTATGTGTGTGTTTGTGTCTCAGGGCTATTCCAAGTCCATTGACATCTGGTCAGTGGGCTGCATCCTGGCTGAGATGTTGTCCAACAGGCCTATCTTTCCCGGGAAACACTACTTGGACCAGCTCAACCACATACTGGGTTAGTTTCACTTATTTGTACCAAACACTATTTGAAGCACCTAGAACATACGATTTTATTGGCGGGAAAATTTTGACAGTTTGCATCCACTGTGATTTTCTTAATTTGACAGTTCAAACAGGAAGTACAATTACCCTTTTCCATATACTTCACTCAAGTAACTCAACTTTTTGAAAACTGAACTTGAAAACCCGAACACTGTTGCAACTAACTAGAGTGAAGTGAGGGGGCGAGCAACACTTGTTTCCATGACAGGTTTATCATCACACTAACAGCCACATCTCCACCACAGGAAATCAGATGCCTAGCCATATTGAAATATGTCCCTCACTGTCTTTGGTGTGCAGGCGTCCTCGGCTCTCCATCTCAAGATGATCTGAACTGCATCATCAACATGAAGGCGAGGAACTACCTGCAGTCCCTGCCTCATAAACCTAGGATCCCCTGGGAAACTCTCTACAAGGCAGACTCAAAAGGTGATGATCTTGCACCGCATTATTCACTTGTAAGCCATGGAATGTAAGGGGAATAAATAACTTGTATATCTTAAACATAACAGGCTATAGACTAGGATGAAGTAGGTGAAGATCAGTCCACTATATACCATGAAATATAGGATTATAACTATAAATAACATGAATACCATTTTAAGGAAAGACAGAAGAAACTGCACAAGCAGGTTGATTAAACTAACCGAAGCTCTTGATGAATCTAACGCAGCTCTGGACCTGCTGGGCCGCATGTTGACCTTTAACCCTGTTAAGCGCATCAGCGTTGAGGAGGCCCTGGCTCATCCATACCTGGAACAGTACTACGATCCCACAGATGAGGTACGCACTTGACGATTATTATTTATTTTATTAGTAGAAAATGAACAGCATGCTGAAAAAAATTGCCTTCAGTAGGGCTGCACAATAACAGTTATTTTTTTTATCAGTATTGAAATCATCATTATTCATTTTTTAATTTTAATTTAAATATCTTCATTGCACTTTCACATTTTAAATAACCAGAGCAATGCTTTCACTTTCATGTTATGCTACATTCCTGGTAATTAACAAATGTTTTGCATCAACTTAAGACTTAAAGGAGCAGCTTGTAGGATTTAGTGGCATCCAGCGGTGAGGTTGCAAATTGCAAGCAACTGAATAGCCCTCCGCTCACACCTCCCTGTCCAACGTTCCAGAGAACTACATTGGCAGGTTTTATATAAATCTGGGCTCTCTGGAGCCTGTATATGGTTTGTCCATTCTGGGCTACTATAGAAACACAGTGTACTCAGTGCTCTGTATGCATCTGCGAAGGGTTATAAACAGCTCATTCTGAGTTAACAATAACTCCTTCTATTCTTAGTTTCATGATACAATAAGGAAAACATAGGTATTTCTGCCAATTAACCCCCTTTTTAAAACACTGATAATTGGGGAAAAAAACTGTTCTTCGCCTGAATCTTGTGTATTTTTGTTTTGTGATTAATAATAATTAATATATTAATTGTGCAGCCCTAGCCACTGGTCAGCCAACCTTTGAGATTGGCTAAAATCTTGGAGGCAGAAGGGCCTAATTATTCAAATATGTCATTGTTTTCAACCATGAGCCAAGACTTTATTGTGAGCCTTTTTTTCTGCTTTGTGCTGGGAAGCCTCTTAGCTCTGTTTGGAATGCAATTAGTATGAAGTTTGCTCCATGGTTCGGCTCCAGAGAGGATAAAGAATGTAATCACACATCTCAGTTTACGTCAGCATGGGCAGAATCCAAGTACTAAATCAACGTGGTGGATTTCTTCACTGTTTCCTTTAAAAAAAAAAAAAAAAAAAATGTTTTTGTCCTGATCACATCTAGTGTTGGAGCCTAACTTTTGTATAAGCTGCTCCTTACGAGTCTAATAACTGTGTGCAGCATGTTGCAACAATGCACTTCTCAATTTTACCGCCAATAAGCTAGATTTTAAGGAAGCTCTCCAGCTTTGAGTTAAAGGTTTGCGCAATGTGTGTTTGTGTTAAGCCGGTAGCAGAGGAGCCCTTCACTTTCTCCATGGAGCTGGATGACCTTCCCAAGGAGAAGCTGAAGGAACTGATCTATGAGGAAACTGCTCGTTTCCAGGCAACCTACCAGGGCTCCTGAGACACACAGGTACTTACAAAAAAAGTCTGTTTTGATACTTCGTTGTGATATGAGACCACTAGATGTCAGTGGAGCAAATGCCATCATGTATTCATTCAAATACATCCAAACGTCACAGCTGTCAGCTGTCGCACAATTAAAAGACAATGGACCACCTTACAACTGTTTGAAGGTTGAAAGAAAAGTGAAAGTTTAATTTGGTACCCTAACTATCTACAGTTTATGGCTGTTATATTTAGCAAAGCCTAAGTGCATTTGTATTTTTTTTCTAGCCCTTAAGAGTGACAAAGTCGCACAGAGGCTTGGAACAAGAAGACCCCAAACGACATGCTTAAACAAAAAGAAAAATGCATCTTCAAGAAACCAACAAAAAGAGAAAACAAGAAATGAACACTTACCTGCTTGTCTTTCCATTTCTACTGCAAGAGAGCTAAGTTAAACTTTGATTTCTGTGTTTGGGTGGGGTGGTAGGGTCTGTCGTACTCATACTGTTTCAGTTTTGTCCATGTTGGACTCTCCCTCCTCTCACCTCACATTTGTTTTCCCGTTAAAAGTCCTGCCTCATCCTGTCCCATCTACAGTAACTCATTGTTCCCCTCCTGTCCCGACCAATCCCTTTCTCTCCTCTCCTGCCCCTGTTGCTGATCTGTCGCTCCCTCTCATATAAACTACTGTATTAAGCAACACCATTACTTTTTTTTGTCTTGCTCCATGTAAATTAAAACCTTGAAATATCGAGGGCTAAAATAATGGGGATGCTAATCGGGTGTATGTATATACAAAAATATAAAAGCTTCTTTTTTTTTCTTTTCTTTTCAAGTGTGCTCGTCACTGTGTTTTGAGTGTTTCAGTCAGATTTGTATCTATGTTTTGGGGTTTATATTTGCAAGTTATCTTTTGAACACTTGATTTCGAGACAAACATTCAATGTTTTTACTGGCATGTTGGCAGGTTAATAGGTTTCTTTGTTGTCGCTCTTTTTTCTTTTTTTTTCTTAAAAAAAAAAGCTGTGTATGATGTTCATATGAATGCATGCATTCCTGAAATTAACCAAAGTGGCAGAGAGATGCAGGAAACTTGGCTGGGGAGCAACTAATGAATATCTATTTGTAGTTTTGAATCGTACCTTAAAACGCATTTCTTGACCTATAACTCGTACCAAGGGCAGACAAACTGAACTCTCCCTTCATTTGTGGAAAGTTTTATTCAGGAGGAGCTACGTGATTGGACCAAATGGAAATTAAACACCATAAAATATATTTTCTACAAGTGCGTGTTCATTTAGATAACAGTGATACCTACGCCCCATTGTCCAGAACATGCACATGGCAAAGCTTGTTTTTTCTGATGGTCAGGAGAGCCAGACTACTGATGTGAGACACTGGCTTAACATTACTGTATTGCTCACATTTGGCCCCAAAACATTGCTTTTCCATCAAATAGCTGATCCAGTGTCAGTAATTAATTTGTTAATATTAAATTACATTTCTGTTACAAATATATAGCAGCTGAGCGGTCAACTGCTCATTGGGGCCCTCTGTGATTTCTCAGCTCCTCTTGATCCTGTTTCACTGAATCCTTAATTTCCAGTGCCACGAACATGTACAATATTCTGGAAAATGGGGCTAGGTTTACATCAGCCTTTCCATCCCACTGTGCTGGTTTTTGTACTGCATTCCTATCTGCTACCGTTTGACCCGGGGACTGTATGGAGTCAAACATGCACACTGGGGCCTAACTGACAGCAAAGGCCCAAATCTAAACAAATTCATGTATTCAAAGTGGTCATACTTGAATGCGGTCTAGAAGAAGTGCACTTTCCAGCGAGCATTTTCAGATTATGATCTTCATGGCTCAATGATGCGAGTATTGAATGTAAATGGCCTGAATTCCTGGTGTCTGTCACTGCAGCTTAGCGTTCGCCAGTTGTGAACTTTTACAGAAACTGCATTTTGTCGCTGAAAAAAATGGGATGGGTGGTAGACTGGGAAAGAGTCCCATGTAAACCGCTTGCAAACATTTAAGACTGTTGTATATCGGAGCTTTCAGAAGAATCGTCCCGGTTGTGACTACGACTTGGAAGTGGACATGAGCGCCATTATCAAGAACTTAATTGGCCAAACCTGTACAGTTATACCTGCTCGGTGCACAGCCAAGCAACCATCATCGCTTCATGGTTGTGCAGTACCCTCGTCTTCTTGAACTCCTGATCCCTCTCACCTGACTGTTTCCCTGGCTAGCTGTTAACATACTGGATGTTAATCCTCAATGTGAGTGATTTTTAAAGCTTCTCATGTTTCTTTGAGCGTGCGTGCATGTGTATTATGTCTGTGATCGTCGTTCCTGTCGGTGGCTGCTCCCTCCCCCTCTTTGTTCTGGATGTGACTGTACTAATGGCTGCTTGGTGGAGCACCACCCGCGAGTCCTGCTCCGTCACCAGCTCAGTCTGCACTAATTTCTGCCTTTTGCACTGGGACCAGTAGAGAAGCCCTTCCCCCACCCCACCCCCAAAATGGACCAACACATGCACTGGATCCTCTCTCTCTATCTCTCTCAGGGCGGGCCTGTGATGCTCATATACTCTAGATCTGAAGCGCTCACCGGCCTCGCCCTCTTGCAGCAAAAATCATTGATTTGTTTTTATGGGCTCGAGCCGTGTCATAGGCTGTTTTCTCAGAAGCCATAGCCAGCACTCTGGGATCAGTGTGAGGCATTTCGGTGCATGTGGTGATATTCATACTTTTTGTTCGACCTCCTGACACTCACCACGCTTTACTCAAAGGGCTGCCTCCCCCTCCTCCTTCTCCCTCCCCCCTGTCTGCTTCTCCACTGTGGGATTGGTGAAGACCTTCTAACCCATATCACAGACTTTGTTGTCACTTTTCCTCCTCCCAGAAAATCATTGCCCCTGACTCACCTGGATCATAGATCCACATGGTCATACATGCAGGAAACTCGCATAACTCAATCAGCACGTCTGCACTTTGTCTTTCTAGCCACGCTCTCTTCCCTCCGAGGTTGTTTTTGTCTTGTATCCTCTGTTTTCGCCTGCTCTGTGTGTTAAAGCTCATGGATCGTCTGCAGTAATTTATGTTCAAGTGTTTGTATCAAGATGTTTGGGTTTTTTTTTGTGCTGTGCGTGTGTCCGTTTTGGACTCTCCCTGCAGTTACCTGTGCTTTTACATCTGTGAGACTTTTATTTTATTTTTTTTTTGACCGACACAGTCACACAGATATTTTGTATGTATGTATATTTGGTCACTAGTCAACCGGGCCCTGCTTGCTTTCTTTTTTTCTCTCCAACCAACCTGCCACCAGACCAAACATCTCACTGGGTAACCATGGGAATGATCTAAGAGGACCACATTTTGCAATCCTCCTGACACTCGCACGCACTGCCTCTCTCTTTCTGAGGAGCGTATCTGTGTGTTTGTGAAAAGTTGCACTTAAACACAACATATACATTCACACAGTATAAACGAGTCTAAAGACCTGTCCGTCATGAGGCTTGTTTCCAGATATTGTTGTTTTTAAATGGCTGTTCTTATTATTGCTATTGTTGTTGTTCTATTGGTGAGTTGTATTAGTATTTTTTCTTTTTGTTTATTTTTTTTTTACATAAAAGGGAGTTAAAGTTGTATCTTTTTTTTTTAATAATTAGGATGATTTTATTTGTATTTTTTTTCTTCCTTATTTCTCTTATGGGCGTGATTATTATTGGCAGTGTTCAAGCTTTCTGAAACCTTTATTTCTTTGATTTCCCCTCCAGGATCATGTAAGGAATTATTTTAAAAGATATACGTAGATTGTCAAAGAGATATGAGTTATTGAGGGTTATAGTCTGTATATTCTATGGGTATTATGAATTAAACGATTAACAAAGAAACAGAATTATATACATATAATTAAATAAAATTTCCTGATACTGTTACGACTGTTTGTGGTAGTTTTTTTATTTATTTATTTTTCCTCCTTTTTCATGGTATTTTCAGGGGCCAGCAAAGAGGACTTTGACTATAGTTCACACACAACTATTTGTCAAACTAAAATTGATCGGTCAGGTTATGTTTGCAAATGAAAATGACAGACGGTGTCATTGCCACTGCTGCCATTGTTCAGCAGGTGTCACTGATTACCATGGAAATGCTGCACAGCGGATGTTACCATGGAGACATGGCTCTTAGCGCTCAGCTAGCCTTGGGGGTAGGCTGTCTTACTTTTAGGGCTTGGGGGGAAATTTTTATTTTTTAACTCATCAGACATTAATGAAGCCTAGCCTAACATCAAATTAGAGACAAGTCTGAAATATTTGGAAACTGGCTCCAGAAGTAAACTTTAAGTTTGAGATTCATGGAAATGAAAATAACATTCACCATGAAAGCTGAACTTGCTTTTCCAGCTGTGCAGCCTTCCCACCTTCCTTCATGACATGTCTGAGCACAGCTTCCCATCCGACCCTGACATTTCCAGAGTCTTTTGGCCGGCGCTGGAATGACAATGTCTGCTTATTAGTCAAAAATCTATCTGAACAGAAAAGCAGGTGAACATGATCTGTCCTGGTCAAAATGACTTGATTTGACCAGGACTCATATTTTGTATGTCAAAAGGACAACTACAAAAGTGAGAAAATGCTGGAAACGCGTTGTATGAATAGAATAACTCCATTCTGGTGAAAACCAGGCTTGTTGTAACATTTCAGAGCGGGCTCGGCCTGTCACACTATTGTTTGTCCAGCTTTGCTATTGAACCTGAACAATACAGCACTCTGCTGACTTCGTTGTGTATTTATAGTGAGCACACTTGCCTCTAGACATGTAGTTGTTTTCATATTTCTGGCCTTGTGGGTCAGAGTTGAGTTTACATATCTCCCAACACCACATCCCCTTTGTCAAATATGCACAGGCTTAGAAACATGCAGCACTCCCAGTGATGCCTTTTGTCTTCCCCAGTTATCAGCCGCAAACTAAAGTCCATGCTCAAATTCAAATTAACACAACAAATCTGGAACGGACAGTAGATACCAACTACTTATTTATCGCATGATGCTGCTGGTGCTCGCTGTGCCGTTATGACTGCAGTACCAATGGCCAGCCTCAAGCTCTAAACAATGAGGCAGAATAAAAGAAATCCCAGAAAGTGTTCAGGTGTGACACGCACAAAGCTACCAGTATCCCAGCTGAACAAAGCAGGTTAAAGAGTGGGAAATACTATTGCCACAGGCAGGGGAGAGTCAACCGAGAGAGCGGAGAGGTGAGCTCTGGGTTAAGAGCTGGTGCTTCATTAACTGATTTTTTTTACAGCTTTCAAGATTGAGCAAGAAGGAAACATTCTTTGGTCTTAACCAGTCTGTCCAGTCTTCTAAGAAACGCTGAGAGCAGGTTGTCTTCAGTCTAGCTGTTTTGTCTGTCCACCGAAAGTGGGCTTGTTGGAGGTGTTAATTATCTTTTGCTGACGGATACTCAGTTTTGTTTGATCACTGTTTTTGATTGAGGTTCTGTCGGACATTCTATGTGTTGGATCGTGCACAGACTCAGTCAGGAGCTCACTGGATGTATTTGGAGGGAAGGATGAGCGGTTTTCTGTACTTCATCCTCCCAGTTCTGGGTGGATACACACTCACCTCCGTGTACCTGCTGAAGAACCCCCTCATTCTCCACAGGAAGAAACGCACGTCTTTTTACTGCACGCACATCTCACACAGAGGAGGTAAGGGGATGACTGGCAGGCAGGTGCAGTCCGAACAAACTGACTGGAAAGAAGCCAAGGAGATAGATGGAGGGGTGTTAGCCATTTATGTATTTTTGTTACCACATTTAAAAGCTTCACATTTAATGCCCTGTGTTTGATGAGGAGATGGAGACATTAAATCAATCAAACTTTACAATTTAATCTTTGTTTTGAAGGCATATTGCTCTCAATATTGTCATTAAACTACACACCCAACAGTTTAAAGAAGATGTAAAAACACAACAGTCACTCTGATTGCAAATTGTTATGTGCAGCAGCAAAGAGTGGTGCTGTTTCAGTGGCTCAGTGTGTCTCTGGCTACTGAAATATCTGCCAAATGTTCTATAATATTATAATGTAATATTTTTTTACATTACTTGAGGCACTCAAAGTATGTTGTCTGAGGTTTTGCTAATCACTATGTCACCTACAGTAGAGACAACAATGTAATATTGTCAGAAAGGGGTGGTGACGAGTGCTTTTTTTCTGAAGTTTTGGAACTGGTGCTGCTCTGCTGCCATCATCAACCCTAACCCCTCTGCTTATCACCAGGATGTGGAGAGAGGATAGAGAGCACGATGGAGGCGTTCACACAGTGAGTACCGAACTCAAGAGGTGAGCTGCTGCTCTCCGAAAATGTACTTTTCAGAGAGCCTGTGACCAATGGAGCACAATCTAATTGAATAGAATTTCAATTAAATGTATTTATATAGTGTCAAATCATAACAGAATCTCAAGACACTTTTCAAATAGAGCAGGTCCGGACCATACTATAAAATTCAGATACCCAAAATTCTCCTGTGGGTAGCACCAGCCCTCCCCTTTAATGGTTAGAAACCTAAAGGAAATTGGGAAGGCGGCAATCTGCCTCGACTGGTTGGCTAACGAGAGATTTCACAAATCCTACCTTGTTCTTTTTCTTTCTAATTTCAAAATTACATGATGCTTATTGGAGGCATATTGAATTTAACAGGGAGGGAGACAAACAACAGCTATAGCAATTTCCTCTGACGCCATCACTTCTTTTCTATGAGACGAAAACTGAGTCATTATTCAGTCTCATAAAATGACTTGCGGTATGTGTGTTAATAAAAGAGGGATTAGGTCAGGGTATTTACATTCAGCAAGCATTCACTTGCTTTGGGTGCAGTCTGATAAACTGTCCCTGTATTATTTTAGTTTTAACAACAGATTATTTGCAAAATATACTTGCTCAAATGTGAATGCTGGTGTTTAAGATGTCAAAGACGCTGGATATCTGGAGGGACTGCCTAAAGATGCATTGAGTGACTACAAGACTTGTCCTATGTTAGCCTGTTTACAAACCTTTGATTGTTTTACAGGTCTTTAACAGTTGGTAATTTTAGTTTGCTGTACAGGAGATGCATGTTGGCTCACAGTTCAGAAAGCTGGAAGAGCAGACGTGAATAAAAGCTCGCTCACTGTACAAGTAACAATTGCATGTATTCCTCTGTCTGTCTGTATTTGTGTCTCCAGTGCAGTGGAGGAGGGCACACAGATGCTGGAGATGGACTGTCACTTAACCCGTGACGGACATGTGGTGGCGTCACATGATGAGAATCTGCTGAGGCAGACCGGCCACGATGTCACCGCCTCCTCACTCAATCTACAGGTGGGTTGTTGATTCGGACCAGTGCCAGCCCTGACCAATTTGATGCCTTAGGCAGGATTTTAGCTGGCGCCCTCCTTTTTTCAGATTAAATTTCACTACCAATCTTCATACACTCACACAGAAACCGAATGCACGCCTTCAAGATTTTCTTTTTTGTTAAATAGAAAATAACCTACAAAATAAAAATGGTATAAGAAAACAAGTGACATAAAACAAATTATAAAGGAGATATTGCACAAAATAAGATATTAAAGCACCTGATGCTCGATCCCTGGGCTGAGCTGAGGGGGAGAAGGCATCATCTGAAGAGAGAAGAGAAGTATATGTGACCATTGGGTGTTACATTTTAATGATAAAACATGTTTTACAAGAAAAAAGGATGTAAAACTTTAACAAACACACTTTTATAAACTGTAACACAATAAACCAAAGGTTTACAACTATTACGTATAAAGGGGATGGAAAACGAATAGCATTTTAACTGACTAGTGAAAAATAAAACCTCAATAGGCCTGTTAACTTTCCAAATGTCCCGGATGTATTTAAGGCGGGAGTAACTGACGTCAACTCTAGCTATTTGTAGATTAGCAAACCAAGTTACTATCGTCCAAAAGTAAGCTAGCAAGTTAACACTGCTCCAACAACGATAACTACCAACACAATAAACTATTAAATTAATCACATTAACGTTACTGTACTTCTATAGTTTCTTCCTCTTCCTTCCTTTTCCTTCTTTTGGCGCCAGAGAGCTTTATTCGTTTTGATGCTAAAGTATCGCCATCTTTTCTTGTCAGAATCAGACACCTCACCTAGCCCCTCCCCCTAGAGGCCAGGTCAAGTGTAACGGAGGGGGGGAACGAGAAAAAAAGGCCTCTCCGTTATTTAATGGAGCTTGCTATGCTGTTATGTTGTTGTGAGATAACGTAATATTTCTAAATAAAAGTAGTAATAGTATTGGTTATAACGGTAAAAATGTAAACATTTACATATATTTTTCCTTCTCCCGTTTGCGGCGCCCCCTATGGATGACGGCGCTCCTAGCATACGTTGAAGCAGAAGTTCCAGCCGGCCAGGGGTTGATATTAGAAGATGAGCTTCTCATATCAAACATGAATAATTAGAAGTTACAATACGCTTCACACAGCATACAGGATTTCTAAATTTGTTTAGTTACTGCACTAGGTAAAACCTAGAACTGTATATTTTATGTCAGCATGTGCTTCAGTGCAATAACCTCAGCTTCAGCTACAACTTTAAATTTTAATCTGCTTATCAACTCTTTTAGGATTTACCTCTGTATAAAGAGAGACTGGGGGTGACATTTTATGCAGGTGAGTTCCTCCTCTCGTTCTCTAATTCTCAATAGGACATTAAATGAAGAAGATCAGTAGGCATGTTTGCACGAGCGTGTGTGTGTTGTAACCTTATAGTTTTCACACCTCCAGGTCGCTACAGCAGCGGTGCAGACAGGAAGTTTGCTCTGCTGGAGGACGTGTTCAGGAAGTTCCCTGAGATGCCTGTCAGCATTGAGATCAAAGAGAACAACAAGCAGCTGATAGAAAAGGTACACTCCACCTGAAAAAAAACAAACAAAAACACGCCTATAGAGTACCAGAGCCAATGATGTGAAAGAATTTCCAAAATGTGAAACCGTGTTCATGTTTTTGTGATACTCGGCAACTATCCAGACAAGATGATCTCTGATGATAAGATTGTCTGCATTTTTGCCGTTTCTGCATTTTTGCTTTACTTATTTTCAGGAGCAATATGCCTTCAGTTTAAACTTCATGATGGTTTAAAAGTGGTCTCTTTTAAAGTCAGCACATACTGCCTATGAGAATTTTTTTTTAATTTCAAAATGTAGGCTGATACACATTCATTATTCCTTCACCACCTTCGCATTTCACCTGTGACCCTCTCTTGTCCACGTTTAGGTGTCTGACATGGTTAGACGCTTTGACAGGGAGGAAATCACCATCTGGGCCTCTGTGAACTCCAGGATCCTGAAGGAATGCCGCAGAACGGTATAAAAACCTCCACTCGGGGGAGACAAAGTTACTTGTGCAGCATTTTAATGTCAATTCACTGGCCTTTTGTTATATTGTGATGGCTTGATTTTAAAGACCGTCTGTGCATCAGTGTTGGTACCCAGCCCGTCTCTCTGCTTCCCCGTAGAACGGCTCCATGCCGTACAGTTTCTCTGTGAGCCGAGGTGTGCTGCTTCTGCTTCTCTTCTACAGTGGCCTGCTGCCATTTGTGCCGCTGGGAGAAAGTTTACTGCAGTTCTACCTGCCCAGCATCATCAACAGGTGTGGCTGCAGGGGTGTGTGTCTCTGCATGTTCTAGCCTATGTGTGTCATCATGCATGTGTTATTATATGCTGCTCAGACTACACCATAGTCGTCTTTTTGTCTATTCCCTGTGTTACAACTGCATCCCATATGCTAAGCTGAGTTTTTACTTTATATATACATGTTTGGTGTGAGATAAATGTGTCACTCTACAGATGTGTCTGTTGTTTTTTTTCTCTGCCTCTGTGTGCTGAAGGACATTCATTCCTGAGAAACGCATCCTGAGGAACCCGCTGGTCATCTATTTGTTACAAAAGTGAGTGGAGATTCCTGTGACTTTGTTTGTTTTAGAAATCTAAAAGTCCATGAGAGAGTAATTACCACACGTCGGGGAATTCATCAGAAATATGTCAGAAATAACTTGAAGTAAGACTGACAGTATATGGAATGATAGTTTTATGCAGAATTACAACATTACAGAGTTACTGCAGTTTAAATAGAAGAAAATTCTGGATTATGTTTTACTGCTGTTGTAAAACTACGTTATTCATATATTCATTAATGCTGTCATTCCAGAGTAACAATGAGGAAGAGTCTTTTCAAACACCTCGCAGCACGTGGAATTCAGGTATGAAACCAAATAAAATAAATATATATATATATATATATATATATGCATGTTACCTTTAAATACTTCCTAAATCCTACAGAAGAAGATTAAGTCAAGATATATAAGTGAAGGGAAAAACCCCAAGATATAATTCCAGGACTCAAAAACCAGAACAATTTTTAAAACATTTTTCAACAATGGGACCTAATTTAACCAAAGCACTTAATGGTTTAATGGATTAATGCACATTAAACTTCAGTATTTCAGCCAAGATGAACAGCAACGCTCACACAGCCACTCTGAGTGTCTTGGTAAATCATCATCATCATCGTCCTGATGTGAGTAATCTGTGCTGGGATGAGGTCATCCCCATCGTCAGGCCATAAGAGGAATAGTTTGAGCATGAAAACAGCTGAAGTCATATGTGGTAGCCTTGTCAGCTGCTGAGGTTCTCAACGCATTTGAATGCTTACGAGGAATTCTGAGGTATTGACTAAGAAAAGCGTGTCCACCTCATCATCCACTTACAACAAACAGAGGGATGAGATTTCCTCAGGACGGCTCCACATCAGGAGAAGATGGAATATAAAGAAGACCTTCTTTAATTAATGGACAATCTGTAAAATGACTAGATATATTTTTAACACCGAAGAATATCACAATACTGCTGCCATGGCATTGATATAAATATTTGTCTTCACTGCAGTCTGAACAATCGCTCCTTGATGCCTTGAGGTCTCACGTTATGCTGATGTCTGCTTTATTTTAACTGCTACCTCCAAATTTAGGACAACAGGGTTTGTGTTTTGTTGATGGTCAAGTTCCACCCTTGTTTTGTTGACATCGGCTCTACTCCCTATTTGTTTGAGAACCTGACATCACATTTTCATGTATGTTTTTTGTGCTGTTTCGACCCCCGACTGATCATTTAACTGGCTGATATATCTGTGATTGCAGGTGCATTTGTTTGTGTGCAATAAAGATGAAGACATAAAGGCTGCATTTGACGTCGGGGCCACGGGGGTGATGAGCGACTACCCAACTCTTCTGTCAAACTACATCTGCAGAAACAGAAGTCAGGATTGACCCCTAAAGACTGTGAAAGAGAAGTAAATACGAGAAGTGTGAGACCCATTATTTCCACGTGACAAGATTAGTCTTGGAGTTGTTGGCCTATTAAACACCATGCAGTGGGGAACAAAACATCATTTAACCATTTAATCTCAATGCTTAATCCCTGCTGATTGAATTATCTGCTATCAGGTCATTTCTACGGCCTCCACCCTGTCAGACTCAGGCCAGAGTTTAAAAAAACAGTCAGTGATTTTTCTCAGTGCAGCGATTCTTTCCCTCTTTATTGGTGCATGAAATGTTTATTTTCTTTCCTTGCCTTGATTCACCTCCCAACATTCAGAAGGGAAGGGATTTGATGATTCACCAAAGCCAAACTTCTCTTATGTGACAAAATGAAAATTAAAAATGTAATGAAATACATTTGAATTTTCATTTTGTGGTTATAATTAAAAAATATGTATTAACTGAACACATGCTACTGGGTGAATAATTTAATTAAAACTGCTTGGATGGATCATGGAAGGAAAGCTTTCCTTATGATTTATATGTCTGGGTTTATGAATTAAATGAGACATCTGGTTGGAGTCTGGTCTTTAAAAGAAGTGAGATTTTGATGGCATTCGTGTCTGTTGGTAGTCAAGAGCTTTGTTTAATTCCGGTTTAACAAAAAGCAGTGCTATGGTGCAGAAGCTGGATTGAATATTTAACCAGCTGGACCGTGTCTCCTGCCAACTAATTTCTCATGATAAGAGAGTAAACATGACGCTGTTATTTTCTGCAATTATTTCTTTGGTTTGAGTAAGCGCAGGAAATTATCAAGGACAATTAACTGGTTTATGCTTCGGTATATATTGATATATATTAAGATATGAATGTGAAAGTAAGATAAACTTGCAAGAAATGAAAAGGAACATTCTACACATACATCCAGGTGAGTATAGTGTTATTAATGTAGATACAGTGTGGTGCATCTCTGTTGAATACAGGCCCATATAAACGGAGGGTTTACATTTGCCGTTGGCCTTACCTGTGTCCTTCCTTGTTTTCCCATGCTACGGTCAAAGTCCGGCCACACCGCTGTGATAATAATCAACCACTCTGTTGGTGAAACAAAGGCTGTATTTTTCAGACCTGCTTGGCTGGGCTTTGCAGTGTGACAAGTGAGTTAATGGAATATAAGTGGATCACTGACGACTGAGGTCTTTACTACAGTGGATGCAGAAAGCAGAGGTTTGAATAAGTGACCCAGGAGCTACCTTTGAATTTCACCTATACTATTTTTTATAAACATAAGTGGGGTTGGGATTAAATACCTCAAAACCATATAAGGAACAGAGCTAATTGATTAGTTAATTGACATGAATTGATGTGATTGTTGATTAATGGCAAACCCCAAATATGAATATTTTCATTTAGCTTCATATTGTTGCAGTAATGCTGCTGTGTTGGGAAAACCCCTGCTGGCCTACATACAACACACAGGCTACACATTTAAGAGGAATGCAAACACACAGGCTCCAGACAGTAATGCAAATAAATCCAAGAATAGCACAACAACCACCACCACCAAAGTCATGAAAGGTTTCCTGAATTCATTGTGTGAGTCTGGTCAGTCTGCAGGACTTTTATCCAGCAGGATGTGACTGATAACCCACTAACTACATTGATGAGACACAACCAACAATCACACCGATAGCCATAAAGGGGCTCATGTGAAGTCGAATCTGATTGGTTGACCCACATTCTAGACGTCACCGGTCGCCTCCCATTGGTGGACGGGGATTTGTTTTGCACTCTTCAGACTTCCTCCTCCGCTGCGTGTTTTCATAAACAAACCACATTTTTTTTTCTCCCGCCGGGGCCGCCGCACTGTCAGCTTGTCAACCTGCCAGCATTGTCGGATTCCTGGTCCAGTTTCAGCCGAAGAAGGCCGCGGGGGGAAATTTTGAAAAGCGGTTGGGATTCAAAGAGGAGACGCGGGTAAACGGGGCTCCGTTTGCAAACGAGCGAGAGGTTGTGTTTGTCTTTGTCCGAGCCGTCAGCAGCAGCGTGGTCGACCGCCGGACCGAGCCGACCTCACAGCAGCCGTTTTTTAAATAGATGCTCTTCAGCTGTCAGTCACATTGGTCCGCCGTGTAGACCGTGAGGATCTTTTATCAGGTGAGTCCGCAGACGGCCGGGGGGGATCTCCTGCAATGCGCATCCGAGCTGCCGTGTGTTGTGACGGTGCGGAGCTAGCCAGCTAGCTAACGCGCAAGCTAGGTCGGAGCTGGTGGTCGATTTCTGACAGATGTTTCAGGCCGTCTGTGTCGTTATTTAGCAGAGGACAGGCGTACGTGTAAGCAGTGCACGCTGCAGAGGCTGGACGTCGGCTTATCTGCCTGCATCTAATGACGCGAGGATTGATTTAGCAAACTATTAACCAGGAAGCAAACTGCCTGATAACCTGCGTGTCCTCATACCTAACATGTCTCAACTCAGCTGTATATATTTCTAATGATATATTTATATAACAGTACATGAGGTGTCAATCCCTGCACAGTGACAACAAGAACATTAGAGATGCGAATTATTATTTTCTTATACACCTATTTATCACCTACTTGTATGCACATAATTATATAAACATTTGTTGTCCTTGATTTGTGCATAAATTAATTCATGAGCAACTGAAAAAAGCAGTAAATACTACTAATTATTGAGAAAATAATAATAATATAGGCTAAGAAAGAAAGTCAACATTGTTAGTTGAATATTGTGAGATACTAAGTCAGTAAAGTTTATAATGTAAAAGGCACCTCATCATTCTGATTTATAGACTTTGACTTTTGTAATTTCATAATAATCATTTTTACTAACCGTGCTTCCTAATATTTCATCCTTTTCCTGTTTGGAAATTGACTTCTTATTTTTTTTTAAATCAATATTTATTGCCCAATCTTAGTGTATACAGATATAATGTATTTGTAAGCATCTATTGACTTGTATATACAAAAGACAACAACAAAAAAGCTTCAAATATTTAAAAGAAATCTACATTTATTGTAAAAATGAATGTTTTCTGATCAGTTCCAGGGAAGCAGTGTATTAATTTAATTATTATTTTTTCGGGGAAAACCCTACAGTTATCCAAGATAAGAAAAGTAATCCTTTATTAGTCCCATGGTGGGGAAATGACCACAGCAGCAAAGAGAGCAGGGCAATAAGAGGCAAAATAGAGCAAATCTACTAAATAAGTAACAGTGAAAATATCAATAAGTAAATGTTGCTATTGCTGCCTGTATCTAATATCATTTCCTCACTGATAGCTGAAAATGTAATCACAACAAAAATCCTTACTTCACATAATTAGTATCTTAACCAGCGGGTCTTTGGAGTCGTAGCCTGTATGTCTGCATCAGTAACACGAGTGCTTCCTTCGCTCTTCCTCCTCAGACATGGTGAAGCTGACGAAGGCCAAGACGTTCCAGGCTTACCTGGACTCCTGCCACCGTCGCTACAGCTGTGTGCACTGCCGCGCCCATCTGGCCAACCATGACGATCTCATCTCCAAGGTCAGTGTGCTGCCAGTCTTTTGTTGTTAATCATTTCAGGTGACTCGTCAAACCACCTCGTGGCTCTCGCATTGTTTGGAAATTAGCAAAACTGGAAAAACTGGACCGCCCTTAAACAAAGACGCATTCTCCGAAAGTTGGTAGAAATTTGGGAAATAATAAAGAAATTAACAATCTAATATCATGTTGTGTTTGAGCCAGAATGGACACATCTAATATTATTTCCTCTTATTGCATTTTTTCATCCATGTCTCTTAGTCTTTCCAAGGCAGTCAGGGCCGAGCCTACCTCTTCAACTCTGTGTGAGTATTTCGTTTTTAATATTACCTTGAATTTACAAAAGTGTATAAGGCTAATATTATTTAAGCTTTCCAGTCATGTTTTTATCTCCATAATTACTGTGTATATAGGTAAAAATTGTTACACTCTTTACTTAAAAAAAAAAGTTCCTTTGTATATATATTATGTATGCTCTGTTATCAAATCGTTTCAGATTAGATTAGTGACCTCTTATGTATTTTTGTGGGTCATAGAAATAAAAACAAGTTTGTGAATCTATGATCTTCTTTATTTTCCCATCTTATTACTTCATCATCTAGTTCTCTCTGAAAATAAATCCCAGTGTCAGACAGTTTTACACAAACAAACCACATTACCAACAGATAACTTGATTTGCTCTAAAGTGAACCTTGAAGTTCACTTTAGTCACGCTTTGTCTTGGTTAGTGGGTCAGAAATACACAAGCTCTGGCCATAAAATGAGCCCCTTAAATAACTCAAGCACTTAATCTGACGTGAAGGTTTAAATTATCTGTTTCGTTGAAGCTCAGTTCTAAATGGATTCATGGAAAGTCATCCAACCCCATGACTGTTTTCTGGACTTTAGTCTTTTTTTTCCCCTTAAAAGAAGCAATATGGGACAGTAGGTCATTTTGAGCTTACATGGTAAGGAGAGCAGTTTAATCACTGTGAAGCCCTCCGTGTCTGACAACACTGTTGTCTGGTTTCAGGGTGAACGTCGGCTGTGGTCCTGCAGAGGAGAGGCTGCTGCTCACAGGACTTCACGCAGTTGCCGACATCTACTGTGAAAACTGTCACACCACGCTGGGGTGGAAATATGTAAGTACCTCCACGTGTGAAGTAAATGCTGGCTGGTTCATGTTTGACGAAAGGGGTCAACATGGTTCCCACTACAGGCTCCTGATAGGTCTTGATTTACCGTTAAGTGTCAGATTTCACCCACTGTTGGCACTCCAGAAACCTGAGCAGGATGTATGGCAAGGGATGCTATTCCTGTCCTGCTTTATTGCTTAACGGTGTTTACGTTCTGCATCCACTTTGTGATGTTGAGTGATGGCAAGCTGTGCACATACATAAAAAAACTGCATTTACATCCAGATAATTTCTATTACGTGCCGTGCATTCCCAGTCACAAGTCTTTTTTTCTGACTTCCTTCACTATCAACAATCTCCACCAGTTAAATGAACGTGTAATCAAATTTTTGAGGAAGTGAATGTTGCCTACAGCAGCAGTTATGTGTGGAGCCTGAAGCCCACATTTATTTTATTTTTTTATGATGCTATAAACACTCTTGATCATTTAGCTAAATTATTTTTACATAATAATTAGTTAAGTAAATTAAATGGTTATATTGTTGAGTAATAGACACATTTGGAGTGTCTGGATATATGTCTGAAAGTAGTGGATAGTATATAAGTGTGGTATGAGTGTGTTTTAATAACCCTTACGTACCTCCTTTCTGCAGGAACAAGCCTTTGAGCTGAGTCAGAAGTACAAGGAGGGGAAATTTATCATCGAGCTGTCCCACATGATAAAGGACAACGGCTGGGACTGAGGCAGAAATCTTCATCTTTCTTCATGACTTTTTCCCCCAAAAGTTGCATCCCCTCAACATAAAAAGGGTTCCAGTGTAGCTTCCTCATCCCGCGTACAAGCCATCGCTGTGTCACACTTTCACTTCGTACGGCTTCGCCAAGAATAGCATGTGATGCCTTATCTTTTTCTGTTCTTCATGTTTTTCCAGCGACCACAACAACACATTTGCTGATATTGCTATCCCAATTGCTAGTTGTGCTGGGACATGGACCGAATGAGTGCAGGGTTTGTGTGTGAACGACTGGGAGATGTGGTCACACAGGCACGTGTGCATGTTGGATTTTAAAGCGTGTGTTTGAGTGATCACCGCCGAACAGTCTCGCTCTGTGGCGGCGAGGCCGGTGCAAGTCAAATAATCTGACCTTTTTACACATCAGATGCAGGTATTTGGGGTTTCCTTATGAGTTTAAGGTGCACATTTAGACATATCTGGCCCAATCTGAGTAAAGCATATAGGCCTGTTTGCCCCATAGGTCATTTTTGAGTGATGGAAGAGTATGGGAACGCTTCAAGCAGTGGGTGGGCTTGTTTTTTTTTTTTTATCTGTGAAATTCATGTTTTTTATGGTAAGATCTATAACACTTGTTCATATTTTGCTGAAGGCAATCAGGATGCTGAATTTGTGCCGTTAAAGCCTGCAAAAGTCTCCTGCAAGAATTCTTAAATCTGGTATGAGTGTTTCCTGCTTGTAGGTATGCATTTTAGTGTGTGTGTGTGTGTGTGTGTGTGTGTGTGTGTGTGTGTGTGTGTGTGTGTGTGTGTGTGTGTGTGTGTGTGTGTGTGTGTGTGTGTGTGTGTGTGTGTGTGTGTGTGTGTGTGTGTGTGTGTGTGTGTGTGTGTGTGTGTGTGTGTGTGTGTGTGTGTGTGTGTGTGAGAAGCTGGATGGTATTGAGAAGCATTCGCTTTGGTTCACATCTAGAGTTTCCACTGCACAGTCGGGGATATCTTCACTTTTACTTAATGCTGACGAGCTCTATCCTACATGTGTTTGTGTGTTGCCTAACACGGCGCTGCCCCTACGGATACATTTACTCAATCGTGTTAGAGCAAAGTGTGATTAGCATATTTATGGTGATTTTTAATGTCTGCTTCTTTCATTAAAGTGTATTATTTTAACCCAACCTTTCATTAAAATGTAGTGCGTCTATGTAACCTGTGTTCCGCTTTCTTCTCCTTGTGATGTGTTATTGTATATTATGTAATCTTGCATCTGATTCCAGCACACACACACTTGAATTATTGAAATAACGAGAAAAGTAATTAGTACAAAGAAGATATGCAGGGCTGATCTACACTACTAATTAACTGATCGTCTTCTACATCTCTTATCTGTTATTTTATATATTATTTTATTATATTAAAAATGAGTAAAGCTGCTACAAGCCATTACACTACATATAACTATATGTATATAATTTAGTGAGATACCCTGCTGGAAATGCTGCCTTAGACTAGACTAGACTTAGACTAAGATTTCTTTAAAAAAATGCACATCATCCAAATAAAACACTGCAAAAAGTATATGTACTGCCACAGAAAAAAAAATCAGTTTTGTGAGTGAAAGCTACGTAATGTAAAAGTGACATTGTTCTAATATTTTCATCTATCATTGAGGGTGCTTTGATGGTTGCAACGTTAAAATGATTCACCTTGTTTTAGGCTTTTAAAACATACATATTCCTCCCCATATCCTCCTCTTAGTGCAAGGAACTGATTGTTAGTAGGTCACATGACTGAGCTGTGAGCTTTCTTTATGACATGGAGCAGAGAGGCTGCTGACAGTCATGTGTGTGCAGCAGATTTTCAGCTGCTCTCCTTTCACTTTCTCTTCCTTTATATTATTTAAGTACTTGACCATGACACAATTGAACTAGTAAAGGCGGTGAGAAACCAAACAGTAGCACTGAGGCATATAAATGTAATTTGTTTTTCTTTAATTCTTAATAATATATTGTACCTGTCTGCCTTGTGGTACAGCAGCAGCACAATTCGACATGTGCCAAGGGAAAATGTATTGTTTATGATAAACAAATTGCATTTTAATTCCCACAAAGCATGTATTCATTTCACCTTGTATCTCATGATGGACAATGATCCAAGTGCATCTATTTGATTTTAAATTAAATTGATTTTGACCCTCAAACCAAAGCTATATATCTCAATAAAATTAATTATTACTCATCATCAAGACTCACTAAGGGATGCTGTGAGAGAAATACACATTTAGGAAACGAAATTGTGTAAATAAACATGCTCTGGGTGAATTATGAGGTAACACCCTCTTATAGCTGACATTCGATTGTACGGTGTCACCTTGATAAAAGCAGCACCAGGATGTGACTCCAGGTCATTCAGTCAATACAGTCTGAGTTTATTTGATTCCTAGAGAGAGACTAGTGTTGATTTAAATTAACGTCTCCTTGCCAGGTTATTCCATGGTGAGAAAAAAACAGACTATATAGGATGGTGACTGTGTGCTGGATATTATGGACACTGTGCTACTATGCCTTCTGATCGCATTTTACTATTCTTTATTTGTTGTTGTTTTCTTTAAATAATAGAGCAAACAAAATATTTCTGGTTGATTTTAATATATTTTGTATACCTATAGCCGAATTAATACGCAAGCATGTAGTGAACCAGCGTTTCAACTGCAGTCAGTTCACTTGCAGCAGAACATACCATTGTTACACACCGTACAAACTACTCATATCATATAATGTTGTATTACAAACTGATGCAAAATGGAATCGCTGTGAAAATAAGTATTAAACTATAACAATGTATATAGTATAATTAACGGAATAAACAACCGGGGTTAGATATTTCGACCCTGTCGAGCACCCCCGTGTCCACACAAATGGATCGTTCCGACATTGGTTGGTCATGTGACTTTTTCCGTTTCGCCATTTTCCTCTTCTACACCGGTGCTCTTGCTGGCAGCTACGTCCTCTCCCCCTCACGGTGTTTTAACCTGTCCAGAGCTGACTGTGGGAAAAAAAGGGAACCCCTAAAAAAAAAGAGTCTGTCTTGTAGCTGCATCGCCCCGAAAAAAGTGCGAGAATGTCTTCTGAGGAGAGCCCCGAGTACTCGCCTTTCTTTGCTGTGATGGGAGCCTCTGCGGCCATGGTCTTCAGCGGTAACTACACCAGCTTCTTCATCTGACATCTCAACCTTTAACGCGGCCGTTAGAACGCTCACGGCGAGTTAGCTACCCCGGATGTTCACCTCTTGGGGCGATATTAGAAACGGCAACGCGGGTGTCTTGGGTTTAGTCTTTAGATAAACGGCGTTGGGTGTGTTAGCCGAGTCGGTCACGGCTCACACACACCTGCCAGGGATGCGAGGTGTCGGCGTGGGGGGGAAGGTTTCCACCGACACCGAGCTGCCGCTGACCGCCAACGTTAGCTCGTCACACTGCTAACACCGTAGCTAGCTACCTCCTGTACCAGCCTGGTTATATCATATCAAGCTGTGATGCTGTCTACTTGGTGACGCAGACCCTCTTTGAGGTGGCAGCTGCTCCGGCCAGCCCGTCTTTAATCTGCCATGATGAAGTTATTTTACAACAATGGGGACCCAGATCTGAATACATTCTAAGATAAAATACGACTCTTGGTTTAAGTGTATTGTATTTTATAGGATGGCCAGCATTGAGGCCTAAACATCAGTGAGGAACATTAAATCCACCCTTTAATTCATTTTTAGCATGCAATCGAGATTGGAATCAGCCAGTCTGTCAACGAGGAAATAACGGAATATTCACCGTGCTCTACCTATTTGACGAATACAGTCAACCAGATGACACGTGTCTCCTTTAATGTGGAAATCGTTGATGATTGCATTGACATCAGGTGAAACTTTGTGGATTTTACCATTGAATGAGTGACAGTTGGCTCATATTTTTTTGTTTATGATGATGAATCTGGAGATGCACTGATCCAACTTATTATCTGTCATTATAATTATAATACCTAAACCCAGTGTAAATACCAATCCAGTACCACAACTCTCTCTTTCTTACATTGAAAATCTGCATGGATCTTGGATACTTTTTTTTTTTTTTTTCCTATTGTAACCGTAGGCCAAGGAATGCTGGCTGACACCCAGAATGTGTTTAAATCTAAACCGGTTTTATATAAATGTAGGTGGTGTCTGAGGTGTCTTTTTTTTTTTTTTTTGTAGCTGTTTAAACTGGACTATAGGTCGGGTTCATTTATTCAGGTAGATAACATAGCAGGATGTAAAGCAATCAAGTTTTTCTCATGGTCATCTTGCATTGTCATTTGGACACTGCTATTGTTGCAGTATACTTTATCACAAAGCAAATGGAAAACACAATTCTAATTTTCCTAAGCACTGCCTGAAGGTTCTGTTGTAAGTTATTTCCTACACTGTAGGCACACAGACGCCTTGACAACAGTATAATTTGGTTTTCTGGCTTTGAATGAGAAAAATATTATACCGCTCAGT
Organism: Chelidonichthys spinosus; assembly: GCA_029853015.1. Taxonomy (NCBI): domain Eukaryota; kingdom Metazoa; phylum Chordata; class Actinopteri; order Perciformes; family Triglidae; genus Chelidonichthys; species Chelidonichthys spinosus. The sequence goes on along the minus strand of CM056839.1, from coordinate 16,643,215 downwards.
AAACCTCCATGTTATCGTGTGATAACAATTGTTTGATTGTTCACAATGGAGTTGGTCCAGGATGTCACCAGTGACACTCGATGCAGCTCAATCAAGCATCCAATAGGCGACATCTGTGTGAGGTGGAAGACCCACATGTGTATCCTGATTAATTATCTATGGGATACACAGCAAGGAAGCAAGCAATGCAGAATTGGCACAATTAGCTAATGTCAACCAATATCAACACATTTTTCCATTAATCAATATGTAACTTTTAGCAACAAGGGTGGTGTGTAGTGAGCTTTACAATCTAAGCTTGCTCACTTTTTAGTTGCCCAATCAAATGGGAAGGATATCATTAAAATCCCTTTTGTAACTGTACGCTGCTCAAATATTCGGTTCCACTGGGAAACTGTCACACCTCATGGGAGAAAGGACCAGTGATTTGTAGTGTAATTACAAATATGTGACAAGCAGGAGAACCAACCATTTGTGACATTTAGTCATGAAAATAGTTGAGTATTGAAGAAGATGAAAATTAGGTTATATGAGGTAGAAAGGCTCCAGAGTGCACAACGCTATATGCACAATATCATCAGCGATTTCATTTTGTCTGTTACCTGCACGTCTGGTCTGAAATCGATTGACTTGATAAATGATCTTCACCTGACTCCGTCCAAATCCATATCTTGTCTGGTTTGAGTTGTTTCTCTCATGAATCATTTGTAAGCAAAAAATAAATACCGACTGAACTGAACAGACAATTTAACATGACTTGTCTCCCCTCTTCTGCAGCATTGGGAGCAGCATATGGGACGGCAAAGAGCGGCACAGGCATCGCTGCCATGTCTGTGATGCGGCCAGAGCTCATCATGAAGTCCATCATCCCCGTGGTCATGGCTGGCATCATCGCCATCTACGGGCTGGTGGTGGCTGTGCTGATAGCAAACAACATCTCTGAGAGAGTCACCCTTTACAAGTAAGATGTACCTCCGATACAGTCACCGAACACACAATTAGTATATATTATTGCAGCTCATTATTTGTGTAAATTCAGAAACGTTGTCATACATCATCTCATACGTAGTTTGTATGCTTTTGAGTTTGAGCACAAACACCTAAACTCCTTAACTCACAAACAGTAAAATAAATAAAATCCTTCAAGTCAAGTAACCCAAAAAGATTCAGAAGTATTCCTAAATATATTTTGACTACTAATTCTTACCACATGCCAAAAGTCAGCTAAATGTTTGATTTCCTTCTCACAGTAACTTGTGCAACGTCCTCTTTGCTGTGTCATGCTGGGCAGGTAGTGAACTGTCAGAACTTGTTCACTGAAACAGTTTTATGGACTGTGTAAAACACGTTTTTGTAACTACAATTCTCTGGTTCATCATTGAAGTGTATTAACTACATTTGCAGACTGAAGTCTCGTGACAAACAGAGTGATGGCTAACTTATGAACGGGTCAAAAGTGGGTTGTCAGTGACAAAAAATCTTCCAATAATTGTAAAAATCCCCAATTAAAATGCTTAACGCTGACCTATTACAGGCGGGGTTTGCTCTTTTTACATAAATGTATATAATTTGATACATTTATAAAAAGAGATCGACTCAAAAATGACTGGTTTGACATATATTTCTTTTGTATCATATCTTCCAGACAGTATTTCTTCATGCTATGACGGTACTCTTTTTCATCTACCCAACAGGAGTTTCCTGCATCTTGGTGCTGGTCTCAGCGTGGGTCTGAGCGGTCTGGCGGCCGGGTTTGCCATTGGCATCGTTGGCGACGCTGGAGTGAGAGGCACCGCCCAGCAGCCCCGGCTTTTCGTGGGCATGATCCTGATCCTGATCTTCGCTGAGGTGCTGGGGCTTTACGGCCTCATCGTGGCCCTCATCCTGTCTACAAAATAGTGTCTGCATCAAACACCATCTCATTCATTCCACATCAAAGCAGTAAGAACAAATAGGAGATTTCCACCTACTCCCATTACACCCCGTGGGTCTGACAGGAGGGGATGGCAGCAGAAACAGGCGGTCAACTTGACAGCTCTGTCCTCAGTAGATGTGATCTATCTATATTGTTTAAAGCCATCCAGTTGTGTCAGGTCTTGTGAGTACTGAACGGGCATGAAGATGTATTGGTTGTTGTGGATGATGTGTGGACAGTCTGCTTGATTTGTTGTCTGATCTTAACCTGTACAGTGAACCAGAGTCCCTCCAGCCCCTGTAAATGTAGTAACCAGTCTGTGCTGTGAGTGTGAGTATCAACGTTTATCAACGTTTATCCCCCTGCCCATTCCCCACCTTTTGATTTTTGTTTTCTGTTGGTGGTTTTGATTGTCATTCTCTGTTTTCGAGAAAAAATCATGCACACAAGTGTTTTTATTTTTTCATGTTCTTTTCTGGGACCATTTTTGAATCACAGTGGTGAGGAGCTGTTAATACACATATTTTTTTCACTATTTATGGAAAGTTATAAAGATTTTGACTAAATGAAACTGTCTAAATGGAATACTGTTTATTAAATACCCTATATACATACAAAATATATATAAATTATCTGTGTATAGTTAGATTAATTGCACTGTGGGTAATTGTTCTAAGTGCTTGGAATTCCTCTGGATGTAGTGTGATTATTAATGGAGGATGTCCACAAATTGACATGGGGTTGACAGTGTGTGTGCGTGTGTGAGAGAAGGTGTGTGTGTGGTGTGTGAGAGAATGTGTTGGAGTGTGTGTGGGTGTGAATGACATGAGTGCATAATGTGTGTGCAAGTCTTCATGTTTAATATTCTCAAACTAGTATCGTTTACCTGTAGTGCTGCTGTCTTGATTTTTTGTTTTGTTTAAGGTGAGAGCTCACTGTTCAGCCATGCCTGTCAGATTTCCAAATAAAACTCAACCTCCTCCAGAACATCATTGTCGAGCCTTTCTTTCTCTGACATTCTATGGAATGACTAAACTTGTGGTGCCAACGACATTTAGGTTTTACAGTCTCAAACAGTTTGGTGAAATTGAAAATTGGAAAGTGGGAGGATTGCAAAAGTTTTAAAAATTCATCATGAGGCAGACATGAATGTCTCCTTCTATTCATATTTTGAATAAAAGCATGTTGTTATGCTATGCATAGGATTATAGGACTGGGTTAACAAGACTGGAAGCACTGTAGATGTACGATACAAAGGAGGCAGTGCACTGTTCACACTTCCTTTAGCAAGTTTTATATTTAAACATCAACTCGTGAAAGCTACAATTAGCTGCGAACAAGGACAATGTATTATTATGCCTACATGTTGTGTTCAGTGTGTGCACCTACAACTTTAAATTATTTATATAATATATTCAGTAGTGGAAACTACATAGTGTACTTGAGTACAATTTTTAGGTACTTGCACTTTACTTATTACTTCTATTATATTGTACTTTTGACAACAGTTAGTTACTGCTATTCATGAGTTAGGATTTTAAATACAACACACATGAGCAGTTTATGAAATATGATGCAATGTTAAAGATAACATTGCTGCAGAATAAAACTGGTGTTAATGACCGGAGTATGAGGAGTATTTGCTGTGTACTGAAAACTTCCTGTGGAGGAGACGGCCGTGCTGCGGGTTCCTGCAGAGAGCGCCTCTCACTATTATTGTTTACGCTCCGGCTGATTCAAAGTAGGTCACGGAAAAGGGAAGCTTGGTTAGCTGCTCGCTCCGTTTGTCGCGTTAGCAATATACCAAAAAAAAAGGTGGCTTCTGGGAACAACGACTCTGCGGCGGTGTTGCCTGTCAGCGACTCTCCGCGAAGGCTGGCTAAAAGAGACAGGTAACGTCAACGCTATCCTTTAGCGCTGGTAGCAGCTAACGGAAGCTAACTAGCTAGTTTATGCTAGGTCTGACTCTGCATCGCCAGCCAAGCCATTACGCCCCCTCCTCGGTCAGCATTTTTCTTCATACATGGGTAGTAAACCGTGAATATACTGTGGTGACAGGCATCTACAGATGTGATAAGCAATATAAGCAGCGTTGTGAGATGAATTGTGACGCCCCTGACCTTGTTATATCCTGCTTACATCGACGGGCTGATTTTTATGTTGCCTACCGTTAGCCGCTCCTGTTAGCTATGCTAGGTGGCTAACTAAAAAAGTATGGAAACAACATAACTGTTTTACTGAAGATGACAATAATCCGTGGACACGGGGCCAGGCTGCTAACGGGTATTTAGCGTTAGGCTAAGTAGTTAGCATGAGGAGTAACGGTTAACGGCCAACCGTCAAGTGTCTCACCGGGCTAAATACACGTAACGTTATGTGACACGATTGAAACGGTTGAGTGTCGTGGTGAAACGTGGGAGGTAACCGAAAAAAACTGTAGTAAATGTTGGTAAGAAAGCACTGCATTCGGATTCATGCTATTTGAAAGCTAACGTTACCAGCTTAATTGCCAGAGAGACTTTTTTTTGGGGGGGTGTCTGTGACTCTCAAGGTTATCATGTTGTTGTCGTCGTGTTAACTCTCAGCAGCTGGACCGATGCTCTTCTTCCAGCATCTGGACTTTAACGAGAACTGACTGCTGGCTCTTCTACTGGCGAGACTCGGTCGCTGCCATGTCCAGGCGAAGCAGGAACAGTCGTGCATGGAGATACGTTTGGGGCGGGATACGAAGGGATGCTGATGCCCGGGCACTCGAAGAATGGAGCTATGAACGCCTAGAGGTAAGCATACAATGGCTGCTGCCTCCTCCCCCTACATCTTGTAGCAGATACAAAGCAGCAGTGGACACTGGAGTTTGTTAGTGTCATAAGATGACACTTGTTTACACTCCATGCAGGAGATAAGATGTGTCATCGCTAGAGAAGAGGGCACAATTCACACTTAAAGCCTCTTGTTTGCCTTTGACCTTTTATATACAGTGTTCCAGTTGTTTGAATTATTACATTTTTAATAAAAGGAAGGTAGCACAATGTCTGCATTTCACGATTTAATTTTCTAATCAAGTGCCTAATTTTGGCTTTCTAGCAGCTTCACATCAAACCAGTGTTGAGTTGTTAAATGAGAAATGCTGCTGGCATTTGAATGTGTTAATTCTTTCTACGTTGTTGCTCCCCAGTACAGTGATTCAGACTCCGAGGCAGACTTTTCGGCTGTGATGGTCCCTCCTGTCCCCAGTGCGGTGCCCGTCATTGGGGAGTCCTTCTGTGCCTGCGACTCCCTGGCTGAGACCAACTACAACCCTCGCCTGCGAGGTTTTCACCAAGTGAAAGACTGCCACTGTGGAGAGGATGACCAAGGTACAAGACAACCGCTGCATTTCAATGACCCAACTTATAATTTAGGGGTTGATTAGGGGATGTCACTTACGATACGATACGATACGATAAACTTTATTGTCCCGTTCAGGGAAATTTGTCTTGGACACTGTAGCTGCGCCATAAATGCCTTAACGGCCACAATGACAAAAACAAACAACAAAAGAACAATACACCTCAGCCATGTTAATCCAACAGCATTGCACATATCCCATAACATAGCATATATTCCATAACATAACACATATTGCACACATCCCACTTGAGTTGCATCGTTATAGCCACCATGTTATCTTTTATTGAGCTCTGTGATTTGCTCACATATATATTCTATTAATCTCATTGTTGTGTATTAAATGACAAAACTCCAATTCATGAATAAATATTTAATTCCTTGTATCCTGGGCCATGAATTACTTCTGATGTTTCAGAGTTTGACTGGGTTTGGGACACCAACAGCAGATCAACAGCAACCTTACTGAGCTGCGACAATCGCAAAGTGAACTTCCACTCTGAATACAGCTGTGGAACAGCAGCAATCCGTGGCTCCAAAGAACTGGCTGAAGGGCAGCACTTCTGGGAGATCAAGATGACGTCCCCAGTGTATGGAACAGACATGGTACACCTCTACGCCTTACCTCCCAACACTGACCTGCTGTTATGTCCACTTTTCCTATGGAATTCCAAGCAAAGAGACAATGTTTAGTCTTAAGTGTGAGGAAGTTCTCGTTTAAATTTCTCTTCATTGTTGTCTGTTTCTACACAGATGGTCGGCATCGGTACTTTTGATATCAATCTCGACAAATTCAGACACACGTTTTGCAGCCTGTTGGGAAAAGATGCAGACAGTTGGGGTCTTTCTTACACCGGTAAGGTCAACACGACATGCTAGGATGCAGCAGTAACTTCTCACAGTGGACGTTGTAGAAGTTGGACATGAGTGGTTGTCTTCCTTTTGTCAGGCTTGTTGCATCATAAAGGAGACAAGTTGAACTTCTCGTCCCGGTTTGGACAGGGGTCCATCATTGGAATTCACCTGGACACTTGGCATGGGACACTCACTTTCTTTAAAAATCGCAAGTGTATAGGTTAGTACCAATGTAAACATAACACATCATTATTTTTGTAACTTTGATATATATGGCCCACAGTGTGGTATTAAACATTGTGTCACCATTCTCAATCTAGGTGTTGCAGCCACAGAGCTACAGAACAAGAGGTTTTATCCGATGGCGTGCTCCACAGCGGCGAAGAGCAGCATGAAAGTGATCAGATCCTGCTCTGCGCCGACCTCCCTTTTGTACCTTTGCTGTGCTCGCCTTCGCCAGCTGCTACCAGACTGTGTAAACACGCTGGATGTGTTGCCACTGCCACCAGGCCTTTGCCAGTTGCTCCACAACAAACTGGGTTGGGTGCTCAGTCTCAAAAGTGGCACCACGGAAGAAGCCGCAGAAGGGCCTGAGCACGCCTCAGGCTTGCCGGTCCCCCCTTTGGCTGGACCGTCTTCCTCTGAGAGTGACTCAGAGGGTTGTACGTCCGACCCTGAAGCCTGTCAGAGGAAGAGATGCCGCTGGACATGACTGGACAGCTCCACGTCTACCTCACTTAAAACACTGGCAGAAGTTAATCTTCTATGGCATCTGATCTAGTGTTTCCTACATGCCTCAAGCTCTCCTCAACATCAATACTATCCAGTAGTGAAGAAAATAACCAGGATCGGAGTGGTACGTAACTGTGACGGCAGTAGTTCTGCCTGCACGCTTTTACTGTGATCATAAATTCAATATCCAAACCAGCTTCAGTAATAACTAAAACGATGTGGTGTTATTTTGTTAGCTAGCAAAATCTGTTGCCATTCATGTTTGGGGATCAGCGAAATGGTGCACGGTGTAACACTGAAGTCATGTATGACCACATTTTGGTGGTCGTCATGGTATATTTGTAAAAAGTGGGTCTGAGAAATGAGAGTGTATATTTTAAGGGATGCACTGATACGATATTGGATATTGGGAAACTACTTACTTAAATAGACTGATTGGGTATTGTGACTATCGGGACGATCTGTTCAATTAAATTCCATGTTTATATATTCTGTACATCGTATACTTTTATTCCTGTTGAAGTTGTTGCTGCATTTCACAATTCCTGTTCATTTTGAAGATTCTTACCAAGTTGCTGATGTAGGATTTATTATTTTAATATTTTACGCCATTTCAGTAAATGTATATCTATATATTTGTTACATTTTGTTTTAAAAAGTTGACAAAGCAATTTTTATGTCAAGCCTGATGTTGCCCAACATAAAAGAATGACCACAGTCACTTTGACACACTGGTTTTGGATCCCAATGCCAAAAAAATCGTATCGGTTCATCCCTAGTTTATTTTCTGTGTTTTCAACCTGTGTGCAAATAATAATGTATATTGTTCTCAAAGTCAATGCTATCAATGCATTTAGCAAGTAATCTGTTACCTGTTTTACTGGCATCTACAATTCTGTTAGGTTGCCAAAGTGAGAATCAGTGGACATAAGTGGAACGGACAGGAAGTGACTTGCCATAGGTCAAAAAATATTCTTTATTTCTTACCCACTGCTTAAAGCAAAAACTGAAAAACAGATCAAATACTTCTTGGAAGGATGTGGAATGAACCTGAATGTACCTTACTACTTTAAAGTCCTGAAAAAAACGAAAATATTACTTTTTTGTCTTTCATGGAACGGCCATCATCTTCATACAAGTCATACACCTTTTGATTCTTGTATCTTGAGAAAAGTTACAAGTCTGTTGTGACTTTTCTGGCACCGCCCATCTGTCACCAGTTTTTGGAAGTCTCTTGTTGAAGTCTTATGCTGCTTGTTTGTAGATTCTGTGAGTTTTCCTCTTATACTAAACATGTAAACAATAGACTTTATTAAGTGTTTTAAAAAAAAAAGTTTAAAATCTGATCACGAGATAAGTATGCCCCTCACAAGAGCGGCACATATAATGTATATTTTCTTTGCTGTTATACCTTATTATTTTATAGAACTTTTTTTTAAAGTTTGTTTCTTTGACAAAATATTAGATTCTAAGCACTTTTAATGTTTTGAGGGGTTTTTGTACTGATCTGTTCATGAAATTGTGTTCTTTTGGTTTTCCCATGGCCTTGTCCCTTCACCTCCTTTTATCAGCTCTTCTCGACTAATTGATTAAATACGCTATTCTAAATCATTTTAGTAAGAAACGCTCAACCTCTGTTGACCTGAATTGGGGTGTAAATAGTTCCTTGTTGTCAGTGCAAATGAGATTCCAATTATGACAAGTTTTCACTGTAAAAAGTGAGTCTCAATACATTTCTAGAAACCTTTCACACCTCTCCTGGAGAACGATGTACCTCTCAGCCGTGTGTTTGCACAGCGTGTTACTAAGAAGGATCATTTGAAAAAAATATGCCGACAAACACAGATTAGTAGAGAAGTGCAGGAGTGGTTTGAATCATTTCTGTGGATGCTTTGATGCTCGATTTCCTCTGTGAAATACAAGCCTATGGGGGTGGTGGTGTTTTCTCGGTTCAAGTATTACTTGATCATGGATGCCTGAACAGGGGGACGTAGAGTCAGGTATGTAAATAAGTGTTATTTCTACTCTAGTCTTTAGTGTGTCAAACCGTAACAATGTAAGTATAAAAAGAGTATTTGACGCAGGTGCTGAAGCTACACAGTCTGCCAGCTGCTGCCTCAGTCACCAGTCCTCATCACGTTCACTCCTCAATGGTCCTGGTTTAAGTAGACAAAGATTTAAGGTACTATGCAAGACAAGCATCTTTTATGATAATGGTCTTCAGAAGGAGTGTGAGTTATGATGGAGGCACGGACACGACAACAGCGAAGGTACCAGAGGACCATGATCATTAGTCATGAGTAGTGTGTCATTACAGTTGTGTGACGATTGATCAAAATGATCCCTATAGATCTAGTAATGTAACCACCAAGAGGTTAGTTGTAATCCAACAGATATATTTTTCGTCTTATTTCACAGTATTCTTCACAACGATGCATCCAAGCACTTTCTTACTGTTGTTCTGTAAATAGGAAATGTGTTTCTTCTTTACCATGTCATATTAATAATACTGTATATGAAGGCCTTTACTTGCCTTTTACTGTGTAACTTATCAGCATGATTTAAGCTGAAAATAAATATGCACAAAGAAATGGATGTGTTTATTAATTATTATTAATAGGAAACTGGCCTAGGACATTTTAATTTCATGTCAAATTGTTATGGTCAACTTTGGATTACTTTTAAAATGAAAATCTATTGAATATGACCATTTTGCTTTATGACGTTTATATATTCGAAGCAAAAAAAGTAATTTGAATTAATGGGTTTAGAAATTATGTTGAAAATCTTTATTAAATATCCATTATTTTCTAATAACTATGATTCCGTTATTCCCACGGTGAATGTTTAATATGCTAAATGAGAGGTTGTCTACTTGATTTCCCTCATGTGGAACCAAAAGTGCGCTGGAGGCTCATACACGGAAACTCTTCTAGGACGGACCGAGTGAGCGGAAGTTGTGTGCATTGCTGCTTACGGAGGTCAAGCGTCTAGAATCGGTCCTGCTGTGATATTTGGGTATTTTTAATTTCTGATTTACATGATCCATAGTTCGGCCGTAGTGAATTAGCATGTATCACTCTGCATGAGTGCAGGGACTATTTAAAGTGTTTTTTAGCATCTCTAACGTTAGCTAACAGCCCCAGGTTGTTGACACCGGGGTGGTTTATGTTCTCATGCCGACTGGTTGACTTACTTTTGCCTTGTAACCAAACGGCTGCCACGTCCAGGTGTTAATACGTGACTTTAATCTGTTGCAGGATAAACGTTGAGTGGCGTTTATCAGCCAGGATCGCGGAGTAACGTGCTGCACATCCGGCAGTCATGGTGAAGAAAAGGCGACTTCGCCTCATCGCAGAAATGGCTCGGAAGATCCGGGCCTATCGAGAGCTGAAGTCCCGGCCGCGGGAGTCCCAGAAATACGCCCTGGACTACGAGACGATGAGGCGGCCTCACACAGGGAAGATGCTGCCGGTGCTGGCCTGGCAGGATGTCCGGCGGGAGAGTCGCCTCTTCTCCCTGCTGGCAGGCATGAGGCTGTTCGGGGTGGGCCGCCTCTTCACCCGCAAGTCCTGGCTGGAGGAGCACACAGAGCCCAGCTACTGGCAGATCACAAAGGTCAAAGTGGACTACACGTCTGAGGTGAGAGTGGGCCACGTCCACACACAGACACCTAGTCCACATATGGTCATGTTACGTGAACTGAGTGAAGCCCCTGTTTGGTTTGTTATGGGGGTCTGATGGGATACTACTGTAATTAAATACACCTGATCCATGTGTTTTCTAGAACATGGATCATGGCAGAGCATGGGGGATCCTCACCAACAAAGGTAAGACTTATTTGATAACCATTGAGGACATTTAAGGCTTTCAGGTACCTTTTGGGGAAACAAACTAACTTTATTACATTGTGCTTGGCAGGGAAACAGGAGAGCGAGGTCAAGGAGGTGGACAAGGTGATGTACCACGACTGGCGCCTGGTTCCCAAACACATGGAGCAGCAGTTGAAGGACTTTGAGCCACTCCCTGAGCCGCCTGTGCGCTACGTCCCCTACCCTCCCCTGATCCGCGCCATGCTGCTGGCCCAGCACAGGAAGGCAGTAGGCGGCGCGGCGGCCGAGGAACCGGCCTTGCCCTTAAAGAGGGACGTCCTGCTCAACAAAGACTATTTCCGCAAGCAGGAACAAGAGAAGCAGAGGACGGAGGGGACAGCGGTGTGACACCTGTGGTTCTGAAGATGAAAACCTCGGGCACTTTGGACAAACACACAGAAGTCATAGCTTGTTCTGTACAAGTATACTGGAAGCACTCACCTCAATAAATATCTGGGACTCATATGCTATCTTCATCTGAAGCAGGCCTCGGTGTGTAATATGTATCTGTAATGTGGTAAATATTAAATTTAATTGTTACTATCACTGCTTTTCTTTGAAATATTTTTGTGCCTGCATTACAGACTAACTCAGAGTACCCCATTAAGATGAAATACAGCCTTACGACACTGAGAATGCACATTAAACATAACTGAGTGCCTGATACTGTAAAACCTGGAAATCACTATTTGTGTACAATCAGAGGCAGCAGACTCCACCGTTTCACATACAATTTAAATGTATTACTTCTCATGCCACGTTTATGTCAAATGTAATCATAAGTCTCCTACCTAATAGTGTTCACTTCTTCAAAACCCTACAGCATTTATATGAATATTAACAGCCTTTATTTGATGAGTAACTTTTTATATACAGTAGCAGGCCTTAAAGGTTATACATTGTAATTCGTAGTATTCATGATTTTCTATCACCGGATAATAATAACAGAGATTCATAAATCAAAGTGGAAAAATCACCCAAAACATCTGCAAAAAATGTAATTTAATAATTTATGTATGAATATTATAACATCCGGTTCATTACCGGCGGAAATGGATTTCAGCAGGTTTGCGTCTCGGGACACCACGTGCCCGCGCTTTTGGATTAGCATTCCTAAACGCGCGCGCGTCCGCCCTCCTCATCTCTTCCTCCCTCCAGCGTGACGTGACTCCGTCCACCGGCGACAATGATCTGCCTGGTTTTGTCCCTGTTTTCTTACTTCTTCCAGCCAGGTTGGTGCTGCGTCCGTTTCTACGTCACGTCTTCTCTCGCTGTCGTTCAGTTGGGCTTCTTTTCACACCGGACAACGTGCTCACGGTTTCCGCCGTGTCCGGGCGGGGTGGGGATGCTAAAGTAATTCTCCTGCGGACGGACGGACGCCTCGTAGCTTCGAGAAGAAGAGCGGACGTAAACTTGAAGTAACTTCAGTCGAGCTCTTGTTGTTACTAACCGTACGTTGAACAGAAACAGCGTAGAGTCTCTCTTTAATGTGATTATTAACTGTGTGTGTGTGTGTGTGTGTGTGTGTGTGTGTACAGTTGCCCGGTTTACTAACGTGTAACGTCACTCACAGCGGCTACGTCATCTCACCAACGGCAGAGTAGCGTTGTCTGTCCACGTGGCTGGTTTATAATCCTATTAATAGCTGGGTGTTTGGGTAGCATGGAGCCTGTATGAGCTGATACGAGGCTGAGACTAGACTGAGACTAGACTGAGACTAGACCGACACCAGGCTGAGACTAGACCCACACCAGGCTGAGACCAGACTGAGACTAGACCGACACCATGCTGAGACTAGACCGACACCAGACTGAGACTAGACCGACACCAGGCTGACACCAGGCTGAGACTAGACCGACACCAGGCTGACACCAGGCTGAGACTAGACCGACACCAGGCTGACACCAGGCTGAGACTAGACCGACACCAGGCTGAGACCAGGCTGAGACTAGACTGACACCAGGCTGAGACTAGTCCGACACCAGGCTGAGACTAGACCGACACCAGGCTGAGACTAGACTGAGACTACGCTGAGACTAGACTGACACCAGGGTGACCCAGGCTGAGACTAGACTGACACCAGGCTGAGACTAGATTGAGACTAGACCGACACCAGGCTGAGACTAGACCGACACCAGGCTGACACCAGGCTGAGACTAGACCGACACCAGGCTGACACCAGGCTGAGACTAGACCGACACCAGGCTGAGACCAGACTGAGACTAGACTGACACCAGGCTGAGACTAGACCGACACCAGGCTGACACCAGGCTGAGACTAGACCGACACCAGGCTGACACCAGGCTGAGACTAGACCGACACCAGGCTGACACCAGGCTGAGACTAGACCGACACCAGGCTGACACCAGGCTGAGACTAGACCGACACCAGGCTGAGACCAGACTGAGACTAGACTGACACCAGGCTGAGACTAGACCGACACCAGGCTGACACCAGGCTGAGACTAGACCGACACCAGGCTGACACCAGGCTGAGACTAGACCGACACCAGGCTGACACCAGGCTGAGACTAGACTGACACCAGGCTGACACCAGGCTGACACCAGGCTGAGACTAGACTGAGACTAGACTGACACCAGGCTGACACCAGGCTGACACTAGACTGAGACTAGACTGACACCAGGCTGAGACTAGACTGAGACTAGACTGACACCAAGCTGACACCAGGCTGACACCAGGCTGAGACTAGACTGAGACTAGACTGACACCAGGCTGACACCAGGCTGACACCAGGCTGAGACTAGACCGACACCAGGCTGACACCAGGCTGAGACTAGACCGACACCAGGCTGAGACCAGACTGAGACTAGACTGACACCAGGCTGAGACTAGACCGACACCAGGCTGACACCAGGCTGAGACTAGACCGACACCAGGCTGACACCAGCCTGACACCAGGCTGAGACTAGACCGACACCAGGCTGACACCATGCTGAGACTAGACCGACACCAGGCTGACACCAGGCTGAGACTAGACTGACACCAGGCTGACACCAGGCTGAGACTAGACTGAGACTAGACTGACACCAGGCTGAGACTAGACTGAGACTAGACTGACACCAGGCTGAGACTAGACTGACACCAGGCTGAGACTAGACCGACACCAGACTGAGACTAGACTGACACCAGGCTGAGACTAGACTGACACCAGGCTGAGACTAGACCGACACCAGGCTGAGACTAGACCGACACCAGGCTGAGACTAGACTGACACCAGGCTGAGACTAGACTGACACCAGGCTGAGACTAGACCGACACTAGGCTGAGACTAGATCGACACCAGGCTGAGACTAGACTGACACCAGGCTGAGACTAGACCGACACCAGGCTGAGACTAGACTGACACCAGGCTGAGACTAGACTGACACCAGGCTGAGACTAGACTGAGACTAGACCGACACCAGACTGAGACTAGACTGAGACCAGGCTGAGACTAGACCGACACCAGGCTGAGACTAGACTGACACCAGGCTGTGACTAGACTGACACCAGGCTGAGACTAGACCGACACCAGGCTGAGACTAGACTGACACCAGGCTGTGACTAGACCGACACCAGGCTGAGACTAGACTGACACCAGGCTGAGACTAGACCGACAACAGTGGAGATGCATGTAGTTTTGGATATAAACCTGTGTGCATACTGCTGTCTGCTGTGTACGACTCCGACTGTCCTTTAACACGGATTAGATACTAAAACCACAGCGGTCACTAACGTGTGTTTACTCATCAGCCATGCAGAACCGTCAGCGTCTTCCGTCGCCAGTATCTCTCCTGAACGAATGATGCTGCTCCTCCAGTCTGTTCCAACCTGGCTGTCTTTGTTCATTTGTTATCATGTTATTTTCTGACCCAAGGCTGGACCGGCGTGAACGAGCGCACCTTTCTTGCTGTTAAGCCGGATGGCGTGCAGCGGAGACTGGTGGGAGAAATCCTGCGTCGCTTTGAGAAGAGAGGGTTCAAACTGGTGGGCCTCAAGCTTGTGCAGGTATTTGGGGTGTCTGTTTTTTCTTTTTTACCTTACTTTGAGACTGATTATATTTTAGGTGAATATGTGTGCGTCTTGTGTGTCGTCAGGCATCTGAGGATCTTTTGAGGGAACACTACTGGGACCTCAGGAGTAAACCTTTCTTCAGGGGACTGATGAGCTACATGAGCTCTGGACCAGTTGTAGCTATGGTGAGATTCTCCCACATACTGAACACATGTTCTCCACAGGATACTGAAGGGAATTCAGCTGATATAATAAGCTGCTGTTGTGTTTTATGGTTCTAGATTTTCTCTCCACACATAAATGTGATATTTGTCACCCTGTTCTGCGTTCTGTGCCCACGTGTACATTTGTGTGTTTGTTCAGGTGTGGGAGGGTTTGGACGTGGTCAAGACTGCACGTAAGATGTTGGGAGAGACCAACCCGGCTGACTCTCTGCCCGGGACCATTCGAGGGGACTACTGTGTGGAAGTGGGCAGGTAAGGTCACCTGATGATGCCCTTCTCCTCCTGGCCAAACGTGTGAGGGAGAACAGGACTTTAGAAACGTGTCAGTATATTGTATGCTATAAAGTCATAGTATATCATGATAAAAGTCGTACCATAGTATGACATTAAAAAGTCATAATATAGAATGTGAACCTCTTAGAAAAAAACTATAGGAAAGTCAGTGTATTATGTTATTAAATTGTCATAGAAAATGCCATTAAAAAAGTTTAATTAAAAAGTCATTGTATTGTTTGTCATGAAATCATTGTGGAATAATATGCCTGGAAACTCAGATGCTAGTATGTCATAATAAAGTCAGATTATAGGATGTCGTAAATGTAAATTAAAAAATATGATAGTATCACAAAGCAGTCACACAATAGTATCTCATAAAGTCATAAAGAGTATAGTATGTTATTAAAATGTAATAGAATATGCCATACAATATTTAATTAAAAATAACATAAAGAACTAATAAAGTTTCAATAAAATGTCATAAAACAGTTATCTCGTATAAAAATGTCATAGTATATTTTGTCCTATAAAAAGCTAAATTAAAAAGAATGTGAATGGGGTGTGACTGTGTCTGAATGAGCGTGTTTGTTATGTTGGTTCCGTGTTGCAGGAACGTGATCCATGGCAGCGACTCAGTGGAGAGCGCCCAGAAGGAAATCTCTCTGTGGTTTCGACAGAATGAGCTCCACTGCTGGGAGGACAGCAGCAGCCGCTGGATCTACAACTGACGGTGCTGCCTGTTCTCTGTCCTGTAGGTAAACCAGTATGTTTCTATATGGCTGTCAAGATGGATCACACCTCAGATCAATATCGTTTTGGATCTTCTTTTATTATATTTTTTTTATGTCTATCTGAACTTCATTTGAGGTGACTTTTTTGCAAAGCAAACATGCACTAAGTGAGCAATAACTTGATCAGTGACATCAGTGTCTGCTTCTGTTATATCGTAGTCTTAGTCGAGTCCAGAACACAAGCTCGTGTTTCCAGCTTTTAAGCAATAAGCTCGTAGTATGAAGCAATACAGTGTGTAATTCATAATGTTTGTGGGATATCAGGGGAAGACCTGAAATGTTCTACAGGGAACCGTATCCGTTAATATGCAGGTGACGTGTTGTGCAAAGTGTTTTAATTAACGCAAATAACAGCTAAATTGTTGACCATCTCAGGTTGTTTTTCAAACAAGATGCATTTTTTTCTTTGTCTCATGGAATAAATGTGCACATTTTATGGTTAAAAACCTGCCAAATATATAAGTTTCTCCTGTAATAGTAACACAATGATTGCCTTTCAGTTTGCTGTACCTTGTAATTCTACATTTCACTCGAGTCTACTTGAATGTAAAGTTTCAAAATAAGATGCTTCAGAGCTTTGGAGGAACACTACTTTTGTAAACGTGTCAGGATGAGTTTCCAAATGAAAACCCTGAATTAAGAACGCTAATATATTTTGATTATATAAAATTGTAAATTCTTTAATAGCTGCTTTTGCTCACATTTGTGCTTTTTTTTAAAAAAACATCCCACAATGCTGTCAAATTGTATTGGAATTGTCAAAAACAATAAATCTAATAACGAAATCCTTTTTAATATGTTTGTTTTATAAAGTAAGACACATTTTTCAGCACACAAATATGTTTAATATTTAATCCACACAGATAGAGATCAATGCATGAATTTCCATACTGAACAAAGAGGATGGGCTTCAGTGTGTCTGGAGATTTACAATAATCCCTGCACACATAATGACGACACATCACTGTTCACCTGCTTTACAACAAACCGCCTGATCAACAGCCAGTCAGATGAGAGAAACGAGTCTCGGACTGAACCCTCGACACATCGAGCACAGCCCCTTCCACTGGTTTTCTAATAACCTTCTTCACACGACTCAGGCACCAGATATTTCCCGTCATTATGGGATCGGTCACAATAAGTCATGATATCCTAACGAGGGTTTTCATCAGGGTAGAAAATGACCAGAAGTCATTCATCAAGCTTCTTTTTTTTTTTTTTTAAATATGTAACTGCAAGAGTGGATGCAAAATATTTTGGGCAACAGCCAAAAAAAAAGCTGTTTTTATTTTAACTTTCCATTTGTTCAAAGTTGTGGTAAAATGTGACCCAAACTCGTTTGCAATTCAGTACAATGTTAAAGCCAAGGCAAGACTTCTGTGTAGTGTTTTGTTGGATCACACACACTGTGCCAAAGACTGTTTATCTGCAATCATCTGACACCTGTTAAATCCATTTAAATATATCATCGCATAAATAATGTCGGGTTGCTGATTGGCTGTTATAGAAATCAGATTTCTGGTGGAAATGCACGTTAGCGTCGTCATTCACATTCCCCGTACCTGCTGCTTTTAGGGGTTTATTGTTTTTGGTATAGTCGATGCATGTTTGGGGCTCTGGGATTGGATTTTTAGATGAGTTGGTGGCTTTACAGGTGACAAACTAATTTGAGGAAGAGGAGGAATAACTGGGGAAGATGCAGGACAATTGAGGTAAATATAGGAGAAGATACAGTGTGCTTACAGGGTGAATATAAGATCGATACAGAGGAGGGAGGTAGTTATGAGGCTGGGTTACAAGGCTCATGAAGATAGTTACAATGCCCTGGGTGGGACAGAAACAGGCAGGTTACTAGATCAGAGGAGGTACTTACAAGGCATTAAAGTTACAAGGTCACAGGGCAGGAGGGGATATAATAGTTACAAAGAAAGGTACATGGCCTGGAGGGTCGTTTTAGAGCCGAGGGGGAACTTTTACATGACCAGGGATAATTACAAGGTTGGGTGGCTGGAAGCTTTGAGGGGCAGGACAAGATTTCTTTAAGGAGGTGAGTGGGTGTGGGGGTTAAAGCAGATCCAGGTGTCACTCGGGTATGTAAGACACCTGCCAGACGATTATGTGGCTCCGCTCAGCTTTACACAAGGCAGGTTTTATCTGCGAAGGTCCACCGCTGTCTGCTTCCTCCGTCTCGTCGTCCTCTCCGTCGCCTGAGGAAAACACGTCAACGGAGAACTTAAGAGCTGCAACTGCTTTTGTCAATTTAGGTGCTTATTTCTGTATTTTGTAATCCAACATTTCATTAGTACAGGCTTTGCATTTGTATAAAAAATCTGGAAATGATTAATTGTTCTATAATTATTTAGGGAAATGTTAAGCTGATAAGAATACTATAAAAAATACTGGTGGTAACACTAAAAAAGCCCACATTTGGTTATTTTATTTTGAAAATTGTGCAGGAAGTCTTCAAATGGCATTTCCATGTAGCCAATATGCCACATTAAGTATACTTAAAACCAAGTGTTCACTGCCCTCCAGTGGTCAAAGTGCAATTTAACTAACATGCAGCAGTGTTTTTTGTCATCGCCCAGTGATTTTTTCATATATGTGTATGTGGCGTCAGATTAATGTACATGTGTGATTGCTCACCTAAACGGAAGTCGATGTAGCCCTCTCCTCCACTTAACACCAACACGTTGTGAACACTCTGGGCCTCGGCCTCTTGGGGCGCTGTGGAGCCCTGCCCCTCCGATGGACTGTCCAGTACACTGCCATTCAGGGTGGCCAGAACGTTGCCTGTCACAAAAACAAACAAAATCATCATTTTATACTTTAAGGACATCCGTGTGAAATGATCATAATTACCACTTGGATTCTTGAGTTATGGCTAAAAAACGTGTCACAGTGTCCGTCAATCAGCTTCCTTGCCTACCTGGTACCGAGACGAAGAACTTGACAGCATCGCGGTGTCCATGGAAACAGAGCTGGGCCTGGGCCATGGAGCAGTAGGGGATGAAGCTGCCGGTGCTCTTCTCTGAGCCGTCGTCTCCGTACACGTGGATCACCCCTCCAGACGATGTTGGAGACACCTTATTGGCTGAGGGATGAAGAAACCAGGAGTGTTTACAAACAGATCACACGTGGTGGCGTCACACCGGCGAAAAATACCCACACCCACAACATCCACATATGTCCACAAATCAACTGAAAATCAGGAGTGATATTAGAATATTAAAAAAAAAAAGCACATCTCTCGCATGCAACGACTCTTGTACACACGACTGTATCTTTAATCATTGATGCAGCAAAGCACAATGATAAATAACATGCAAAGCAACAGTAAAACACTGCTCTGATACACTGTAAAAAGTAAAATAATCGCACACAGAATACTCCTGGTGACCTTCAGCTCAATGTTCACAGATCAAAGCTTTAGTCTGCAGACATGATGCTGTTGCAAGGGGACATGAAGGTTTGACCGGGCGAGTAAAGGTAGATGACAACAGCAGGAGGGAGGGAGCGCTCCCACTTACCCCTCAAACCAAGGAGCTGTCCCCGGTGAAGGACCACGGCTACAGGAGGCGGAGGAGGAGGAGGAGGAGGAGCAGGAGAGGAGAAAGAGGACAGTAACAGTAACAGTTATGATCAAGCCTGTCTGTGGTAGAGGGGGGAAACCACTGAAGGGGAGGCAGGAAAACAGGAGGTGAAAAGAAAGACGAGGGAGTTCATGGAGCGAAGAAGACACGGATGAACGACGACGCAGTATGTGAGGAAGATTACCTGCTGTTTTGATATTTTGGTCAGTTTAGATACGGCTGCTGCTAGTTTGTGGAGTGTATGAACATTTCAGATCCAAAAAGTCACAGCCTTTTAGTCTTGAAATAAGAAAAATTCTTGGTTTTTAAATATTCAGCAAAGTAACATCCAGGCAGACAAACCGTACGACAAAATAACAACGTCCTTAGCAGAGGTCACTAACACTGTCTCCAGAGGAAGACCATTAAAAGACTTAGAATGCCCATCAGTGCTGATCAATCCCCCCGAAAGAGTCCTCTAGTGTGGATTCAAATGTTGTGTTTTAACTGTTGTGAAAAAAGCTCACGACACATGCCGCTTGTTTTAAGCTGCAGAAATGAAACTCACTCTCTGTCAGCGGGATGGAGATGATCACGCCGTTTCCAGTTCCAACCCAGAGACGATTTCCACCAATCAGAAGTGCCGTGATTCGCACGAAAGAGAAGCCCAGCTTGCCGGTACCTGTGGATTACAAGTCCATGTTGAACTGGACACAACAAACACCAGAACATCGTTCACATCCAGCAAGAAGCCACCACAGTCTCTCACCCAGCATCTTGCTGACGTAGGGCTCAATGTCCACATCCTGGAGATGCTGGTGTGTGTGCGCGTGGTAGAGACGCAGGGTGGAGTCTAGCCGGATCGACACCCAGACACCGTCACCGATCCACGCCAGCTGCCGCACCTGACTCTCACGGCGAGGGTGGGCGTCGAAGGACTTCTGAAGAGCAGTGAAAGAACGATGGGTGGAGGAAATCAACTCGTTATGTCAAGAGCCGGGGGCGGGTTCCTAACTCACCTCGATCTGCATGCTCTTGGGCTGGATGACGTGGATCTTGTTCTTGTAGCCGCACCAAACCTTATCGTGTACGACGGCCATGCAGCGGATGGAGTGGTGAGGCCGACCCAAGTCCATTAGGTGGTAGTTGGACAGATCCCATTGGCCGTCTGTTGACAAAACACACGAATAAAATTAGAACGAATTACTAAGCGTTGGTTACTAATTGCATTCATTTCAACACATTAAAATCATGAATTCACAGCTGTATTTTATCTTGTGCTAAAGTTGTGCTAAAGTTTAATGTTTAAAAGCCCAAATACCCTCTGATCTATGGAATATGGCGAGGGTCCCGTCGGCGAGGGCGACCAGCACACGACCTTTCACGTGTCTGCGGTTAGAGAGGACACAGACATTCATACAGAGCAAACAACAGGACCACGATTACAGAGTTGAACCGTCACCACCACTTACACCAGACTGAGCACGGAGTCTTTGAGCTTGATGGAGTGGAGGCACTTCTTCCAGTTCCCAACCGCCGAGTGGACGTAGAGCCTTGAGGGAGAACAGAAGCAAGATACTCCAGAGCAAAACCAAACTGCATAGAGTTCAAAAGAAGCACGTGGCGATATTATTCACATGTGTGCGTCTTGGAGGAAGACCCAAAAATAACCTTCTCATCCAGCGCGTGACTGATCTTTTCTTTTATTTCTTAAAATAAAAACTTACGGGAGAGGAAATGGTAGTAATATGTGGTTTTAGATACTTAAGCAGACGTCGTGTGTCGTTCTGCCGGGGGACTTACCAGCCGTTCTGGGCCCCGAGCCACATAGTGGGGGCCACGCTGGTGTAGTTCTTGGTTTCGTCACCTCCGTCCTCCGACTCTGGAGGCTGAGAAGCTTCCTCTTTGGATTGACCTGCGCTCCTGTCCACACAGACAACACACACATGTATCTCGTCCAAATCACAAAAGAATTCAGCTGTAGTGGTGTGACTCTAGAGTACTATATCAGTTGTCAAATGTTCACATACATTCATTCATATGAACAGACTTTGTACCTGTCAGAGGCGTCTGATAGCCGAGGCTGGGGGTCGGTGAACACGTGCTCAGTAAACGGCCTTGGAGGTCCAGATCTCAGCTCCGCGTGGATGGCCGTCGACTCGGGAACCTCGGTGGCCTCGGTGGCCTCCTCGGCTGACTGGGCCGGGTGAATCTTCCCATTCATGGGGGGAGCAGTGGGGGCTGTAGCAAAACACCATTCAAATGATTACAACTAGTCGACACCCTCCTATAATGTGAAGGAAAAAGATGCGTTATAGATGTGAGCCCACCTTGTCCTTTGTCCATT
This sequence comes from Chelidonichthys spinosus, assembly GCA_029853015.1. NCBI lineage: Eukaryota > Metazoa > Chordata > Actinopteri > Perciformes > Triglidae > Chelidonichthys > Chelidonichthys spinosus. Next base: position 16,621,230 of record CM056839.1, on the reverse strand, counting down.
ATAGGCGTGTCGGTACGCGAGGAGCAGTTGCTACGGGCAACGCTGCAGTTGGTGGCACAGCCGACGAGCGTGATCCCAGCCAACATGCCCTCCACGCTGCCGGCGTCGTCGCCTCCCGCTCCGACTCCACCGTCACCTGGATCCAACACGATCTCTCCTGCCGGGTAATCGTTCTCGCTGGCAGCTGGATGCAAACACACACACGCAGTTTATATCAGATCACATATCAGATGTATAAAAGCATGGGCCATTCAATAAGAACTTCCCCTCTCACCTGGAACGCTAGAGATGCAGAGCACGTGGGCGTTGCAGACGTTGAACTGGTCGACCAGCGAGCCCGGCTGGTTGGCATCGATGATGACCACCTTACTGGCAGAGTGGGTGCTGGTGAGGATCCACACTCGGCTGCTCATGGTGTCCGTTTCCTGGAGCTCCTTCGACTGGCCGAGTGAAGGAGGGGAGAGGGAGGACACAACAGGGTTTGAACTACACTCTTGTAGTCAATAAAGGTACGACATGAATAAAATGGGTTTCTACTTTTCTCTTCTCCGGGGAGCTGTTGCTGCTCTTCTTGCCAGCTCCGTTCTCCTCAGCGTGCAGCGGGTCGCTGCCGCCCAGCGGGGCTTTGGCTGGTACCGACTCCTGGCTGCTGGCCCTCCATCCTGTCAGATCCACCCCAGCTGCACACCACAACTACACACACACACACACACACACATTCATAATTGAAAAGTAATCATGCATGCATTGTGCATTCACGTGAACTGACACCAACTACAACACTACGGTGGGTCATATCCCAGAGATCTGTCCCCTGATTCCTCACCTTCCTGTTGGGGTCCTTCTCTACAAGAGGACGACAGTACACAGGGACGGGTACATTCTTCATGCGGTTGTCCTCTTTCTCGTTAGTGATCTAAAAGCAGGAAGTCATAAGAGGTCAGGAGACAAAGTAGTGTGTTATCTGGTTCCAAAGAACCGGCACTCTGTCGGTCTCACTTGCCTGTGGTCTCTTCAGCGGGCTGTCCTGAGCGCTGTCCGTCTGACCTGCAGTCTGTGAGAGACCAAAGTTAGAGCCACCTGCCTACCAACACACTGGCCTCCGAGCTGCACAGGGTTAACGGACACTTTCATGCTATTAAACCATATTTATGCCAAAGTGGAGAAGACTAAGAGCTTTCATTTCACAAGGTAAAAAAAATCTTGTAAGTGGAGGTTCTGAGAGGTTGCAGGCCAACGTGTCTGTTTGTACCTGTTTTAAGCGAGAGGGCACGCTCCAGCCACAGGCCTGCATGATGCCGTCCTCGCGGCGCATGTGCTCGCGGACCTGCCGGTACTGTTCACGCCGCTGCTCTCGGCGGGCCAACAGTGCCGAGTCGCTGAGGAGAGACGCAACACCGTTACTGGCCAGTCTGGAAGCAACGGGAGGGAGGGAAGAGAGGAGAGGGGAGAAAAAAAGCGAAGCAAAGTTAGCCGCCTGGCCAGCCAGCAGCGAGAGATCAGAGAGGAGACGAAAAGGTGAAGAGGAGAGGAAGAAAATAAAGCAACAGCTGGCGCTACCTTTATTCTAGCTCAAGCCAAGCAATGTGTTTTTATCACACTTAACCAAATAATATGAAAGGATTTGTTGTCTGATGTGAAGCAAAGACGGCTTGCTTTACACTCAAAATAGTTATGTACAAGAAATGTTCAATCACGTTGGTTCATTACCACCTAAAAGTGAGTCTCTACGGTGAACGCAGGAGAATGTGGTGGAAGCTTTCTACTCTTCAAGCTGCCGCAAAGCGAGCAAGCAACCAGGCGTTGGCACCAAAGCGGAGTAGAAGCTTATAAAGAGGTTTAGTGACGAGTGAAGGCGGCTGTGGTGACGGCGTGTAGCTGACTGCTGCTCACTCTTCGGGGAAGAACTCCAGCGTGCGGTTGGAGGTGGAGATCTGACACATGGTGTGGCTGCGTCGCTGAGAGAAACCGGCCGGCGAGGGCGACTTGTAGTGGATGTTGACGCTGTAGTACGGCCGCTTGACAGGCGGAGGGCTGGACGATGTGCTGAAGAGGCGTGCAAAGCTGGTGGACGGACAGAGAACCAAGGGTTTTTACCAAATCATCTATTCGGGGGAATTTTCTATCTTGCACTTTAGTAAATATGTTGAATAAAAGCAGAATCTCACAACTGCCAGATGGTGGACTTCTTTTTCTCTTGGATTTGAGGACTTTCCCTGGACGCCCTGAGAGGAAAGAGAGGTGTGAGTCAAAGAAGAGATCCAGCAGACTTAAAAATGAGCAGAATAAAGTGACGATGTGTCATTGAATGTCTACTCTTTGCATACTGAGTTTAAACCTGGCAGCCGTTCCCTTCCAAGTCTTCCATCTTTACTGCCAAGCTTCATCTACCTGATCATCTCCGTCCACCGTACGGCCTCCTGCAGCTCCATCAGCCTCTCCTTGTACTGGTTTCTCTCCATCAGCACGCGGGCCATTTCCACCCTGGTGAACCGCCTCCGCTGAGTCATCGTCATGTCCCCGTCCTGCATGGGCGAAGAAAACTGGGCACACGAAAGCATGGTGCATTTATTAATTACTTAATTATTAAGATCAGATTCTCATTTATGTCATGTTTTTACACATCAACCAAACTACATAAAATGTTGTTTTCCTACAATGTGAGGTTCTCGTTAGACTAGCGGTGATAAAGAATTTAACACACGTGTGATTCAATGTGCAGGACGAGTAATGAGGGACAGAGACAGTTTTACTCACGTCATCCCCTCCTTCATCCTTGGAGTCCCGAGACGCACCGAGAGCCTCTGCTCTCAACCTGCAGCCCGAAAAAAAAGTGTTACCACTGAGATCTTTTAGGTGCTATAAAAATGTTGTTCAGCCTCCAAAATCCAAAATCCAGCTGCTACACTGAAATACACATTTCATCGGAAGGATTTCCTGTAGCATCTCCAAATCTGTTTCCCGTCAAATTAACTTAAGTCATCATGTTATTAAAAACAAATGACACGCTGTTTTCACCTCTTGAGTTCTTCCTCCAGCTCCTTGACTCTGGCGTCCACCTTGTTCTTGGACTGCCTCAGAGCCTCCAGCTCCTCCCTCAGCACCTCCTGCTCCCCCGACAGCTCGTCCACTTTGGCAATAAGGTCATTTTTCACAATGTTGAGAGCATTTCTGTTGTGCAGAAAGAGCAGGAAGTAAGATTTGAAGTTGGGCTTTCAAGTTTACGCACACACAAAAAAGTAAGAAGGTCAGTGGATCTTCTGAATCAAGAAGAGGAGCTGATTATCTTACTTGGTCTCTAGGAGCTGTTTGTTCTCCGTCAGCAGGTTCTCCACCTCCTTGCCCATCCCTGAAACAGTCACAATCACATCTCTATTAATCGTCACACACAAGAAACAACATCCGTAAGTCAATAGATCCATTGATTGATTAGATCAAAATGCATTCCCAAGAGTTTTTGCAGCAGCAGCAGTGCTGTCCTTCAGATCAGCCAAGGTAAAGAGTCTGTTGTGGAGCAAATGATGAGAAACCGCCACAAAAACCAAATGTTTAAAATTCAATGAAATTAAATGGACAGATTATTGATTTAAACTCATAATAACAAGAAAGCTCAAACAGGTTGAAAAGGAAGGTTTGATGTTATATATTGAGGGAACAATGAGTAACTTAATTTAAAAGTAAATAGATGATTCCTTTTCAGAGAGCTGGGAGGACTCCTGGAGCATCTTTAACTATCATCTTAACCTTTAGTAGTTACCAACTTGTGGGACTGTTTTGTGCACAGTAAACCCATAACAAGTCTTCCCCTCAAAATATAACTTTTGATCAAACCCAGCCCTGTGACTGCACATATATTCAGAATTCAGGGTTGATCCCCTTAACCACGACAGTGTTAATGTCATGCTCTGCCTATTAACTCTGTTATACAATCTTAATTATCTCGATCATTGCCAGACATCAAGTGGAATTGTACGTGCAAGCAGCAAGCACTGTGCAACAGAAGCCAAGCAAACACATTTAAGCAGAAATTTCAACACAGAAAAAAACTGCCATGAGGACAAACAAAACAAAAAGCCAAGAGGTTCTACTATATATACTAGATGTCATTTAAAGAAGACTGGTGATGATTGTTGATGCAGATCTGTAGATCTTTCTCCAGTAGTGTTCCTCTCTATAAATAAAAGGGCATTTTTATTTCAATCTTCTCTTTATTATTATTGACTAATAGTTAATAGGTAGACGGATGCAACGGTCGCACAAAAATAAAACATAAAACAAGGAAACAAAGAATGAAGCAGAATGACATGAAAGCTAGATGCCAGGAAATATGACATAACAAGCAAATGTGACCATGAGCGTAGGCAAGGTGTCCCTTACCGAAGAAATCATCACGGACTGGAGGCAATAGAAGTGGGGAGGGGGGAGAGGAGATGCCGCAGATCAGAAAGGAAAAAAGAGAAGGACAGGAATGGAAGAGAGAAGGTGCTGATAAGCATTTATTGAGTTGGACTTGAAAAGGAGCAGCAGGGCTAAAGAACACGAACGCTGCTATCGGGCCCTCACATGGAAAACAGGATTTCATTTTAAAGTCCCAGTGAAACAGAATCTTTCAGAGCCTAACATGCGAAGCTCCTTCTGAACCAATGGGATAAACTGGAAGTCGGGGAGAGGAGTGTATTTAAAAAATACAATGGAACGGAATCCTGATTGGATTCCTGAATTCATTAAAGATTAAAATAATTTCACTGTGACTTTAAAGGGTCAAGAAAAACCCCAGTTTTACTGCAAATTGGGTATCTACAATATCTAATATATAAGTACCACTACACTAATATTTAAATGTGTATACACTTGTTAATATCTACACTTTGATGTGGAGCTTGGAAAGTAGAGAGGTGTCGACAAAGTAAAGGAAAAATATACCAACCGATGCATGTTCAGATACACACCTGAGAACTCGCCTATGGGTGTCACCAGCAGAAGCACATAAAAAAAAGGGGGGAAAAAAGAAACGGGTGAGAAGTTATCAGATGGACAAGAAGCTCCTCCTGTTCTTTTTCTGCTGCACAAAAATACAACAAAACAACCCCCGAAATTAAGAGAAAACTAAATCCACCAGAAGCGTATTGGAACCTGACCGACACCCACGATGAATATAAGCAAAAACATGAAGTGCAATGAAATCTGAGATGTATAATACAACTTTTAGAAGTAGGATCTGTTTAAACGTGCAGCCTTTGAAATTGGCAGGTAAAAGAAATAAAACTGCATGGGCTGCTGGGGTTGGGGGGGTGCAGCCAGAGAGGGACTTTGTGGTTTTTCAGGATGTGACGCAGGGATGAGCTGCTGCTACGGTGCCATGCATGGTAAATACAAGTCAGCGGCACATTCACACAGCGTCACATGGAGCTCCTGCAGTAACACAAAGCCTGAGAAGATGCCGTCTCATGTGACACTTTGATGCCCCCGCTTCTACTTCCCTTTCTTTGGATCCACACTGAATCTGATACGACTGAGTAATATCACACATTGGCACGTTAATGCTTCACTTTCACCAGTTCGAAGGAGGAGGATTTCACTAAGTTGCAGCTGCTGAGCTTTAACACAAGTATTGTAATGAGTGCAGCGAATGTTATGGAAGTCTTTTCATACCGAGCAGCTCGGCGCCTGCATCCACATCTCCGATGATGTCCGACTTGGCGTCTTTGATCTCGTGGTACAGAGAGTCGGTGTTGATGCCGAAGGCCTCGTTCACTATGCCCTGAGAGGGGCTGAAACACACATCACATGTCATTGGACACTAGCAGGGAAACAACAGACTTCCACCTGGTTCATTTTCATACAGGTAAAAGTCACCAAAAACATAAATATATGACAAATCTGCACCCCAAAAAATCCTCCAGCTTAACTTAAACAAAGAAGAACAGCCGACCTGATAAATCACTATGTTGAATTATGAAAGGGGCCTCTGTGTATTTGCACCTGTTTCCTCCTCCGTACACACGGGGGTCCACACACATGTCCAGCTCAGGGGTGGAATCAATGATCTCCTGAAACTCGGACCACTCATCGCTGCTTCCCATACCTGGGAAAACATAAAACACAGCAGAGCTGAGCATTAGAGGACTGTTAACATTTCAATAACATGTTTTCACAGCCGGACACATTTGGTGACACCCACTCACCGATGCTGACGTTCCTGGTCTCCTGGGAAACCTGCACCTCCATGTTCCGGCTGAGCCGCTTGGCACTTTTCCTGCGGTTTCCAGCCCGCATCGCATCGAACTCGGCTTGCGGGAGGAAGCCCTCGTTGATGGGGGTCACGGTGGCGGAGGGGACGGAGGAGGTGGGTGTGTTGGACTTGCTTCCTGTGCTGCTGGGTGTGGCCGCCACCGAGTCAGACTCCGATCCGTCCTCCTTGGTGGTTTGAGCCGGTGACATGGGAGCAGGAGACAAACAGCATCACATGAGCGTTACATGGTGAGGGCGGAGTCAGGCACATACGTTTTACCTGTCTCACCTGTACAATCAATATATTTCTAAAGGACTCTAAAGGAATAGAATAATGCCAGATATAGTCAATTATGACTTTCTTTTGAGCATGTTTTATGTTATTATGACTTTTTTTTTTGGGCTATTTTGGAAAGTTTTTATTATGGATTCCCCATTTTAACGCCAATTGTTATTTTATGATATTCTGGGAAACTTGGTGTGATGTCAAAAATGTTTTTGATGCACGAAAGCAATGAATACAAATTATTTATGTCACAAATCTTGCTAGATTGCAAGTGCATAAAATTGGGTGGGGCAAGCAGGACGGGCAGCAGTAACAGCAGCGCCCCCTTCCACTCCCCAGGCTGCGCTCGTGGTCATGGAGGAAGACAAGGCCGCTGTCTGTCCCACCTGATAGGCAGAGCAGAAGGTAGACTGGCCGAGCTCGCTGACCTGCCAGATGTCTTTCCCGGGCATCATCCTAGCCCCCCCGAGACCCCCACGTACCATGCCCTCGCCGCTCGGGTACAGACTCAATGAAGGCGGGCGCTCCGCTTTGCTGCTGGCACAGGAGACACAGAAGGGGAGAGGAGACGGATTATTATTCATTCATTATTTATTATTTACTTCTCAAGGTCTGGAGCCCAGCCTAACCAATCTCATCTCACACTTGGCAAGAGTGTGAGTAAGTGTCTGTTTTTGGACTGTGGAAAAATCCTGGACACACACGAAGAAATCCGCATAGAAACAGCAAATGCCTGCAATCAAACTCATATCAAAAACGAATAATGTGGAAATAGAGGAAGATAAGGGAAGAGATTTTAGGGGAAAGGCAAAATGGCTGATTTAAAAGCCCTACAACGAGAAGCAACAAAGGTTTCTGAGGGCATGCAGTCCAGTCCAGCAGGCCAAACACATTTTATCCAAGAGCTTTCTTGATTTACTGAGGATGCAGGTCCAAGTCATTCAAACATACAGAGCCACCGATAAAGACGACTACAGGTAGTTTGTAGAAAACTCAACGCAGATTAGACATCTAAAGGTATTCATAGAAATGTACTTTTTATGGCCGATTACTAGAATATTCGCTCAAATTGCTAATATTTGTGTCATGTTAAGTGCAAAAAATAGCAAAAATTATACTGCAGAAAATACGACATCAATGTTTATCCATGTAATTGTTTCTTCGTTGTGTATCGCTATATAAGGACAAATAAGACAAGCAGAGCAGGCAGACGGACACATGGACGGAATGACTCATGAAGAAGAAAGAGCGCTTGCATTGCTTCACATGACCTCTGACCCATTCCTCATTTCATTAATTGTTATTAGAATGCAACATTATTGATACATTCCCGGTAATAAATTGACGCAAGCATCAATAACAAGGTGTTGAGGCACAGCAACAAAAAAAAAAGAAAAAGGGATGGGCATCAGCAAAAGTTAAGTCAGCTTTTCAGTCAAAAGCAGGCCAGTTTGGAAGGCGGAGCTGAGGGAAGGCGTGAGGGCAGCTGTGGGACCACGATGGATTTACCTTTTCCTCCATGTGTGGCGTTGACTGTGCAAACAGCAGCAACAGAGAGCAAGCCAGCAAGACAGACAGACAGACAGACACTGATTAGAGAGAGACAGGAGACAGGAACATGCCATGATACATGAAACTACACAAACACACACACACACATTCACATTTAAGTTTTTTGTACTATTTGAAGAGTGTTCTTCTCTTAAAACTTCTCCAGATCAGGATGACTCTCCCAAAAAAAAAATCTCAACAGTAACATCATGAGCAATTACTGTTACTACAATCCGTGCTCTGTTTTTAACAGTCGGTGGAGATTTGCAGGATTAGGATGCCTTAGACAGTCGAGCTGAACAGATATTAAGATGCTGTGTGAATAGTGATAATTATAATAATAATAATTTATCTGCTGTTCAGCTCCAGAAGCTGCACCAGATGTCCCACTCCACGCCTTGCTTCGTGCTTAATAACCACTCAAGACTCATGGAAACGTTCCTTTTTTCCCCCCTAATTATTTCCCACGAAGCAGCCGATCATCACGACAAACCAGCATCGACACAATGAGCGTGTTGAAAACATGAACAGCCTAATGCATTCAGGACGAAACATCAGCAACAAGACGAACGGGGAAAGTTACGATTCACGTCCACATGAAGATGTACGACCAGGCTTCACACACACCGACACGTGTTAAAACAACTCACGTTCGTCCACAGCCGGGGGCTTCTGATTGGCTGTTGCTTCCCGCCTGCTGCATTTTGGACCGCTCTATGTGTTCGACGTACGTCTGGATCATCTGTGATGTGAAACAACAAGAAAAATAAAAAAGATGAGATGAGGAATTCTGGCGATATAATGATGGAAATGTAAGAGATTGTGGTGGAAATGAAAGGAGGGAAGTTGTCGGGCTGAATGACTGCTGTTACCTCAGTGTGGCGCTGATGAAGAGCGTTGTACTCTTTCTTCATGTCCGATTCTCGCTCTTCCAACCGGGTGACTGGAGACAGAATAGTGTAAGAGCTCAGAAACAGCAGCAGGGACTCTCGTTGTTGGAGCAAAGACACAACTCAACAAAAATTATGTTCCATTACCAACATATTTAGAGATTTGAGTCTAAAGAAAGAGAATGTTACAGGTAGATTACAAAGAAAACAAAGAGCCAATCAAATACGGATTCATAAATGAACCAAAGCATTTATCTAAAAATACCACGTCCCCTAACATATTCCATCTTCCCATGTTAGCCTTTTCTTTTATTTGTGTATCTGAATATAAAACAGCTTTTAACTGACATTCATCAAATAACCTCTAAGAGCTCAATCAATGTCCAAGTAATGGAAGCAGCGTTTTAGTCGACCATTGTGTCACAACCGGATGTCAAGTCAAACGTGCTCCTGTTGGTCTAAAATAGTTTGGGATGGATGGTGTTTGGTGATTTCTCCCGGTGTTGTGTGTTGACTGCGGCGGTGCTGATTTCAGCTCTGCCCGGGACATTCAGAGCCACATATACAGTGTTTTTGTGGGAACATAGTTTGTAAAACTCACTCTGGTCAGAATAGTTCTTTGTCTTGAGCTCCTGCTGTTTCCCCTGGAGCTCCAGAAACTCCACCTGCACCTGCAGGTCCTTCTTCTCCGCTTCCAACGCATCCTCAAATTCAATGAATTTCTGATGGAAGACACGTGAACAAGATAAGGCGCTATATACTCACAAACTGCACTGAAAGTTTCAAGTTATATAACATCGTAGTTAGTATACATTGATTGGATGTAAGCAGTAATATAGAGGAAAACACATGATATGCTTGTGGTTAAAACACAGCGCTTTCCTGTCATGAAAAGCAGCATCCCCTTTCAAAAGAACCCAGTGATTCAGTCGGCCCTCCATGAGTCAGAGACTAAGTGCGAATGAGTGTTTGAATGATTGTTTTACAGCCGACGTCTCTTACAGAAAGGTTGAGTCCATCGATATGAAATACCTCCGTGGATCCGACAGCATTCACATAAAACAAGAGCCGTCTACTTCCTTTTTCACATCGCCTGTTTGTTTGTTTGTTGTTTTACATAAAGCTGTTCACAATGACGCTTTTTCAGTGCAGCAAGTTCACAAAGTCCTAATACTGTAATCCTCTGACTGCAGGGAGACTATGGAACCAGGAAACTAGCAGATATTTACCAGTTTTACCTTCAGTTTGATACAATCACTGATATTTATATCCCTACGTGTTTGTCACATGCAGAGTGGATTTTAACAGGAACACGAAACAAACAAAATTTAACAGGTTTCTTTAGCAAATCAATTTAATGAGATAAAAAAAAGGTGGCTATCAAGCTGATTAATGAGGTGTCATGTTTTCATTTTGAAATGTTGCGATATCATAATTGAAAACCAAGTTAATAAGTGAAAATCTGACTACACACAATCTTATTTTCCATCTCTCATACAATTTAATATTGATATCTGAGGATCAGCATGGTGTTCTGGTATGTAGTGCTTCTATAAATATACAAAATAATATAAAAGCAGGGTTTGTTTTGCTCATATTGGTGTCTTTTTAAATTACAAATGTAATGGCTTAATTGAAATGGCCTCAAACTATTGACTATTATGCTGTAAACTTATATCCACATTGCTATTAAAACTCAGCATCAAGGAGGTGCAGTATGCGTTGAAACACAGGCCTGCATTTTCACAATGACATGTGATCTATGCAAACAATATTTACACGGGTAGAATAACACAGTGCATGTATTTATGGGCTGGCATAATGTGTCCAGTATGAATAACTCATTAGAAGCGCTGTGACGAAGGACTGACGCTAATGTGCTTCCCTGACAAACGTGGTCCACGATTTACCCTGACAAACAGCAGGTGTCGGTTCAATTTGAATTATCATCACATTTTGAAGAAAGGTCACATGATGAGAGAGTGGTTTTAGATTAATCTATGGATTTGTGACCGTGCCATTTCTGCAGACAAAGAAGCCGGTTGTACTGTGTGGCCTGAAGCTACGTCACACAGAATCTGCGTACGTCTGACTTAAGCAGATCACAACCAGAGAGAAGGTGATAAGAGCATGGATGATCAATCTTTTCCTGTCATCACACCTCGACGAGTGTTAGTGGTACGAAGAGACGGATCAAGACAGAAAACGACAAAACAAAAGGCGTCAATGTATGAAACTGGCTTGGTGAAGGCTACTCGAGCGGACAGGGAGCTGCGGCTTTGTTTACCATCAGCCTGACAACCTTGTAATCTGAGATGCTTTTTGCTCGTTGGTGTCTTGTGAGAGGGCGTGTTAGTGTTTTCCTCAGGCTCTGAGATTCACCGGGCCTTTTCTTTGTATTGTTATTTTTTTTGCTGATGTCCAATCTGGCCTCAGCGCTTACTCGCCCATACTCCAGCTTTCTAAACCTCCTCGTCTATTCCTCTCTCTGCTTTCGGTGTTCTGTCTCTCCTCCTCGTAAGCACAAATCAGGTTACAGTGGCAGGCTCCCTCAGTGTGCTCTGTGTACTATTGATTTCCTATCATTCCCCACCCCTCGCCCATCCCCCATTACACCCCTCCAGTCACACAACACTGTCTCTGTTTATTTGTCCCTATCAAATTTGGCACTGAATTTGAGCTGAATATGTAAATCGACGTCTCTCATTGGCTGTAAAGATAACATTAGAGTCCTGCACGCCAAAGGAAATAAAGAGGACTATATTGTATCAAAGTCTGAATTGCTTCTCATGTACATGAAATCAATAAACATTATTGATCTAATTTATTTTGCAAGGTTGGTCAATATAATAAAAGGGGGGACATAACTCAGAGTTTTAAATCTGGGTTCTCTCTTTCTGTGAGCCAAGAGAAGCAGGATCAGACAATTAAATGTGTTTTTTTTAAAAAGTTGTTTCAAGTTTGCTTTTTAAAGCATGTTTTACCGTTGACTTTTGGAGCTAGTTTAGCATGAAGAAAATCAGACCTTCCACCAGCTTCATCATCAAGTTAACATTCAGACACTTTTAGTTTTGGTTTCAATGTTAAGAAAGAAATACCAAAAACATGTCTGGGCCTGTTGGCATCTGTCAATTAAAACAATGGTCTCAGCCCCTCAGCTCCTACTGTTATCTGCACTACCTGATGATTTTCAGGTGTTTATACTTACAGGGCAGACAACAAACAGTGTCCTCTCTCAATTCACAGCTTAAAGAAGAAAACAAGCTGGGTGACAGACACACGGTGGAAAGAGCAAAATGATGAAAGGGACTAAAAGTGGAGCTATAAGCTGATACTAGCATGGCCGCCAGTGATATACTGAGGATTAAAGTTGCTGTATGATGCCTGCTGGATCCCACGGCTGCTGTTACACTGGTCAGAGAAAAAAAACAACAACAGATTTTGCTGGAGGTGGAGCCTGGCCGGTAATGTAATAGCTCCATATTGATGTCCACTTTTGTTGTGTGTGTCCCTGTTCTTGCTGGGTTTTCAAGTGTGAACGCCCACTGAGAGTTGCACACTTCATCTGTCAAAGCTGTGCTTACTGTCCCTTCATCACCATATATACTGTTTACATGCTGTCATGTCCTTCATATTTCAACTGAGCTGTGCGGAGCTCAGCTTTAGTGCAACAAGAGCACCAAAATTAAACTAAATCTGTTATTTTTTGTAAAAACATACATTTGTATTGTACATTTTCATTGTTTGTGCACTGATGGTTGAAGCATGTCTAGTAGTTCTAGTAATGATGGGTCTGTTAGTGGCAGAAGTAGGTCCTCGTTGTAGTTGTACTGACGAATAATGCTGTAATCCAAAAGTGTTTAAGACAGTTCCGATTATAAGTAGAATCATAAACATCTAACCTTGGAGATCTGTTTACTTGCATGGACTTGTATACGTTAGCAAACATCTGTATATGTGTGTCAGCTGAAAACATGACTTCTTCTGCGATATGGTGACTTTTTATTGACCTCAGCATCTTGGCTTAACTGGTATGGTATCACTGCATTATCCCCGGAAAGCAGATTAAAAATAAAATGATTTCCTCTTTGCAGGACTTTATCCATTCACTTCAAGCCTATGGAGGCTAACACACAAAAACAAACGTATTAAATATTTTAAAGTAAATGTAAGGTTAAGCCTTGTTAACATAATCATACTATGATTAGGTATTTAATGCATTAGTTTATAAGTAGTTCTGCTATAATAACTACCATAGGCTTCTAGCTTTATGTGAGATGTTATTGTACATAAAAGATGGTGTTTAAAATCTATCAGTGCATTGAGACTAAAAATAACCACATGGCCTTAACGTGGGTCACGTGGGGTGGAACCCATCGGTTCAGACACCGTGACCGAGGCAGCGTGAAGCTGGACGTGGTGATGCCGGCGGAGGCCCGTCAGAGCCGGGTGTGACTCACCTCCTCCGCCTGCTTGCGGAGGGCCTTCTCCCGCTCGTACTGGGTGATGAGCTGCTCGTTGTCCTCCTTCAGCAGCTCCAGCTCCACTTCGTGCTCCTGGTTCTCCGTCAGCACCCCGTCCAGGTTCTCCAGGACGTTCACCACCAGCGGCATCAGCTCCTTCACCACCTCCTCGTCGTAGCTGCGGATCAGCCGCTCGAACTCCCGGTAGATGCTGTTGGCCAAGCCGGACACCCGCTCCGACATGACGGAGCCGGAGCCGTAGTCGTCCTGGTACACCACCTCGTCTATCTGCAGCTCCATCATCTTGGCAGCTGAAACCGGCTCCTGTTTTCCAGATGAGGAGGCTGCGCTCAACAGTTTTTTTTTTTTTTTTTTACAGGCCTGTAAGGCGAGACTGTCACAAGGTCTGGATCCGTTCAGACCAGCAAATAGGGGGTCATTCAATCACAGTATTTCCTGAAATAAAGCGTCCAGCCTATGTCATGCTGCAGCCGCACACATTCACTGAGCGAAGCCCGGCTGTTGCTGTGTGTAACGGCGCATAACCTTGAAATTACTGGCTCTAGTATTTTCACGTAAAGAGGCCGCCTCCTCCTCCATCAGCAGCCCGTGGTGTCGCCTCCAGACGCGGCCCAGCTATTGCTCTCCCCCCGCAGAGAGCATCCGATCCGGGGAGTAGTGGATGTGGAGCGGGCCAGCCTGTGGTTCGGCCCTCGTTGAGCCCATGCCGAGGAACGGAATGCCTTCGTCGATGATATTGCACCTGCCTCTCAGCAGCCGCAGCCATGGACCCCGGCCATTGCTGGCTGGGGACATAAATACAATAAATAAATAGGTGAATAAATAATCTAACGCCGCCGATCCGCCACTATATCGCTTCCTCCATGTTTTGTTCCCCCTTCCAGCGGGAGGCCGACGCTCGGGCGTTGATGGTGATGTCGCCCTATGGGAGAGGCTCTCTCCCTGCTGCTCAGATGGAGGAGCCAGCTGACCGACTCTGGATGACGTCACGCCGTCTGCATTGAACGAGCGGACTCACACTGCGTCAAGTCAGGCGGGCTACACCGGGAGTCACTTCCCCGATTTCAGAGTAAAGCTACGACATCTGGCGACTTTAATTATCACCATGTTGGGATAATTGTTTGAATGATGTCAAAGCCAGTTTTTTTCCCATGGCAGCTTAAAGGGACATTACATAGGCCTATTACATATTAAACGTTTACTCGTGCTACACATCTATGTTAAAGGTTGTGTAATTTCTCCTGTCATTTTCTGCAACTGTTGTCTCATTAAAAGGTGATCTTAACACCAAATTCTCATAAAAAATAATAACTTGGGGCCTGACCTGCATGTTTGCCGATCATTTTATTTTGGAAGTTGAAACCGGAAGGTGTAACTATCTTTGTAACCCACTTGACCCAAGTCCGCAGCAGTACAGTACTACATGGTGCTAGAATTTATAAATAATGACAATGCACTCTCAACAATGAAATAAAATGCTTCACAGTCCTGACAAACAAGAGCAATTATACACGAGGAAGCTATATAAAGCAGTATTAATACATTTAAAAATGGAGGCAGAATATAACCACCATGATTCAAGGTGCTGCAAAAGGTGTCAATGCCTTAACATAATTATTTAACCTACTGAAATTATCTTTCACTAACAGTTACATGTTCGTGAATATTAAAAGAGCCGATCCAGAAGATCATAAACAAAAATATGTTTACATTTCCAAACTACCATTGGATTTGACTTAATATTTGCTTTTGAAAATGACGCTGAAGTGAGTGCTGGATAGTTTTTCATCAAAAGCATCTTAAGGCAGCCGTTTCATATGAAAGTTTGTGCACGAAGAGATATCGTTATAGTAATAGCAATTTGTGCCACCTGATGCATTTTTGAAAAAATGGTCAGAAGAGACTTACGTGGAGGGATTCAGTCTTCTCCAGTCACACTTCTATCAGGTACTTGCTGCAAATGCACTTGACTCTACAAAGTAGAACAACAGACACTCCAGATTAGCATAAAGAGGAAGGAATTCCTCCAGTTGGATTAAATAATGTTGCATACACATTAAATCAAACTATGTTTATCCTTCACTTTAACTTTCTTTCGTCACACAAGTGCAGCCTGGACTATTGTTTTCAGTGGGGAGGATTAACAATGGAGACAAAAACTGCTCAATGAAGCATAAACAATGTATAGAAAGAGCTCACAGCTCCAAAAGCAAAACTTAACTCCTTCCATATTTAACATTTTCCAACAGTATATAAAAATGTACAAATAGTAAACCCTTGAAATACTGACACTCTGAAAATGGAGACACAGTATTAATGTATAATCAATTAATAGTCAGAGAAACAGAAGATTCAATTGTTCTTATTCCTTTCAGCAGATGGCAGTAAAATACTGACAAGATTTACATTTCACACCACTGTGATGAAGAAGGTGGGTGGTCCTCGGGCCTACTGCTGCCGGGTGTTATACCAACAGTGGGCAAACCAAATGTGAACTTACATGAACAATTTCAAACGAATATGGTATAGAGAAGATCGTTGTTGCTGAGATAAGCACAAGTGGCTTCGTACTGAACTCGTCAGAGAATCTGGACAGTTTGAGTGACTGGATTTCTCCTGTAGTTTTCCTCCTGCCATGAGTCACATGATGTTAGACATAAGGCGGTGCAAGAGTATAATTATTCAGATAAACTCACAGCAGCTCCACCTTAGCTTCGACTGGACAAGAAGTCTGCTGAAACAGCTAGATTAACTGACACCGTTATAGGGATCACTTGTCTAATGTTATTCCACCACATGACATTCAATTCCATCCTTCAGTCATCCGTGAGATGAGTTGTTTATCCGTCTTGCTCTCAAATCTCTCACACAAATGCACCGTTATCACGGCTGAAGTGGTTAAACAACTGCCTGTTTTGCTCATACCTTATTCATTGTTGACCAAAAAAACCTTTTACACAGAATATGCATGTGAAAGAGACTTTAGTTACTCACAATTGTGGTCATAATCGTTCCAGTAAATCAGGCAGAGCTCATTCTTTAACAATCCAAGTCATTCTTTTCCACAACAGGATGCGGTGCATGAAATTTTAATGTCACGGCTGACGTCACATACAAGTAGTAATCCTTTCTTGGACTGGTTGTGTCTTGTATAATGCTTTTCTTTTAAGCTATTCAATGTATATCCATACTTAAGTGCGGAATATAAGCAGAACTTGTTTTGTGGGCTGCTGGTTATCATACAAACACATCCCAGTATCAGCATATACTCACATGTATTTTCATTTATGACCTTTTTAGACTGTAAATGATAAACAGTACTGCAGAATCCAACGTGTAGTTGCAACGCTCAAACTTCCCGCGCATAAAGTGGCCATTTTGTCTTAGAACAAGAAGCTTGCATGGAGTTCTGCCAAAGGACAAATCTTGACAAAAGCATCAGTGTCACCGGTTCAAGAATTCACTTCACGTGGAGCAGATTTAGTTAGCATGTTCCATTTACACTGCTCCAGGAAAAAACATTTAAGATATGCATGGTATTTCCATTTAAAATAAAGTCAACCCAAATGTTTCACTCCTTTAAATTTGTTATTATTTAATCCAAATAGAGGGAAATTATTTGCTTACAAATAAGAGCAAATTATAACAAAGTAAGCAAACTTTAAATGCAAAACAGTTTTATTGCAATACACAGGATTTTCTTCTTCTGCTGCTGCACAATGCCTGCCAGGCTCGTCAACACACGGGGGCAGGCTGGCACCAGAAAACCGTGAATGTGTGTGTCATGAAGTGGGTGAAAAGGTGATTATCAATGAGCCCACCTGGTCTCAGGTAGGCCACACGCTTGTCCAGAGTTCACTTGTCTTCAGCCGTTTTAATTTAAAACATAAACAGAGGTTTACCCCAAGCAAAAAGGCCATGATCTCAGATAAAGCAAGCAATGAAGAGAAAGCAGAAAAGTACCTGCACAACACATCCGCATACAATCAAAATGGAATATTCTTTAAGGAAGCAGAGACATTGTGGAGTAAACGATTAGATTCATCTTGGTTTCAAAGTCAATTTTTGGCATCTTTCTTTGAACAGAGTTTGCAGATGAAGGATAACTAATAAGGCAAGAATGATACAAAAAAATAATGCTGAGCTGATATAAGGCTTCGATGATAACCATAAGTTGAAGTCTAACATGTACTATTTTGTAAAACTGCCAAACAAAAAGGTTTATGTAGTAGGATCATAAGGTTCCAACAACACATAAAAAGGTGGCACAAGTGAAACTCCCTGAAACATTTTGGTGATGTCACCAAAATCCACACCCTCCTGATTAAACGCTTACACATTATGTTGTAAAACACACACACCTTCAAAATTTGAGCAAATGTCTGCCATACATTTTTAAGCAGATATTTTCTAACTCCAAATAATTTGAATTTAGGACTTTTTAAAGCTGAACATTGTATATGCACTCCAATGTCAACCATTCTTCAGATGCTAAAAGACGTTTCCAAAATGACAAACTGTGCCTTAAACCAAACTAAATTTACAAACACAGCAACAGCAAACAGAGTAACCACATTATTTATAGAGATTGAAGGGTTAAAGTGACTAGGTGATAGCTAGCCTGTTGATTGATCGGTTGGTGATTGAATGATTGCAGGTTTCATTGAACAAGAACATGAAGAATTGGACAAAGGGCTGGAAGCCAGAAATAGGGCTGAAAGTGCAAGACGTTGAGGACAAAAGATTTGAATGAGAATCTGGTGAGAAGAACAAGAATTCCTGCTTTGTGATTGGATGTACATTTGAAATAACCGTAGGTAGAGGGGTGTTGGAATGAGAGAAGATTAACAGGGAAGCAAACAGAAGGAGCGTATGGACACAAACAGGGAGGAGACGTGTGTTCAACTGATCAGTAGAATACCACACTAGACTTTCCTCCGGGGGGGTTGAGGACCCTGTTGTGAGAGCGAGGCTTTGGTCCCAGATGAGGCTCGTGGTTCTTCATCTCATCAGTAAGAACTGTCTCAGCAGGAGGTGAGGAAGAGGAAGAAAGGGGCTCTGGCTCAGGCACTGGAGGGGCTGGGACAGCAGCAGGCTCTTCCTTGGCTGGCACGGGTGCTGGGGAGGCTGGAGGTGGGGCAGCTTCCTCCTTCACCTCAGGTTGTATGACCTTAGCTTCTGGTACTTGGAATAGGGGGGGGAAAAGGTCTTACATAAATGAAAACAAAACATGTCTTCAATGCTATTATTAGAACTGTAATGGTATCATTAAATACTCATATCGGTAAGTACTCAAATGTAACCATGTGTACTGAAAAAAGTGGCATCCATGTTGTCCTAAAGCCAACAGTTGGTATTGATTTGTTCGGAGAACCAATGGGTAAAATACTCAAAATATACATTTCCTTGACCATAGAAAACAACACTTAACTACAATCTTATCCAAGTGACATGCCTACCAATGCCCTTTAAAATTGGTACTTTTAAAGTAACAGGAAGTAGGATGACTCAATATAAAACTGCCAAAATTAGCTCACATGCTTTTTTTCTACATGTAACTCACCATTTGATGACTGAGGTTCAGGTCCCACACTTAGATTGTCCTGCAAAAAAACACAAATAAATAATTCCAAATCTCACTCAAAGCAGGCTCTCTTCTGTATGCTAATTGAATAAAGCAGCTGCTCAAATTATGTAAAACAGTGCAAGCTAGGGGTCCCCTGACTATTTGTCAGGCCACTCTTGAAAGGATTTTAATATTAATTTGAGACTACAAGTCAAACATTAAACACTAAATCATATAGTTTATAGTCAATGCCACACTTTGAGGGGGTTTGACTGGGTTTGCAGCTCAGATTAATAGTCTTTGAGGCATCAATAGCACAGTCTTTGCATGTAAAAATAAAGGATAATATGGTACGGAATGGACATTTTGTGTGTGTGTTAATTAAATTGTCATTAACACCGTTGATGTGATACGATACTGTGAGAAAACTGGTTACCTGATTTTTTAAAGAAGTGGCTGCTTGTAATGTATTTAGGTCACTGCTGAGATTGCTGCAATAGACTCGGCAGTCTGAGCTGACAATCTGATTGCACAAACACTATTGACCCATGGGGAAGACTGATTCACTGATTGATACACTAGTGTATGTGACACAGCTGGTTTGCTCTTCAAGTCTTAAAATGAGGATCAAATATTGGATAAATTAGGTCACTAGTGGAATTAGGTAACTAGTGGACCTTTGGACCCTAACTGCACATGGCAGTATTTCTTTCAAAGCTCACTAGCTGCTGAGCTTTTCAGAGGTTAAGAGGAATGAAAAATAAATGAACAAACAAACCCAAAACTACGTCAAAGCGGAGTATAAAATGAAGGAGCGTGGCCTACCTTCGGCTTATTTGGGTGGCTTCGGCTTTGGGCAGGTGCACTCCCTGTGTCACCGAATATGTTGCTGGATGGTCCACCAGGAGGTTTGAGTCTCTGTTGCTGGGCTCGAGGTTCAGGATCCCCGAATATTCCGCTACTCTTCCCACCTACATAAAAGTATTACCAAGATATGCGTTAGGTTGTGCAGCAGTTACAGAGTTATAATGACACACTGCATTTTGTTACATTATATCGTATTGGCTAGACTTAAAGAGATGGTCAGGGCATTTCTTAGATGGTCAGGGATTCATTTAATTTATTCATGACCCATGAGCATCACACTATGTGCTTAAGTAAATCACAGTGTGATATAATGTACAAAATTAAGAGGCAGCAGTTCACCAACACTGTCAGGGATGCTAAAGCCACAGTGAAAAAAAGCAGATAATGCTGTCAGGGTGACTCAGCAGTCCAAGTCTGGAAAGTCAGAACATTTTTCGACAGCAGACTGGAGTGAAACTGCAAACATGGGCATACTTGACTATACCAGATACTCCAGAAGATCTAGAGATGTATTACATTCAGGCAAACAGTACAGTGAAAGTATTTAGAATTTGGAATTATCGCATCATAGTAACGGTTTTCACACCCCGGACACCGATAAGAGGTTTTGACAGGCCTGCCTCTGCACATCCATTAGCCCTGACCTGGAGGATTGGCTCGTTTGGGTACACTCTGGGACTCCTCTGGCGGAGCAAAAACTTTAGAGGCCATCTTATTTGGTCTTCTTGATGCTGCAGCGTCCTCTTCATAGCCACCAAACAGGTTACTGGAGCCACCTCCAGGAGGCTGCAACACCCTGCAGAAGACAAAGATTACAGTACCACTTTAATATCCCATCCAAAGTCTACATTACGATACAAGTGTGACCTGGCGAAAACAAACTCACTAAAGCATTACGTATTAAAACGGTATCAGAGAATGTGGATCCTTAATGTTTACTCATTACTGTTAGAAACATGTCATGTTCCAGTGTGGCGCACGAATAAGACAAGTACAAAACAGTAGTAAGTATCAGATAGTATGTTATAATGCAGCCACATTAAAGGTTATTTGTCACCGGTATGAATGGCGCCATATGTCCGAAAATAGAGCTCTGAAGCTATATTTTCACGCGTCATTAAAAGCCACCGCATACGTGAACTGGGCTATTCAGCGCCGGTGACTCAAGAACCGACGCTTTGGAGTCAGTGAGAGCCAAAACCCGAATCTGGCCCTGGAACAATGTGGCCACAACGCCGTTGGTGGCGAGTACAAAGAAGAGCAGCCTGAAGAGGCTTTCACACTTCCGCAGGCGCAGCAGACAACGCCTGGTCGGTCTGGGTTAGCTTAAAAGCTAATTCTTCACTCTCAAGTTTGCTAACGCAGAACAACACAAATCAAGCTAGCCCGGGCCGATTGCCCACACGGTTCGGCTGGATTTAAATTGCCCAACACATCACTGAGTGGTCGCGTTGTGTTTGAAGGGATTGGCGGAAGAAGTTAGGGTGCAAAAAAGGCGACGAAGAGCTCCTGTCATAAAGCGTTAACCTACATTGAGATACCGAGGATAGCCGGCCGAGCGACTGCCTTCACCCGAAATAAGACGTCGTCGGCCATTACCTACGCAGAAACCGAGCTACCCGACCATGTTATTTACCTCGAACTTGGTTTTGTACCAGTATCCAACCCTTGAAACATGTTCGTCGAAGTCATAGTGGTTTTGTTTTGAGCCTTCAAGTTTCCGAAGACAACTTCGTCAGTTTGCCAACTGGACGACCAGCAAGTTCCCCCTGTCTGCGCGTGCCCAAACTCCCAGTGAGCAACTTCAGTCCACCCAACTGTGACACAGAGGAATATAACTGGTCCATTGCCAAGCTTGTAATGCGGTGCGCTCGTTTCATGGCACCGGGTACGCCCGCCCCCATGCGAAAATTGACAAAATTGTAATCGATCGCGTTGAAATCTTTTTAAACAAATCCGTTATTTCGTAAAATCATTGACCGCACTGTCTTTTGTGTGTCATCTATACACGCATAAAAAAATGCGTGCACTAGCCTCGATGTATGACGCTTAGTGGCACCGGGTCTAAACAAGAATACAAATGCTGTTGAATTAAAAGCACTTTGTAGAAGATTTATTTCTAAGCAGGCGTGTTAACCATGCTTGTCATAGTTGTATTGCTTTGTATTGATTCCGTTTAGGGGGGTGATTATCGGTGTACGCCAGAACAGAATTTAAGTGCACCCTCTGTGTTCTGCCTATCGATTGGACCGTCAAAATGTCAATCATTTTGTGGGCGAAACTTATTTTATAGCGCCAACAACCTCCACTGCAGTGACGCGGTGTCGTTTAAATAATCCCTGAGCAAAAACGTCAGATTATTGAAGAGTCAAACTGGCTCTTAAATTTAAAAACATATATCGGGAAGCATATACGACACGACAGGAAGAGAATGGCAATTGGTCCAGCGGCGTTGTTTCCCTTGCTAACGCTTGGCGGAGCCGTACGTCAATCAAATTCTAACCGTCTTCCTCGTGTATCGCTGGCCAACCGTAGGGTTTGTTTTCGAGTTGTAGTGGGCGTGTCCAAGCGCGTGTACAAGCGAACCGCAGGAACTCTCCTTCGGTAACGAGCAACAAGCTGGACAGCTGCCGTCAACTAGCAATGCTAGCCCGTGTTTCGATTAATAAAACCACCGACAGGCTTTCACTTCAGGTAATTCCTAAACTTTGACAAGTCTTGTCCGTCTAAAAAACTGGCTTTGTGTGGAATAACCTTTATGTTACAAGCAGCCATTAGCAACATTGGGGCTTGTTTGACCGCCATAGCGTTAGCTAGCCAACAAGCAGCTATGCTAGGTACCACGTTATGTATGGGGACCACCCTTGCTTGTGTTAAATACGGTTTATTACAACCAAGTTGACGGCAATTGTTAGTATAAATAACGTTAGATATTTCAACGGTGTATTTCTAGAGTGATGTCAACCTTGTAGTTTATTGCCAGAACAGTGGTGAGACTAACGTTACTATAACGACCAGGCTGTGAGAACTGGAACACTGCAAGGGCAATTTGTAATTCTGTGAAATCAGTGTGATGCTGGAAGATGTTAGATTAAAATGAAATGGGGTTTTTTTTGGCGTTGAGTGTAAGTTAAATTATAGTTACATAAATCTACTGACAATTCATTGAAGTTGTGAGATGCAGAAGAAGTAGAAGTAAATTTGGACTAACTTCTCTGGTAGTTTATGGCTCTCACTGCTGTTATACTTTGTGGTTGATGGAATACGAGTTTTTGTTGCATTTAGATGACACAAACCATGAATTTAAAGGCTGTGTGGGAAGGTAGAAAGGGGAACGTCCCGAGTCATTTTCATTTTCATGCTCAAGCTACTTATGTCAAGTTCATATTTCTTTGTATATATGTCTCTTGCTGTCATCCCTTTGTGCTGCCACACTCCCGATTATTACGAAATTAATAGATTAATGGTTAACACGCGTGCAAACACAATATTTTAAATATTGGGATGTTTGCACATAACACTGTTTTATACATGTTATACAACCGGTCTTACTATGAATAAACCCACATAAACCCAGGTCATGAGTTTGACATATGATTAAGTATTTGTATGAGGTGATAGTAATGCAATAGAGCACTGTAGCAGAACAATACAATGGCACAACATATATTAAATAAATTGTTTTGCAGACATAATTTCTGCAGGCGATGGTGACGTAGTGACAAGCAAAGTCCACTCGCACCCAGGTTAATAAAGCTATCTATGCTTATCAATTCTGATGAGCTCAACTGACGTATGCTACGGTGAAGTCTCTTCCGTCGCATGCAGTGAATGTCGTTATTTTTGTCAGTGTTTTTGTAGCTTTATTTCTTGTTGAAAAAGAAGCATTGAGTAATGTTGTTGCTGATAGAAAACAGTTGAACTGCGCAGAGAGTTCAGCTCAGTCGAAGCAGGAGCAAGGAGAGGGCAGAAAGCGGAGAGATCGGTCTCGGTTTTATTATGCTCACTTTGATCAGTATTTGCCAATATAACCGGTCGGACTGATGGTGAAGAGAAAGAAGACGTCGCCTGCTAGCGAAGACCACGAAAATGGGTAAAAATATGTTTTAAATAAACACTTTATTTAGAGGTCGAATGCACCGACGGGGTTCGTTGTCGTTTCTGCAGGGCGCTAAACTGAAAAGCGCTCGCATTTGAATTTAGTTGAAATTCAACCTTAAATATTGGCCATTTGAGCCGATAGACACTTGGTAAACTACCGCCGCCAGTTACCAAACTGTTTTGGTTGTTGAATGTAATTTATCTCAAGACGTTAAATGCATATATTTGGTGTTGTTTTGTCGGGACTGGAGAGGGGATTTGAAACAAACAGCGGCGGCCATGTTGAGAGACAGTGAACGTCGTCTTTAGAAGTTAATTTTGAACACCGCTTTGCTCCTAATGTGACATATTTTCCTTAAATGTGTTTTGGCAGCATGACACTGGGCTCCAGGGAGGGGATCGGTGTCGATGGGAGGAGGAATCCGTCCAGAAAGCCCGAAGGTTGCGACGAGGAGGAGAGCGGAGAGCAGGCGACCGAGGAGCGCAGTACAAAGGGAGACGACGGAGTGGAAATTCTTAATCCATCAACCACGGCTCTCAGCCCCGGTTCAGCTCCGGTTCTCCCCGCCTCTCCGCCGAACCGAGCCGGACTTAGCTCAACCCAGCAGTCCCAGACCTCATCGGAGCCCGCCCCTCCGTGTCACGACCAGCATCATTTTCTCCGATCGAGCGTTCGACCTCCGAGCAAACGGATCCGGAAGGATTCGGTCGGCTCGACCATCAATGGACACGGCGGGGCGAAATCGAAAGGTAGTGGACGTAACGAGCTCCGAGAAAAGTGTGGATAGGTGGGATTAGCGGGGGGTCTGCCCTCAGATGTCACCGTGTTTACAGTGTGTTCATCGGCGATGGGGCTAAAGTGATGCTGGTTGTTGTTGTGCTGTCCCCGGGCCACTGGCTGGCTTGTACTGGGGCTGTACATTTAAGGCTGCTCCAACCCAAGTTGCAATAGCTGTCAAATCTGTGAGCCATTTCTGTAAAAGAAAGCATGGAGTCACACAGATTTGATTACTTTCAGTTATAATTTCTTTGAAACTTGTTGTTATTGATTTAAAAACATGACAATATCAAGTCAGCATAGAAAAAAAAATACATCAGTTTGTATTTCAAATTGGAAATGATGAAAGCATCATTTTACGAAGTTGCTTGCACCTTTATTTTATTTTTTTTATTTAGTCAGGAAATGGTAAAACAACAGCAATAGAATTAATTCACTTTTTGTAATTAAATAATATGTCAAATGTATCCATACATGTCAGCATAAGCAATAGTGATGCAAATAACATGCCGTAGTGGTCCATTGTCATCATTGCAAATCGCTGACGCTGCCATTGGTGAATTGAGATAGTAAGTGTAACAGTGTCCGCACAGACAACTAAAGATAGAGGTAATTTATGGCTTTCAGGCTTTACAGACTCAAACACACCAATACATTTGCCTTGTCAAAAGCTGATTACAAATAATGATAAACACTTCATAAAAACACCAAAGAAAGACGAGGCAGGAGCATTAATGCCCAGTGTGTTTGAACCTTACAGCTACTGAGGTGGCTTCTTTTAATGTGAAAGCCGCAAAACATTTCCTTGCTCAAGGATTTTTTTTTTTTTTCTCTCAGATTTAGCGAGTAACTATTACTGACTTGTTTTGCTGTATAACTATGCTGCTTTGCAATGGGAGTGTCAATTTTCTCATAAAAACATGGACTCAGACAGAATACTGGACCAAGACAGAATATTTCAAATGTAATAATGAGTCTGTGGGATCTGACAGACATGACTGGTGGATTTCTTTAATGGTTGTTGGAAAGAGAAAGGGACTGGTTGTTTCATCAAATTTATATTTAGTTTGCCTTGGTGTCAAACAGTTGACCTAGGAAGCCTTCTTATTTTTATATGATGCTATATTGGTCCACAGCTATTTGAAAGAGACACATCTAGCTTAGTGCCCATGATCCACACAAACAGTTGTATTTGTAAACGAACACCCACTTTTGCTCAAAATCTGAATTTGTCTTAAAATAGTGCAGTGCTGCAACAGCAACTGCCTCCCTGCTTTTGTTGTGTTGTGCTCTGCTCTGCTCTGGGGTAAACTCAGCCATTGGGGCCCACCAGAGTTGGTTTTGGACTTGTGTACTGTGGACCTGGCTGTAGGGACTGATCGCTTTTCCATCCTCCTTGCCAGAGCTGAACCACAGAAGGGGAAGCTCTGCAGGTTGTGCAGTGTAATAGCAGGGGTGTCTTTGTCTGCATGCATTTTTACATCTCACAAAACCACAAACTACTATTTTTCTTTCCGCGGCATACGGAACTTCCAGGCGGTGAACCAAAACATTTGTCTGATTCTTTACATTTTTTACTCTGATGTTGAATTTTTTCCGTGAATGTTTCATGACTGATGTATTTGGTGGCTCCTGTATCTGTTTCACAGGGGCAGAGAATGGCTCTTCCTCCCAAGGGACAGTGGGACAGTCGGGACCTGTGGCTGGCTCCACAGGGGGAGTGTCGAAGACCTCTAAGGGCCAAGGTTCTGCTGAGAAGGAGGAGCAAGCTGGTAACCAGAAGAGGGCCCGTCGGCAGTGGGAGTCTTGGAGCACAGAGGACAAAAACAGCTTTTTTGAGGGGCTCTATGAGGTAAAGGGCAGAACCAAGTAGATTGTCATATGTCAAAACACAACACAACTTAAAGTGTTGCCATTGATTGTTGACATCTTACACTCATCTGTAACCACTCTGGTCTCCAGCATGGAAAGGATTTTGAGGCCATACAGAACAACATTGCAATGAAGTACAAGAAAAGAGGCAAGCCAGCCAACATGGTAAAGAACAAGGAGCAGGTTCGCCACTTCTACTACCGGACCTGGCACAAGATCTCCAAACACATTGACTTTGCAAATGGTGAGCTGCCCTTTTATCTTTTTCACCAAAACACAGGTGGGATCTTTCTGGGACTCAGTG
Source organism: Chelidonichthys spinosus (assembly GCA_029853015.1). Lineage (NCBI taxonomy): Eukaryota > Metazoa > Chordata > Actinopteri > Perciformes > Triglidae > Chelidonichthys > Chelidonichthys spinosus. The sequence goes on along the minus strand of CM056839.1, from coordinate 16,594,300 downwards.
AAGGTTGCAGGGTAGAACAGCATACATTTTTGTTTTTATACTATTAATGTACAACCTACACCACCTCATCTTGTTTCACTACTGTTATGTCTATCAGAAATGTCAGAAAAGTTACTACGGCAGTCGTACATGTCCGGAGGTAGAAAGGGGCTTATATTATTCACTCCATATGTCATGATACATTTATTATAGCAGGACAATGTCTTTTCAACAATTCATCAATGATGTTTCTACAGCATTTTGTTAGCATATGTTTTAACATGTTAAAAAACCTTGCTAGATACATTTGAGTCCCTCTGCACTACAAATAGCCCTGTGTGATACTGTTGTTATCTTTATGTAGCATATGCATGCCTCCTGCATTGCCTTTTACAGCACCGTTGTGACTTGTGCCACCTTTTCTTTCTCAGTTTACTCCAGAGTGCTGAAGAAATCCTCTCAAGAACTGTACGGCCTCATCTGCTATGCCGAGCTCCGCAAAAAAGTCGGAGGGTGTAAGTGAAGGCTGTCGTGTTTAAATGCATGCCTTATTTTTAAAAGTTGTTTTGTGTGCGAGTGTTTTTCTTCTGATAGTTTGGAACACAAGGGATGTAATTAAATGCTTCAGCCTCCCTGTCATGGGGGACAGCTGCTCCTGAGGGACAATCTCGTAAACAGCTCTGTGTTTTGTCTTTGACAGTAATGGATGATAAGAACGTGTCAAAGCTGAACGAACTAATCCAACAAGGGTAAGTCAGTTGAAAACTTGGGGGAAATAAATGCATTGCCCACTCACATGGCTTTACATTTTATGATAAATAAAACAGGTTGTGTTACATACATGCGCACATATGGGATTGTCAAGTACGCAGTTTTTCATTTTAAGTTCGATATCGCGTCACAGATAAGCTTATACCCTCAGTATCCGGTCATGGTGACATAGACCAAATACAAGAAATTTGCATTAGCAGCAGGAACACTTATCATAAGTAGACGGCTCATATCAATGACTGATACTAAAGGGAAATATTTTATGTTACAATAGTGAAAGACTACTGCGCTATAAATGTTTTTGTAATGCTGTTTACTACAGAACTTGTATAGTTGTTCAGCTGTTCTTTATGTTTGACCAGGGCCACCACTGTGCGCTCCAAAGGGAGGAACTTGCGAATCAAAGCACCCATGTGTCGAGCGCTGAAGAAACTTTGTGACCCAGATGGTGAGCATGTGATTCGCAGACCGCACATACATACAGAGTAAACAAACATAAGTGCTGCAAATACAAACCACGGTGATGATGAGACACAGGGTTTGTGGGGGCGGGGTTTTGGCAATAACAATGGCAGCGTGTGGGCTAGTGGTGTTTCCATGGTAACACTGTGGGAGCAAAGTGAGGAGGAGGAGGAGAGAGATGATGGAGATGACTAGTCTGAGTGACTGACTGACATCTGCCCTTCTGTTCAAAAACCGTCATTCGCCAAACTTAGAGAAAACATTTGCTTTGACCAAGGATGGGAAATAAGTATCCCACCATGCATTAAACATCATTCTCAGGTGATTATTATTTCTAGTGCTGTATCAGAGTTTTGCAAAATAATCTTGGCAAACGTTAAAGTCTGCAAGAGAACATACATTTGACACAGTTTTCTTTCTGTCAGCTGTATTGTACTGCTCATGTAATACTATTGTGGCTCTTAAGGTTCAGCATTTATGACTTCATACTTTCACAAAATCCCTGTGACTGGATGCCAGCTCTTGCTCTTCAAAAACACCGAACCTTTTTCTTCAAGAGATCTTTGTGTTTCTCATTCAGTCTCACTGTGTCTTTTGTGTCCTTGCAGGAGTAAGTGATGAGGAGGACCAGAAGCCAGTGCGTCTACCCCTGAAGGTGGCAGTGGAGCTCCAGCCACGCAGTAACCACTCCTGGGCCCGCGTTCAGAGTCTTGCCCACAACCCTCGCCTCAGGTCAGGCATGCCTCTTAACTAATGTCTTAGAGGAGATAATTACTAACAAACCCAATCACACTAGTAATTGTTTACAGGATCTATTTTCCAACAAGACAGCTCTATAATGCAATGCCTTTTGGCAAAAAAAAGTTTTTAGATGTTGGTTTTTTGCATGAATGCATCATCAAGCAGTTAACATGAGATTGATCAGAAAAATATTGAAAAACTTGTGAAAAATGGCAGCATAAGTCCTCAGTATAATGTATAGTATCATTTAAGTTGCTGATCAAAGGTTGATTTGTAAGTGAATCTGTTCTCATGCGTGTATTAGTATAGTGTGGGACCTAAAAGTTATATATATGTTATCACAGCAGCTTGTAAATCAACGTATATCCTTTTTTTTTCTCTTTTCCAACCCAGGATGGTGGTGGAGCTCCACAGGAAAGTCTCCAGTCTGATTGAGTATCTGAAACAGAAGTGGGCGTACCATGACCAGCGGATTGTATCCTTGAAAACATTATAGCGTTATGTATGTGTATGATTTTTAGATCAGTATTGATTGAATTTCAGCTCGGAAAATGGTTGCACAGAGTTCGAGAGCGCAAATCTGGGATGCAAAGTCGTCATGGGACAGTGGAGCAAGTTTTAAAATGGATTGTGTATGCGACACACAAAACACAATTTTAAATCAGGTTTTTACATCATTCTGTTGCACAGTATTTTATACATCCAGTTGATCATAGCACACTACAGCATAATTTGTTTTATAATGTTCGGCATGTGAATTGTAGCAGTGATATTGAACTTCAGTTGTAAACATTTGTGTACTGTAAATATGCCTGTTGCTGTCAGTTATGTCCGAGTCCTTGACACTTGATGCTTCAGCTTAAGAGTCTCATGGAGAGGGAGGCTCTGGAGAGCGGCCAATCCAGCACATCTTCTCCCAGCACATCCCAGCAGGACGAGCTCTTTCTTTACCCTGCTGAGAGCAGCACTTTGACCACACTGCCTGGTGTGGCACGTGTTGTTCACTCCAAGGCCTCCTGCACTGTACACTGGCTAGAAAGCGGCAAGAACCGACTTAATGCCAAGGAATTGCCAGCTGCTCAGATTCTGGGTATACACACGGCTCCGCCACTTCGGACTGGCACTAAATCTGGACGGGGAGGCGCCGCTGCTGCTGGTGCTTCAGTGACTGTATTGAGTGATAGTCGACGGACTGAGACTCTTAACTCTGAGCCTTCACAAGACTGTTCTACAAAGGTAGAGGAGAAGAAACCTCAGCCTGTTTCTGTCCCTGCTTCCTCTCAGCAGACTGTGGCTCCGAGGGAAGAGGGGCCTGGGATGGGACCCTCCGAAGGGGGAAAGACCTGTACGGGTTTGGAGGCCAGTAGTGGTTTAACAGTGACCAAAATCCTGGAGAACTTGTGTAGTGGTACAGAAAGCTCATTGGAGCAATGCAATGAGGAGCAGAACACCAGCAGCTCTTCACCAGAGGCCAACCAGACTCCCCTAGCCAAACCTCCGGTGACTGTCTCAGAGGAGGTAATGTTGCAGGGCTCTGCACCAGCAGCCAAAGAACGTGCTGTTGAGCAGATCAGAGGGGAGGGCTGGAGCGGCCGTGATGCAGAGAACGTCACCCTGGCTGAGCTATACCTGATGTTTGGGAAGCCTGGCAAGCTGCAGCTGGAGTATGAGTGGCAACCTATTACAGCTTTCAACAACCAAGAAAACGGACAAGCCGTGGCACAGCTCAAGCCCTACAGGACACACCGCGTTTTGCGCTGCCTGCTCAAGCTGGTTGCCACTGAGGTCAATCCTAAACCTTTGGTAGGGGTAAACTGTTACTTCCTCCAGTGTTGTTGCAGGTTGCAAGATGCCCATTTTATCTTTTATAAAAAACTTCTGAATACCATAATTATTTGTAAAGAGGTGCAATAGTCAAACCTTTGTAAGAGGTTGAAAACTTTTTGTCAGCTGAAATTTTGTACTGGGAATTGGTTGTGGATTGCTTTGTGCCACCTTTAAACACTACAAATGTTCATGTCGAGCAGCAGATGGTGTCAATAATGTGTCTTCTCCTCCAGGCTCCAGAGCTGTGCTCCACAGTTCCATCACCGCTCAAGACCCATCAAGAGGAGCAAAACCAGGCCCTAACACCTCCAGGGAAGGGTCCAATAGCAGGTGTTCGCAGCCCCAACTGTGGCCGGCAGCAGGCCTCTGCCCGAGGGGCCCGGTTACACCTGCCAACTACTGGAGTCTCAGGTATTTGTGGGTCTTACTAATTCTAAAGCTGTAGCTGTAGCCTTTAGCACAGTCGATACTTTTTTTGCTAGTTTGTCTGCTGTTATTACTGGTATGGAGTGATATTTCTGATGAAGTGTGTTTGTACTCATGTTGCCTTAGAGCCTTTTGTTTGAGAATCAGAATAATTATGTCCCTGCTTCTTCGGTGGTTATTTGAATACAAATTTTGTGTACTATATTTTAAGAAAGTTGCTCTGTTGCTGGCTTTATAAATTATACATAAATCATTTCCTCCTCACATGACATATCTCACTTATTCCTCCTCTCTTCAGGTGGACGCAACCTCCCCCGCTCTCTGCTGGGGTCGACGGCGGGCAGCGATTCAGAAAGCGGTTTGTTTGCAGTACCCACCACGCTGCCTCCCAACAGTTCGCGGCACAATAGAATGTTTTCCCCCAACAAGGAAGCAGAGCTAGCCCTCAAACAGCAGCTCGACTCCATCAGTGTAAGTCTGAGCAATGCAGTATTTTTACACCAATTCAAAGATTAAATCTTCCACATGCACAAATGTTAATATGATTTGTTTTTTTTCTGAACAGATGCAGTCAGATCTTTTCCTTTCAAGACAGAGAAAACCTCGAAACAGACAACTCCGGAAACCACTTGTAGTTCAGGTAAGAGGATAACAGAAAGGTGTTTTACTTTATTTATTCTGTAGTGTCGCAACAAACAACACGCCTCTCTTGCTTTGTACAGTAGTGTAAACTGTCCTTTTGTTATGCCTTAAACACAAATATGGCCCATTAGAGGACTGTGATGAATAATATGGAGAAAACAATGTTGATACAGGTGTTGAAGATGAAGCAAAAAAACTCTATTTGTATTTTAAATATTCAGTTTGTGTACAAGATGATGCAAAAGACACTGAGTGTACAAACTCCAAATAGTGAAATGTGAAGTTTGGTTTGGGATGGTGTTAAGTTATAGGGTAAGGTAATTGTATTGTACTGTCAATGTCTTTTATATTGTTTCTCTTGTTAGTTCAATTGCTTCTGTCTCGTCCACAGCGAACACTCCTACCCCGAACAACAGGAGATACTCCTCAGCATGTCTGCTCCTTCTCCATCCTCTCCAACTCCTCTGCCACAGGTACTCTTCAGACATCATGATTCTACAGTACAATTTGTTGTCAGCAGGAGTCAGACATTTTTAAATGTTTGTATTTTTCCCTATTGTATAGCATAAGCGGTTCCTTTACACTACGTCATACTTGTGTTCTTGAAAATAGATCCTTGAATAGGCATTTTTAGGTGTAACTGTTGGTAATGGACTCTGCTAGTGTTCTCTTTGTACATAACAATGACAAATGTCATTTCATGTTTCAACAACAACTCTGCTAATCTCTTGCTCATTCACTTCCTGTTTCTTCCCTCAGGAACTGGATCTTTCCGGCCAATCCACACACGTCTGGCTCCTTCCTCCCGCCCCCTCCTGTCCAAAGCTTCCCCTGCAGCGTCCAGCTCTGCAGCAGCAAGCCAGCTCTCCAGTATGTTCTTCTTTCATCGTTTACTCTATTTTAATTTCTGGATGGACCATCATTTATGTTGTATGCTTGAAGTTTGAATGTTTTCATAATTTAAAAAGAAGTCTTTTTTTTTCTTGCTTTGAAATTATCCTTTTGGGTGTCAAACAAATATTTTATGACATTGCTCCTTCACTAAATGGGATCAACAAAACAAAAGTGATACAGACCTTCTGACCTTGCTTACACACAACCAACTGTATTCTAAATACGTATAAGATATGTACTGATGTGATTAATCCCTTGTTTCAAAACTGTTAATACGTTTCAGGTGCCATTGACCTGGCAGCTAAATCTGCAGGTATCATCCCTGGCAGCCCCCGTCAGGAGCTGAGTTCTCCTGCTCTTGATAATGGCAACCTGCTGACCACCACACCCATTGTTGATGCTGAACCAGACTCTCAACTCCTCCTGCACAATGTCCCAGAGGTCAGCTGCACATACTTACATACACAAACTATGCTTCACTCGGTATCTACACATACCTTCCTCTCCACATTTATTGCATAAATCTACCAAATCATTACACTTGATCAGAAGTGATGAGTGATGGATTCAGTGGTTATCACGCCCCGTCACTGATCACCAGATCAGTGCTGGTTGAAGTTACCTAAAGGGCTGTGGTGTTTTACAAGCATGATGCAGAATAACTACTTTATCTTACTGTACTGCTAGTTTGTGCAGTTTGCAGTAATTGGTTTAAGACATAAGATACTGATTTTGAGTCGGGACCCACAACAGTTAAATATATATTTTGCTTTTTTCTGCAAATTCCCTGCCATTCTATCCAAATCTGTGTAGAAAACACACAAAACCTGCTCTGAAAACCCGTCCGTTGAGGAAATCTGCAGCCCCAATTAAGTGTTGAACTTATTCCTTTCACAGAATGGTCAGCCTCCACCATCTCCTGGAGGGACCGGTGGTGCGGACTCTCTCCTCTCTCCACCCAGCGTAGCCTCTCTCCTGGACATCTCTCTTCCTGGTCCCCCTGAAGATGCCCTAGCCCCCGGAGAAACTCAAACACACATTAGTGATTCCATCATCGAGCTTGCCATCAACTCTGCCCACTATGGTGTGTTTCTATCCTATATCCTAACATGTACATGGGAACCTGCGGTGGGGTATATTTATTTATTTAATAAAGACAAATTACAGTCAGGTATAAGCATGGAACACCCTTTATTTATTGACCGTTTGACAATGCACACCATGTTGCATGTAAGACAGTTTGAAATATGATGTCATGCAACCTAGTTCAGTTCTGAGAGTCCGGCTTACAGAACATTTTGTGTGTAATTAAACGGTTGTTTGCCTGTCCTGCCGCAGGCGAGGAGGCTGCTCTTTCTCCTGCCAAGCTGAGCAACAATGACGGCTCCAAACTGTTGACCTCGTCTCCCTCAGTCAGCCCATCGAGGGGCTGGATCCCGTCGCCCAGCCATGACCCCCAGTGGTACCCCAGTGACTCATCTGACTCCACACTGGGATGCCTCCTCTGTAAGTCTTTTTCCTCTCTTAAATAATTACACACAAGCATATTATTTCCGATCTGTGTGCTTCCTATCCAAAGACTTGATACCAGAAGTGAACATTTGAGACTTAAGACAGACAAGCAGACTGTTGAATTGAAAACTTGAAACTACAGACTGCTCCCTTTGTGCCAATGAAAATTAAAATAAGTATTAATATTAAAGAGTTGTTAAATTGAGTGTTAAACAATACATACTAGATTTTATGTCAGACAAATTAATAAAGGACCTAGTGAAGTTACACTTTATTGTAAGTCAGCATTAACAAAGTCCTCTTTGTGCCTTCAAATTTGTATTCTCTTATTAATGCACAATGAGACATAGCTGTAGACTTCCTTTTGCAGCGATGTCCCATAAAGAGGACTTTGTTTCCAGTCTTCATGTGTGCTGTCCCTTTTATTCACTGTCTGTCTCTTTTCCTTCCAGCCAGCATGGTCTCTCCTGATAAGGGGAAGCGGACCACCCTAACCCCCTCTGGCCCCTCCAGCGGCACGGCTTTACTTGGTCCAAGTCTCCTGGACTGCAACTCCCATGATTCCTTTCAGTCCCGTGGCCTTCCTGATGTTGCAGAAGTAAGTTGAGACCTTGCTCATTCATGGAAACAATGTTGGTATCAAGTCTTCTCCATATTAGCAATTTAGCATTTTATTCTGTTTTTTCAGTTGCACACTTTAAAAATTGGCTTCTTATATACTTCAAATAGTTTTTTAAAAATAGACTTTTATCGAGAGTTAGATGAAAAGATTGATACTACTCCCATACATGAAGCTACAGCCGGCTTAGCTCATCAGAAAGATTGTTAACAGGGAAACAGCTAGCCTGGCTATGGCCAATGGTTACAAAATCCCTCAAACTATTCCTCTAAATTCCAGATATAAAAAGGATTAAAATCCATTGTCAGTTGTCTTCGCTGCAGTTATCATTACTGTTGTACATTGGAAGCTCTTTGGTTGTTTTCCCAGATGGACTCTCAGCTTGCTTGTATGATGAGTGAGAGCAGTGTGGACTACATTGCTCGCTTCAATGACCTGGCTCAGGAGCTGGCTGTGACTGAGCCCTCCATCCCACCACCCTGAGGTAGAGAGGACCTGGCTCCAAAGATCCACAGCCATCTGGAGGACACGAGTTTGCTCTGTTGAGACTGTCGCATCGCTGTCCCTTCTACGTCGGAGAAAAGACGACCCCTCCCCCGTTTGTAAAAGTGCAATAATAACAGTGAATCTTGACCATTGTTCAAAGCGAAGCTTGTTGGTTTCACTGAACTTTCTTTTAAGTTGAAATGCCCTTTAAAAACACTTTAGAAAAACAAATGCGTTTACAAAACACAACCTCATGTACAGGAAAATACTATGCCATATCTGAACAAAACATTTTCACTGATCTTTTGTGTCTCTTCCTGCTCTTTGTATGTTTGTTTGTCTTCTACTCTCAGATTAACCCCACAAAATGTGCAGTTCAGATCCCAACTGGTGGCAAACAGCTGCTTGAATGTAGTAATGTGGCTTCAGTTGGAAAAAGTAGACGACAACCCAGCATGGCAGGTAGAAGTGAAAACCTTTGACGCTGCCCTCCGTTTCACATGCTTTTGATCAGTTCAGGTTTTATTGGTTGCATTTTAGGAACATAGCCTGCCACGCGTGTTTGGAATCAGGCTTGCCATTTCTTATGGCCAAGTGTTACATGGAAAATGGCAGCTTTTGTTGTTTGACTTCATTGCTTTCCTTGAAGTTTATGCTGAAATCACATTGGACTTAAATGTCCATACCGTCATGCAAATGTATCCCGTTTAATATAGGTTGAGGTGATGTACCGATTGCAGTGGTCTTCAGGATGGTTTGATGTTGCATTAGCAGGCTGGCATTTAATTTTGGCCTTATTTTAAACCTTGCACCGGTAGTTGGGAGTATTTTCACTACTACTACTATAACAAATAACACTGCTCATTTACTTTAGCTCTCTCGCTTGTATCTTGCAGTTCGCATTGGTGCTAACAAAGAAGCACATCAAGCTGCTTTCAGTCGAGGACCAAACAGAGGCGACATTAGCCTGTAACGTGACTGACCATAGCATTCATTTTTATCGACAGACCGACATTAAAAATGTCATGGGTACCATTCAAAGTTCCCAATAATGTTACACTCCGGTTCAACTCCGCTAGAACGGCGACTCAGAAATTAAATTAAACACTAAAGCCATAGTTCCAACTTGTGTTCTTTAAATCAATAGTAAAACCTGATTGGTTGTGCTCAAAACATTAATTCCCAATTGCCTAGTTCTGATACAATGGCCAATGTCAACATGCTCGGCTTCTAAATTGTGTGTGCAGTAAATGTTCACCATCCCTTTAAGCCCACTCTCTGTGGTGAAGTTAAAAGAAAAACGATGCTTTTAACTGCTAATATAGTTTCACCATTATGATGCACTGTTGTTCACAGCAAATACCCATGCACCATGTGAAGCCCAGGCTTATTGCATCCAGATTTTTTATGAATTTGTATTAACCAGCATCATCAATATGCAGTATTGTGAACATTTTGTCTCATCAACAAGTTTTCACTTCATTTGAGTGTAATTTGTCAGAGAGCTCTTGTTGTCATTCCACAAACGGGATTTAAAATGTCCGTCTGCTTCAAGCACCTTGAGGGCTTTGACTCTACGATGCAAAAGCTCTGATGTTTATTCATTTCTGAAAAGGCTTCATCTTCCTACACTAGATACAATGAAGATAATTCTTAATGAGGAATAAACAGGAGGTTTGTCTTTGAATCTGCCATGTCTTTTTGTTGAAGGATTTATTTGTATAAAAGTCAATTCCAGTATTCACACGCTTTTGTAAGATAACGTAAATTGTTATTTGGACTATTTATTGTTAACATTTCAGAAAGTGTGGTTTTTGTTTAACTTAATAAGAATGAAAAAACTTTAAAGTTTTCAGTTTGTAAAAGGTGTTTCTATTCTGTGTATAAAGATGGTTATAACAACCTGCTTGTTTGTTGTAATTTTTGTTGTAAAACAAGTTCAAATGCAAATTTTGACATCATCTGACAGGACGAAAACATGAACTCAAACTGTTGCCTAGAAATGCAATTCCACTGAAACGGTCTATAGGGGTGTGATGTTTAAACTAAACATTGGCTGACCCAAACAGGAAATCCAACTGACCACAAGAAAGTATTTTTCCTGGACAATGATGAGCAGTATTGCCTTCCTCTGTATTGAAGCACTTAGTATTGAGAATCATTTACAGAGGATGGCTATATGGTGACCCAGAAATAACATGGCAGGTGCTGTACCACATCTCCAAGAAAGACAACCACCATAGGTCTTGTTACAACATACAGGTTTCTTGTTTGTTTGTGTAACTGATGAGCTGCATCTATTCACACCTGTCCATTTGGCTCCATGTGAAGCAGTCACTTTCATGTTTTGGTCCATGTGCCTCTTATGTGCGCTGTGGTCCTCACTGGCGTCTGCATCACTTGTCTTTAGGTTTCTGCTCCTTACGAGCGCGAGAGGACATGAGTTTGAAGAATAGTGCAGGCCACATTGTGCGGAGGTAAATGGCCAGACTGGGCAGAGGTCCAGCCAAGACAACATCTTTGCTCCTCTGACGGACAGACTTCAGAACAGCCTGAGCCACATCTCTGGGATCTCGACCCATGGCTGTGGTTTTATCCAAAACTGAAAACAGCGTTGCACAAACAAGAAACATGCTGCATCAATGACACAAGGATTCAGGAAATCAACTAATACAGAAAACGGTTTATACTGGTATTGTGTCCCTTCTCTTGTTTATCTTCATTTTCTATTCCAATTCAGCTCATTTCTATCTTCTATATAATTATTTTAGTCCTTTTTTTTTAGCTCTTTGTCACACTAACTAATATTATTTGATTGTTTGTGTAAAGATAGACACACACTTCACCGTCTCACCTCCATACTGAGAGCCGTCTCCTGTGACAGCGTTGACCGACAGGCTGGTTCGAATGTACCCAGGACTGATTACGGTCACTGGAATCCCATAGTGCTCGATCTCGGCCCGTAAGCAGTCGAAGTAGGCCTGGGTGGCGTGCTTAGAGGCGGCATCTGACCACGAAAAGCAGAGTTCATTTACAATCAACTACTACTCTTAAGTATTTGTTTGCTTTAGTTAAATAAGTAAAGACAACTTACAGGCTGATCTGTAAGGAATGGCTATCTTGCCCTGGACACTGCTAATGACAACGATGTGGCCACTGCGTCGATGAACCATGGATGGCAGGAGAGCTGTGAAAGAGGAAAGAAAGTAAGTATCGTTCTTACTGAAACTGTCTAGCTCTGTTTGTTCTATGTTTATGCGTAAACACTTATTTTTTTAATACAAGGTAATTTAAATAATATGTTGATGGTTTGGTTCCCTCGTGTATTTATGATCTTTTAACTCCATATCAGGACTACTCAGATCGGGCAACCAAAAGTGCTACTCACTAACCTTGAGTCAGAGCAATGGTCCCAAAGTAATTCGTTTCCATAACATTCCGCTGAACTGAAAGATGGGTGTCCAGTATGTTGCCACGGTAACTGATTCCAGCATTATTGATGAGGACGTCCACTTGTCCATAACATTTCAGGATCTCCTCTGCAGCTCTGCCCACTGTGTCCGTGTCAGACAAGTCGAAGATAACGGTGCTGGGGGTGTACGTCTAGTGGTTGAACAAAACAGAACTGTTATCATCCGTATCATCTTATAAATCTCAGAGCTTCAATTTATTTTGATAGATAATGATGAATAAAAGAAGTCATACAGGCATAGCGAAGCAGACACAGAGCAGGGAACTGTGGGGATGGTGGTCCAGATCATTAGGGGCTCTAATTGGTCTCAGAAAATGACGCTACTTGGTTTGTGACCATGTGTAAGTTTGTGTGTGCACACCTGCTGGCGTGAGCTTGTTGAACTTGCTTTAAGCTCCTGGACCACCTGCTGCAGACGGGCTGCATCACGTCCACACAGCACCAGCCGTGCTCCTGCAGCGTGAAAGACCCGTGCGCACTCTACAACACAAAAAACACACCCCTCACCATGAATATCAAACCAGGCTGCCATGTTAGCACATGCACCACAACTCTGAAACATTGTACACGATCCTACTAAATGAAACTTAACTGCTGCAAATCAATACTTGGTTAATAGATGCATCTACATATTAGCTGAAGAGAAGAAGAAATGGAGGCTGACCTTTCCCCAGTCCAGAGCTGGCCCCTGTGATGACTACGACAGCATCCTGCAGAGTAGCTCCTGGTCTTAGGCGTTTCAGTATTTGATGAAGCAATAAGATCCCAGCACTCACTAAAACCAGCTGAAGCACTCCTCCTCCCATGATACGCTCCATGTCTGACAGTCACTGCCTGCTTCACATGAGCCTCCTGTAAACACAAGAACAAACACTTGTTAGGAAGTTTTTCCCCCCCAAATAAAACTGTTTATGTGCACACATTTACATACATATGTACAGAAAAGTCACACAACAAAGTCTGTTTAAAACAACATTAACCCCATAGATCTAACGGATGTCAAATGAACCAACACTGCTAATATGCAAAACAGCTACGAATTATACTGAAATTGATATGCTTATATTATATGATAATACTTTGACTGTTTATAACGATATAAAACAAGTTAATGTATATATTAAGACCTTAAATAAGCTTAGAATTGAACGTTTATGCACAGACAGGCTCGTTGTGTGCATCTCTTAATTAAATGTTTGGGGATTCTAATGCTAACGTTAGCTAGCTTACACATTGTAATAAAACACTACACCTTCCTTCATATAGTCAGAGCTCACCTTAGCTGCTTTCTTGCTACACACAACACAGCAGTCGGAGATAGCAGAACTTCCGGGGTCGTCTGACAGGATCTGACGACAGGGATGTGGTGAACGGCCGGCTATTGCCCGTTAGGAATTATGGGAGTTGAAGTTGGGTAAACCGAGGGAGCACAAATTGGCGCCGGCCTCTAACATAAACTGTATAGGGGCGCCGTCATCCACAGGCGGCGCCATAAAGTTTTACAATTGTTGTTAGTACTAGTACTTCTTTTATTGCGAAATATTACATACGACCACAACAAACATAACAGCATAGCAAAACCAATTAAATGATGGAGAGGCCCTGGCTCCCTGCCGCCCCCCTCCCCGGCTCGTTACACCTGCCCTCTAGGGGGAGGGGCGAGGTGAGGTATCTGATTCTGACGTGACCCCAGAAAAGATGGTGATACTTCAGCGTTAAAACGATTAAATCTCTCTGGAGCCCAGGGAAGGAAAATGGGAAGGAAGAGGAAGAAAGAGGTACAGTAACGTTAATGTGATGACATGAATCGCTTATTGTGTTGGTAGTTATCGTTGTTGTGGTAGTGTTCACTTGCTAGCTTACTTTTGGACGATAGTATGCTAATCAACAAATAGCTAGAGTTGACGTCAGTTAACCTTATTCCCGCCTTAAATACATCCGGGACATTTGGAAAGTTAACGGGCCTATTCAGGTGTTATTTTCACCTGTTGGCTGTGTCATTATTCTATTAAAATCTGGTTAGCCAACGTTTGCTCAGCTTGTAGTAGTCAGTTAAAATGCTATTCGTTTTCCATCCGCTATATAAGTTATAGTTGTACATCTTTGGTTTATTGTGTTACAGTTTATACAAGTGTGTTTGTTAAAACAGCGTTGAAGTGCACATTATCAACTTAACTTTTCCATATCTTTCACTGCACTGCTTCTTTGCACTCTGGTTAGACACATCATTTCATTGTAATGACAATAAAGTTGGATCTCATCTAATTGACATTATTTTATGTGTTATGGATAGCAAACACCATGCTTTTCCCCTGTACTTTTTTTTTAAATTATTAAAATAACAACCAATGGTCACATACTGGTATACTACTCTTCTCTCTTCAGATGACGCCTTCTCCCCGTCAGCCAAGCCTAGTGATGGAGTATCAGGTATTATTCATAGTTTGTCTTATGTCACTTTTTTCTTATACGTTTTTTTATTTGTGGGTTATTTTCCATCTAAAATCTCAAAGACATGGGTTTCTGCGTAATTGTATGAAGATTACTGGTCAAATTTACTACAATGCAAGGAGGGTGCCAGCTAAAATCTTGCGTAGGACACCAAATTGGTCAGGGCTGGGACTGGTCCACCAGACACAAATTAGTTGTACAAACTGGACTTTGAAGGAAAAAATAAGCAGCCGAATAAACCTAGAGCTGTATTTTCTAACTTAAAATATAATACTTTAATACTCCAAACCTGGTTTAGAAATTATTAGGAATGCCTGACCGGTTTCATTTTTTTTTCATGTTCATGAGACAATAGGCCTAAATATGAAAAGAGACATCTGTATTTCAGTGATTGTTCTATGTCCCCCCTTAACCCTGAACCCTCAGGGACTTAACTGATGTCACCTAGTAAATGGTTGTAAGAGAGGCTGGAAATGGTTAATAAGAAATGGGAAGTCACTTGACATTATCTGAAAGTGTGGGTTTTATATTTAACATTTTTTACAGCCTGATTTAATCGTCTTCCAGGCTCTTATCATCCCAGATGAGACAGATTGTCTTTGATGTTAATGTTCATGTAAATTGCCACACTGCTTCAGTTCTGCTCACCCCATAAAGGTATATGTATGGTGTGAGGAAATATCAATAGAAGGTATTGCATGGTTTGTGTGCATAAATCCAATTATTTTATTCACTTGCAACATGAGTGGAAAATGTAAGCAGTGGGAAGTGTCAATGTTAACAGAAGAGCTGCGCAAAGGGAATCTTCTGTTGTTGTTTAGGTGCTGCTTTTATATACTGTACATGTATTAAGAAACTCAATTTACCTATGTAAGCACAATTTACAGAGTTCAACAAAAGCACCTTGTTTTAAGCCACTTTTTTTTTTTAAAAAAAAAGGTGTAATACGCCTTTTAAATACAATGTTCATGTTGGAAATTGTTGACAACATTTTGTTAAGTCAAGGCAAGACTTACATTTTCCTTATAGATACCTACCATAAGGCTACCAATCACAGCTTTCTGTTGTGCCTAACGTTTGATCACAGTACTTACTGAAACTGCTCCAGCTTTCAAACCTTTAAGGGATTTACACAAAGTTATTTAGGAAACTCTTCATTAACAGGTTCTTATTTGCACCAACTAACGAGCACCATTGGATAAACGTATATAAGAGTGAATTTATAATCTACTGTGCAACTATTATCTGTGGTGTCAATAATGTTTGTATTTTAATTTTAATTGTGCAGGTTTGACTTCATGTCAATATAATATACAATATTAGAAATGTGACCTTCCAAAAGTGAGTTATTTGAAGTGTTTCAAAAGAGGACATTGAGCCACAGCATTGTCACATAAGATCTTTCTTACACTCTTTTAAACAAGAATATCTACATGAACAAGACAATCTCAAATAAGTTGCAGCTATTTGCTCTTTTCTGGACATCATATAGAATCCATTTAATGAAAAAAGTAAAATAAAATACAGAAAAGTTAGTTTGAAATATCCTAATGTTTAATGAAAGGGTGACGTACTGATCAGCAAGAAAGGGGTACAGTAAAACTACGAAGGAAAGGGGAAATAGCTCGGTACTCAAAACACGTCGGTCCGTTTCAACTGCAATACAATTCAATCCAGAGGAACTGTTGCCGTACCCTTGTGCACTTGCTTGTGTGACAGGTATTCAGGTGGATGGTGCAAGGGAGGAGGCGCAAGAGTATTACAGAGATAAGTGTGCTGTTGTCACATAAAGAAAATGTAAGGGAAAAACAATTCCTTCTAGTTTTACCTATATCCCTCTGATCAAAGTTCAAAATGGAAGCACCCACCACATGTGTGGAGCTAACTGCTGGCCCTGATCATGACTTCCACTTTCCTTACATCTGGGGGTGGATAGCTTCTGGGGGTTTTTTGTTTCTTTTTTTTTTTCTTTTTTACATTTTTCTGTTGGTTCTTAAACCCTCTTCAGAGTGCACTCATACCGCATAGAGTTCGTAGATCTTCTTGGCGCAATATGCCAGGGCAGCCAGTGCTATCGTATTATGGAGTCTCTTTCTGTGGACGTCATCCCTACGCACCAAAACCACGGGCGTCGAGGAGGTGAGTGTATGCAGGGGCAGCCGCGAGAGTTTTTGGCTGTCGTACTCCACCTGGTACTTGCAGCAGGGGTCAAACTGCCATGAAATCCCGTAGAGGGCAGCACAGGCCACACTGAGGGCGCCAGCCGGCAACGCCACATAGCGCGAGTACTCAACGGGCAGTGAAAGTGGTGTCAGAAGACAAGCAGCGCCTGACAACACGGCCGTCTTGTGCAGGCAGTTGCCCACGGTAATCCACCGGGCCGTTTCATCTCCGATGCGTGTGGGCTCAATGACAATGTATTTATACTGGGCCTCCAGTGCCTGCTCCAACTCATACTCGAACTGGTCCTGTGCATTCTCCCCATTGTAGATCTCATGCACAATGTAGCAGTCTGTCGCCGCCATCACTCCCCTATTCAGAAACAGAAAACATGGCAAGAAACAGTGAGAGAAAGGACAGAGTCTAGAGTAACGAGACTCATTTTTATCGGACCTGTAAATATTTTGTCTAGAATAACTTATATTACCCAAATTGTTTCAATTGAAATTCCATATCACAACATATGTGTATACAACTACCATAGCTAAAATAACATATTTGGTCTAGGTAAAAAAAAAAAAAACATTGCAAACATGTTATGTCCTTATATTGGAAAAATGTCAGTGATGGATTAATTTTTTATTTTCATTTGTTGCAATCAATTACTACTCTATAGCACATAGCAACTACATCAATATTCAATTACAAACTATTTCCATGACCAATAACTGATGATGTCCAGGATATATGGTTTGAGTGAGTGAGTGCCAGCATTTTATTTTTCATTATGAAACCCATTTGTATTTTGAAATGTGTCCCATTGAATAACATTGTCATTTTTGCTCCATACTATTTCACATTTACTCAAAACAATTTCATAATCACTAACTAGTTTAAATACTGTCAACAAATTACTAGTTACAAACAGCCCAAAATCTCAAATTGTAAAATATATAATTGCACATTAAAACACTATAATTGTGGATCTGTAACCAACAACTTTTAATAATATTTTATGTTGAACAATACTTCAAGTCCAGTTTCAGCCTAGTTGATTAATCGACTACTATTTCCTGTAGACGACATTTTCTGGTTATCTGTAGATGAGCTTGAAATATGACAAAACACATGAATGATGCATCTGTTTCAACACCCCGAGGCCTTCCAGTAAATGTTGATGGCAAACAAACCCTAACGACTACCTAGATAGACACCAAGCTAATTCGGCTTTAACTACAGCGGGACATTGGCTACAGGACTATTGGCTACTCGTGGAAATGATTTCAGGATCACACTGCGAGGGACATAATGTACCTGAGCGCGGGTTAGATAACCAATAGCTAACTCGCTCGCATGGTAAAAAGTTGGATTGGCCAGCGAAGTTGAGGACCGTGTACTTTCAAAACAGGTCGACAAACAGCGGACAACACTGTTGATTCAGTCAGAATTGTGTAGCATGTGAGCTGTGGCATATCACACCCACGTTCGCACCCACAAACGACTAAACACAACTTTCCCCACGGTTAATTGTCTGGTGTGAAATAACCAAAACATCACATGAACTGCTAGTTTGTTTCCTTGCTAACGTCAGCTAGCCGTGCCGCTGTACACGTTAGCCTGCTAACGTTAGCTAACCCTGGGATAAAAATCCGACTTTGTCGTGTTGGCAGTTCACTTTGAGTCCCGAACGATATGCATATTCGGGATGTGGCGAATGGAGACATCGACTAAATGCTGTACCATATTAAAACATTTTCGTATAATAGCTAAGATGTGAAGTAACTGACCTCTCCCTGCTTACTGGGACACCGCGCCTCCTTCCCAGCGACGCCATGTTGGAGATACAGCCGTGATTGCAGTTGACGCATGAGAGCACCCAGCCTTCTGGGTAATGTAGTGTGATAACGCAGTCGGCGTTCCACACGACTCGAATTTGGACTACTAATCCCATGGTGCTATAAAACTAGTACCCTTACGTATGTAATAATAGCGCAGAAGTTTGAGAGGTCAGAACATATTCTAAATAAAAAATGAAGCAAACACACGGAGGAATGTTTGTTTCAATATAATACTTTATCTAGTCATTATATCGAAACTTAAGATGCATAAATATCGGATTTAGATATTTAAATTGTTGTGCAAATAGAATGCATGCATGGGTTATACAATACTGTATACGATATGCAATATATAGTCTCGTTTTCTGATAGGCTTTGTAGACTCTTGGGTTGGCTACCCATGCTGTGCCCCCCGTGCTCTGTCTGGGCTGGTGGACGTGCTGTAACCTGAAACGCTTTGAATGTAAAAACTAATGGCTACGTTTCGGGAATGTGAGATCAGCTGGAACCAAATGTTCCGCCTGTGACAATTGTCACTGCTTTAAGATTATGGGTGCTAAATGACGCACGGTTGTCAAGAAAGACTATTGATTTGTAAATTATGTGTAAATCATGGTTGTTCAGCCTGACATCAGAATCAAACTGATTCAACTTTTGTTCTGTAAGTCATTGATCAGTTAATGTTATTAATCCTTTATGGATATTGGGCCTTAATACATTAATATATTATTAGGTGTGTCAACTTGGTCATGTTATTCAGGCAAAGTGTTTAATTTAACACTGGTGCACTGAGTATTTTGTCCCCCTGAGTTCCCAGAAATACTACAGAGGACATGACCTCCTTAGTGGTAGCCCCATCACTTTGAATTACACTGACATTTGGTCATTCAAGAGAACTTTGGACATCAATTGGAGTTGACAGGTAGCATCTTGTGTTTGGTGTTTAAGGGAAGTCAACAGAGCTCCCTCACTTCCCATATTCTGGCTGTCTCAGCTGGGTTTGTTGGTGAACTGCTGTGCTTTTAAAATGGGAGATAAACAAGCAGATTTCTTGCCATCTCACCCATATGAGGAGCGCTCACCCCTGCCTTGCTAACAGCACACAGTGTGACAGTGCCGGTAATTCTTGGGAGTGTCACTAGATGGCGTCAAAAGAGTTTGCAAAACATTTCCAGTTTTTCTTTAAATTTGTAGTTTGTTGTAGGAAACAACGTTATAAGTATTAAATTATCTCTCTGACTAACTGTAGTACTTATGTAATGTTTTTAACCGACTGCTTAAAAGTCTTTTGAGGTGGACATCAATATATTTTCCAAACAGTCGTTGCTGGCATTTGGAGAATATGCACCCTAGAACTATGCAGTGGAAAAATGTCATATGCATGTTTCCCCATTTTGTCATAACATCCTTTGACATTGATAATGTGATGAGTATTATTTTATTTATGTAAAGACAACAAGAATAGAAAAAAGTCAAGCACAAAACAATATAACAAGAATTGGTACATTTTGGCAGAGTCCCCTGCCAGACATGTTTTTCTTCAAGAAAAGCACAAATAGAAACACAAAAAATGAAATAATACATTGATCTATCAATAGGTTGTGTCACCTAAAGGAAAGTTTTACAAAGGGACGGTGGTTTAAATGATCTAAGTGATTAAAGCAGATAAAGAGTCTGCCTTGCATGTTTATGTGTGTCCTGTTGAGTCTGTTAAGTAACCTGAGGTGTTTTTCTCCTCAACACTGAAGATTGTCAACAGCAAAAGCTCATAAAGAGCACAAAAAGGGAAACCACAGGTTTTTTCAGTTATTTTCTTCCATGATGACCTACATCGGATTTTAAAAGCAGACTTGTGGGTACAAGAAAAAACAACAAATAAAAGCCACAGTGACAAAAACAAGCTTAAAAGCTTTGGTCATCCAGTGTTAATTTACTGAAAGACAGAACAAATAATGATGGACAGCATACAATGTAAATGCCCTGAATATAATGGTGCCGTTTTTGAAATGCTGGTTTGAGCAGAGATACTTATCCACAGTAGTGTTGTACTACACAGTGACAAACTTTAGACCAAATCTATGACATTTGTGCAATATTTAACACATATAATGAAGAACACAATGAACTTTTCTTCAAAGTTGGATATCCTTAATTTGTGTTCTTTGGTTTACAAATCCCTGCACCTTTGACCAATCAATTTCTCCAATAATTAATCCTACATTTCTGTTTCTAGGAAGAGTGGGAGTGGAACAGAGTGGAACCAAACAATGGAACCAAATTGAAATTTTGGGGAAATAAATTCAAAATGCAAATTCTATATATTTTTTTCCATTACCAGGTACCCACCAAATGTATCCATATACATCTCTGCATTTACCTAAAAAAAAATTATTCAAAGATCTTTTTAGCATTTGCAATCTACCAAATTAGCATTTCAGCCTCAATAAACACTATTTCTAGGAGATATGAGGAACACAAATAGAAAGAAAATAACAAAGTCAAAGAGTATCAAAAGGGGGTTGAAATAGAAAAGTAATCACCGTTTGACTATCAGTGAAGCCACCATTGTGACTTCTCTGTCCAAACTATCAAGGAGAAAGACACCCAAATTGGTAATCTAGTAGAGCTGCTCACATCCAGTGAGTCCACAGGAGGACAGGAAATATGCAACATAAGATTTGACTCGCATCTGTTCTCATTACAGGCCTGGCCCTGGCTTCCAGTCAGAGATGGGAACACATCCTGAATGTTTCTGTCTGAGGTAACAGGCTTCAGCTTTGGTTAATTTATTTGCTCATGTTGTTACAAGTAGTGACCAGCTGACTCACTTCCTGGTTCTGGTGAGTGTGTATTCCCGTGTTACTGACCCGTAGACCCAATGTTCAGCTCACAGACATCTTTGCCGTGAGATCAGTTGTCATCAGGAGTCACTCAATGTCATGTTTAACAATGCCTGGAAGGTCCTTTGTTGTATGTCAGCCTGTGACTCCAAAGCATGATGACACACAGTATTTATTCCTTGGGAGTCTCTTTCTCTTCTCTGTCGGAGCCATGTAGGGTCATTGATATATATGTTCAAAGTACTGAGGTTGAGGATTTTCCTTGACATATTTCTGAATGTACCAGCAGGTCAGGTGGGCTTTCAGGTCCTCTTCCACCACAAAATCCATGGCTGCCTGCCATCACAAAGAGCATTAAATCACATTTAAACAGTCCTGACATGTTTTAATCACTAGTGAAGTCATTATAATAAGATATTCACTTTTCATAATCAATTAAGGCTGCCTTAGAGCTAATCATTAGTGTAATCTGGGTTCTACATATTACAATACAGTCTATGATGTTTTTTTTTTTTTATATATTGACAATAGCCAACAGAATTCAAAGCACTTTATAATGATAAGGAATTATGATCAAATGTGGTTAATGGTTAAAATATTACAGATTTGGCCTTTTATAAAATAACAGAAAGAAAAAAGCTCTCTTTTTTCTGAGGCAGATAAAGATACATAAAAATAACCCGTCTTTATGAGTTTTACCTTGGCCAGGTGTTTGGCTATTCCTCTCCCTCTGTAAGCATCTGGAACTTCGGTGTGTTGCAAATCCACAGTTTTCTTCCCAACATATTCATACAGAAGAACTGCCCGATCATGAGATCCTGAGGGCAGCAGAGGTCATAGTTTGTGGTTGTGTTATCTCCAACCAAACCCAGTTTCCTACAGCTTACCAAAATAAACAATCCCCAGTTCTGTAGGGGATACCGATAATACACAATGATCTATAAGGCGAGGCATACATAGTTTCCCTCAGTGAGCTTTGAATCACCCCAAAACAAGAGGTTTTTATACCATGTGATATAATGTGAGGTCAACAGCCTATAACTTAAAGAGAAAAGAATACATTGCCTTGGCACCACACACACTACTTGTCACGTATGACAAAAATTACCACACACATCTCACACAACTAAATCATAGAATAGCAAAAATAATCCATAATTCCATAAAACGTTATGAACCTGATCTGAACACGTACACAATGTTAAAAACCCTGTGTTTTAGATTTTAAGATATTATTCATACAAAAAACAAATTATAATTTTGTATGAATAACTGACAAGGTTAGGGAGAGGAACACAGTTATTATTCGGGAACGCCTAGAGTAATGATTGAAAGGCGTTAATGTCTGACTGGACGCTATTAAATGTTTCATATTTGATTTCAGGAGTGGAAGGAAGAGAATGTTTCCGGAAAAACAAGCTGGTTAAGTTACAAGAAATTCAGCAGCTGTAGTTTGACCAAGAAGCATCGTCGTCTGTTCGGTTACTAACACGAAATAATATCGGAACTAAGGCGTGACATCCCGATTATGTGCAATGAATAACGGCTCTGTCTCTGAAACGGCAGCTGTAATTATCAATAAGGACACGACGACGATGTTGGCAGCAAGAAAAGCTACCCAAACCTCTGAGCTAGCATTAGCCAACTAGCATGCTAATGTTGACATGTTTGGACTTACCATTTAGTCTTATGACAAACTGCCGACGTTTTTTATCATGTTCCACTTGGATCTGAGCGTTGTTTGCGTCGAAGACATTTGCCTGTGCCGCCTGTGCTGCCTGTGCCATAGTCTCTTGCTACAGTTGCCGATTACTGCGATGCTACTCTGCAGCGTCGCTAACCAGAAATGGCTACATGAAATGAACGGTGAAAGCAAAACACCTCATCCAACGAAATCAGCTGTGATGTCACGTGACGTCCAGCCAATCAACGCCGGTGTTGTCAGAGACGAGACAACAGTGGAGATGTAAAAAAATATCAGTGACCATTACACACAAGTATAACAGTAGACGTTATTCTGTATATGTTACGTTATAGAAACGTAGGAGTGTGAACTTGGAGATCGACCATAAACGTTTCACATGCAGCGTTCAAGTCACCTGGGAAAACAGAAAGCGTTTGTAAAAGTCTAGTTTTTTTCGATTGTAATGTTGGGTAGTGTAGTTCATGGGTTAGGTTTGACAAAGAAACACCCATTTGGGAGGGACAATAATTACTAAATGGTCAGAATAGTCTTCAGAGCTGTTGGCTTTAGTATTAAAGGCAAAATGTCTCTGTTTGCTGTTGGTTCACTTTAAGCTGTTTCTTTTGATATACTTTAATCTTCCATCTCATTCTACTGCTTTACAATTTTTGTGACACCCAATGAAATGGCTAATTAGTGCTTTGATTCATCTAGTTGTGTATCTAAATCATTTTAGATAGTTCAGGCCAGGTCACAGCTGTCATCATCATAGCAAATGTACAGTCAGCACCTAAATCTTCGCTGTTGGACATGAGTTCATGTGTTTTTCTCCACTACTGTTATGAATTGTGCTCATATTAGTTAAACACTGCATTATTGACATTTGTAGTGATTCTAGACATTGTATGCAGGCATATCAAGATCACTAAAATTACAGTGAAGTAATCCTGTTAAGCTGTTGGCTTTAGTATTAAAGGCAAAATGTCTCTGTTTGCTGTTGGTTCACTTTAAGCTGTTTCTTTTGATATACTTTAATCTTCCATCTCATTCTACTGCTTTACAATTTTTGTGACACCCAATGAAATGGCTAATTAGTGCTTTGATTCATCTAGTTGTGTATCTAAATCATTTTAGATAGTTCAGGCCAGGTCACAGCTGTCATCATCATAGCAAATGTACAGTCAGCACCTAAATCTTCGCTGTTGGACATGAGTTCATGTGTTTTTCTCCACTACTGTTATGAATTGTGCTCATATTAGTTAAACACTGCATTATTGACATTTGTAGTGATTCTAGACATTGTATGCAGGCATATCAAGATCACTAAAATTACAGTGAAGTAATCCTGTTAAGCTGTTGGCTTAATCCTCTAAAACTCGAATGGAGTTTGTCAACCCTGCATAGGATTAAGTGTGTGTGTGTGTGTGTTTGTGTGTGTGTGTGTGTGTGTGTGTGTGTGTGTGTGTGTGTGTCTTTGGGACACTATTGTATAGACCTGGTTGTGGTTTGTTCCCTCTGGTTTTTGCCAGAGTGAGAGCTAGCGCACTTCTTTTGCAGATGGATATACACTGTCAGGCAGAAATTCTCACGTTTATTTGACTAATCTCATATAGTGTTTTTTCATTGTACTTCTGAAAATGATGTCCAAAGCGCCACGGTAAGTCAGCATTATCTATCTGTGTATCTGATACCTATTAGGGTATCATTGCCTTTATACTTTTTTTTTTTGGTTGCACTGAGCATAACTTCTTAATGATAATAAAAAAAAACATACATGCAGTATCCTCATATGGAAGGTAAAACATTGAATACATTAATAGCTTCATAATTAGAAGAGACAGTGAGCATGTTCAATTCTTTATGGATAAAAGTGTGTGTTTTTTCCTGTTTTGCACCTGCAAATGAACAGTTTACTGGCAGTTAATTCTCTCTTTTTGTAAAGTGAGAGAGATGTTTTCTGGTATAGATTAACACTTTTTTTACTTTTACATTACACTCACATGGCAAAATCAAGTTAATGTTTCAAGATACCATAACTAACTCTGGGCAGTAATTCGTTTAAATCACCCCTCCAAATATAACAGAAAAACAATATGTTGCAGCAGGTGTTAAACCACCAATTATGATTTTCAGCCGTGGGCTGATTTGGGAAAGTTCTTGTTGATTTGTCAGGATAAGGAACGCATAACATATCAATAATGTATACATCTTTGAATATAGCCAAATGAAATGTCATGATAACTTCACAACCCTGACAAAATACTTGTTTTCTGATAGTGCAGGATGACAGGATCATTTATGCTTGACTGTCTTAATCTGATCTATAACAGGTGGCATGAGACCCTGGTAAACTCTAAGACCAAAACACCTGCAAAGAAGACAGGGGGGAAGGTAAGTGCACTCACTTCAGAAAAGTTTGGTTATTTATTACATTTGCAGATGATTACCTTCACCAAGTATTCATTGCCTTGCATTTATCAATTCAGCATTTCTTATACAGATATTAAGTGTCATGAGGATTAGGCAACATGTGACCTTTACAAAATGACTTACTTTACATTTTCATTCCTCTGTAATTCTTTAAGAAAAAATAATTTCCCCCTGCATACCAGGATTCTGCATTGTTGGAACAGAGCACATGATAAACAAGATATGAGACAATATTTATCATGATCTTACCTGCCAGATTATAATGAACAAATTGTTATAAGATCCTCAAATACCATTGACAACTATCCTCATCAACTAATTTGACACATAAACACAACAGACGATTTTTTTTTTTCCTTAGGAACAAATTGAGACTCGGCTGAATTTGACAAATTTGTTCAGTCAATGTTTTGCTGTTTTTTTTTTTTTGTATCATTGCTGAAAAAAAATCCCATTTTAATTTGTTTTGAAGCTCACTGGCATACTTTACTAATACTTTACTAATTTGCTTTTAAGGGGTTTGAACTACAGCATCGTACTGTGCAACAACTTCACCTTCTTCCAGCAGGAGCGAATGCCAGCTGTGTATCTAAAATCATTTAACTGTATGAAGAACATTGTGTGTTGTTCATCTAACATGGATGCAATTTCCTCAAAATGGGTGTGCATGCATTCGGTTATATTTATGATGCCATTAATGGTTGAAGATGAAGTCAATGCATTTACAACCTGCACAGCCCGCTAAGTCAGGACTCTTCGAGCCTCCTCTAATTGATTTCTCTGCCTTGCAGTCCGGCCACAGATTGATGGCCTCTGCAGTCACTGAGCCTCCACCTCGACAGACCGGAATTAACCGCCTGTGTCTGATGACTTTCCAATGCTCAAGTGTAATTAAGTTCAAGTGTGTGTGTCCATGATCACAGTGTCGGTCAGATGGTACTTAAGCAAATTAAGAGCTCTTTTGAGGATTAGAAGGTTCTCTCCAGTGGTGATTGGATTGTATGTGTCAGAGAGTCCATGTTGGGATGGGGGTGAGCAGGAGGAGCGATGTTTGATATTTAAATTAATCATCTTTATACCTACAAGTCTGTGTTTTTGTGACTTCCTAGACACTCACTGTTGCCTTCTTTTTCTATCTCCCAAAGGAACCAGCAGCACTAACACTACCTGCATCTAGTAGAGGTAAACAGGCCGGCAGCAGTTCAAATAAAACCAGTGCTAGTTATGGAAGGAGCAACAGCCTCGGCAGCAGAGGCAAGGATTCAGCTGCTGCTGGCAGTAAGGCTGGCAGTTTGAAAAGAGGTAGCCTCAGCCACCAAGGCAACCAGGGTACCAAACAAGCATCACGCCCATCCCGACCAGCTTTCCGCCTCTGCAGCAGCCGGAGCTTTTCCTCCCTCCACACCTCCACTCTCACTGCTGCTCCATTCAAGAGAAGCAGCCGCTCTCTCAGCAGACTCGACCAAAGATCCACTGGAGACGGTAATTTAATTTATGCTTAATGTATGTTGGTTTATTTATAGTAGAGTAGAGTATAGTATTGTTTTTTTATTATTATATTTATGGATGTATTTTCTTAAGTTGCAACACAGCAAAGTTGTTGAATTTATACAGATGCTCTAAATATTTTTAGAAAGAAATCATAAATATCACCCAAAAGTTTTCTTATTTGTTTTATATACAGTTTTTTTCTTCTTTACTGCTGTCTCTTCAGATTCAGACCATTCCGTTTCAAGTTCACAAATCATTGAAGGACAAGCAGCAGAAAAGAAAGAACCGAATTCTGGCCCGCCGTCCTCCTCTGAGGAGCAAATCAGGTATTTCTGAAGCTCCTGGATTTTTCTATAGTTGCTTTGTGAAATTCTTTTATTATACTTTTTTTTTCAAATTAAATATCAAATCATTGGTTTTGTCAATCTGTATTTATTTTTTCCATCATTAAAGGGACAACAAAGACAAGTGTCATGATGATCAAGCTGAGAAAATGAAAACAAGCAGCTCCGCTGAGCCGCTGGAGTCTTCCTCCTCTTTGGTTTCCACCAGTGCATGTCATCATCACAGTAACAAAGTAAAGAAACAGGTACTTTTACTTTTACTGAGTATTTGTGAATACATATTGAAGTTACTCTTAACTGCTGCTGTCTGTGCCAATCAGCATGACACCTTTGCTATCCTGCAAATATTGTTGACTTAAAAGTCAAATTAATGAATTCATCTGGTGCCATGAAATCCACACCAGGTTGGTTTTAGAGCCATAATGGCAGTCTCAGCTGCTACCCTAGCTTCAACATGACATGAGTGGTAGGACACAGAGTTTGCAGAGAAGATGATTTGTAAAACAAGTATAAAAACAGAGAGATTAGGCTGCAGTTATGCCCTCTTTTCTGTGGCAGGAGTTGAAACGCTCTGCTCCTGACGTCTCACAGTCGTCACTCCCTCGTCACCAACGGCGCAAATCCCTCGAGTGCAGAGATGTTGAGCCCTCTGCTATCGTGAGTCTGATCATGACATGTTCTCATGTTCTTTAGTAATATTTAAATCTACATGTCTCATCGTGTTTGAGCTGGCTGGTTGTCAAGGTGTAAACAAAATGATCACATCTAAATAAGAATTGATGATGTCCATCATTAAAGTAATACATACAATTTGTGGATTATATTATACGCAGTATTTATTATGGCACATAAGATGCTTTGCTTCTTCTTCAGCCCGACCCATTCAACTTTAAGAAAGGATGGATGATGCGGGAGGATGCATCTGGACAGGTGAATTGGTTGCGTAACTGCCAAATTTCAGAAACAGTGGCATTACAGGTCTGACAAGCTAATAATCTCGTGCACTGTCTTGTTCTGCTTATAGTGGCAGAAACACTGGTTTGTGCTGACTGACCAAATCCTGAGGTTCTACAAAGATTCAGTAGCTGAGGAGGTGTGCTGGTATTCTCTCGTTAAATAAAAATAAATACATATGTATGAAGAAGCTCATATGTCTGTTAAATATGCATGTCGGTATGGAAATTGATCTTAGCAAAAAATATTCATGACCCAGACATATGATGCTCAACGTTGACTGAGTGAATGTCTGAATAGAGGTTTATGTTACAGATAAGCTCTCTTGTTTACTGATTGTTCATTTCAGGCAGCCGATGTGGACGGTGAAATAAACTTGTCCACATGTTTTGACATCAAAGACTATCCAGCTCAGAAGAACTGTGGTTTTCAAATCCATGTGAGTTCAATAGCTGCTCAAATGTATAGTCAAACAAATGAGTAATGCATATGGTGGAAGTCTGTTCTCTAGATTTTGGTGCTGAAAAAGAAAAGACCAGCAGCTTATTTGTGACTGTGCTCATTAAGCGGTTGTCTCTGTTGAGACTGTTGGGTGAGATTTTTTTTTTTTTAGGCAAATATGAACCAGAGGACCTTTGTTTATTCTCTCTGCTGGTTTGCACTTGTACCAAGGTTGGTTTGAGTTTGTGTCACTGAGTTGTTTATGTTGTTAAACTTGTGATGGTCTTAATTTCTGGAGTCGCACAGAAACAAGTCTCCATTGTGGTCTCCATCGTAGCTTGTGTTTGAGGAGCGGTGTCCTCATTTTACGTCACAGTTAATTTGTGACAAAATGAGTATTCTCTGCAAACTCCACTCTTCTTCATTTTGTGAAGTATTTATTTATCTTCATTTTAGCAATCTTAGCTGGATTTCTCTTGATCTGAAGGCAAAAATGCTAAAATGTTAATGTAACACACTGTTTCATGGAGGTTTGATTCTCTTATCATTATTTTCTGGGGTAACTTCAGTGAAAAACTATATTGTTGTCATTTGCCTGCTCTCACAGTGTTTTGTTGGAAAACGTTGAATGGACAACAATCCCCCCCCCCCCACAAAAAAAATGTAATTCCTCTAAAACAAAGTGGAACTAAAGCAAAATTAATTTTACATGCATGGTGGGTAGTCAAGTCAAGTTTCTTTGTAATCCAATATTTTAGATAAACCATGAGAAGATATTAATACATAACATAAATACATAAATATTTCTGTTTCCACAGACCAGAGATGGAGTCTACACACTCTGTGCTATGACCTCTGGGATGAGACGCAACTGGGTCCAAGCAGTGCTGAAGAATGTGAGCCCCAGTCCTGTGCCTGATGTCACAAGGTAAAAAAAATGTTGTGTTAGAAGGGCTGCATCATTTCTTACTGATTTCATTGAGAATTTTCATTGTGAAGTACCTTTACTCGTTCTAAGCTATGGCTGTAGTCTGGCTCTAGATTAAGCGTTCATGGTGTAAATAAGTTTGTTTCTCACAGCTCCCTTTCAGACTCACAGTCAGCTGAGTGTCTGGAGAAAGCTGAACACCCAGACAGCTTTTTGCAAGAGCACAAAACCAGTGACTGTGCAAAGGAAACACATCAGCAGCAGAAAGAACAGGAACTCAAACTGCAGCCGGAGATGGAGCGGCGTTCTGCTGATGGAAGCTCTGCTCCGCCTATGATCGCCTCCTCTCATCCGTCCTCCCCAATCTCACCCTCTGGCTCCTCGGCACCGGCTCCCAGCAGTCCTCCACGGCAGGTGGAGGAGGGTAAGTTTTTTTTTTTTTAGTAACTGATTTTTGAATTAAACGCTAAACTTATATATCTTTCTATACTGCTGAATGAAATACAAAAAAAAATTGTATGTGTGATTGTAAACTGCTGCTCATTTCAAGAACTTGTTTCAATATTAATGGTTGGCCATACATTTGATCCATGGAGGGAAAATACACACTGTCTTAATATTAGTAACATTCATCTCATTGTACCTAATTATTTTCTGTGTACAACCTTCTGTGGCCACGGTGTGACAGAACCATCATTATGTGTTGAAGGAGCTGGAAGCGACAGCTGTACATCCACAACAATGCTGTCAAATGTTGAGTGTTTAGATAAACATTCACATATGCCGAGTGAAACTGAGCAGAGTCGGCAGCAAGTTCAAACCACACCCCACAGCGAGGAGCAACAAGTGTCGATAAACGTCACTAACGAGAAGGATCAATTGCCACGTGAGCAGCAAACTGGGCACCTTGTCAAAGAGGTGAGATTATGTTTGAGTTTGTGTGTGTACATGAATGCATAAACAAATGAATGCCTGTTTTGTGTGACGGTTTTATTACTATTTCTCTACAGCTGGAACAAACACAGAAGGAATTGTGTCGACTGCAGCAGTTAAACAGGAATCTTCAGGGTGAGCTACAAGAGAGAGGAAGGCGTTCAAAAGAAAGGGTTCGTCCACAGGTATAACACAGAAGACACTCTAACACGTAAAATAGCATTCAAGCAAGCACAGTTGTCCTAGTTAAAGCTCACTGTTGTTCTGTAGAATGATCTTCTCTCAAACTCCACTTCATCTTCCGAACAAGCACTTGCTTTGCTAAGACTGCAGAAGATAAACAATGACCTCCGCTCTGAGATGGAGGCTCAAACTAGGAGCCAGGAGGAAGCCAGGGAAGATGAACTACGGCGAAGGGTAGATCTATTAGCTCAACAAGCACAGTTGCTGGTCACAGGTGATGCCACAGCACTCGCACAAGCCCGTCTGGAGCAAGACCGCCGGCTTTTTCGTGAGCAGCAGATGGAGTGGGAGGGTAGCGTGGCCTCCTTGAAGTCTCAGCTGACTGCCAGTGAGGAGCAGAAGAGGGAGGCTGAGGCACGCTTCACACAGCTGCAGCAGGAGTTGCAGAGTTACCACAGTCTCCAACAGGAGGCTGATAAGTTACACAAACATCTCCAAGAGGTGACGACTCAACTTCAAGCCAACGAGGAAGCGCAGGCTCAAAAAGAGGCTCGCCTGCAGAAGCACCTCATGCTCCTGCAAGCAAGTCAGGACAGAGAACGGAGGAGCTTGGCCGCTAGCCTGGCACAGGCAGAGCAACACTCTAGAGACCTTCAGGAGAGACTGGACAGAGCTGAACAGCAGGTAGATAGCCTGAAGAAGACTGAGACCTGGACCAGGAACATTGAGGAAGCGCAACAAGAGCTTCAAGATGAGCTAACGTGCACTGTATCTGCTGTGCAGAAACTTCAAGAAGAAAGAGAACAGCTTGACCGTCGCTGTCAAGATCTGCAGAACCAGTTGTATGAGGCAGATGGGGAGGTGAGCAGGCTGCAAAGCCGCTTGAAAACAGATGAAACGCAATACTACAATCTTGAGCACTCATACGAGAGAGTGAGTGAGGAACTTCAGCTGGCCTTAGGGACAGTGCAGCAAAAGGAGTCTGAAACACAGGACATGCGAGAAGGCTACGAGAGACTCCTGGACAGGAAGGAGCAGGAGCTGAGTGAAGTTTTGCTGAAGATGGAATTCTTAGGAAATAGTCTGGAGGAGACAGAAGTGAAGCTGAATGACGTATTGAAAGGGGGCACCTCTGTCTGTTCTCAGCTGAAGGATGAATCCACAGAGCCAACTCAGCCAAACGTCACTGTAAACGATGACAGCCCAAAAGCAACAGACAGTAGCCAGTTGTCTAACAGCTCAGATGCCGTTGAACATACAGTAGATGACTCAGAACGTTTTATTTCTGAGATCCAGATACTTGAAACCAAGCTTTATGTGACAGAGGAGAAGCTGAGGGACATCATGCAAAGACTGGAGGAGCACCAGAGTCTCAGCTGCCAGGACCCCCACCTTTGTTCCCAGCTCACTCAGAGCCGAGCCACTGCTCAGCACCTCAGTCTGCTGCTTCACAGTCAGGCCAAGCAGAGCCAGCGCTTCGCACTGGAGACCGAAAACTGCTGCAGGATGTTGGTCGGTAGGTTTCAGGTTGCACAGAACATCATACAAGCCTGCAGAGAGTGGCTCCAAGGCACTCCAGTTAAAATGACCGACTTTGAGAAGCAACTGGCCACGGCCGCTGCCTGCCTTCAGCAAGGAGAGAAAGATGCAGAGAAACAGCAGCATGAATCACACAATGCCAGCAAAGGAGAAGAAAAGATACTCAATGATGAGATGCTAGCTGAAGCTGAGAGCAACATAAGTGCTAAAAGTAAACCCATGAATACATTACCCTCAGAGGATGATGTGGAAAGTGTTGGGAAGTGTTTAAGGAGGGAAGTATTTGTTGTAGAAAAAATGTTGTCTGTCCTTCGGATTCAACATGGCACTGGGCAACTTTCGTTAGCGCCAAGAGAGGATGAAGGGGATTTGGCACACAAGTACAAAAGCATAATCTTGCAAAGAATCACCTTGAAAACAGAAAAGGGGACTCTCTCTGGGAGAGCAGAATGTGACAACAGTGTACGTTTAGAGAGGGCCATCGGTGGAGTCTGTGCTGAAGCGGAGCTCATTTATGCTGCCTTTAAAATTCAGCAGCAATATGAGAGCATGACTCAAGTAAATAATCAAGAAGTGGAGCTTCAAAGGAAGAGTCTGGCAGATATCAATCCCCCAGAACTGGCTCCTTATGAGGAGCAAGTGCAGGGAGAAGGTAGAGATTCAGAAGGAGCTGCTAAACCAGTTGAAAAGGATGAATCTGATGTCCAAAAGATAGAGGCAGAGAAAGAACCAGAGTGGTTAGAGAGACTTATATCCCGGCTGCAGAGAAGGGCTAATTTCCTACACCAACTCTGCCAGGAGTTTTCTGAGTGTAGCGTGGATGCTCACTGGGAAAATGCTTCTGCAGCTGACTTGAATTGGATGCAGGAGCAGGCAAAGTTGATTTATTTGTCAGACAGGCTGCACACAGATTTAGAGCAGCAGCAAAGTGAGGTGTTACAGGAGGAACTGCAAGCTCTGTGTGAGGATCAGAGGGATGAGCAGGAGGCTTTGAATGACACCTTATGTCAGCTTCAGGAGGACAACAGTGTATTAAGAGAAGAACTACAACGTGCAGAGCAAAAGATAATATCCGTAGAGACCGGGAACCAGAGACTCCTGGAAGACCTACAGAAAATCAAAGTTAACCACGAGGAACAGATGAAAAAACTGGAGATGGAGTTTCAGGAGAAGATGAGGGAACTGCAACAGATCCACGAAGAAGAGATGAAACACTTGCATGGTTTTTACACCAAGTCTACTAAAGAGAAACAGACCAAAGGCTACTCAGAGACGCCTGCTTTCACAGAAAGTTCCTCCTCCCTACCAGACCAGACTGTAACGCCAGCAGGTGGTGCAGCAGCCACGAGAGAGGCTTACCAGAGAGACCTTGAAAAACTTGAGGTAACGAAGACCTTAATCCTTTAGCAAATAGTCAGTTTCAACGAGTATTTTTTGATATTGAATGGAGAACCTTTTTTCATTTGCAATGTAGTCATCCTGCGATCAAGGTTTCGCTGCTATGGAGGAAATGCACAAGCAGATGATAGATGATCTACAGCAGCAGCATCAGATGGAGATGGCAGCACTTCTGAAGGACAAAAACAAGCTGCTGCAGGAAGAGACAGCTGCCACAATGGCAGGTAAATATCTTTCATCAAGGAGTCCTAAAAAATAAAAGCCCTGTTCTAACAATCATTGATTGAAAAATCATTAATAAAAATGGATAAAGGAACTTCCAGCTGGTTGGACAGCATTTGTTGCAGATTTGTTTTTTAGATGAGCAATTTATGAATTCAGCAAAAACAAGATTTAAGAGTTACTTTACAAGAAACACGTTAGTTGAAGATGAACAACAACAATGGTGAACAATTATACTTTAAGCTGCCATATATCTCAACAGCCATTGTAGCGATGAGGAGAGCCCACAAACAGGAGCTGGAGAAAAGCCGACAGTCTCAGCACAAAAAGGAGAGCGCTGACGTCACACAACTGCACATCGAATATGAGTGAGTGACTACTGCTACTACTTTTACAGCGTTTGTTTTTTCCACCAAATGTCTTTTGCTTCCTCCTAGTAGAGTTCCGGTAGCATCACATGAGCTTCTGCTTTGCCTCTGCAGGAAGGAGATCCAGTTGATGCATAAGGAGCTGGAGGTGTTGTCGGTGCAGCACACTCAGAGATGCCTGGAAAACTCCAAGCTGAGCCAGGAGCTGCAGGATGAGAGACAGTCCTTGATGCAGTGTCAAAAAGAAAACCAGGAGCTCAAAAATAAACAGGTACAATCATTCTCTTTTTCACAAAAGATAACTGAATATTCTTCATTTGCATTCAATTAACATATCCACATCTTAATAGTATGAACAGTGTGTTTGTGTATTTCTAAAGGCTTTTATAAAATGTTTCATATTTTCCCTCCGTCCCTTGTTGTGCCTTTAAGAGAGAGACAGATGAAATGTCCCAGCTACATTTATCGCTCAATGGGAAACAGTCACATGTTGCCCCTCAAGTAAACGACTTCTATGAGATGGAGGTAAGTATCTGGAAAACAGAGAATTCAACCTTTATTTGTCCCACATCATAAATTCTCAGGAAGAAGAAAGTAGTGACGTTATATCTTCAGTAAAACTGGCTTTATCTTTGATAAGGTTAGTTTTGAATGTACAAATACAAACATGCATGTTCTGGAAAGAAAAGGAAAAGATATAATGATACCATGTCATGCATTTATAGTAAATATATTCATGTATAATCCAGTCTGCTTTATTATAACTTCCTGTTACAGGTGATTCTGCGAGCGAGGGAGGCAGAAATGCAGTTTCTCAGACAGGAAGCTCGTTCTCTCAGGGATGAGTTGAAAATTGCTCGAATGGTACTGAAATCTCATTAAAACTTCTGATCTTCTAACCTTGCTAGACTATAAGAATACATTGCAAAAGTAATATTTAGAGAATATTTTCTTGTGTTCACACTTGAAAAACATGATTTTGCATTTAATTACTCAAATTAGTGGATGAGGATTAATTAAATTTCACTTTACTAAATGTCGGCACATCGGTCTGGATTATTTCATTTACTTTTTACCTAAAGATTGAGGTATAGTAAAACAATATGATACAGTCAACTTGATAAAGGCAGCTGCATACGTTTATGCACAATGTACTGTTTTATAAAGGATGCAATTGTAAAAAGTTACACATTTAAACATGTTATTTCTGTGGAAAACAGGACAAAATATACGTCCAGAACAAGCTCAAAGCCCTCTATATGAACAGCAAGGATGAAGCCCATCGTGAAGTCAACAAACTCTGGGAAGATGTCAAGTTCGCCACTTGGTCTCCAGGCAGAGAGGCTCCTCAACAGAGCCCCGGTGAGACACTTTTCACATTCTTGAGAAGAATGATACCACCTCACATCTATAGAGTGAATATGAACAGCAGCCAGTTAGCTTAGCGGAGCGCAAAGACTGGAAACTAGGTGAAACCTGGCTCTGTCCAAAAACAACAAAACACTTAAAAGCATCTGTCGATCTCCTCTAACGCTTGTCATGTGAGCTAATAATATGTGTATCTCTCAAAATGTAGAACTACTCCTTTAATTCCCTCCTTTTCTGTCTCTCATAATCGGTTTTCTCAGAGGACACTGTGACGAACACAAGTAATGCTGCTTTTCCAAAGAAAACTAAAAAATCATCTCTCACACGTCAGATCAGAGGACTGAGATCAAAGGTAACCCTTTTAAACCCTCACCTCAGGCTCAGAGTGAAGTGTTTTAATTACTACCAACCACATATTGATATCTTTCACTCTTTCTTTTATCTGTTATTTTTGGTTTTCATGTGCGCTTGGCTTGCAGAGCTTAAAAGAAGGCCTTTCTGTCCAAGAACGAATGAAGTTGTTTGAGTCATCCTGATCCAGACGAGATGAGCAGGTGGAATCTGTAGTTCAGAGTCAAACTGCTGTTTGGTGAGTGCAGTTTGAACACAGAAGATCTATCTCTGTCCATCATGTGTTACTCTTGTTGCTACACAAAATGTGTTCTATTATATGTAACTTTTTAATGTGTAAAATGTTTATATGTTGTTTGTGTCCGAGAGGGAGAGAGGGAAAGAAACATCATAATGCCACTAGAGGGAGCAACAAACATATTTTAAATATTCCAAAAAGGAAATATGGTACATTGCCTAGTGTGATTTATAGTCACAATATCTGCGTTTTCATTGAAATTACTGACTGTGTTGCATCAATTTTTATGTTAGATGTAGCATAATACAACATTGACTCTCCCAGCATAAATTACATCTGAAATAGATGTGATGCCAGTATAGCTGTATCTGTTTTTTAAATATGTCCTGCTGACTTGAACAATAATATTTTAGCTGAAAATGGGCATTCATTTTAGGACGGTTACAATTTTTTATCAATATATGAAATGTTATTCAGTTATGATAATTCAGACAATATATAATATGTCTGTCAACCGTGACACATTGTTTATGTTTCCGAAAAATACACTTGGTCACATCTATACAAATATTCATGAACATTAAAATACATTTCAGTTGTGGTTCTCATCAGGGGATATAAATATGAAAGAGAAAGTCTCCCGTGTGTGGATGAGAATCTAAAGCCCAAAAAAAAAACGGTTGAAAAAAAATTTGCTTGATTTGGTAATTGGTTGGAAGTTCATTGGTTGGAATTGTTTGGTTGAATGGAACATAATCAGACAGTGGGAGGCCCGAATGTCTGGTCAACATAAAACTGAACCACGAGCTCTGCTTTTGTAAACACGCAGTGACAGCGTGCGACACAGCGTCAACCTGATCTCTCAGGAGCCCAGTGGTAAACGAGCAGGGTGGTTCAGGAAAACATTGGTGTCCGTTCTCTGTCAAGGGACTACACATACAGTACAGTGCCTCATCAGTGGAGCACCAAGTCTGCACAGAGCAGGGTCTCCAACATCAGATCAGGTGTCATACAGGAGGGGACGAGTCAGAGGGGTCACTTCTGAGTGCGTGGGTTATTGCTGCTGATATTTACATGCCACACATTGCTCTTACAGGTTGCCTCAACCCCTAAAATGTAAAATGTGTGAACCTAGAATTAACTAGAATGGAGAGCTTTTATGCTTTTTTTTCTTACTCTAATTTAGCCAACTTTTTTCTATGGAAACATAGAACTTTAACAATAAATATAAACATCTCCAGAGATCTGATTTCTGTGTAAATTATAGATCATAGCTCCCAGTGTCCTTGAAGAAGACTTAATTTGTTCCATGGGGTCATATTCCTTGAGAGGAACATCACACCTCATTAAAACCCAGCACTCATCTTTCCCTCCCTGGGACTCCTGGGCGTGTGAAACTGCAATCATGTGAGCTGACACTTTGAAAGAGCAAAGCTGTTTTTAAAAAAAAAATGTTATTCATCATGGCTGTGACATTTATTTATGTATTTATTTATTAATTTTTACAGCAGGCTGGTAAAACATAAGACCCCTTTATCACTGATGAATAAAATAAAAATGTTTATATTCCTAAAAGTTCATTCTTGACTTTGGAAATAAATAAATCATATTTTTTTATGTATATATATATATATATATATATATATATATATATATATATATGCACACCTGCAGGTTTTGTTGAGTTGCCCCACAAACACTCCTCATGACTGATCAGCTGATGTAGAAACACCAGTACACAGGTGCACCTGCCCAGGCTGTAAAAATAAGTGGCCCATTTAGTCATGCAAAGATCAATTGACTGCAACCAGCAGAGAGGCTGCTCTGATCAGTGAGCACAGCCCGCTGCCCCAGTGATACGCTTCAGGCTGCTGATAGGAACGCAACTCTGCTTATTATTCCTCTCGTGTGACACGGGTCAGCATTTGTGTTTCCAAATTGCTGCGAGGAGGAAAGAGTTGCACGGGCTCCCCAATATGATTTGGTCCACAGTGTTATGAAATCAGGTCCAGAGGCGTGTGACCTACATGCAACTTAAATTTACCATTGTTTCCATGACAATGGATAGATCCTCCATTGTTCACCTGAGACAAATATAAATTTGGCACAAACATTAGTTTAGCCTCGGCATGGAGGATGACGGGGCTGATTGTTATTTGGGGAAGCACTTTTTACAGTCTTGTAAAATGTGTCAGAAACAAACGAGCAAAGTTTTGTTTGTGCAGAAACAAATGTGAAGCATATTTATATCAGATATGAACATCTTAAAAAGCCATAAAAAATGATCCAAGTTAGTATTTAGTAAGTTTAATTAGTTAATAAGCTATTTCAAATCAAATGTAATGACCAACTTCAACATCACACCATGATATTAAACTTTTCATAAACTACAAATAACCTTTATGTTATTTGAGGGAAAAGGAACTCCACTATTCAATTATATGAGATAGAATAACAGAACTGTTTAATCAAAACTGTTTTTGATTGAATGCAGAAGTCGTGTCACAGTGAGAGGGATGTGCAATTCAACGTCCTGCCTTTTTTGTGTGGTGCCAACATGGTCACCCTGTGTTTATCACAAGGTGAGAGCATTTTGATGAGGCATGCTGGTCTGCCGGAGCACCCCAACTGGAGCGGGGAGGTTAGTGAGCAGCTCCCTTAAAAACGCCCTGCTGTGTACGTGCAGCATTTCTTTCTGTTGAGCGGGAGGACGACGCCTCGCTTCCCAGCTCAGGTTGTTCTTGTCGGCTGCCAACAGAAACACAAAATGGCAGATTCTCCACAGTATCTCCATATTTGTGTTTTATCTCTCTCTCTTTTTGATCACTGCTGTGTTACACAGGCCTGCAACCAATTTGTTGGAGGTTTTTGCAATAGAGTAAGCTAATTTGGATTTTTTTTTAGTAGCTATTTTGCAAATTTTAAACACATTTGTATTCATAGAAGTTGAAAAAATAAACTCATGGGGCAACTATAAGTTAATGTGGATGTAAAAACAGGCTACAATACACAAATATTATTATATAAGAGTAACTCTTGAACAGCTATAGGTGCTGTATGTAACTATATAATGGAACAATGAGCAGGAGCTGCAGCAGGTAAGCATGAGCAGCAGGAGTGCTGCTGAGGCTGAACCAAACAGACGGTTACACCCTTGTATAATTGGACTACCTGCCATGCTCCCGATCCTGAGTGTCCTGCCAGAACCAGTTATGCTTATTTCTGAGTCAGCTTTGAGTAAACATCCTGTGTCTTATGTACCACACAGGGATAACCACAACATGACATAACACCCGATATGAATCGGGAGAGTTTATGCTGATTTTTCTTGTGTCCTGAGTGTGGTCGAGCCTGGCCCACTTTGTCCTTTTCTGAAGCGAAGCGGCCTTTAAATAACTTGCGGGGTATGAAGTATGTCCCTATAGCACACTTCATATCCCCATCTGCTCTGCCATCTTAGCACTGGACCCATGACCCATTTACACGCCTGCCATCATAGTAGCATTAGCAAATATTATTTCCTGTTAAAATGTATACAACATATTCTCAGAGTACCTTGGCTTAGCACCTTTGAAGGCCATCATGTTGGAGTGTCACACACAACTTACCCTGGAATGGCCTCTAGTGAATCTGGGTCAGACCAGCACTGGAACTACTGGTTCTGTTCTGTCCTGTAATATAATTACAAACTTGGAGCTTGCACATATATATTAATGTGCATGAAATATAGTGCATTCATGGTCCCCAGAGGATGAATTTCCTCATGCACCACCATGAGGTTCACATTTGTGCTATTTATGGTATTTCAACAACCATTGGATAGATTGAACATAGTGTAGCAAATAGCAGATCACATGTTAACATGCAATTAGGGGAACATTAGACCTGCTTAATAGCATTAGCTTGCTGTGCCTAAGTACAGCCTCATGCAGCTCCTAGCGTGGGTGACTCATAGTCTTGTTTTACAACTATAATCAAGGGAACAACTGCTTATTGTGATACATAAGTGACACACACGCACACACAGGACAAATGAGTGATATTCAGCAATGAACTGCCTACATGGGCTTTTCAAAGTCCAGCATGTTCAACAGGAGCTGCTTTGCTTTCTGAATGAGTCAGAATGGAGACCACACCACCCACACTGTGATCTGTTTGATTTTAGTTAGAAAACAAAGACAACATTACAGAATATGGTAGTGAATTAGAGTAGTTACTCACTTCTCCATAGACGTCCACGTTAAAAATACACATTAAAAATACGTTAACCCAGAGCAATGTGTTTAACAATTATATGTTCTGGCCATTTCTGGTATTTCTCGTACACATCAGTCCTGAATAAACCAGTTGGTTCTTCCATCTGAACATTGCTGACCAGCGCTGGTGCAACACTAGGTATGGGAAGAGCACGTAGTCTCCAAATGCCAAGTATCTACAGTGACACCATGAAAGGGAGGGGGAGGACGATAGCTGAGCAGTGAGCAATAGTTCACTGGATGTGGGATACAGAGTGGGATCTGCAGCAGAACGAGATCACATAGCAGATATACCAAGAAAGTGTGAGACTGTCGACTGCCCATGAATCTAAAATAAGATACAAGGGATTGATTTTTTTGATTGGAGCGGACCATGCAGGCCACGTGAGCCCTACAGACATTCAGTTTGGGGCAGCTTTGATCGGGTTGCTATTTTGAGGGTCAAAATTATGACTTCCGCGCTTCACTGAAGTAATTTTTCTGATCAGCTGGATATCAATCGAGCAGATACTTTGGAGGACTTGACAGTAGGAGTGATTGTAATGCTCTGCTTATTGAGTGGAGAAGGAGACACGATAAAACTAGGAGACTCAGACATGATGGTACTCTGGGGCCATTTACTTTTCTGTCCCAGGAGGATAGAGTGGTTCTACCCGTAACAGAGGAAAAGAATTGGAGAGGAAAAAAGGAAGCCTGAGGAGAAACATGCAGCAGTTCGGCTAAAAGACTTGGAAAATCTGGAAGAAAAGGAAAGTTGGAAATCAACATTTATTTGGAAACACTTGCAGGTAAGCTGCTTTATTTATTTTAAATATAATGCTGTCGCCGACACGCTCTCGACGAGAGACCTGCGGACGGTCTCTCATTGTTC
The DNA here is from genome assembly GCA_029853015.1 of Chelidonichthys spinosus. Classification (NCBI taxonomy): domain Eukaryota; kingdom Metazoa; phylum Chordata; class Actinopteri; order Perciformes; family Triglidae; genus Chelidonichthys; species Chelidonichthys spinosus. The sequence continues at coordinate 16,553,181 of CM056839.1, read as the reverse complement.
AATGCAAATATATTCTTATTGTGACAAATGTCAGCAGAGTAATAGACTCCGGCATTGAGCTCACAGCCCAGCAGGCAGAGTGTGGCTCATGTGAGAGCGGAGGAGCTGTTGCAAAGAAAATTAGATATTAATATCTTTTGCTTCTTAGCAACTGGAGCATTGAGTAACAGAAACTACACACATTCAAATGGGCAGAAAATGTCCAATCTGTTATTATCAATTGTCATCCTGGTCTCTTGGGTCTCTCTTGAAAATGAGACACCTGTATAAATGAAGGTTAAATAAATAATAATAAAAAAAATACTTACCAATTTAGGCTGAGGGTTTAAAACATACTTCAACTTGAATCTGTCCAGAAATTGTACATCAGATGCCACATACTGCTCTGTATATAAGGTATAAATTTATATCTGTCCATAGCTATAGAGCATCCCGGGTGTGGACACCTGCACAGCAGCCTTTGTGACCCCATTTGGAAGTTTCATAAACCCAGTTTTATAACTGCACGTTCTTAAAGCGCTGAGGTGCATTATTTGATGTTTAACTGCATCTTATCTCTTGAAGGAAAAAAAACAAAAAACCATGATAGCATTGATCTAACAGGCAACAGTTAAAATGACACTTAACTGACCTGCAGTTGTTTGTTGTTGCATGGTTTCCTCTGGTCCCTGGAGTCTCCAGTGTTTTTCATCTTGCAGCATCATTAGGTCAAATTTTCTGTCTCTGCTTTTAGCTTAAGACTAAATGACAACAATTAATATTCCCTGCAGCGTCAGCTGAACTTTGTGCTTTAAAATAATTAGGAAATATTAGCATGCTAACATGCTAAATGAAGGTAGAACCCATGGTAAACATACTCGCTAAACAGAACGAGCATGTTAGCATGTTGACATTATTAGCATCAATAATTATGAGCTTACAGCCTCACAGAACTCACAAAGTAGAATTTCTACAACATGATATATATATTTAACTATTCAAGCAGAAAGTCTATTTACCTGTTGATGACAAGCCCTGGTCTCATAGTTGTCTTTAGGCTAATTTGTTGTTGTATGAAACAGGATATTCAGAAGGATTATGATTGAATTAACTGTATGATACTGGTTCTTGCCCAATCAATACAGGCTTTAAAAAAACACAATGATTTCCAGCAATTGGCACACAATTGTGTGATAAATTGTTCTGAAGCGATTCCACATCGATTCTTAGCATGAAACCATTTTGCGGCTGTCTCTTCTATGATACAACTTTTCTTCCCTGTCTTTTTCAGCCCATATTATTTTCCAGTTCAGCCCCACAGGGGAATCACACTGCCTCATCACAGCGACTCTAATAGTTGTGCCAGCTGGAGGAAACAGAATATACGTCATATAAAATGGCAGGGCATTGGATTAACTGGCTATTTCTGTACCTTGTTGATCAGAAAAACATGTATTGTATACACCAGAGTATTTCCAATAGAGCGGGGGCAAAGAGAGGTAGGACAGAAAATCGAATGTCTCAAAGGCTAAATTACAATTGAAATGTGTTTGAAAATCTATGTACTGTATAATCTTCATGTTTGCCCTAAATTGTGCAGCATAAATTAACTTCTAAACAGTTTGTACAGTAATTGTAAATTATATTCATCAATATTTTGCCTCTATTGAAAATAATAACAACCGAAAGATTTGTTACCATATCAACAATGAAAATGATTAAGTGAAAATACTTTGTAAACAGCAGCTATTATTAGAAATCAGCTCATAAAACTATTTGAGTTGACAGTGAGTGACTCCTTGGAGAAGTCTAGATATTTCAAATGCATCATGTGTTGCAGATGTTTGTCGAAACAAATAGTTATAGTCAATAACGTGCTGAAAGAAAGAGAGAGATTGTGTTTATCCTTAAACTGTGCATAAAAAAAGGTTTCCTAGGAAATTAAGTCAACATGTAGGCCCATCATGTTCATTGGCTTTGTCCAATGAATTCAATGCGTGAAGTTTCTACATGTTTTCTTTTTGAACAGAGCCCAATGCATGAATTCCCATGTCTCAGGTGATATCTATTCACTTCCCAATGCTGTATACTAATAATTCACCTGTCCTTCTTTTACAGGAAACTTCTTTTGTGCCTCCCTTCTCAATTCCAGTTGACGCTGCCTCTGTTTTGGCGGCGAAATTGTGCACTTCCTGCAAGCCTGGTGTGTTTTGTGTGAGCCGGGCCCCTCTGAGGCATGAGCGTGGGAAGGGCCCACCACCATAGCTTCGTGTCCTGTGAAGAAGAAGGCCTGAGACTAAGTACCATGCCTGCGGTGGGCAGCTTCGGCAATGGCAAGATTCACACGAGACGCAAATACCACAGCCGGTTTGTCAGCAAGGCTGGCCAATGCAACATCCATTTCACGAACATGGATGAGAAGTCCCAGCGGTACATATCTGACATTTTCACAACGTGTGTGGATATCCGCTGGCGATATATGTTCCTGCTATTCGGCCTGGCGTTTGTGGTGTCCTGGCTAACATTTGGATTGGCGTTCTGGGTCATCGGCCTCCTGCACGGTGACATGGACCATCCCGAAGGGGATGAAAGCTTCGTTCCCTGTGTCACGCAGGTCAACACCTTTACGGCAGCCTTCCTGTTCTCTGTTGAGACCCAGACAACCATTGGGTACGGTGCTCGTTGTGTGACTGAGGAATGCCCAGCTGCTGTCTTCATGGTGGTCTTCCAGTCCATCATGGGCTGCATCATCGATGCCTTCATGATCGGTGCCATCATGGCCAAGATGGCAAGGCCCAAAAAGCGTGCAGAGACTCTACTGTTCAGCCACAATGCAGTCATCGCTCTGCGTGATGGGAAACTGTGCCTCATGTTTAGGGTTGCTAATCTGAGGAAGAGCCACATTGTGGAAGCTCATGTGCGAGCCCAGCTCGTCAAGCCCCGTTACACAGAGGAAGGCGAATACATCCCCATGGATCAGCTTGACATGGACGTAGGCTATGACAATGGCACAGACCGCCTGTTTCTGGTTGCACCCCTCACTGTCATCCATGAGATCGATGAAGAAAGTCCACTGTTTGGCATCAGTAAGCAAGATCTCGAAACGTCTGACTTTGAGATTGTAATTATTCTTGAAGGGTTGGTGGAGGCCACTGCCATGACGACGCAGGCACGCAGCTCTTACCTGCCCTCGGAGATCCTGTGGGGTCACCGCTTCGAGCCCGTCATCTTTGAGGAGAAGAGCCAGTACAGGATAGATTACGCCTACTTTCACAAAACTTTTGAAGTACCATCCACCCCCAGATGCAGTGCCAAGGACATGGAGGAGAGAAAATTCCCAACATCTGGCGACAACTCCTTCTGCTATGAGAACGAGCTGGCCTTCATCAGCAGGGATGAGGAGGAGGAGGAGGAGGAGGGAGAAGGTGGAGAAAGAGGAAGACAGGAAGTGTTTATCGGAGCTACTGAATGAGCAGGGCATGATCAAAAGTCCTTCCTTTCGAAGAGAATCAGAGATTTAACCTTCGGCTGTTGCCTGATTTATTTGCTTTTAGATGCAGAGCAATGAAAGCGTGTGAAGATCCCTATGAGCGTAACTCTCCTGACATAAGGATACCTGTAAAAGGTGGAGAAACAGACAGGCAAGGATCACTTTTCACATTGGATTATAAACTCTTTTGCTTTACCTGCGATGGTTACGGAACTTCGTCAAAAGCAAACAAAACTGTGATGTTTCAGTTTGCAGATGATCCTAGTGCATGAATAGTATAGTTTTGTATGAATATTTTGAGAAATGTTTCATCGTTTTTGTGGGACAATCTGAAGGTGCTTGTTCACAGTCCTCCAATATGTAATTTGCAGCTGTGTGGCATGAAAGTGACACTTTGCAAAAAGTTCTCCAGATTAATTTTGTAAAAAAAAAAAGAGGTGGAGATCAACAGTGAAATTTCCTCTTAATGGTATAACTGAACAATACGATTCCAATGTAGAAGAAATATTCTACATTATAGAATGTCAGTGGATGACTTGCTTAGCTGGCATACATTCAACTGATGGATTAGTAAAGGGAAAACTAGGTAGGTAGAGTTTCTAATACTTCCATTATAAAAAGGAAAAACCACACTTGATGGTTATTTATTAGTAGGGAAACGATTCATACCTGTCTTAGACTTAAATATGTAATTTCTTTCTTAACAGTTTGAAACATGTGAAAAACTGATAGAATGAGCGTTTGCTAAACCCCCTACGATAAGAAATACTTTGGTTACTGTTGCTATGCCTGTTGAGCAGTGTCTGTTCTCCCATAGCAACGTTTGTTTACAGTGATTGAAGCAGATTTTTCACCAGAGAGCTAATATTTCCTGAAAAATGCGTCTTGATTTCAAGCAATGGTAAACATAAGCAGACAAAAATCTATTTTATTTTACTGTCACTGGCTAGAGGAGTAAGAACACACTAGCTCTTGTATTTTTGGTTTTGGAGAGGGTTAAAAAAAAACAAATAAAAAAATAGGCCTACTGTGCCGAGCAACAGTTGCTAAACCATGATTGCACAATAGCTTGGTTTAGAAAATGGTCAATTGAAATGTATGTGTTACTTCTTTTCAGATCCAATATGTATTCTAAAGGGAAAAATAAAAATAATAATAAATAAAACTGTACAGAACTATATTTTAAAGATGAGACATTTTCTCCTCCGAGCCACCATCATGGTTTAAATCAAAGCGAAATAAGCAAAGACAAGTAAGCACCTCAAAGTTCACCCCAGGACATAAAACACAATCAGAACAGAAGAACTTATCCCCTCACGTATTGGTAATCAAATACTTGACACATAATGTTGATGGCCCCCACAGGAAATAGAAGCGTCTGAGTAATCTGAAATGAAGCCCGGTCACATACATGACTGGTGGGAGACAGAGTGGAGCAATATTGCACCTGTGAATTTGTGCTCTAAATCAAGTTAAAAGACCAAATAAAACCCTAAGGAAACACACAGCACAAAGTACACTACTGTATAATAGTATAATACTGAAAATGTTGATATAAAACCAACACATTAATATCTTAAATGTTTCACATGTTTATGGGACATATTTCCCACATTTACATGTTCTGTAATGTAAAAGACAATTGTGATGTTTTAGCAAGAAAAAATAATTTGAAGAAGTATGGAATTAGTGAAGATGATGTCACAATAATAAAGAAGATGATGTCACAATAATAAAAATACCAAGAAGTCAGTGTGAACAAATAAGCCATACCATGCAAACGCTTTCATATACTGTTAACATTATTTGAAGACCTTCTACCTAATGTGAAGCACCTTTCTAGTTTAATTTGGCTCTAGTATTGAATAAACTGATGCCCTGTAATGGTTTGTGTTGGTTTTCTATGCCCTTGGCCAGAGATATTAGTTCCTTTCTGTTCATATTAATAGGACAACGAGTATAAAGATATGAGGGCAGACTGTGTACCACAACATCACTTATCCCAGGAGAGATTAATTAGTTTTCCCTTTATATTTTCTCCAACAAAAAAGGTCTATGTGGGTTAACATGACCGCCATTTCAGCATATTTCAACCCATTTGTATTTATATCTTGCTGACTTGTGCTGAAATATCAGAATGGGCTCGCTCCAGAAAACAAATGGTGGTTCCACTGCCATTTGAACCAAGAGCAGTGTGAAGGTCAAGGACTGTATAGTTAGAGGGAAGGACTCTAATTTGTACATTTGTCAGGCCACTATTGTAAATATATATTTTTGTTTTTATGATGTTTCTGACTGAATAGACAACAACTAATGATACATTCTTTCAAATTAAATAAAAAACAGTGTTTATATTGTATGTTTCTTGATCAAACCTTGAAACTGGAACTACTTTCTCTGCTTGATGGACTAAATTAACGTCTACTGAACTGAACAACCTCTTCTTGTCTTCCACTAAATGCATTTGAAGCAATTTTCTCCTCACAGGGTTTTACTTTGTTGTGTGAGACAACAATATATAAATTGATGGTTGCATTTATTTAAAAAAAAAAAAGACAACAATGACTCCTGTTGAGCCACAATAAATATATCTCACAAAGCCAACAGTTCAGTTTTCTTCTTTCTTCATCGTAGACAGACACGACGTGCAGAGATTATTTTCCATTAAGCATTTACTGAATGCATTTGTTGTTGAGTTCTAACAAATAAGCGCAGCAGGGAGGGAAAGTGGAAGCTGTTTGATAAACACGGAGGAATGGATTGTAATTTATGGCAGTGATTTGGTGGGACGGTATCTGGTTGGGGTCAGAGGTTTCTTCTTTCACTCTTATGCAACCAATCAGGCATGTCTTTGCATATGTACAGGCAAGACTTGGCAATCCCACTCGATTTCACCGGCCTGTAACCTTGAACACCGGAAAAGAGAGCTCATGCTCACAAGCTCACGCACACAGACACACAAACGGCCACGGAAATGTATATTCGGTTAAAAAAAATCGGTGTGGGCTTGTGCAAAACGACATCCATATCAGTTTTAATTAGTTTAAAAAGAGCAGAACAATTAAAAAGACATAATCACACATTCTTCTGATGGCAAATACATCAAAGTCCTGTAAAATCTGCAAACATGAGTAGCGTTGTGTCTATGTGTTGGTGGGAGGCCACGTCTAACCAAGCATAATGTTACACAGATCGGATTTTATTAAATTACATCTGATATGACCTGTCAGCTAAAGACCTCAAGAGTGGGTGTGTGAGATATTAAACTGTTGGCCTCAAGTCCGTGACATTTAACAGAATAATCCGTTCCACCCTTTCATGCATCTAACATTCAGGAGGCTATCTTGAGCGCCAAATGCAGTCTAATTTCTGACTTAAGAGGGCTGTATCCTTTGAGAGGCGCTGCGTGATGGAAGGATCACCGAGAATAAACCGGGATGCTTCCTGCCCACTCGCCAGTGTTGGAGGACGAAGAAGCCGTGGAGGGTCAGTCTTCCAACATGCAGAGTGGGTTGTTGAAAGGCAAATTTGACTTTAATTGCAGCAGTTCTATTCTTTGCTGGTTCCCCTCACTACCAGAGGGAGGTGGAGGGTGGAAAGGAGTAACACCATGCAACAGCTGCACTTCCTCTCCTTAAGCCATAACTCGAAACCGTTTTAGGATTGAATTATCATATTGTTCCTGCTTTATCAATTCTACTGGATGGAAAATGTTGAAAATCTGAAGTTTCAAATTTTAGGAACTGATAAAAAAGGACAAAACAAGAAAGCATTGTTTCTGGTTTGACTGTAGATGTATTTTCAGTGCAGTTTTAATCAGTCTTCATGCTCTGCTGTGGTTAATTGTTGTGGATATTAATGTGTGGTGTTTCCTACAGGAATGTAAACGTTTATTGAGGCAAGGCGCTGATGTAAAGAGCTCTGGTGAGAGTCGGTGTTGAAACTAGTATCCATGTTGAAGATTGGCTGGAAATAATCTCAAACATTGTCGTCCTTGGCGCAGGGCTTTGACACCTCATCAGGATAAGTCAAGGAAACAATTCTTGATATCTGTGTGATATTATATTGCAGTTTCCCTTTCCATTCACAGCAAAATCAGATAGCTAAGCCAGTGTCGTGTTGTTCTATTGAGGGGTGTGGACAGCTGAAGGTTAGAGAAGTGAACGTGTGAGAGGAAGATCGCTGGTTGGAAAAATCCGCCTTTACTGGGAAAATGCGATAAAGGAAACTGGTTTAAGAATCAGGGTGGATTAGTGTAATTTAAACTGCTGTCTAACCGTCCCAAGTGAAGCCACGCAAGTGAGACCGTGTGAATTTTCTTTACTTTCAAAAACTAAAGAAAGATTAACTCACGAATATGTACAAAAAAAGCTGTCTGTTTGTACACATATTATTTTATTTGTATAATAAAAATAATTTTAAAACAACACAACAATAACTAACACTTAAAATGTTAACATGCTAGTCATAATTAGATACAGGGACATTTTAAGTGTTACAATTATAACCTCTCATACAAAAGATGCATAATTAGTGTATACTGTACATATTAAAAATAACTAAGTACATTTACAGCATGTACAAATTTTAATTATTGTACATTACTCAGTATTTCCATTTTCTTCTTTACTTTTCTCCACTTAATCTTATAACTTAATTAATTTTATGAATCTGATATGATCAAATATCTGAGTGATATATATACACACACAGTATATACAACTATTTCTACCTATAACAGTAAAATACTGCTTAATGATAATATATCAGCAGCAGCAATCTTGAAATGCATAATATATTGCTCAGAATACTAAATTAATAAGTATTTTTGAATGAAGTACTTTTCTCATAGTTGAATACTTTTACAATGTTGTAAAATCACATCGAAATAAATAAAATCTTGAGTAACTAATTTCTGGAAAGAGACAATGCTGTTTTTCAAATGTTTTATGCCTTTCAAATATTATTGTTTTGCTTTTTGTTTTTCTATCCTCTAGTTCCAGTATATTGGAGAGAAGGCAGACGTCTCTATGGCCGATATCTTCAAAAGAAACTCACACCAAAACTCTCTAGATTGATAAACAGCACTGCAGGTAAGAGGAAAAATATGTATTTTTTAATTTTGTAGATGTCCCTTCTAAAAATATTTATAAAAACCCCATAAAGGATCTTAAAACTTTTTCCACTATATATTTAAAAAAATGTTTTTCTATTATTCAAGTAATTGTATCTCAGTGTAATGTGACAGTTTAATGTATCTCACGCCTCTGAACGTATGTCTCAGGTCAGCAAACATTTGAACGCTGGTTTAAATCACGTTCAGTGAATCAGAATTATTCTTGAGAGACAGTTCAAGTCAGTTCCACTCTGACACTCAGCTCTTTACAGTCTGATCATCTATCTCTGTAAGTTGCTTATGGACACATTCATCCTCCAGCTGAGCACATCACTCAGTAGTACTAGTATCTCCAGCCTCGACTCCTGCAGTCAAACAGTATTTCATTACAGCAACAGGCCGATTGGATTACAAGGGGTACTGACTCAAATACCTACTGCAAACACAGAGCAACCGGAGAAGGAACAAGCAGAGAGGACACCAAATATTCAGCACACAAACACCACCTTGATTATCGCACCGAAATGATCTGGGAAAGGATGTCATACTTTAAAAACGATTAAGATCTCCAATATCATCCATGTACTTGGATTTCTTTCAGGTTGACGCCGTTTATTTCCATCCGTCAGAGTTGTGGATCTAGAATTAAGTGGATGGAATTGTTCTAACTGTAATATTTATTTATTAATATTATTACTTAATTTCACCATTTTAACTGAAAAATATTATACATGTCAGTGTGTACAAGTGTCAAAACAAAACTATGTATTTTTTAAAATATTTTATGGTGCCAGGAAATAAACAAAAATATATATATATATATATATATATATATATATATATATATATATATATATATATATATTGTTTATATACTGTATAAATGCAATATGTGAAGAAATTATTTATCTGTTCTTTCAGGCAGGAGGAAGACAGACCAGTCCCACACCTCTCAGGATAGCAGAAGACATCAGAATGGTTATTAAACTGTAGAATGAAGGTACTAGTTTTATTGGATTTAACTCATTTTTAAAGAAGACAATTAAAAGGATATCATTGAGAAATATGCTTAAAGTGATCCTGATTGTGCTGATCATAATGAAAACTATTACAAGAGACCTGCTAACAGGCTCTTAAAGCACATCCCTGCTGCCCTCATGTGGCATATGAGTTTTGTAACATGCAGTAACACACCATCCTCATTGGCCTTTTACACAGAAGACACTCTGACCACCACAATGGTAAAAGTACAGGTGTAAATAAGGAAATGAATGATGGATACCTGGATACCATTTAGCTGATTTCAGGTTCCTGGTACTCTGCAAGCTGGCTCATTGTCACCTTCACTGGGAGCCAGAATGTGCTTTCCCTTCTGTACCAAATCAGCATGTTTGTCCCCCAAGTCTTAAGCTTTAAATCTGTATAGAAATATATAAGGAAGATATATGTCATGCTCATATTTAAATGTGTTGTTCTTTCTGTTTTGAGGAATCATCTTGCTAGCTATAGTCCATACCACAAAACAAAGAATGATTTTTTTTTATTATTAAATACATTTTATTACATAAATGGCATATTTTTTGACAGTCTGGCATTCACGCATATAGACAGTGCTAAACATTGCAGGTATTTTGGTTGGGTGAACCTGCACAACTCAGCCATGAATCCTTTCCTGTTTCTCTGTTTGCTTATGGGTTTATGTACTGTATTTGTACACTTCTATAATTATGTGATTTGACCAAACACAGACAACCACACACCCTCCCCCCCCCCAGCCCAGTCCAAAGTTTCCATTCAGCCCCAGTTGACCTGGTCCTCATCTTTAACCGGCAGGATGTCTGTGACCAAGCCGGTGCCGATGGTTCTGTTTCCGTCTCTCAAAGTGAACCTCTGGCCTTTCTCCAAAACCATCGGCTGGCGGAGCGTGAGTGTCAAGGAGGTGTCCTCCCCTGGCATTACCATTTCCTGAACAAAGACAAGAACAACAGACAAGAGAGTCGTTACTGTCCTTTAAAATCCTGTTGTTGTACTTGAGTATTTTTTCCCCAAGTCTCTTAGGCGAACAAAGACAAAGTCTGAACCCAGATATACAGATTTGAAACTTCATGAAGAAGTTAACCAAATGCGTGAAGTATTCGACAAAGATCCATTTACCGACTGATTGAAACACAAACCTTTTCATCGGGCAGAGTGACTCTGCAGGCCATGTCCCACGTTAGAGAGAACATGACGGGCATGAAGTTGGTGACAAACGGTTTGTGTCTGCCTCCCTCCTCCTTACTCAGAACGTACACCTGAAATACAGAAACATGTTTTTCTTTCTCAGCGGATAAAACTCAGTGAATGACCTCAGACTCATTACTGTGGCATCACTTATTATCTCCCAGTTTGCCTTTAAAACATTTTTTGGCCAATACAATTCTTGGATTATATACAGTCAATTAATAACAACTACAACTCTGTGCTCTCAGACCTGGGCCTTGATTTTCTGGTGAGGCATGATGGCTCCTGGTTTGCACATCACCATCCCTCTCCTTATATCCTCTCTCTTCAGTCCTCGGACCAGAGCGCCCAGGTTATCTCCAGCTTCTGCCCGATCCAGAGACTTATGAAACATCTCAATACCTGAGCAGAACAGGAAGACCAGCACGGTGAAATCCCTGTTTATACACCAATACTCATTCGGTGACTGTTGTATTTTCTTTCACTCACCTGTAACCACTGACTTGAAGCTGCGACTGTGGCCCACAAACTCACAGTCATCTCCTTTCTTGATGATGCCCCTCTCCATAGTACCGGTCACAACAGTACCTCTGCCTGAAGATGATAATCAAATTTAAAGTAAGTCACTTAAATGCGTCACCATCATCTGCTTCAGTTTTCACAATTTTGACTGGAGAACCAGCATTTTGGGTGCATTTCTTTCCATTTGTTCATACCTGGGATTGAATAAACTCCTTCGATGGGCAGAAGAAAAGGTTTTTCTAGCTCTCTTTTGGGGAGAGGAATGTAAGCATCCACAATCTCCAGAAGATTCATCACTGCATTCAAACCAAGTTCAGGTTCTCTGTTCTGAGATGGAGCAAAAAATAAGTATTCAGTCAGTTCACATACCTCACATCAGAGACTGAAAATGCACTGACCGGTGTGTAGACTACAAGGGAATTATACAGTGGTTAAAATCAGACTAGCCCAGTATTATCTAAACCCTAAGACAAATGATGGCCAGTGTTCCCCTCACCTCCAGGGCACAGAGGGCTGAGCCTATCACAACAGGCGTGTTGTCGCCATCATAGCCAAACTCTGTGAGCAGCTCGCGGATCTCGATTTCCACCAGCTCCACCATCTCCTTGTCCTCCACGGCGTCGGCCTTGTTGATGAAAACAACCACATGTTCGACGCCTATCTGCCTGGCCAGCAAGAGGTGCTCTCGTGTCTGTGGCATCTGGCCGTCAGTGGCTGCCACCACCAGGATACAGCCGTCCATCTGAGCTGTGCCTGTAATCATGTTCTGAGAAAAGGGAAAGAGATCTGGGTTATTATAGGGGATACACTGATTTTAGGTTATTAACACAGTGCTTGAGGAGAAACAAGGATTCTGATCAACTAAAATAACGAAATTGCATCATGTTCTGCACTTTCTAGGCCAGGTTCTTACCTTGACGTAGTCAGCATGACCGGGACAATCTGTGTGAGCATAATGTCTGTTGGATGTGGTGTATTCTACATGGGAGGCGTTGATGGTGATTCCTCTGGCCTTCTCCTCAGGGGCATTGTCGATATCCTCATACTTTTTAAAGTTAGCACCACCAGCATCAGCAAGCACTGAGGACAACAAAAAAACACACACACCAAAGTCACATTTCTTGTTATTGATTATCACTGTAGGCCAGTGAAGCCATTTCAGCTGCAAGATCAAATAAAAATAATTCAGCGGGTTGTATTAAAAAAAAAGCAAGGATGTCAGTGTTTCTACCTTTTGTGATTGCTGCAGTCAGGGTTGTCTTGCCGTGGTCAACATGGCCAATTGTCCCAATGTTCACATGGGGTTTGTCTCTGCTGTATGTCTTCTTAGCCTCTGCAGCAAAGGTCCGCCGACTCAGTGGCACGCCACACTACGAAACAAAGGCAACACCAGTTATTATACGGTTGCAAATTACACGATTGACAGTCTGTACACTCCAGTTTGTGTGCACACTCACCAATTTGAAGGAGCTGTGCAGGAGGCTTGGTGAAGACCACTGAAGGGCTGAGAAGAGGGAAGCAAAAGATGAGAATACTGTGAGTTAAACGATAATTCCACTATTACAGGTTCCAGTTTCTCGTCACAATACACGCATGAAAACTTTTTGAATGCATTTAACTCCATGACAGATATTTCAACTATTGTTTTCCATGTCAATCTCACTGCAGCAATGCCCCACAGCCAGGCTGTCAATGACTGAACGTGTAGTTGTTCCCTACGTGTTTCAATAATACCCTCATAGCCTGTCAGGGCAGTGTCTCACACTCAAACACTCTCATACATGCATGTCTGTTGCATTGAACTATGTCCATTAGCATGTTCTCATGATGGGAATGGGACTGTGCCTGGACGTTAGATCAGGTTTGGTAAGCTAAGAGCTGCGGACATTAAGCTAGCAAAACCTTTGAAACAGCGTAATTCTTTACCAAATAAGCTGCTGTCAGTTAAACGTTAGTTATCTAGCTACTTAAATATATAATCTAGTTTAAATCATCGCCGTCTGTCAGTCCTCATCCTTGGCTAGCCGCATCGTTAGCTAACTCTCATTGGTAACGTGACCTTGCTTTGATATCGAAGAGACAGCAGCATCTCTTTTTCAGTGATAGATTATGTTTCTACAAACAAACACATCCCATAATGGCACGTGCAGAACAAATCAAGGTGCTAGGAATCTACAGGCGGTCAGAAATGCAATCAGAGTCGGTTAATATAAGAGAGTTAAACGATTTTACCGGAGTAACATGCACGGAGTCCCACAAGCGCCGCCATCTTGGATGGTAAGGGAAAACAAAGATGATGAAAGAAAATCAAGACAGTTCCTGGCCACCTCTGATGCCGTCGCGCCAAGCAGCTCCAAGCAGCAGGCACAGCTATTTCATTAGTATTACAACCGTAAATTGGATAAATATAACTAAGACCACTACTAATGATACTAATATATACCACATAATAACCAAACTGGAGGTTTTCTAACTTGTGTTTTTCCTGTTTTACGTTTTTCTTACTTGCCACGCATCTAACAAATGTGTTAATATCTAAATATAGTTTTATATTATTCACTTATAAAAAAAAACACATATTGTAGCATCATATATTTTATAAAATATATTATACATATAAATATATTTGAAGTCTGCTTGAGGGGATTCTCAAGAGAACGCTCTCTTCTTTACTCAAACTCTCTGGACGTCGTGTGTGTTGTGCGCGTTCAAACGTCACTGATTTACCGTAAACACGCTAATATGGTGGAGTTGCTGTTGTTATTTTAAAATTCAAAGGCTGTATTCCTGTTAGTTTTACTGTACTATATTGTTAAGCACTGAGACACCGTAGAAAAAATAAAGACTGAAATTATTTAGAGGTGATTAAAGAGTACAGCAAAAACACATTTTGCTTGCCAATCTGGCTCAAGGTTTACGGTACAGCGTGGCGGCCTCCATGCCACTCGTGGGGTAAGCTTTAGTTTACGTTTGCTAGCTAGAATGTTCTAGCGCATTCGCGTTTCTGTGCTTAAGGAGGAGTTAACATATTTAAAAAGACTCAGTGAGCGCGTGTCCATTCATTCAACACACCTTTATAGGACTCGTGTAAAGGTAACTTTTAGTTAAGATCAAGGATTATGTAGGCTATGGATACTGTGTTTCTGTATTTTGTTTTAGTTAGCATGATTCATGACGTAGTGACAGGTTAATGTTAGCATCTCAAGACTAAAGTTAAAAGTAAACTGTCTGCTGGGTTTGCTTCCTGTGTTTACAATTGGTATTTTTAAGGCCTTCGCTGCTGCAAGTCAATACTGAATACATTTGTCCCCGTCCTGCTGATTCTTGCTGATTCTTGTGATGTATTGTTTTCTCCCCAGCGGTGAACATCATGGCAGAAGACAGACAGGGCAGGAGGTATCCCCAGAACCTCCAGGGGGTCCTGCAGCTGGCGGTGGATGCTGGTGGATCATCCGCAGAGGGGCCTGCTTCTGTTGAACCCATGTCAGAGGAGGTAAGGGTCTGGGAGTTATGACCTTCAAACCTCCCCACAGGACTTAACCACAGGCTGACACAGGGGCTCTGTGTTTGACATGTTATAAAAGGATCTAAGAGAGTACCAGTTTTATATTTCTACCCATGTAACTGAGAAACATCACTGTACTCTTTCTTTGTCCTAGAGGAAAGTGTGGCTCAAAGGTGCTCTTTCAGAAGTCTGCAAAGGGCAGATGGATGAAGTGGAGCGGATGAAGAAGTGCGTGGACTGTTTAAGCCAAGAGGAGAGAGGAGATGATGAGAGAGATGAAGAGGGTGAAGATGAGCGGGAATCAGCCTTTGAGATCCTGTCAGACTTGTGTGAGAACCTGGACAATGCTAGAGGTTTGTAATAAATCGTATTAGAGTTATTTTACTCACAGTCTATAAGATATTATGTTAGCATATATGTAGAGCAAATAGCTTGAGGTAATGGATAGAAATACTACTTTTTGGCTCCATCGTGACTGGGTCCCCTGTTCCTCTGCTTCACAGACCTGATGACTCTTGGTGGACTGGAACTGTGTGTCTCCCGTTATCTGTGTCATGCTCAAAGTGGATTGAGGTGGCGCGCAGCCCAGCTTATAGCTTCCTGTGCCCAGAACATGTCAGAGGTGCAGGTCCATTTGTTTGACATCGGGGCGCTACCGAAGCTGCTGCAGCTGACAGACTCAGACCCCCACCCCACTGTTCGAGTAAAAGCCCTTTACGCTGTGTCGTGTGAGTATCTGAGACTAGTAGTTAAATCAGAAGCATTGTTGTGTTTTCCCTCAGTACTGAAAGATGTAAAGCATTAGTACTAGATTGTAACGCTGTCTGCATTCATGCCGCTTTACGTTCAGGACACAGTACGTCTCAGAACAGAATTATAACTGTGTCCGGTTGTGACTTTAGGTCTGGTTCGAGAGCAGGAGGCAGGACTCCAGGCGTTCTTGTCCCACGATGGCTTCTCAATGCTGATGCGAGGCATGCAGTCGGACAATGAGAAGCTCAAGACCAAGTCTGCGTTCCTTCTGCTCAACCTGCTGATGTCACACCCTGAACAGAAAGGTATGAATGAGAGAGGCATCGAAACAGGATGGTGAGCTCCGACTAAGCTGTGGATTTTTTTTATTTCATATTTTGTCAAAAAGCTGTCATTCTCCCCATCAGCCACCAGCTATAGTAGTTATTTAATTCTTTCATTTGGGTTAAGATATATCTTTATCTGTTTCCAGACACAGTTGTCTCAATGGGTATGGTACAGCAGCTGGTAGCAGTTCTCCGCACACCACACTCGGATTTCCATGAGCATGTGCTCGGCGCCCTTTGCAGGTAAGAAACACTCTTCAACATTCACAAGTGGAGGTCAACAGATTTTTAAATGCTGATATAATAGCGACAGTTGGGAGCAGGATGAAGCTCATAGCCGATTAATCAGCTGATTCCCAGAATCAATCTGAATTAACAACCGTTAACTCGATTACATCAAACTCACAGCTTCATCAGTTCGAGTTTATGACATGCTTGAATTCTGTCTGCTGCTTTTTCAATTGCCATTTTTTAATTTAACAGTTTTTTTTTGTCCCTCCATATGTAATCATTGGTAAGCACTATCCTGAAGTGTGATTTTAAGGGATTACATTGTTGGAATATGTTCTATATATTTACAGTGGGGGATGCATTTGATTTGATTTCATGGATGGATAGTTACGGAGCTGGATTGCTCTTTCAAAGAGAAAAAATAGGTTGAATGGTTTCTTTTCCTCTCGGTCTGCCTGCCTTGTCTCGTGGACAAAGAGCTGATAGTGTTGCGTTATATATTAAAGAGATAACTTCTGTGGAGAGAAAGAAACTGATCCATTTATGACCGTAGCGTGTGAGTGACTGAACTCCACTCCCCTTTCTTCTTCATGGGGTATTTATCAGTTATTTAGATTATTTTCAGATATCAATCACATGCACACAGGTTTTTCAGTGACTTTAATTACCATAGTGTGTATGGAGCCTCGCTGTCAAACCGTACCTTCCTGTGTGACGCAGCAGTTGGCCATTATCCGAACCCATTTTCCCTGCCAACAATAGTTTGTATCCTATTTGCGCTGCCTTATCTGTCGACCTCTACTCACAAGTAACATCAATTCATGGTTCACATTCATATTTACACCATTTTGCGTGTCTGATGTCTGTCTAGTCTGGTGGAAGACTGTCCACAGGGTCTCAAGGACTGCAGGAGTCCTGCTCTGGGTCTGGAGGAGTTACTGAAACAGCGATCCAGAGAGCTCCAAGGAAAAGAAGAGAGTCTGGTAATTCCTGTCTTTAGTTTTTTTTCTAAAGCAAGCAGGGGAGTGGTCTTTTCTGTACGTTCTGTGTACAAAACTACTACTGCTTGACTACAAAAGCTAGTCTTTTGAAAATGTTGCTTACAATAATAAGTCTAAACAAAAAGCAACCAACTTTTGACCACACTATATGTTCTAATGCTTACTAGATGCCAGCACATTGAATTATTTTACATAAGTGAATTTTTTATTCTAGGCAAATTTAGATAATTGTTTTAAAAAATGAATATTGATTTCCAGTAAGCAGCTTTTAAAGTCACATTTTTGTTTCCAACAGGAAGAACTGGACTTCTGTGAGCGTTTAAGGGCTGTTTGTATTCGGGGGCAGCAGTCGGATGACAATGGGATGGATCGCTGAAGTATTATTTACCTCACCTTTGCTGGTATCGGTGTGCAAACATGTAACAGAAAGATGTCCATGAACTGGATGGTTGATGTTGGCAATGTTTTGTCAGTTACGACAGATGCTGTCCATATTTAAATGTCATGCAGAAGGTGGATTTTACTCTGTAAATAACTAATGTATAAAATACTTTTTCAAGTATTGTTTTCCTTTAGTCCAGTGTTTTCAGTTCTAGAAAAATATACTCATAACGAAATGGCAATCTTCATTACAGGCAGTATCAAGTATTTCCTGATTTAATTGTTTATAGTTGCATACCAATGTTTAGTTACATGTGCAGTGAAGTAATTTTAGTCAATTGTCTCTTAAATCATGACTTGGAATAATGGACATCATTGTTTACTTTTTACACCATATTCATTTATTCATAGTGTATTTATATACATATAATGGCCGGCTCACAATAGGAAAACATCAACACCCGCATAACCTACATGTAAACATAGATTATGTGAAATTTAAATATTGCTGCACAAATCACATAATTTAAACTGATATTTGTGGAGTTACTTTAAGTTTTGTTTGTAGACTAATATTTAAAATGTTATGACATGATTATTCAAATGCAAACTGGAAACACAGTAAAATATCTTGACCTTGCAAGCTGCTCTTGTAATTCATCTGTGTCACTAGCCAGTAGTGGCAGTAGAAAATGATCCTTCTATTTTCTGGTTTCCCTGTATTTGATAGGTTGAGATTAGAAACTCTTAAGTCTTTATAGGCAACATTAGGATTTTACCAGGTTGATGGAGATACTTCAGACTCTAGGGATGCTGTTTAGGACCGCTTCCATTTTGCAAAGTCTTCCTTGTTCTCCACTGCCTTTACATCACCCACCGCTATTAGTAGCTGTGCCAAATAATATGTCACCATGACAATAATGTGACCATGCTCCATTGGTGCGGTCACCTTGAAAACTTGGAGAGCCAGTGAAAGGTCAGACACTATGAAGGACAAACTTCCTAACAGTGTTGCTGTGTGACGGGTTCTGATGGCTAAACTCCCCATTAGAGCAATTAAGACAATGTAAACCCCCACAGCTGGAAGCAGTATATCAGAATTTGGCGCCTTCTGCAGGAATGGATATATGTATATGTAGAAACCTCCTCCCACCAGGAACAGGATCAGACATAGAAAACGGGTCCACAAGGAGGAGGAAGAGGAATAAGGAGTGTAACGACTGGAGAGGAAGGTGAGCGAGTACAGCAGATGAGCCACGGCAAACGCACCCATTCCTGAAACAGATGTGTGAGATTTTAAGGGCAATATGCAAATATAGTATTGACCAATCACGTTCAAACATGCTTTGGTTGTCCCGTTGCCTAATGATGATTTGGCTTTTTATTGGTTTTAAATTGCAACAAGATTGTATTCAGGATATTTGTGAAACAATCCAGTCATACACGTATATCAGCTGTAGTCTCGCATCTCTTATCAGACCTTAACCAACGAGCAACCTGGGGGAAAGGCAGTCTTGGTCCGGATATCTGCTTGCCCCCCCACCCCTGGGGTGCATTCATATTCAGACTGATAGCCGATGGGTTCCAAGTGTCCAAACTCTTACCATGCAGAAAAAGCTCAGGCCATACCAGGCAGCAGTCACCCACGGCAGAGAACAGCAGTCCCCCCGCCACACCGGCGACGCTCCAACCTCCAGTCCAGCTCAGCACCGCTGCAGCCAGTAAGATGGTTGGTGCTGACTTGACACCTGCAGACATGATAGACGCGGGTGAGTCGGGTGTCCACAGGTAGAAGTACAGAGCTGCGGACAAAAAGAAAGGCAACAGAGACAGAAGGAGAGCACAGGACTGATGGAGGGGGAGAAACGGAAAGAAACAGGGTGACAAAGCACAACATGAATTAGTTAGACAGTCACATAAACAACATTCATCATTGACTTAGTAAGAGTTGATTATTTTTAGGTACCGTGTTTCTCCTCTGCCGCCTGAAGTAGGCATCAGACTCAAGGATGTCCATCGTCTCAGAGTCAGCACTGTCGTGGGCTGCAGCAGGCGTCTTTAGTTGAAACACCTTCTATTTTCTTCTCTCTGCGATCTTGGTTACCAACGCATGTAATCCTCAGACATTCTTTTTCTTGTTCACATCTGCCTCCAACCTCTGTCCTGTCTGTTGGTATTTCACGTAATGAACTTTGGACCAATCCTTGCTGCTTGATTGCACCCTGATAAGCAATGCTCTCCCTGCTTTGACTTCTCATGGACGAATGGCTGACCTTTGACCTCTTTAGGTGTTGGTGACATCGACTTATGAGGGACAAAGTTGAACGCGTTGAAAACTCATGAGATGAAAGTTGATTTCTTACTTACGTAATATTGTTGGTAATAACAAATGAATGGTGGGGAAGTGGCCAGAAAGTGGAAATCCTTTGGATCTCTAAACCTTGTAGGTGTTGTAAAAATGAACGATCAATATGACAAGAGATAGTTCTCTACTGTATATCAATGCTGGCAACTCCAACACCATCCACTTTTCAAAACTGTTAAATCTGAAAGCAAGAAAATCTGCATTATTTTCCAGTAAACTTAATATAAGACAGTTTGGTTGTGATAATCTTGAAAAATGGGATTTCATTTTGCTTGTTTGAGTTCACTAGATGGCCACACTCATGGGCGTCACCACCATATATTGAGGGGGGCTGCACACACACACACACACACACACACACACATTTGTCATTAAAATATTAATATGAAAAAGCGCTTTTTTCATTGCTTCCCGATCAAATCCGGTCCACTTTATCAGTAAGAGAAAACCCACAGCAATAGGAATCCACTCCGTGTTTTCCTGGTTTCCTACACACACACACACACACACACACACCCGCAGCACACACGAACACCAAAGGAAGTTTGCTTCTTGCAGCTACTTGGTCAACGAGTTGAGGCCAGCGACAGGTGCGGACTGGACATCGGGCATATTTTAATTTCAGATGTTGATGACGTATTAAAACAGGTGACGTTACGGCCCTCAGCCGCAACACTGCCGTTTGACGCATCCGCAGACCGGAACTCTGGCCCGGCAGTCAGACTGGGCCAGTTCAATACTGTCAATTAGGGGGGGGGGGCTCAGCATGTTATACCACACTTTGAAGAACTAACAATGATTAACTATGGCCTCTCTGAGTCAAACTTTGTACTGTGAATACCCACAATTCCTGGAGTCGTGGGCTTCAAATTGGAAGTAACTGAACACTGCTAGGGCGATTATCTGGTGAGTAGAGCAATAAATATAAAGTGTTATACCGGAAAAGATAGGAAGTAAGGTCAAAAGCATACATGTTGTTTTGTGTTGATGTTTCCTTTGACAGCACAGGACATGGCAACCCGCTCCTCCCCCCAAAGGATTGGAGTCGTGGGACACGGACATCTAGGTGTAAACTCACACTTTCTGACATCACTATGATTCTTTTGCATAGCTCTGTTCATCTTATTTATGTGTGTGTGTGTGTGTGTGTGTGATTCAGGGCAGTATCTAGTGGAGAGGATCCTTAAAGATGGAGCTGCTCTCGGTCTGACGCTGGCTTTCGTTTGGAACAGAAATTCTGACAAGCTCAAAGGTTTAGTTCCTGATGAACTCATACTTGGTGACCTCTCATCCTTTGCAGACAGGTGCACATACACACATATGCAAAACGCCAGTGTTTGCATGTTATATCATTTCCATGACATCTTTTTTTTTTTTTTACTGTTTTACAGGCAATGTGATGTGATCGTAGAGGTGTGCCATCCACAGATAGTGAAAGAGTTTGGGTTTCGCTTTCTGTCTCACTCTCATTTCATGGTGAGTTTCTCCTGTTTTTGTGAGCAATAAAGTTGCTGCGAAACACAAATACATTAGCCTTGATAAATCATTTGCCTGTAACGTCCTTGCTCCTGTAACTAGACTTAAACAGATAAGAATAATGACAGGGTGTGCTCATCTTAATTAAACATTTAAACAAATCAACTCATCCTCGACATCCTCTTTTGTGCCTTTATTTCTCCTCCCAGGTGGGCTCTCCTTCTGCCCTCTCTGATCCCGATCTGAACCAGAAGCTGCGTCAGGCGGCTCAGGAGTATGGTAAGACACTCTACGTCCCCAGTGGTGCATTATGGGGAGGCCAGGACATCCAGAGGCTGAATGATAGCGGAGGCTTGAAGGTACGGCAACACAGTGCATGTGTGGTATTAGAGGAAGGCATGCAGTGGTCGCTTTTTTGGTTCTGGTTTAGAATTTTGGAATGATGGTGTTTCTTGCAAATGGCAAATTATTTTATTCTAGTACTCAGGATGTAAGTGTCTTCTGGTAAGCCTTATTATGTTACGATTATACTCTTCCTATTTGACTTGTTCACAGGCTTTGTTCATAAGAATGTCCAAGCATCCATCCTGCTTCCGGTTGACAGGAGATGTCCTCTCTGATTGGACAGAGGAAGAGGGCAGACGTGTTTTATTCAGAGGCTCAGTGGCAGAGTTGTGCCCCTTAGCTCCAAACAACGTCAACACCATGGCGGCAGCAGCAGTGGCAGCAGGAACACTTGGCTTTACCGGTGTTCAGGGAGAGATTGTGTCTGACACAGCGTGAGTCTTTCTTAAAAACCTGAGTGACCTGATGTAGCCTTTCATATATGCTTAAATTATACTTTTCATATCTCTTCTTGCCCCAGGTTAAGAGACTATCATGTGGTGGAGGTGGAAGTGACCGGGCCCGGTGGCTTCTCCGTACACACAGTGAGGAGGAATCCAGCCAAACTCGGAGCTGTAACTGGCAGTGCAACATACAATTCCTTCTGGAATAGTTTACAAGGTGAGTCCGGCATGGTCAGTACCGGATCTGAAAGTACCCCAATAAAAGTAAAAGTGTACTAATGCTTAAATTGTCAGAAGTACTTGATCTGCAAAAAAGTATAAAATTCCATACAATGGAAATACTAGTATCTTGAGTACTTTCCACCACCGTCTACTGGAGTCAGTTGGAGACATTGATGTAATTAATGTGTCATAAAATAACCGTTTGTGTTCAAATCAGAAAAATAGATCTCAAATAAGTGAATTGTCTGATTTTTCCATTAATATTCTGCTTCCACACAGTTTGCAAAGGTCACGGGGGCCGAGTTTACTTGTGCTGAAGCAGACAAGAACGCCACATGAGAAGGTCCACAAATCAGTTGTGTTGATGGTGTCACTGGATCAGTATGTTACTAAGGACTGGAAAACCCACAGACCCTTGGGTTTATGTGCTCCAATAAACTGCATGGAAACAAAGAACAGAGAAAACGTGATCATTTGTAAAAACACTAATAGGTATATATATATATATATATTTAAACTTTATTATTAGTTAATCTGATGCAACTCTTACAGGAAGTGTGACTTTTCCTTCTGCCATTACAGATAAATAGTCTCTCTCTTATCTTCTTCACAGTTTAAACATTGTTACCATCGCAGTACCTTTTTTCCCCCTCTTTGTCTCGCCTCCATTCACAATTAAATACTTGTCGAAACAGGCAAACCTGGGAATAACCCACACAAGCGCACAGTCGGTTAAAGAGGAGCGTTGTTCATTGGTGATCGCCAGTGAAAGGATGTGATACAATAAGGTGCAGTTTTTCACAAAAATAAGAAAAAAACAGCCGTTTTTGTTTTCTGATGCTATATCTATTCTGGGAAGTGTTTTAGGAAACAAGGCATTTGAAAGAAAGAGAAAGATGTTACAAGGTGGACACTTGAGTTTAAGCTATAAATCACCATCATCATCATCGTAGCACGTTCAAGCCAAACACAAGTAAAAACAACAGGTGCTCTTTGTCGGCACTTGCAGCAACTGTGTAGTGATTACAATCTGGTAAAAAGGAGGTTTGTTCTTTTCCCTGCTTTGACCCATCTTTGAATCAAGTATAAAATCTCCTCTAGCTACTCAAAAATAATCCTCTATTATTAGTTTAGACTGACAGTGTGTTTTTCAGTGTTAAACTCCAAAAAATCCAGCAATCCTGATTTTTTTTTTCCCCCACATTGAGCTGTTTTTTTTAAGCCCTTTCTAGCAGCTGCATTTTCTCCACAAAGCAAACCAATGCTTGCACTGCTGGTGTAACTGAAACTATACCTAAACATATCAAACTGACAGATATTTTCTAAAAATTGTGAGGTACGAACAGGTTGGGAAGACACTGACAGTGATGCAATTTTTTCACAACAAGCCAATAATAAATGTATCACCCGCATTCACACAACTGCACTCATGTTTACAAGTACAAGGATGACTTTAAGAATTGCCACAGATAAAGTTTCACTAGTGATGTCTAGCATGTACCGTATGTATTTGTACGCGTCTCAGTTTTTCTCGCTTGTGACACTATCGCCGTTTCCGTTGGCCCCCAGGACAACAGGAGACTTATTTTTGAACGGTAGGGCGTAGGGCTGGCGGATGTTCACCCGGTCCTTCTCTGCCTCCAGATCCTCGTCGTAGCGTTCGTCTTCATCGTTGTCCTCCGCCTCGCTGTGGTGGGGGGAGGAGTGGCGGGACAGAGCCGGAGATGGAGGCACAGAGGCTGGTCGAGGGTAACGGAAACCCGAGGTCTGAGGACGAGAACCAAAAGGCATCAGGATCTCAAACAGTGGGTGGATTTGTAAAGATTTCAACTCAATGAATGCATAAACAACATGAAATATGAAATAGTGAAAGCCTGGGATGTCTCCCATCGAAACACAGAGGTTAACTTACCGAGGTGGGCTCATGAAGCTCATACATGTATGTGTCAGGGAAGGCTTTAGCCAGGGCCATATGACGGGCAGATATATAATACTAGTGTAAAAAAACAGAAAAAAACTATATTAATTCACCTTGAAGTTATCACATAAACGAAACATAAGTCTCAGCAATTAAGAATCTCACCCTGCCAAGGTATCTCCAGTCCAAGAGTTCACTCAGACGCTCAGTCCGGTTTCTCTGGATGATCCGCTGGCGCCGACTCTGCTTGCAAAACTGAAACAGGAAGGACGTGAGCTGGTTACAAGACTCGTCGACCCCGCGGTCTCGCCGGTCCAGAATGTAAATACCTGCAAAAAAGAAACGTCACATGTGAAACATAGCATCAGTTATTTTAAATGACTAACTTTGAGAACTTTACAGATAAAGGTTGAGAAACGCACCATATGCTGAGGGGTCTGCTATGTGTTCCTCCATGAAACAGCCAAAGCCTGACAGGTTGGTTGAGATTGATGGGATTCCCATGACTGTGCACTCAGCTGACGGTGACAGAAACAAGGCCAAATTAACAGTTTAATATTATATGATACACACATAAATACACCTTGTCGGCATGTCCATGTCATACCTGGCGTGTAGCCCCAAGGCTCGTAGTAAGAGGGGAAGACACCGAGGTGGCAGCCTCTAACAAACTCCTCATAATCCATTGGAAGTAGAGGAGAGGTGGATGAAAGGAACTCGGGATGGAAGATAATCTAAAGTAGGGAGAACCCACTCAGTATCAGTTTTTATTATGGCACACAGTGTGAGCAGCAAAGTGTAATTCTTGGTCACAACATTGTGCTGCAAAAATCACAATAAGGAGTGATTATCTGTGGAAACTTGAACCATGAGCCCTCCTGAAATTAAATAATATTGCATACACACAATATATTATTAGTCATGTTTATGATGCCTTTAAATTTATGGTGTTAAGCCCCCGAAACCTGCAAATTAAACGTATTATGTGTGTGTATAGATATATGCAGACATGCTGGCTTAACAAAAACACGTACAACAGGTGAGAATAAAACCGTTTTGTTGCTTCCATGGACAGCTGCCAGCTGACCTTACCTTGACACGGTCAGCAGAGCTGTTGAAAAGGCCGACACGGCGGACACAGTTAAGAATGGGGTCGCTGCTGTCCTCCAGCATGTTATGGGTGCAGACTGGCGGCTGGCATTGTCTCTGAGTTGCGAAGATGGCACGCTTCATTATAGTGAAATCCTCCTTGTCAATCATCTTTGACACATCTGGCAGCTGCCCACTGATACAAACAGCTTTGTTAGACTTCAGTTTGATATTTATTAACACGACTAAATTCAACCAGCTTTTTTAAACACCACGTTTATATTTTAGACAGATTTAGAATGTAGATATATCTAGGTCTGATGGGAAAGTTTTCAACTTACACTAGAAGTGACTCATAAAGTTTCTTTCCGAAACGTTCCTTCACAGTCTGAGCAGTATCCCTGTCAGGGATGAAAACAAAGAAAAGTTTAATAACACAACTTTAAACACTTTTCCACAAAGTCAAGTATGAAGGAGTGATTAGTAGAATCCTCACCAAAGCTGTTTCCTGACTGCTTGACCCTTCAAGGTCTCCACATTGAAGTTGTTTGTTCGAGCTGGCATGATGAAGAATGCAATGACGGTCACATCACTGTGGTTGACCTGCAACAGTTACAAGAATATGGGGTTGCAATTTCATACCAGAGATTCACCAGATGTGCACTTCTATGGACACAACCAACACTTACCCTCAGCAGATAGTTGAGTCTGGCTAAAGCTTCCAAGAAGATGTCGGCTCCTTTGTTGGAGAACTCATACCTTCCAGCGATGAAGAGGAACAAACACTTGTCCAGGTTGAAGTCAAGGTGCCTGATGGTCAAACACAAGTTAAAATCTGTCACAAGAGCTGGATGAGTGTAGCACTTACAATCAGGACATTCATGTAATGTCATTTTATAATGTTATGTTGTGTATCTGACCCGTAGAAGTGTCCCCTGACGAACTCCTGAATCCGATTCTTGCTCTGAGCATGGAGGTTTTGAAACTCGTGCACGGCGGAGAACTTCTTCACGTTGAGCCCGTTGGGTGTGACGATGTCTGTGTGTGAAGCGAGAGGTTAAGGACATTAAAACGCAAAACCCAGAGACAAAAAACTTAAATTCAAACATCTAATCATCTAATTAAATTGATGACGCACTGAAACATTCAGAAAGAAAGCAGTTAGAAAAAGACCAGCTAAGGCCAGTGACAAATGAAGATAGGGAGCTTCTGAATTCCACACACTAAATCAACTCCACACACCTGGTTTCCTCTTGAGCAGGTGCTCTGCCTCAATGGCTGTGATCTGTGACACCGTGGTGAAGACATGGGCACAGTGAGCAGCTGCCCGCTCTATACAGTAGCGGTGGTAGATCTGTCGGTCGCCTGCTTCCTTATCCACGTTGAACTGAACACAAACAGGTGAGAGAGTTGATGAAGTACTTGTTGAATACCTATTATGTACTTTTAATTTACATACAGAAGAGTCAAACTTGATGGTTAAATGGCCTCTAATTTTTTGTGTCACAGTACAAAACGTACCTCAGCAAGTCTGTTATAGAAGTCCACATTTCCAGCACACAGGTATCGTCCCAGCAGTGTGGCGTGAGTGGTGAAAACGGTTGCAATGGGCAGCTGTCTCTGTCTAGACAACACCAAGCCCAGGCCAGCCAACCACTCATGGAAATGGGCCACGATGTGTGGAGCCCCCTCACTCTGGGCTGCAAACTGCAATATGGAGGAAAATGGGGTTAATATGGACAAGACATAAACACTAATATGCATTAAAACACACATTTTTCAGGTATATTCAAAGGGTTTTGACATTTCAAGCAAACAGACTACAGAATGACTTAAGAGTCTTCTTTCTGCACATTCTTCACATTCTTTTGACACGACTAAAACATTTTCATTTTTATCACTTGACAGTTTTCTTGCTGCGGACCTCTCCGAGAAGCCAGGCCGTCAGGAAGCCAAACAGCACGGCATCGTTAGCCTCGCGGTCGAACCACGGCACGCCAATGTCACAAAGCTCCCACAATTCACTCTTCCAGCTGTCCAGAGACCAGGCGGTGAACGCGACATCAATCAGAATGACATAGGGACTGCCCTCAATAAGCCAGCGCCCGAAGTAGACCTGCAGGGAAATGGAGAAAAGGGTGAGAAAATCACTTTATTCCTTAAAAAAAAAAAAAAAAAATGGCCGTGTATCCCAATTGCAAGCTTCAAGTATGGCTAACCTGGAATGCCTGACATAATTTAATCTACTAATACAGGACCAAAATATCTTTTTAGCTACACTAACTGTGTTCTGTTTCTGAGCTTCTAAACTCCTTGTCGTGACCCATAAATCCACAGAAACTCTAGAGTGACACAGCACAGTCATCTATTTCTGGAGTGTGTTTTTGAGAGAGAGAGGGAGACTGATATAACCTCTAACCTTTGAGAGGAAATGTCACTTGGTTTAGGGATATGGTCAGCGACAGACGGCTGACAAAAGTGCACTTCACATTCAGCAACCTCACTCTATAATCCCTCCGACTATGTTTAGCGTACAAATTTAATTCTGAGGCGTATGTGTTTGTATATATATATACACTGTGTATATTAGTACCTTACACCCACTGGAGTTCATCTTGTCAATGGTTCTCTTCAGCACGGGGTTGGTGGGCTCTATCAGCTCCACCTGAGTGCGCACGTTGCTCTCCACGTAAGGACCCACCAGGAAATAGTTCTCCCCCCATTCCTCCGCGGTCAGGCGGGCTTTGGTCTGGATGACGGTGTAGATGCCTCCAACTTCACACATGCAGCAAACATGCCACATGTACGCAAACAAAGTTGAGACAAAAGATATAATGTGATTCAACCTGATATTTATACATAGATACATTATGGTGATGTGTCTCTCTTACAACTAGAACTAGAATATAACCTGTAAAGCAAGTAAGTTTCATTATATTACGACTTACAATCCATTTATTCAATATGTATTTTCATTCAGTGTTTTTACACGTAAACCAACCTTTGTTAGCGACTTCCCACGCAATTTCAAAAAGAACAGCGTCTTCCAAATCAAACTCCTCGTCCCACTCCTCCAGTCCTGACAGGGACGTGACAGAGAGGCTGCGAGCCAGCGGCATGCTGGGTAAACATAGAACACACTCAGCTTCCACATGTGCATTCACTGTACATGATGTACTTGTCACTTATTGACCTTTTTTTTACCAAAAGTCTCTTGAAATGTGGGCAGGTCACACTTAGATTGACACCTTGTCTTTGTTTTTATTTCTTTCCAAAGCCATATTATATTAACTTTGGGACAAAAAAAACATGCATTACATTTGGTTTGAAACTCTGGCTTTAAACCAGTTGCTTGTGATGACAAACGCTGAAGGACTTTATTGGTTTTCTCAAACGTATCAATGTAAAGTTTCTCTGGATAACACTATCAGGTAAACCTCCAGCTTAAATTACACTTTTTTTTTTTTAGATAACTCAACTTTCTCTTGACCAACATTTCTCAAGTATGTCATCAACGAACTGCGAATCCACACATTTCACAAGACGATTACGTTATACTATTGTGAAATATACCCTTCTCAATTCCTTTACTACAATTATCTCTGATGTAACCCACACGATTCAATTAAAAAAAATTACGTTTTTTTTCTTCTTCAAAATCTAGCCTTTGGAATATACTGTGTGTTTAAAACATTATCTTGTACATTATCATTTCTTGTAACTTAATAAGCTTAACCTTTGGTTGTTCTTATAGGAACCCCTGTGTAAACACACAAAACTCAAGTAGTACATTAGGTTATAGGTATTCACCTTATATATGTGTGTGACTGTGTGTTAACAGTATGTGCTCCGTCTATAATCTAAGATGGTCAAAGGGCTTCTTCTGCCTATAACTGCTTTTAACACACACACACACACACACACACACACACACACACAGTCTACTACATGTCTCTGCTATATGTAAAATGTTAATCTTAACTGCTTTGCTACACCAGACGTGTACTTTAAAGAGCATAAGTCCTGTCAATGCCTACTGCAACAGAAAAAGTTGAATTACTCATCAATCAAAATACAACTTTGTGTTCAGTTCCTACTTATGGTGCAACTTTTTGAACCATTGGGAGTGGCATGGGGAAGGATGCAGGAAGTCAGAATTAAGGGCATGGATCAGGTATAAACTTGATCCAGCCGTTCATGCCTTGGCACTTGATGATATATGACTAAAAAAATGTTGAAATTGCAATGAGACATGTGGACAAAAAACATCCGGTACACAAACAATAGGTTACACATAGAGAGGGAAATGCTCCTCCACCTGTACAACAATCCAGTCAACAATTAGGTGTTTATACTGCTCATCAGAAATTCAACCTGGGTATAGACTCTTCTACCATGGGGCAGATACTGTGCTGGAGTGCTCCTGGAAGCACTGGACAAAGGAGAGTCACTGTCCAAGCATGATAAATATCATTAAATTGAATAGATCCATTCTCAAAGAAACTTTCCTTCATTTGAATGCACACTGGACTACCTTAAATAGAGCATCTAGATCCTTCCACAGACATGAAAACACCACATACCAAATACCAAATAACCAAATTGCTGAAACTGATCTGCGGCTCATTTCTTCAGGGACAACCCTGGGATTCCCTCGGGATGTGGTGGGGAACCCTCACCTGCTTGGGACGCCACTCAATGTGATGCTCCATGATAAATGACTGCCACTCATGCCCTTGCCAATGTCATAGCAGTTAACTGATATTTTCTGCTTTGAACTGCCCAGTGGGCCTACAGGTCTGGTAAAAGATCAAGACCCAAGCCAGGCGAGTGGGGACGCGCTGAGCCGTCGACACCACAGGTGAATATACCCCCGCAAACCCAACAGCAGACCACTGATGCATGCATGGTGCTGTATATGTATATATACGTTTGCTCATGAGTTGAGGAGCGAACGTGACATCAGGCGCATACTGCAGCTGACGACGCGCGCAAAGGACACGCCGTCCCGATGCGCGCCACCGTGTATTGAGGAAGTATTATCATTATGGACAATAAAAAAAGACAGAAATCGACTCACCCTTCGGTTTTGTCACAACTTCACGAAGATGAACAACACATTGGCAGCTGTCGCAGTCAATCCAACAACAAAAAAAACAAAAAAAAA
Source organism: Chelidonichthys spinosus (assembly GCA_029853015.1). NCBI lineage: Eukaryota > Metazoa > Chordata > Actinopteri > Perciformes > Triglidae > Chelidonichthys > Chelidonichthys spinosus. The sequence continues at coordinate 16,522,629 of CM056839.1, read as the reverse complement.
ATGCAACCAGCGGAGAGTGAGGAAAGGGGGCGTATTTTTAAATGCCAGCGATTCACATTGGTTTGGTGCGTTCGCTGTCAGATGAGGGAGAAGACGCCCATGGCTTCGGCACGCAGGCAGGAAGAGGGTTGGGTTGGGTGAATGCGGGGTTTCGTCTGCCGCATTATTAATGAGCTCCATTCCTATTGGCCTCCTCTGCGCCTGCGCTCAACGTGACGGGAACTGGGCGTCTTCCTCAGCCGAGGGATGCGATTGGCTGAGCGCAGGTTAGGGGCGTTGCAGTGGATGGTGAATTCTCTTTTCATCCATACAAAAGAGGGGAGTCATGGGAAACCGGGCAACTTTTTCTTTTTTTATTCCCCTCTCTCAATGAGGAGGGGGGAGAGTTATTTATAATGTCTTCTAAGGGTGAGAGCATAGTTTTGAGAGTACAACGTGACCAGTGACATTAAGACACCCAACCCCTCTACATATCTCTGTGATCTGTACTATCCCTTTCCACTGGCTGCTATCTGTCTAACCCACCAACACTTTCTACCCATGATACACCTCACCATATACAATATATTGGTAAATCCCCTGAAAATAAGAGTGGGAGACTGTGGTGTCAGTATCCGAGACCTGATTTCAGTAAAGATCTGCACAGCCGAGGGGCCACTGAGCATGGCATTATCCTCCTGCCAGCTTCAGAGATGTTGGCTCGCGACCTCTGACCGTGTGTGTTTATGTGTGTCTGGAGGGGGGGAGAGCCTCAACAACTTTCAAGGATCAGTACACAAACACAGTTGCTTTTATTTAGTAACCATTTTTAATTGTGGATAATAATTACACTAGATTACAAAAGGCTGATCTGTTGATGACTGATTAATGGTTTGGTAAATAAAACAACAGAAAACACAGTGAAAATTCGTGACTAGATAAACTTAACTCACCAACGTAGAAGTTAACTCAACTCTGTAGTGAATGGATGACTTTTACACTGTTGCCTTCCTTCTACTGCAGTGTCGTTAAAATCCCAAAACATATAATAATGATGTAACTTCACTATGTAAGTGAAGTTAGTGAGTTTCACCAAACACATTTACATTATAATGAATATATCAACGATAAAACGTCTTACTTTTAACAATAAAATGTAGAATAAAGCGTTTGGTTTGTGCAAATTCTTATTATTGGATAGAGTAAATACGCCCCCCCCCCCCTTTTTTTTTGCCGGTTTTCTCCTCGCCGCTGCGTACGTAGTGACGTAAATTTGCCGGGAACACACGGTCTTTCTGATATACTAGGTGTAGTCAAAACCGCGTTTAACATCCTCTTCAGCAGCGCCGAGTTCCCGCCTCCTCCGTGACGTCACTGTCCACTCCTTTTCTGTTGGGTCTCGTAAAACGGAAATTTCCGCGCTTTCGTCGGTGAAAGTTCACAAATTGAAGCAGAGTGGCGGGAGCTGTGATGAACCGAGGGGGTGTTGTCGTCGAGAAGTAACAGTCGTACTTTTATACTTTCTGCAGAGGTTTCTTGTCGGTTGTCTTGACAGGTTTCACAGCGGGGTCAGTCCTACGTTCGCGGTAAGATCAGCTTTGGCGCGAGACTGTTGCGTGTTTACGCTACGCTTGCTATGCTAGCTTCCTGCTCACTACAAGAGTTATAACAATCCCTCCGCGGATAAAACTCCACGTAAACGGCATCGCCGGAATACTGGCTCAGAGAAACGTTGCAGCATTAACACGTGGACTAGCTGCACACTGAATCGAAAGTATTGGATAGCTAACTGATATACTGGATGGAGGTGGCTAACTAGTACCTAAGCTAGTTGTGATGGCAACTGTATAACGTGATGTGTGAAGTTAGCAGTCCAGCAGCAGTCATGCTAGTTACATGGCTGTATTATGTGGGGTATGGAGGGTTAATTACACCTTAATTCTCATCTCATCTGTCCTTTATCTCGCTGCTGCACTTAATCCCAACCACTGAATACATAGACAAGCAACAATAACATAAACACAGTCAAATTGTTGCTTATTTTCTGCTCAGCCATCAAAATGTTAGCTTTCTTTGTACTTGTTAATAAGCTCTTCCAATTGTACACTGGGATTTTCTTGTTTTGATTCCGTTTACTACTATTGCTATGCTATCATCATTGCACGCTTAACAAAGTTAAGTTTCAATTTTCACTAACGTCTGTTCTGCCCCTTACGTTTCTTACAGGCATGGATTATAAGAAACGCAATGGTGGCCCGTATAAGGCTGGTGCGACCCAGGCCAAACGGGGTAAACCAGCTGGTGAATGGGAGGACAGTCCATCACACTTTGAAGAGGAATTATCCATGTTTGATGACGCAGATATGGACACGGAGGAGAGGGAGGGGCAGGCAGGCCATGATGTTATTCCAGTAGGTGTGTATTGCACCATGGTTTTCCTGCTTTAGAAGGAGTTTATTTACCGTAGGTAAATGACATGCATACCTGTATCAAAACTGTTCTATATAATGTCTATATTTCACATCCTGAAGCTTGTAATTTTCTGAAACATCCACAGCTACAAAAAAAATAATAATCGTGTTTATTTTACAGTGTGATTTTTCTCATTTTAGGTAAGTGAGTCATTTGTGTGGCTGGTAGCTCTAACAAATCAGTCTGAATGGTTGCATTGGCAATCCAGTTATGTCTTGAGTAAACTAGGCATGCTTAGCCTTCCAGCTTTGCCATGACCCTCAACGATACGCTGATGGCTGGATGGATAACTTAGGAATTCAAGCGTGTGCTCATAATAAGTTGCGACTGTGGAACTAATTTGCAATCAATCCAGGCTATCATTCCAACTCCTGATGATTCTGATTAGTTCTACTTGGCCCATTGAGATGATAAATAATTCACTTTGGTTTTATGTCTGTCTTATCACCTTGTTTCTTCAGGGGACCTCTTCTCAGCAGACCTCAACCCTCGTTGGCGGCGGCCTCAAGCTCCTTCACTGGACCCATCATCTGAGACTTTGGTGTTCCAGCAGATTGATCTTGACTATTATTTAGGTAAATATCAAAGATGACTTGGTTATCTTGGCTTATTTGCTGTCTGGATCTAAAATAGAACATATCCACCTTCTCAAATGCCGTTACTGCATGTGAGACGAAATGGTATGGATGTTGTTTCCACGTGTGTGTTATGCAGGAGCAACAGTGGCTGGCATGCCTGGTCAGATGCAGGGAAACGTCCCAATCATTCGAATGTTTGGGGTGACGGACGCTGGCAACAGCGTGTGTTGCCACATCCACGGATTTGCACCGTACTTCTATGTTCCCGCACCAACTGGTGAGCACAATTATTCTGTTAAGTTGCTCAATAGAGTACATTTCTCTCTTTAGGGCATGTCAATTTTCATAGTTTCAGTTTTGGGGGGCTAAAATGATTATTTCTTACTAATTTTTACAATATTTCCCACTTTCTACTTTCTTTGAAAAGGATTCAAGGCTGATGACCTGGGTGAATTTAAAAGAGAGTTGAACTCTGTGGTCCTAAAGGACATGCGATCCAATAAAGACAACATCTCTGTCACAGTGTTGGCTGTGGACATTTCCCGCAAAGAGAGTGAGTACAAGTGAAGTGATCTGCATTTATTGTTCACTAAATATAAATATTTACTAAAGTATGTAAAGTTATTCAAATAATTTGATAATAAATGTACTTGCACAGTGCATAAAATGAGGCTTTCATCATTATTCTTGGATTTAAATTCTTTCTTTTCTTTCCTGCAGACATGTATGGTTACCATGGGAAACGTAGTCTGGATTTTTTGCGGATAACCATGGCGATGCCTCGTCTCATCGCCCCAGCAAAGAGACTGCTGGAGCAGGGCTTCAAATTTGGACATTTCCCCATCCAGGGTTATCAACCCTATGAGGCCAACATAGATTTTGAGATAAGGTGTGTTATATAAAATTGTTAAAGGTGATTTGATAAATTGGCGGGGAGATGGAAGCACTGAGCATCTTGTTAAAATATTTTTTGCGAATGCATCATATTCACACAATGCAGACCGGTATTGCTTTGCAATGAAAGTTGTGGAATTTTGTGCAATTTCAAGATCTAATAAATGTGAAAAGGTCACACAATGAGCACAGAAGGAGCGAAAAACAACCATTAGGAGACAGTCATTGTTAGTTTTTATTTGTTTTTTCACAAAACAGTTGAGTAGAGTAGAGTCTTCTCCGTGTTCTCAGGTTTATGGTGGACAGTGATGTGGTGGGATGCTGCTGGATTGAACTTCCCAAAGGCAAGTACAGAGTGCGTGAAGAGAAAAGCATGGGAGCATCGGATTCTCGGCACCCAGGCAAGGTAGGTCCAGTTAACATCTGTCACAGCAACAAATGTCTGTGACGCTACATTGGTCATCAGCTCACTTTCCTTTCGAGTGCCTTCATGTAAAATTGGTTCTGTCAGGCTTTTACTAATGTTGTTTATGAATCCTCTCCACCTGTTTTGTCCTTCAGGTGTCCTTGTGTCAGTATGAGGTGGATGTGGGATGGACAGATATGATTAGTCACCCTGCAGAGGGAGACTGGCAGAGGATCGCACCGCTCAGGGTGCTCAGCTTTGACATTGAGTGTGCAGGAAGAAAAGGTGAGTTTCTTTCTTTCGGACATTGTATTACCCCTCACATACATTTTGTTTAAGAGGCCTGATCATACTTTGTGAAAAGGAAATGCAGAATTTGACTCTGGCGTCAACACTTTTCTTTCCAGGAATCTTCCCAGAAGCAGACAAAGACCCTGTGATTCAGATAGCATCTATGGTGCAGCGGCAGGGTGAGACGGAGCCCTTCATACGCACCGTGTTCACTCTCCAGTCCTGTTCTAGCATCGTGGGCTCTCAGATATTGTGCTTTACACAGGAGAAACAGCTGCTGCAGGTAAACACGCTGGCCTCAGTAAGGCACCGAAAAACATACATGTTCTGCCATTTCCATGCACCTTTTACAAATGTTTTGTTGATTATTTATAATGTCATTGTGTTTCTGTTAATGTCTGTGTGAGCAGAGCTGGGCGGAATTTTTGAGGACTGTGGACCCAGACATCATCACAGGATATAACATCCAGAACTTTGACTTCCCCTACTTGCTCAACAGGGCAGCTGCTTTAAAGGTTAGATGGAGCCACTTTCATGCAATACCTTGTCCTATAATCATCAGATGTATGGTAATGCATACCTAAACACTGCCTCCAGAAGAGTGCATTAGTATTAGAAATATTGAGATTTGCCTTTTCTATTTGGAGTCTGATATTCCTTTCTCCCCTCCCCTTTTTCTAAAAAAAAAACAAAACAAAAAAACATGTTCTTTTGTGTACAGGTGAATCTCTTTCCTTACCTTGGCCGAGTGCGAGGCATCAAATCAGTCTTGCGAGACCTGAATTTCCAGAGCAAGCAGATGGGCCGCAGAGAGAACAAGATCATAAACATGGAGGGCCGGGTTCAGTTTGATCTTCTGCAGGTCAGCTCCAACTGCAGCAACAGAAATCACAACCTTACCACACAGTTAGTATCTGGTGCATTGCATTGGGGAAGAATGTTTTCAGGAAAATGATTGGTTTGTTTCTCTCAGGTTCTCCTCAGGGACTACAAACTGCGCTCGTACACACTCAATGCTGTGAGTTTCCACTTCCTGCAAGAACAGAAAGAGGATGTGCAACATTCCATTATCACCGATCTGCAGGTAAAGCACAAACCAGTGACCTCGTTTCTAAAAGTGTCTGGTTATCATTAAGAACATTCAATCATATCGATATTTAAATGTGTTTTTTTTCTGCAAGGATCTCGTACATTAAAAAAATGCTCATATTGAGTTTTTGCCCATCACAGAACGGTAACGAACAGACACGTCGTCGGTTGGCTGTCTACTGCCTGAAAGATGCCTACCTCCCACTGCGCTTGCTGCAGAAGCTAATGTGTGTGATTAACTACATGGAGATGGCAAGAGTGACCGGTGTGCCTCTCACCTACCTGCTCTCAAGAGGACAGCAGATCAAAGTCGTCTCTCAGCTTCTGCGACAGGTAACAAGACAGATGCCAGGAACATATGTGTGCATACAGATTTAAGGACAGAAATGTTAAGTGCCTGTCCATACCTGCCTAGGCCATGAAACAGGACCTGGTCATGCCAGTTGTAAAGACAGAAGGAGGAGAAGACTACACTGGAGCGACTGTCATTGAGCCAGAAAAAGGGTATTTATGTCTGCTGTTTGCGTGACTCCTTTCTGCTCCTTGTTGTTGATGGTTCGGTGTGTGCAAGTTTTCCATTTTCCTTCCCATCACCACCTTCTTCTCTGTCTAGGTATTACAGCGTTCCAATTGCCACCCTAGATTTCTCCTCCTTGTATCCATCCATCATGATGGCTCACAATCTGTGCTACACCACCCTGCTGCAGAAGGGCTCAGCGGAGAGACAGAGGTGAGCAGCTCTTTTTATGTGTACACAGTAATGTGCTTTTGTTTTTCAGCCTGCTAGTTCCCACTTGGACAAAGTGAAACAAATTAGTTATGAAGTTTAAAAGGGTCTATGACTCTTATGAGCTTAATGTGTAACCAGCCTTTGTTGAATCTCACCCGAAACATAGACGTGATGACATGACACTTCAGGTTGATTTAATGAGCTAATATTTGAAGCGGCTGTTTGTATTCAGCCTCTCACCAGAGGACTTCATTAAGACGCCGACTGGTGATATGTTTGTGAAGAGCTCTGTGAGGAAAGGACTTCTACCTGAGATCCTGGAGAACCTGCTGACTGCCAGGAAGAGGTTTGAATTATTCCAATATATCACGAAATCAAATGATAATGATAATGTCCAGATTTACTACTGTAGTACTGGGTGTACCAGTCTGACACACTGCTGGTCCACAGGGCCAAAACGGAGCTAAAGTTGGAGACCGACCCTTTCAAGAGGCAGGTGCTGGACGGCCGACAGTTGGCCCTCAAAATCAGCGCAAACTCTGTCTATGGCTTCACAGGCGCTCAGGTGGGCAAGCTGCCTTGCCTAGAGATTTCACAGGTGAGCACATGACCCTGGGTCTCATGCTGTTGTCGTGTCATTGTTTTGCATTCATTTGATGTAATACCATTAAAGTATAGGTTTTTCTATATCGATCTATCTGCCTCCCTCTCTGTCATAAGCAAAGCAGACGCACCTGTCATACTGAGCCATACAGCATCCTGTCACATAACAACCCAAATTAGCTCTCCTGCTAGTCTCCTAATCTTAAGTGAATGAACACATGCCCTGCACGTTAGTTTGATTCGAGCGGCCAGACAAATAACCAGGGAAAAGAGCACTGCCAATGTAAATGTGCAAACTACATGGCTATTAGCCTAGGCTGGTTAGTTGCCGGTGTGGTCATTACTCTTTACTACCTTAAACAACAGGCTGTCTCTTAACATATGAAATGTTCACAATTCTGGTCCAACACAACTGTTTTTATTCATACTAAATGAAGTTGTTGCCACTTGATTTGTTGTCATTCTTCCCTCTATTCTGCACAGATGTGAAGTCAGAGCACAGATGGTAAACAACAATGATGTAGAGCAAAGATTAACATTGAGATGGAAACCACACAACAGGAGGAAATCACAAAAACTTACTGTAATTGTAAAGATGAACCACTACAGGTCGTTTTGTGGAAGGTTGACCTACTTAGTTACACTCTGGCAGTGAGCTACGAAAACATCTGCTGCCTTCTTCATGAGCTATTTTGGGATATAATATTTTTCTAAGGCAGTGGAAGTTATGGCCTGTAATGTGTCTCTGAATTTGCTCCATGGCCAATGAAAGCTTATTCCAACACTGCAGATAATTTGGTGAAATTTGATTTTGAAACCTTTTTTTTTTTTCTCATCTAGAGTGTCACAGGTTTTGGAAGACAGATGATTGAGCAAACCAAACAGCTGGTGGAGTCCAAGTACACCCTTTCCAATGGATACCAAGGTGATGCCAAGGTGAGAAATGCATTTAGCTGTTGTTGTTGCTGGTTTACCTTTTATAATTTAATATATTGGCGTTATTGACCAAGAATCTATCAGGAATGACTGTTATTGAGTTGACTAAAGGTATGGTAAGGTACTATCTGATGTTTTTGATGGCTCTGATTTTTGTATTTAATTTAAAAAAATGGTCTTTTATAGGTAATTTATGGGGATACAGATTCCGTCATGGTTAAGCTCGGAGTTGCCACAGTGAGGGAGGCCATGGATGTTGGGAAGGAGGCAGCAGAGTGGGTGTCATCCCATTTCACACCGCCCATCAAACTAGAGTTTGAAAAGGTACGGTTTCTGTCCAAATTAATTATCGAAGCACTTACGCCAGGGTTTTGGGATCGCATGAGTTTGAGCATCTTCTCAGCTAATGAGATGTTTGTCCTTTCCACAGGTGTACTACCCATACCTGCTGATCAACAAGAAGCGTTATGCAGGCCTCTATTTCTCAGCCAGTGCAGACACGCATGACAAGATGGACTGTAAAGGCATTGAAACTGTCCGCAGAGACAACTGCCCTCTAGTGGCAAATCTTATAAACACCTCTCTGCAGAAAATCCTCATTGAGAGGTACACACACACACACACACACACACACACACACACACACACACACACGTGTTTGGGAATTCTGTTTTTTCGATCTACCCTGACCTGCACTATGAGCTGTTAATTTGTTATGAAAGTAACCCCAGCTCTTATTTTGGCAGGGATCCCCAGGGTGCTGTGGCTAATGCTAAAGAAGTGATCTCGGATCTACTGTGCAACCGCATCGACATCAGCCAGCTTGTTATCACCAAGGAGCTAACACGCACTGCCCAGGAGTACGCTGCCAAACAGGCACATGTGGAGCTGGCTGAAAGGTGTGTGAACACACACTGAGACGCTTTAGCTGAATAATACTCAAAGTGTGTGTGTGTGTGTGTGTGTGTGTGGTGTGTGGTGTGTGTGTGTGTGTGTGTGTGGTGTGTGTGTGTGTGTGTGTGTGTGTGTGTGTGTGTGTGTGTGTTGTGTGTGTGTGTGTGTGTGTGTGTGTGTGTGGTGTGGTTATACCCATTAATATTGATGTTTTTTAGGATGAGGAAAAGGGATGCTGGCAGCGCCCCGAACCTGGGAGACCGAGTTCCATACGTCATTATAAAGGCTGCAAAGGGAGTAGCGGCATACATGAAGTCGGAGGTCTGTAGTGTCATCTCAGTCATATGATTTCATTTGTGTATCCACCTTTTCTTATGTTTAACCCAACGATAACCCTGATCCTTCTGCATGTCACCTAAGGACCCAATCTACGTGCTGGAGAACAACATTCCCATTGACACACAATACTACCTGGAACATCAGCTGTCCAAGCCCCTGCTGAGAATATTTGAGCCCATCCTGGGAGAGAGCAAGGCAGAGAATGTCCTGCTCAGTAAGTCTACACACACACACACAAATGTAATTCTACTGAGATGTTTTTATAACCCTAAGTGCAGAAATACTCTTGTGTCCCAAAATAAATTACATTGAGCATGTGTTATGTTCTCAAGCTTTAAAACTTAAGATTGCTGGTGATTGTGCTTCATTTCAGAGGGCGACCACACGCGCTGTAAGACTGTGTTGACCTCAAAGATCGGGGGCCTCGTGGCATTTGCTCAGAAGAGGAGCACCTGTATAGGCTGCAAAGCTGTGCTCAAGACGGATGGTTTGTCCTGACTTATTTACTTACTTATTTAAGAGGTGATTTGCTACCTTTTTGGTGGCAGCAGTGCTAAAGAGCTTTATATCTGTGTAATCCAACTTGTGTCATTGCAGCGGCTGTGTGCGATTTCTGTAAGAAGAAAGAGTCTGAACTGTACCAAAAAGAGGTAGGCAAGATGCTAGATGACTTAATGATTGAAAATGTTGGTTTTCTTCACTAACAGGGCTACGTTTATTGAAATAATGATCATTTGAAGAAAAGCTTTAATGTCTAATTTTTAATTAATGGTTTTCTGGTCTTAATCATCATATTGCCCTCTAAGAGCTCAGGGATTTAATTAAAGGGAATTTATCATCAAATGTTATTATTGTTGAGTAGATTAAAAAGGCCTCAACATCAAATGTAGTTTATTTTCTTGAGCTTTTTGCTTTTCAAAACTTTTGTGCTGCTATAGACTTGTTTTTTTTCAGTAAAGCACCACTCATCAAATTGTTTTCAATTCATTAATTTAAGAAGTAAGGTGTAAATGTTTTAAAACAAGTATAATTCTCCCCTGTCATGTTCAGTGACATTAACATTTAGGTTGTTCTATACAGATCTTTCACCTGAACACACTGGAGGAGCGTTTCTCTCGCCTGTGGACACAGTGTCAGCGTTGTCAGGGCTCCCTCCATGAGGATGTGCTCTGTACCAGGTACATGTACAGCATGTGTGCATAAATGTACTATTACTATGTGTTTACTGAGTACAGATAAATGGCTGTGTACATTAACACCATCCTTCCTGTCTCCTCTACAGTCGGGATTGTCCCATCTTTTACATGAGGAAGAAGGTTCAGAAAGATTTGGACGACCAGAGCAAGCTGGTGAATCGATTTGGATGGTGACCATGGATTCGTGTCATCTGACTGTACTTTTTCTTCTGTTTCTTTTGGTGTTTGTATAAATGCATATATATCGCACTATTTCTATGTTTTCTAAGTAGGTCTCTTTGTAAAATAAAATCAAAAAGCATCTATTCCTTCCTTCTGTGAAAAAGTCATAGTATTGTATGTTGAAAAAAATCCTGCTAAAAAGGTCATAGTATAGCATGTCGGTATATATGTTGAAAAAATGAAATTTCTTTTTTTAGAATGTTAAAAAAAAAAATCATGAAAGGTCATTTTTTTAGAATGTTGAAAAAAGTCATTTTTTTTAGAATGTTGAAAAAAGTAATTTTAGAATGTTGAAAAAAATAATGAAAATCAGTTTTTTAGAATGTTGAAAAAATGAAAAAAGTCATTTTAGAATGTTGAAAAAAATCATGAAAATCAGTTTTTTAGAATGTTGAAAAAATGAAAAAAGTCATTTTAGAATGTTGAAAAAAATCATGAAAATCAGTTTTTTTTTATGTTGAAAAAATGAAAATAGTCAGTTTTTTAGAATGTTGAAAAAATGAAAAAAGTCATTTTAGAATGTTGAAAAAAATCATGAAAATCAGTTTTTTTTGAATGTTGAAAAAATGAAAATAGTCAGTTTTTTAGAATGTTGAAAAAATGAAAAAAGTCATTTTAGAATGTTGAAAAAAATCATGAAAATCAGTTTTTTAGAATGTTGAAAAAATGAAAAAAGTCATTTTAGAATGTTGAAAAAAATCATGAAAATCAGTTTTTTAGAATGTTGAAAAAATGAAAATTGTCAGTTTTTTAGTATGTTGAAAAAATGAAAAAAGTCATTTTAGAATGTTGAAAAAAATCATGAAAATCAGTTTTTTTTTTAATGTTGAAAAAATGAAAATAGTCAGTTTTTTAGAATGTTGAAAAATTGAAAAAAGTCAGTTTTTTAGAATGTTGAAAAAATGAAAAAAGTCAGTTTAGAATGTTGAAAAATGACAAGTCAGTTTTTTTGGAATGTTAAAAAAAATCAGGAAAGGTCATTTTTTTAGAATGTTGAAAAAATCATGAAAAAAGTCAGTTTTTTTAGAACGTTGAAAAAAATCATGAAAATCATTTTTTTTAGAATGTTGAAAAAATAAAAAAAGTCAGTTTTTTTAGAACGTTGAAAAAAATCATGAAAATCAGTTTTTTTAGAATGTTGAAAAAATGAAAAAAGTCAGTTTTTTAGAATGTTGAAAAAAATGAAAAAAGTCAGTTTCGAATGTTGAAAAAATGAAAAAAGTCATTTTAGAATGTTGAAAAAAATCATGAAAATCAGTTTTTTAGAATGTTTAAAAAATGAAAAAAGTCATTTTAGAATGTTGAAAAAAATCATAAAAATCAGTTTTTTAGAATGTTGAAAAAATGAAAATAGTTTTTTAGAATGTTGAAAAAATGAAAAAAGTCATTTTAGAATGTTGAAAAAAATCATGAAAATCAGTTTTTTAGAATGTTGAAAAAAATCATGAAAATCAGTTTTTTAGAATGTTGAAAAAATGAAAAAAGTCATTTTAGAATGTTGAAAAAAATCATGAAAATCAGTTTTTTAGAATGTTTAAAAAATGAAAAAAGTCATTTTAGAATGTTGAAAAAAATCATAAAAATCAGTTTTTTAGAATGTTGAAAAAATGAAAATAGTTTTTTAGAATGTTGAAAAAATGAAAAAAGTAATTTTAGAATGTTGAAAAAAATCATGAAAATCAGTTTTTTAGAATGTTGAAAAAAATCATGAAAATCAGTTTTTTAGAATGTTGAAAAAATGAAAAAAGTCATTTTAGAATGTTGAAAAAAATCATGAAAATCAGTTTTTTAGAATGTTGAAAAAATGAAAAAAGTCATTTTAGAATGTTGAAAAAAATCATAAAAATCAGTTTTTTAGAATGTTGAAAAAATGAAAATAGTTTTTTAGAATGTTGAAAAAATGAAAAAAGTAATTTTAGAATGTTGAAAAAAATCATGAAAATCAGTTTTTTAGAATGTTGAAAAAATGAAAAAAGTCATTTTAGAATGTTGAAAAAAATCATGAAAATCAGTTTTTTAGAATGTTGAAAAAATGAAAAAAGTCATTTTAGAATGTTGAAAAAAATCATGAAAATCAGTTTTTTAGAATGTTGAAAAAATGAAAATAGTCAGTTTTTTAGAATGTTGAAAAAATGAAAAAAGTCATTTTAGAATGTTGAAAAAAATCATGAAAATCATTTTTTTTTAATGTTGAAAAAATGAAAATAGTCAGTTTTTTAGAATGTTGAAAAAATGAAAAAAGTCAGTTTAGAATGTTGAAAAAATGAAAAAAGTCAGTTTTTTAGAATGTTGAAAAAAATGAAAAAAGTAAGTTTTTTAGAATGTTGAAAAAAATGAAAAAAGTCAGTTTCGAATGTTGAAAAAATGAAAAAAGTCATTTTAGAATGTTGAAAAAAATCATGAAAAAAGTCATTTTAGAATGTTGAAAAAAATCATGAAAAAAGTCAGTTTTTTAGAATGTTGAAAAAATGAAAAAAGTCAGCTTTGTAGAATGTTGAAAAAAATGAAAAAAGTCAGTTTAGAATGTTGAAAAAATGAAAAAAGTCAGTTTTTTAGAATGTTGAAAAAAATGAAAAAAGTCAGTTTAGAATGTTGGAAAAAATCATGAAAATCAGTTTTTTTAGAATGTTGAAAAAATGAAAAAAGTAAGTTTTTAGAATGTTGAAAAAAATGAAAAAAGTCAGTTTCGAATGTTGAAAAAAATGAAAAAAGTCATTTTAGAATGTCGAAAAAAATGAAAAAAGTCAGTTTTTTAGAATGTTGAAAAAAATCATGAAAAAAGTCATTTTAGAATGTTGAAAATATGAAAAAAGTAGTGTTTTAGAATGTTGAAAAAATGAAAAAAGTCAGTTTAGAATGTTGAAAAAATGAAGTCAGTTTTTTAGAATGTTGAAAAAAATCATGAAGATCAGTTTTTTTTTGAATGTTGAAAAAATGAAAATAAGTCAGTTTTTTAGAATGTTGTAAAAATGAAAAAAGTCATTTTAGAATGTTGAAAAAAATCATGAAAATCAGTTTTTTTTAATGTTGAAAAAATGAAAAAAGTCATTTTAGAATGTTGAAAAAAATCATAAAAATCAGTTTTTTAGAATGTTGAAAAAATGAAAAATAGTTTTTTAGAATGTTGAAAAAATGAAAAAAGTAATTTTTTAGAATGTTGAAAAAAATCATGAAAAGTCATTTTAGAATGTTGAAAAAATGAAAAAAGTCATTTTAGAATGTTGAAAAAAATCATGAAAATCAGTTTTTTAGAATGTTGAAAAAAATGAAAAAAGTCATTTTTAGAATGTTGAAAAAAATCATGAAAATCAGTTTTGAATGTTAAAAAATGAAAAATAGTCAGTTTTTTAGAATGTTGAAAAAATGAAAAAAGTCATTTTAGAATGTTGAAAAAAATATAAAAATCAGTTTTTTAAATGTTGAAAAAATGAAAATAGCTTTTTTAGAATGTTGAAAAAATGAAAAAAGTCAGATTTTAGAATGTTGAAAAAAATGAAAAAAGTCAGTTTTTTAGAATGTTGAAAAAATGAAAAGTAAGTCATTTTAGAATGTTGAAAAAAATCATAAAAATCAGTTTTTACGAATGTTGAAAAAATGAAAAAAGTCATTTTAGAATGTTGAAAAAAATCATGAAAAAAGTCAATATTTAGAATGTTGAAAAATATGAAAAGAAGTCAGTTTTAGAATGTTGAAAAAATGAAAAAAGTCACTTTTAGAATGTTGAAAAAAATGCATAAAAGTCAGCTTTGTATTGAATGTTGAAAAAATGAAAAAAGTCAGTTTTTTAGAATGTTGAAAAAAATGAAAAAAGTCAGTTTTTAGAATGTTGGAAAAAATATGAAAAAATCAGTTTTTTAGAATGTTGAAAAAAATGAAAAAAGTAAGTTTTAGAATGTTGAAAAAAATGAAAAAAGTTCAGTTTCGAATGTTGAAAAAATGAAAAAAGTCATTTTAGAATGTTGAAAAAAATCATGAAAAAGTCATTTTTAGAATGTTGAAAAAAATCATGAAAAAAGTCATTTTTAGAATGTTGAAAAAATGAAAAAAGTCAGTTTTTAGAATGTTGAAAAAAATGAAAAAAGTCATGTTTAGAATGTTGAAAAAAAATGAAAAAAGTCAGTTTTTTAGAATGTTGAAAAAAATCATGAAAAGTCAGTTTTTTTTGAATGTTGGAAAAAATGAAAAATAGAAAAGTCAGCTTTTTTTAGAATGTTTTGTAAACATATGAAAAAAGTCATTTTTAGAATGTTGAACAAAACACTGAAAAAATCAGTTTTTCAATGTTGAAAAAAATGAAAAAAGTCATTTTTAGAATGTTGAAAAAATGATAAAAGTCAGTTTTTAGAATGTTGAAAAAAATATGAAAAAAGTCATTTTAGAATGTTGAAAATAATCGAAAAAAGTAAGTTTTTAGAATGTTGAAAAAATGAAAAGAAGTCAGTTATGATATTGTTGAGAAATAATTGAAAAAGTCATTTTTAGAAATGTTGAAAAAAATCATGAAATCAGTTATTGGGGTTTGAATGTTGAAAAAAATGAAAAAAGTCAGTTATTTTAGAATGTTGAAAAATGAAAAAAGTCATTTTAGAATGTTGAAAAAAATCAAAAATCAGTTTTTTACGAATGTTGAAAAAATGAATAAAGTCAGCTTTGATTTAGAATGTTGAAAAAAAGGTGAAAAAAGTCAGTATTAGAATGTGTAGGAAACACAATCAATGAAAATCAGTTTTTTCTAGAATGTCTGAAAAACAATCCGAAAAAAGTAAGTTTTTTAGAATGTTGAAAAAAATGAAAAAAGTCAGTTTCGAATGTTGAAAAAATGAAAAAAGTCATTTTAGAATGTTGAAAAAAATCATGAAAAAAGTCATTTTTAGAATGTTGAAAAAAATCATGAAAAAAGTCAGTTTTTTAGAATGTTGAAAAAATGAAAAAAGTCAGCTTTGTAGAATGTTGAAAAAAATGAAAAAAGTCAGTTTAGAATGTTGAAAAAATGAAAAAAGTCAGTTTTTTAGAATGTTGAAAAAAATGAAAAAAGTCAGTTTTAGAATGTTGAAAAAAGAAAAAAATCTTATGAAAAAAATCAGTTTTTTAGAATGTTGAAAAAATGAAAAAAGTAAGTTTTTTAGAATGTTGAAAAAAAATGAAAAAAGTCAGTTTCGAATGTTGAAAAAAATGAAAAAAGTCATTTTAGAATGTCGAAAAAAATGAAAAAAGTCAGTTTTTTAGAATGTTGAAAAAAATCATGAAAAAAGTCATTTTAGAATGTTGAAAATATGAAAAAAGTAAGTGTTTTAGAATGTTGAAAAAATGAAAAAAGTCAGTTTAGAATGTTGAAAAAATGAAGTCAGTTTTTTAGAATGTTGAAAAAAAAGAAAAAAGTCAGCTTTGTAGAATGTTGAAAAAATGAAAAAAAGTCAGTTTAGAATGTTGAAAAAATGAAGTCAGTTTTTTAGAATGTTGAAAAAATGAAAAATGTCAGTTTTTTAGAATGTTGAAAAAAAATGAAAAAGTCAGTTTAGAATGTTGGAAAAAATCATGAAAATCAGTTTTTTTTAGAATGTTGAAAAAATGAAAAAAGTAAGTTTTTTTAGAATGTTAAGAAAAATCATGAAAGGTCATTTTTTTAGAATGTTGAAAAAAAGCATGTAAAAAGTCATTTTAGAATGTCGAAAAAAATGAAAAAAGTCAGTTTTTTAGAATGTTGAAAAAATCATGAAGTCGATTTTTTAAGAATGTTGAAAAAAAATCATGAAAAAGTCAGTTTTTAGGAATGTTTAAAAAAACTGAAAAAAGTCAGAAAAGTCACAGTCTCCTCAGTTTGAGTGTTTGAGAAATGTTTCTTGTATAGCCTGCATCTCGTTCTGGAAACACAAGCTTTTAAAAACCTCTGACCAGCGAAGATCCACCTTGGATAAACAAAACAGACAAGACTTAAAAGCTGAAAACATTTACTTGTTCGTTACAGCAGAGTGCATTAAAGATGTTACATCGCTGTCAGTGAGCGACTTGTTAAAGTTGAACAAATTTTGACAATGGAACTACACTAAGTCCAGATAATGAGACAGAAATTTGGAAGCTGCAGGTTTGACACCATAGCAAAGTAGGAACCTCCATTAATGGATTCACTTCTGTTAGCGGAAGCTCATTGAACTTTGATATCATTTTAGTAAACATGTGGACAGCAGTTTCTTAATGCAGATATTGGGGGGCGCTGCTCGCAATGCTACAAAAAATAAAAAGGCAATTCAATACATTTAGGGTGACAGTAATTATCAAAGAGGAAATTTAAATGTACGTAGAGCAAACAAAACCACCACTAATACTGTGACCGACATAAAAACTGCATTAAAAGAGGCCTTTGGAATACAGTGTGCCTGTGTGGAACAAACAGCAGGGCTGACACGTCAAACAGTAAGTTAATGATCGAGCTATATGATGGTCAACGGGATCAAATCTCCACCAATCATATGACAGAGCACTCAGTCTGTTATTCCTCAGTTCCTGGTAAAACACCATATTCCCGAGTAAACCTTTAAATGCGACTTAACTAAACCTAAATTCTACAATAAACACAAAACAGGAAATTAATAAAGTGCACCTAGGAGTCTAGAACACAACTTTGAGGTTTGTTACTGTGGTGATCCTATCTCTGAGAAAACATGATGACACAATAGCCTGTGAAACAACACAAGGGGAAGAGGTGCTTTTTAAACTTTCAAAAAAAGTTTCAACCAATCATCTGGAAGCAGAATGTTTTCAAAGTAAACAGCCTCCCTGTCAATATGATGTGGTTTCATTGGTATTTGTAGGTCATTGATCACAAATTTCACCTCTTTAAACAATGCGGTGAGTCCTTGAAGAGTTTGAGATTTGGACTTAACGGGTCACTTGTTTATGACAAAATGTAGTGAAACACCACCGTGAACCCCTGACCCCTAAATACTCACCATGAGACTGTAATGATCTGTAAAAACACCAGATTGACAAAACTATAAAATCAGTAAAAATGATCCTTAACAGACAAATTCAACCACTGACCAACTTAAAAAAAAAAAAAAAAAAAAAAAACGGATCTAAAAACTGTAGTTTCTAGTTGTTTGGTCACCAGACTAAAACACAAAAACAATCCTAAGTGAATTCACAGTGTTAAACGGACACTGCACATCTTGTGGTGACATACTGTAGATGGAAACTGTGCCAGCAGAAAGATGTATTGTGTCCCGTCTGCCTTTTCCGTCCGGAGCCGTGCTGGACATCTCCAATGTGAAAGAGGAGGTGCAGTGTGCAAGCGTGAAACAAATGCTGTAAGGGATGCGCTAGTGTATGTGTGTGTTGGTTTGCTATAGTATTATGCAACGTCTCTGAGTGTTCTTCTTGCTCTTCTTGTTGTTGCGGTTGGTCTCCTTATATCTTCTAATCTCACGTACTAGTGAATAAAAAGCTTCCTCCACACCCTGCAAGACAGAGCATGAAAACAATTTAGTTAATGTACGTGAAGTGTCTTATTTACCCGAACAAAGCACATGCATGCATCGTTGCACACTGAATACAGGTGTTGCCGTCTTCCCTACCTGTCTGGTTTTGGCAGAGGTCTCCACAAACGGCACACCGTAGCTTCGGGCCAGCTCCTGCGCCTGCCGCGTCTCCACCGTCCGGGTACTCAGGTCGCTCTTGTTCCCCACCAGCACCATGGGAACGCTGTCGCTGTCCTTCACCCTGTTGATCTGCTCTCTGACGAGGAGCCACATGAAACAGCACCTAAGTGACTGAGCCCAGCGTACTTATACCATCGTGACACCTAGTATTTTCTTCAGTACTTATGTACTAAGATCAGCGCAAGAATACGAACCAGCTAATGGACAAACTTGTAAACACATCTATAAATATGTGGTATAGATAATCATAAATGCCATAAAAATGGTGCAAAACGTCTTAGTAAAGTATGTTGTTAAAGTATGTCGTTAAAGTCGTAGAATAGTATGTCACTAAAAGTTGTAGTGTGTCATAAAATCAGACGATATAATGTGCCAAAAAAAGTTAGATTATGTGCCATAAAAAGTCATACATTGCATGTCAAAAATCACAGCTGACTTAATGATTGTGCCAAGTTAAACACGTCCTACTGAAACCGACTTTAAGTCCTTCTTCGACAGATTTGTTTAATTTTCCTGCTGTGTTTTACAACTGATATCCGTCCATGAATCAGAAAGGAGTTTATTGCCAGGTACGTTTCCACATAAAAGGAATTTGCCTTGGTGTTCTGTGCACACAAAGATTAAAAAGAATAAACAAAAAGAAGTTTGTGCCGCTTTGTGCAGGATGTGCAAAAAAAATGCTATCTGAGGTTTTGCAAACTGAGATTTTGCAGTACGGCCGTGTGTCGATGCAAGCAGCGAAGCATCTTCTACCTGTAGAGGTGAACATCCTCAAAGGACTTGGTGTTGTTGATGGCAAACACACAGAGGAAGCCCTCTCCTGTCCTCATATACTGGTCCCTCATGGCGCTGTACTCCTCCTGACCTGCAGTGTCCAGGATGTCCAACAGGCAGGTCTCTCCGTCAATCACCACCTGTTTTCTGTACGAGTCCTGGAACACAGCATCGACATGATCATGCAGGCCGCACCAAATGCATCTGCCTGGAAGCCTGACGGGATTGCATCATGTGAATTCACACAAACAGTCATTTACAAGCCAATTGCTGCGTCATGTAACAACAAGACCTTGCCTAATAGAAAATTGTGTAATAAACTGTAAAATGTAAAAATTTACTTTTTTTTATGCAATAATGTGAGAAACATACAAGATCACTCAGTGGAGTTACGAGTCATTAATGTACAGAGTTATTAGTGGAAGTTATTTTATAATAATGAAGGCTAACAGGAGAGCTGTTTGCTTTAATAGAAGTTCAAACTAACTTTTAAAAGGGTTCCGGCAGCGTGGCCTAGTGTTACTTTGCACAGTGCTGCTTTACCCACTGCATTTATCCGACATCCAAGTTACTTTTTACTTTGCAGATAAAGATTTTAGATATGAAAAACATGACAGCTTTATAAAATAGAATAAACTTCCCAGCAGTGCATGAAGCAGCTAAATGAGCTTCGACTACAGTAAAATGCTTCTTCCATGTTTATGTTTTCAGTCATTATAATTAAAAAAAAAAAAATCATATAATGTAATGTAAAGATGACTGACAGGGGCCATTGTGCTGCGTAGTGAATATTTTTTGATATGCAAGTGGATTTGGTTTCTTATGCATTTATTTAAGTTAGTTTTAATGAAGTATTGCTGCATTAATTTGAGTTATTTATTTATTGTGTCATGCAAATACAAGTGTCCAGCCTTTGCTGAAATATGCAATACTTCATCTTACATACAACATTAATTAGAAAACAAAAAAGTGAAAGGTAAGGGGAGATGAGGGCATGAGGGGCAGTAACATCACATCCTGTGTGCGGGGTTAATGCCCCCTAACAGGGCAAATACAAAGCCACACAGCTGAAAGTACACATAACACGTATGTTTGGCCTTCAATACACGTTAACACCCTGAACAGCGTGTCTACCGGCGGCTCTCTCACCTCGATGGTCGGATCATATTCATCCACGAAGTGGTTCTGGATGAGCTGGATGGTGAGGGCGCTCTTCCCCACACCTCCCGCTCCGACCACCACAAGTTTGTACTCCGTCATGCCTGGAAGGGATTAAAACCAACAGGTAGCCGGCGTTTCACCGCGCGATTAGCCGAGCATCAGGTGAACACACACAACAAATCAAAGCAGTGTACATTGGCCTCTTCCTCCCCGCACTGCCACGGCGAAGGAGACTGACCCAGATTTAAGGTTAACGTTACGAGCCGATGACGTTAACGTCGTCTTCGTCGCTAAGTCTTCCTTAAAAGTGACTGAATCGATGTGAATGAGTAGAAGTGGGAGTTATTTAAACGTGCTTACCTTTTTGTGTCGCGTGTATAACTAGTCGGTGAAATGATAGCCGAGTTAAAGAATGGATAAATGAGATTAGCTTGCTACATAACGTTAGCCTTCCACGATTTCCTTATTCGCAACACTTGTAGGCAAACTTCGCGGATCGGTGCGCAACTTCGTTTCTTCACCAGAGTTACGCGTCAAAATATCAACCCGCAGATTTCTGAAGCTACTTGTTAAAAATCTAACTTCATACAATGAATAAATTAAAAGCCTGAATCCGTTCGAGTTCCTGTTTAGTCTCCATTGTGGCTCATTGAAAGCGGAGAATTTTTCAGGTTAAGCGACGTCGTCAAACAACCAATCAACCGACGGCATGCAGACAGACGTTGGAGTGATCCAATCACAGCCGAGTTTCAGTTTGAAACCCCGCCCATATCGTCCACCCTTAAACAGAAGTAGCCTTCATTGGGCGTGGCCTCTCTGGCAAACTATTTTTCTCACACAGACGGATATCGATACTGATATACTTATATTAATATGTTTCACGTATTTTTTCAGATTTGCTTTGGCAATGTAAACGTATGTCCCTTCGAATTGAATCGAATATCCCCGAGGCTAAAGTACGTCTGTAGCATAAAACCAGTTAAAAACCCACCGTAATTTAAACACTGGACTTTTATTTTGAAATACATAACCGGAATTGTTAGTATTGCATTGTGTCTGACTTGACACTAGTCCGTAGCTAGAATGAGCGTTTACTGCCATCCAGTGGCCATAGTACGCAACTACAATACTACTTATAAATTCATGGCTAATGCAGAGTTGATGTCAGTAAAGGCATTAATGATAAAACGGTAAAATGCTACAAATAACCAGCAATATGATAACATTTATATAATTATATTTGTAATATAAATAGTGGTCATGAGAAGTGACCTAAATTATTAATATTATTTAATTGCGGTCTCCAGCAACTGCTTTCTGGAAGAGAGCAGTTTATCCCTCTGGCTGGTTGATCTGTGAGTGGTGAATATATAAAATAGGATACTTCTTGGTAAAAAATGTTGATATTGTGTTTGTGCCTTGTTTCTGCTGCCTCCCAGTGCCAAAAAATAAGTAATTGCGGATGTAAGAGCTGTGTTTTCCTCAAGAGATACCAGAGGCAAGACCGTTTACGGCTCACTTGCATAAAGAAGCGGGAAAATTGTCGCCCTCTAGCGGGCACAGCGACAAACTGCAATCTACATTAAATTCGTCTAGTAGCGTCAATGCAGACATGATAAATCTAATACTTCCGGTAAAATCTTTCAAAATAAAGACCAAACTGAAGCAAGTAGAAAATAACCATCATATATTATTCTGATATTATTATGACGAGTTTGCTTCTTAAATGTTTACTTTCAGAAGAGAGAGAGAGAGAGAGAGAGAGAGAGAGAGAGAGAGAGCGCGCATGAAAGCAAGGATCATGCCTCACCCTCTGGTCCGTCATCCTCTACACTTCCCTTGTCTGTCACGTCCATGTTTCTCCCTCACTCTCCCACCGAGTGCATCTGCTCTCCTATCTAATCTTTGCCTAAAATCACACAGATAATCCTGGCTCCATCTGTCCCGAGAGAGAACAGAGAACTGACATTGCGCTCATGATGTAGAAAAAAAAATCAACACTAATTTTAAGGCATCATCATACTGTGTAGGTGATTAATCCTGATGACACAATTGTGCTAAAATAGTGACATAATCTCAAATTGCTTTAATTTTATTATACACAAGGATATCTCACATATACATCTTTTATACATAGAATATTGTCACACTTTTGCATGTTTAAATATCATTTTCTTTTTTCTTTTTTACACTGATTCCCACCACACATTTCATCAAGAAGAAGGACAACAATGGAACAGCCATAAACTGAGACTAAGAAACGTCATTAAAATACACCAATACAACACTTAAAAATTAAATTGTTCACAGAAATAATTCATACCTTTTAGATATTTCACTCAAAACCGTATTTGTCTTAATCCTCTTTTTAAATAATTTATTGACATACCAACACATTTGACCATTAAACCGTTAAAATCTTTTTAACATTCCAGCAGTGTATTTTTGACAAAGTGAACCCAAATCACAAGCCCTCCATAAATTATATGCAACTAGATTCTTGACCTAAACAATAGCTGTCTGCATATGTACTTTTAAATAATAATTTAAAAGAATCACTGTGTTGGCATGGCCTGAGTACACGCATAGGGTATAAGTCGTGTTTGTGTATGCATGTGTACGTGCATGCACATGTTCAATGTATGTTGGCTCTATGTGCAGGCGTAAAGAGTTGTACTTTGCAGCTTGTACAATGCGACGGTTCCTTCCCTGTATGAGCGTGTTAGTGTCCTCTCAGGAGAAGCACCTCTGGACTCCACTACATTACCAGCTGTCAGTCCATCAAAATGGAGAAGGTGCTGCTTTTAAAGGAGCGTGGACGATGCGATTGGCCTGTGATTGCACCAAACCTTAACAAACCCTCTGATCATCTACAATAATAGTTCATAATCTCACCCTGTTATCAAGGGTGCTTTACAGCCACGTAAACACCAAATAGTGGAGCACCATTCCCACCGCACGCTGTGCACTTGGCTGCATGAAATTAGCTCTGTGTGTGAAAGGAAGAGAGGAACGGCAGGGTAGCTACAGCTCATTAAAACATGCTCACCGCACAATGTTTCAGCACCTGCACCCAACGCAACGCACACACACACACACACACACACACAGAAAAAAACCTCTGACCCACCAACTCAAACATGGCTGAAGGTTCTACCGACATGGAAACAGCACCAGGAGACGGAGAGCATCCTGTTCAACGGGGAGGAAGACGGAGGGAGAGGCAGCCACGGAGACGCAGAAAAAAAGGCAGAAACAGAGGCAGCATGTGTTGGGAATATTATAGCTGACGTTCCTCGCTGGTTAAGCAACGATCATACTCAACTTGTCATTCTGGGCCACCTCTCTAATGGGATAGTACACAAATGGAAAGTCACAAACGTCAGATGATTGCTCACGATGACCCATAAGCCTGGCTTGATGTGACCTAGTTAGGTCAGACCCAGGTGAGATTCAGCTAGCCACCACATGCAAGCTCAAACACACACCTTTGCACGTCCAAATACACACAGAAAGGGGAGGCTGTTGTGACAAAAGCTTTACAGCTTTACACACACACACACACAAATACAGACGGATACAATACCTAAGCACCGTTTTTTCTCTTTGCTTCAAAAGTTTGAAAGTAGTCGCCACATGCACGCATACTTCCCTTATGCATTGCTTTGGAAACGTAATGAGAAGGGAAATAAACTGGGTGCATCACCAGCGTCCGGACAAAGTTATCCACAAGGGTTCTCAGTCATGAAGAACACATTAGCTTTTAGTTTGTGTATTGATTTTTTTATAAATCACATGCTCAATATGATTTCTATTAAGGCTGAGAGCCTTGAGAGTAATACAGATCAGAAAGTGTGAGCTATCTACAGTAGTTGCATCGCATTTTGTATTATTAATACTGAACTGAGGCCCCAAAGGTGCTTTCCCAGCAAAAAAAAGCAAATGTGTGGCTTACACCGAAATAATTTGAATATAACACAATGCCAGTGGCTTGAGAGAGTGCTGTTCAGGCATAAAGCCAACCAGACACACACAAACATGTACGCACACACACACACACACACACACACACACACACACACACACACACACGCACTGAAGTTCTTCAGTGATGTCATGGAAACAGAACTCCTGACCAATCACAACGAGCTCGGAGCCGGAAGGAAGTCTGGGATATATACGAGTTCAGTTTATCTAATGAATACTGGATGTATTTGTGTACATGGACAACTCTAACACCTGCATGCACGTGCCCACACACACACACACACACACACACACACACACAGGAATGAATCAGATGCATACTTTTGATATGTGCGTTTGTAAATATCGTACAAAAGCACACAGCAGGTCCATTCAGTGTTGCAGTGCCTCCCTTTCCAAAAAACAATCTTCCTCTTTTCTTTTTCTTCTTTTTCTTTTTGACTGCCGATCGTCTATGTCAGCTCCCTCTCCTCTTCGCCCCCATACCTATAAGAGTTGTATCCGGGTGGCTGAACATACTCCTCAGATTTATCCCAATCCGACACCCATCCAGACCCGGCTCCTCCTCCTCCTCCGGTCCCTCCTCCTCCACCGTTGGAACCAGCAACTGGTTGGCTCATGGCCCCGTACTGCCCGCCTCCACGGTAGAGCTCCTCTGTTTCATTGGCCAGTTCATCCTCATCGATAATACCACACTTCTCCTCACTAGTGTCCTCTATGTCGGCCCACGGCTGCTTTTCTCCTGATGCAAAGAGTCCTAGTGGGAATAAAGTATGATATCAGCTTTTAGACTGAGGTCTTCTGGTCACGCCACACAGAACACTATATTCAAAGTCAAGTCATACCATAGAAAATCACTCCTCCATAATGAACGAGGGCAGCTATAAGGAAGACATACTTCCACTCATCACGCGTCTGGAAATGTGTAAAAAGTGATAGGATATAGGTGAGTTTAAAAGTTTTATACACAGCATTATAAAGTCAACACATGCGCACGGTTTTTACCTTGTGTTTGGTCATGGCGCCCACTATGAGAGGACACACCATTCCAGATAACGTCCCCACCCCGTTTGAGATGCCCATCAGTATGCTGGCATATCGAGGGGCGATATCCAGGTGGTTGACATTAAACCCTGAGTGAAAGAACAAAAGCAGGGCACGACATCATTTCCAACTAGTTTCTAAAATATATTTATTTCACAATGTCAGTGAAGCAGATTAAATAATAAATAAATAAATAATACTGCAGTCACGTTAGTTAGATGAGAAGATCAAGCTCATGTACATAAAATAGCAGCTGGTTGTTTTAGCGTTTAGACTGGAAAAGTGTAAAAATGTGTGTGTTTTTATGGGGGATGTGTGCCGGACTATACCTGAGATAGCAAATCCACTGAAACCCACAGCGAGGACCAAAAAGGAAATGGCAACACCTTTTGTATGAGAGAATCCCACCACCAGCAGGAGGGTGGCCTCCATCCCAAAACCTGAAACATGTGAAAACATAAAAAAAAACAATGCATGATGGGAGGAAAATGATCAACAATGTTATCGCTGCCTCAACCAGCAATGCTCACCTGGTCACCATATTTAACCTTTAACTTGTGCTAAAATACTGATGCTGCACCTAAAACACCCTGAGAGATGCTAACCCTTAAATGACCATCTGTAACAAAACATCTATAAAATGTATGCAGGTCTCTGCAGAACGGACAGGTTGCAAACGTGAAATACCATCTTAATTCCTCCTTTTGAGATGCTCCTGTGCAGACGTGTGATACATACAGTCTCTCCTCTCACGTTGTTTTCATGCCCTTCACCCTCTCCCAACTAACACCCTGTCCTGTTTGACACTCGCACCTCCGCAGTTCATGAGCTTCCTGACGTTGGTGGTCGACATCAGGTTGTGGATTCTCAGGTAGTCGGCCAACTGGCCTCCGATTGGAACGATGATCGTCATCACCAGATGGGGCAAAGCTGACACCAAGCCCACCTAAAAGAGAGGAGGAGGAGGGAGAGAGAGTGTGTGTGTGAGAACGAGGCACAACAATATGGTTTGTATGATAAACAATGAGACCGAAGGGTGAAAAAGATTGAAAATCTCCTATTTCTTCCACAATCAATCACCTCTATTACACAGTCTGCTATCAAATAAAAGTAAAATACTGACCAGCGTACCAATAGCTTAATTGCATCCCATACTCTTATTATCAGTCTTCAATGAAACATGGAAAAGACACTATATAAATAGGACTAGACCAGGTTAAACAACCTAAATGTGTTACTGCAGTATTTATTCTTAGGTAACATCTTATATTTAACTCTTTAACTAGCTCATTTCAAAAATATATATATATTTTTGGTAAATTAAAGTTAAGTTTCAACCCATTTAACACAAGAACAAAACACAGAAAAGCCGATGTGACGTCTTAATAGTAAAAAATAGTAATGAGTATCTCAATTCAGCTGATCCTAACGGCTCATTAAAGGATTTATAATTAAAGAAACAACATGAAATCTCACTTTTAATAATGTGGGACCTGTTTGGGCATATTCCAAGTGAGTAACGTCTGTAAAATGATTTATAGATGATGAAGTCTCACCTTGCTGATCTCAAAGCCAAACACCTCTTCAAAGTAGGCCGGCTGGCTGATGAGCAGCAGGTAGAAGGTCCAGCTCCTGCAGAAGTTGGCCACAATGATGGCGTAGACCGGCATGGAGGTGAAGAAGTGTCTCCACGGGGTTTTAAATTTCTGTCACCCAAAGGAATACGATATTACTGGGATCCACTAGTGGTACATCGATCGGCCTCACAAAAACATCACATACCTGCAGAGGATTAGCAAATGAGGCAGACTCCCCGATCGCATCCTCGATGTACTTCCTCTCCTCCGGTGTGATGGTGGGATGGGCTGCGGGACTCTCGTACGAAACCAGAACCCAGAACAAATACCAGAATATCCCAAAGCTGCCTGGGAGAGGAAGAGAGACAAGGCAGAAGACACAGACATGAGTCCAAAGAGAAGGAGAGTTAAAGGGAACAGACGTGAGGGAGAAAATCAGGAGAACTTCCTTCCTCGTTGTTACTCATGTCAAGCTGTTCAAGGATACTAACCATAGACATAGAATACTGAAGAC
The DNA here is from genome assembly GCA_029853015.1 of Chelidonichthys spinosus. Taxonomy (NCBI): domain Eukaryota; kingdom Metazoa; phylum Chordata; class Actinopteri; order Perciformes; family Triglidae; genus Chelidonichthys; species Chelidonichthys spinosus. Next base: position 16,495,288 of record CM056839.1, on the reverse strand, counting down.
CACCCAGTGTATTGAACCAGTATCCCAGCTAAAGGCATCGCCACCACCGCCCCTGCATAGGATCCTAAGAAAGCATACAATATTAACACAATATCACATTGAATTTAGGGAAACGTGTCAGTAAAGTGAGGAACTTTACCACAAAAGGCTGTTGTGGCTAATCGACTTCTCTCGAGAGGAGGTGCCCACTTGGCCCAGATCCCGTGGCAGGCTGGGTACGACACACCCTGAAGGACACAGTTAAGTCAGGGAAAAACACCCATGCATGTAGGAATAGTCTTACACAGAGTCCTGCAAGCACATGTGCACGCATACTGTACCTCAACAAGGCCCTGGCATATCCTAACCAGTATGACGCAGCTGTAATGGCAGCGAGCAGCAGATGGAATCAGCATGTTGAGCGTGGAGGTGGCCACTATGGCAAAGCCAAACACTCTTAAACATACAGAAGAACAAACAAGCTGCCTCAGATTGAATATTCCACAGTAACAACAGCAGCACAGGAATGACGAGAAGACGAGACAAACGCTCCACTGAAAGGATGAAGCTTCATGGTCCTGGTGTTGTTTAAAAGTCTCTTTATTTCTGAATGAATGTGTGGTTCAATATGCCTTTTTCCATACCGTGCACGAATGTTTTCACAAATTAACAGTGGACCGGATTACAGCAATGCCTATATTTGAATCGATATGGTTAATTTGAACATATTCACCTGTTGGCTGCAAACTTTTGACATATAAAGCCACCCGGGATCTGTGTGACGATGTAGCCCCAGAAGAAGGAGCCGTGGATCATCCCCACTGTCTCCGGGTCCCAGGTGAACTGTGCCGCCTGCAGAAAAGGAGATATTTAACTTCATTCAATTCAAAATGCTGTCCCGTCAAAACAGAAGAGATAGCTGTCATCAGAATTTAAACGGTCTCAGCTAGATATAAACATTAGTAAACCTGTTGGTTTAAAAATGAGTTAAAAAATATATATTTATGCTTACATTCTTTCACTCGTGTTCTTTCTTTCTTTCATATAAAAAATACTGGCATTAACCACCAAGTTAAAGCAGACCGTAGCTTTAATTTGGGTAAAACAAAACAATGTAAATGTCCTCGTCAGAGACCGACTGAGAAGCCAAATACCCAAACTTTCTGTTTTGCAACTTACCACAAGCACTTCCTTGTTGCCTTTATAGACAGTGTGGTCATTCACCATGCTGACAATGGCCACGCCCAGGTTACACCGGATGCCAAAAGAGATGCAGAACCCCAGGCCGGAGAGGATGGCGATGATGTAGCGCCTGGGCAAGCCGAAGCAGGTACAGTCCACCACCGGTAACTCCTTCTCCTCCACCAGCTCAGGACGGCCCTCCGCTGATAATTCAATGGTTTCTCCATTGGCCTGTCGCTTCTCAATCAGCCTGAGGGGAGACACTTCGTTCTGTTAGTTTACACGACACTACAACAAAGTTATGCGTCTTTATAATCCTGATTTTTACACAGTTTGATCGGGTTGATGTGTTACAACAGTCTGCAAAAATATATATGGATAAACAAAAAAAAACAACAGACATTTCTCAGGAAAAAAGATGGAGAGGTGACAGTGAGGTGATGCACAACTCCTCTGGGGACAAACATCTGCATAACGTGGGGATTTCCTGGAGTAAAGGGAACATTTCTGGTTCAAGAGATGCTTTAAAAAGAAATCAGTTTGATTGTAAAAACTTTAAATGTGAGGAAAATGGTGCCCTGGCATCATAAATAAATGATTAAGACGATCTAGCAATTTAAGATATTTTCACAAATGTGTGGAAGATGTTACATTTTTATGAGATTACTGTGTTATTTTAAGGCTGTGGCAGAATATTTCTTTCACTGCAGGGATTTTGTAGAATGTGCCTATTTTTCATTGTCTCTTTGTCTTTGCCTCTGACACACACAGACACACACACACACACACACGCCTCCATGCAGACATCATGCACCGCGTTGGGGTCGTGTCTGACTCAGCACGTCCTAGTGTGTGGAAGCAGCTGTCACCATCCCAGGAGCAGGTTAGCTACGACAGCACAGTCCCCCCAGCGTCTGCACCTTCAGGACGCCTGAGACCGGCTGCCGTACCGGTGCTGTTCAACATGTCTCTCAGACACAAACGGGAGCTCTCTAGAGGCCGACCTCTGTGTGTTTATACTATGAGATCATACAGACGGTGAACAGAGATAAGGCATCGTTAGATTGTCAATTCAATGAACTGCAAAAGTTAGCAAAGAAGTGATATTTCCAAAAATACATCCATTCTGTCACACACACTTGAAATGTGTTTTTATCTTAGCTTAAAAAAGATCCCAGTTTGCCTTAGAATAGACTAACATAGCCATTCTTTTTAGGCTCTTTAGGCTGACCAATCTTTGCCAAATGGTGAGGGTCACTTTTTCCCCCACATGAGTCAAACAGAGAAGTCAGGAGAGTGACCATCTGTGTATCATAACCTCCGTACCCCCAACACACACACACACACACACACACACACACACACCACACCGTAGACTTAATTACATTCTTTCTGCAAATGCATTTTTCTCAGATTAAATCAGAAATAGTGCAACATTTTCTAGTGTATATACGTTTTAACCGACATGTTTGTGTTTTTGAGTAGATGTGAGTTCACAGCTGAATGCACGTGTGTGTGTGTGTGTGTCCACTTTCCAATGTGCTGATGTTTTGAGAATTTGTGAATTTTGCACAGAAACAGGTACCATCGCCTGTTCCATGTGACGAGGATGGTTGCATCTTTCAAAACTTGTTTCAAATCTAGCTTCAATAAGTTCCCAAAAACAAGCTCTGTGTTTCAAGACAATTCCTCTCTCTCAGGCTCGCATCACACTGAAAATCCAAGATAAGGTATTCACACACGCTAACACAAGACAAGTCAGACTCTGACACTACTGCTAAATTATTGATGTGTTTTTGGATGAGATAAATAATTCACTCTAGCTTTTACACCATGATCTGTCACTATCTGTTAGTCTGTCTGCATATAAACTCTTTTTCATCCAGCCACTCCCTCCCCCCATTTTCACATATAATCCCTTTACACATCTATGCAATACATCAATAAACAGACACAAATAAAAGATATGCAGTATTCATGATGTATAAATTAAAAAAAGGATCCACAACGAGATATGCTGGTTGTTAAATAAAACACAAAGGGCAAAGGAAAAGGAATACTTTGTAAAGCAACCGTTGGAATTCGTAAGAGATTAGATGCTGCAACCTCTCTCTCTCTCTCAATCACTCTCTCTCTCTCTCTTAATCTGTCACAACATTCAGATTAGGATTACAAAAATGATTTACTTCCGGAAATGAATATGGAAGGACAGAGTAGCGCTGGGCGTGGTTTGGCATGCTTCTCCCTCCTTTCACTACACATGTTTGAGTTCATGGTCTTTGAGTTTTAAAATTTTAAATACATTTTGTAAATCTGCTTTCCCTTAAACATGTTGTAAATTTACTGATTTCTAACATCTGCTTACATCTGTTACAAAGACATTTGTCTGTGTATATATGATTAGAGGCTTCTGTTCATTATTGTAGTGCAGAAACATGCTATATCTTTGACAGAAGGTGCACAGGCCTCCACAGTGTACCACCATGCATTAAACACAAGAAACAGAGGTGAAATTGTTAATGATTCTATAAATCAAAGGAAAAAAAAGTGATCAAAAAAAGCTGATGTGACCCAAAGGAAGGTGTGCACATTCTTTTTAGAAATATGCTGACTCACCCTCCGAGTGGAGCTCAGCATCCTACTTCAGAGTTAGTGAAGGCTGCTGGAGGATCCTCATTAAACCTCACGACAGATTGCAGCCTGACACCGACACATACGCTACCAGCTAACGAGGCTAGCCCACGGCAAAAATTACCGTTAATGACAGATGCTTTCCACTTAAGGGCAACCTCACTCTACTGTGAGTGTCTGAAATAGTCCACTCGCTGAGGGTCTCCCTCTTTGTAGTGTTTTAATGTCACTTTACAAACAAATACTGTCGATTAACATCAATCAGCGTTTGTCGGTTTGCCTGCCAGAAATGATACACATATGCAGAAAAAAGCATTCCCCTCTGTGTGAGGCTCACAATACAGTGAGCACTCAGCTGATGTAGCTTCTCATGTTAGCATGGCGAGGACCTGATTGGTCTCAGCTGGCAACAATTAATGAGCGAGAGAGCGTGAGCGGGCAGGAGCCCCGTGACCTCAGGCTCTCTGAAATATCATAATTACAATAGTAACAGGCTCAGTGGAGACGCAGTAACACCTCAGACTGAGCTCATCTGTGTGTTTCACCTGAGCACGAGAAGCAAAGTTCAGCCTACGAAATACAAACTTTAATAAAATCCGACAAGAGTACAAAGAGGACCTGACAGACTCAATCAAAGCAAGTCTAAGATATGAATACACCTCAACACCTTTACATATTCAATACACAGAAGTAATAATAGATGAGGAAAGATGCTTTATACATATGTTATATGTTATAAAGGTTATTCAGGTCAATTTGTGCATCTTATTACATTATTTAATACTCAAAGATATTAAGTTTACTTTTATATATGACGAAGAAATGCTCACATTTGCAGATTAATTTTCTATTGAGCAACTGATTGAATAATCAACAAATCATTGTAGCATGCACACACACATGCACACACACATGCACGCACACATGCACACACACATGCACACACACGTGCACACACACATGCACGCACACATGCACGCACACATGCACACACACGTGCACACACACGTGCACACACACATGCACGCACACATGCACACACACGTGCACACACACGTGCACACACACATGCACGCACACATGCACACACACATGCACACACACATGCACGCACACATGCATGCACCCCCCCACACACACCTATACTATTTCTATTTACAGCCCGTAATCATTATATTTCTTTTCACATTTGCTGTTAAATTGCAGCAAACATCAATCTATATTTTTGCCTAATTTGTGATTTTGCTATAATAATATAAGACAAAATAACGCAGTGAGTCTTACGTGCTGGTTGGTGACCTGGGACTTTTGTTACCCTGTATATTAAATTCACCAATTCCAGAGCGTTCTGTGTAATCCTCTGATAAGAGGATGATAGAGAGGGAGGGCTGAGACAGCCAGGGAGGTTGACAGTAAAAATATTATATAACGCCAGACGCCCTGGTCATTATTTGTCCAAATCTGCGTGCTCCATTGTTCTGTATGAAAACTATCTTTACTCACGTCAGCCCACCCACTCTTTTAAAGTTTGATTCGCCCCCTCTTTGCCCTCTATTTGTAGGTCAGTTGTTTTTGAGCAGTAGCTTAAGGATTTTTTTTTTTTTTTTTTTAAATTGCGGTAATTTGTCATTTCAATAGTGGTGTCTCCCCCTTTCTCCATGAGCCTCACATTGTCCCTGAAGTGAACAGATTGGGTCTCAGTGGGACTGTGTCACCCAGGGAGACACTCTCCTCCCCATCCTGTCACACTGAGAGAGAGAGAGAGAGAGAGAGAGAGAGAGAGAGAGAGAGAGAGAGAGAGAGAGAGAAACTCAAACCCAACAAGGCACGGAAGCAGTGAAAATATGACACGATGAAGCATTACTGACATCATGGATACAAACAGCATCACTGCCAATAACTGGGCATGCTGAGTGGCAGACTTTCTAAACTGCTCAGCTCAGAAAGATCCTTCATCTGAGGGGACCCTTCAATAAACCCGTGTGCATTTAGCTTTCATTCACTCAGCATTACAGGTTGAGAGAGTGACACGCTGACTTCAGATCAGACTGAAGAGGGAACTATTTACCTCCGGCTACAGTGTGTTGTGTCAAAGTGAGGAAGATAAGCAATCTAAAATTGAACAAACCACTAATTCATTAAAAACCCTCTGATTGTGCACATGCATCAAAGCTGCTGTCTCTGGCTTGATTTAAAGTATTAATATAAACAACATAGTGTAATATATAATGCAATGACTGACAATAATAAAAGGGAAAGCAATGCTCTGATTAAAATTACGCCAACACATTTGCAGTTCTTTCACTTTTTGCCTAAATGGTTAAAAAGAAAAATAGTCACATGTTCTTCTCATCAGTATTTCCATGTTTTATTTAGGCCACTCTTCAGACCACTGTGTAAGGTATCTGAAAATGTAGCACTCCACCACAAGGCAAATGAATTAAAAATGGATATTGCCCTGCGCATAGTGAAAGTCATGCTCTATTACGTACCCATGCAGTCCTGCAGATGCAAACAAATGACTGATTTATGTCCTTTATCAAAGCTATATGTGGCATTTTTATGGAATGCAAACTGGGATACTATAAGAGAATTTAACACAGTCAAAATGGGGATGATAAGATGGTTATTTAGTGATTTTATTTCACGTATTGCTGTGATGAAGCTCATGTTTGTTGGCACAATGACATGAAAAGACAACATTTTGGCATTAATTTGAAGTTGCGGGGGTAGAAATGTAGAGTGCACTTGACCTTACAGTGATGAAGTTTATGCTTACCTAGCCGAGTTTAATATAGAAACAGGAGATGCATTCTGATAGAGAAAATGTTTAAATAATAGATGAACTCCTGGCTGCTTTCATCAGGAGGGATTTTGTCTGTGAGGTGGTGAGATTGCACACAGACACACTCATCTATTCACACAGTGCAGTTTGTCCTTTGTTCAGGATGCAACGTATGCACACATATATAAACATATATGCCACAAATCAGGCATTTTCCTTATAATTACTAGCAAAATGTCCACTTTTTTCTTTTGAAACCAAGGCCTATACCCAACACTGTGGCCAAATAAAACCAGAGTTCACTGGCTAAGCCGAGGAAACGCCCACTAAAACCAATCTGGATCCGATCTTATACATCACATCTCTCATGGCATCAGCTGTGGCCGTGCAGATGCATGGCTCACGACCAGTAAGTGAGACATAGCCTGATATTTGCATGTCCGTTAATCTGGGAGACCCCGATAGGCTGAAAGTTATCTGTGCTGGTGTCTCAATGGATGGATGGATGGATGGATGGAGGATGGAGGAGGGAGCGGCTGGAGGAAGTGACATGGCTCGGATGGAGTGAGTGGGAGGGGAGAGTTTAGGGATTTGCGTGGCTCGACAGCTGGACTGAAAAACAAGCTATTTCAGGATGGGATTTATACGTTTGGTTGCTACCTCAAATCCTGAGAGAGCGAAAGCTTAAAGCAATGGTTATTGCATGAGGTTCTACCAGTATCTTTAATCTCTCTTTTTTTTTTTACTGAAATATTGTCAAAAAACGATACTATATATGATGTGTCGCCAACTTTGTATTGCTATGGAATTTATTTTCATATATCCAGCATTCATAAATGTTTCAAAACAACAGACTGTCATGTGATGTTCATCTTTTCTTTAAAAAATCACAATGCAACATACAGGAACTAGTCAGGGTCATCTTAACCATCTCAAATAGCCGTTTGTATTATATAAAGGCTAGATTTCAGATTTCATTTGATTCTTTTAGGGCTTCCTTTGCTGTTTTTGTCCACAACCTTCTATCACATAAGATAACGAAAAGTGTCTGAATTAGAACTGAGAAGCTGGAAATAATAATTATAATAATTACTAAAGAGATGAACAAACTATTTGCCAATTAACTTTTTGTTGACCGCCTAAACCATTAACGACTAATCATTGGATTGATGTTACTGTAATTGTTATTATATATATATATATATATATATATATATATATATATATATATATATATATATATATGGATGGATGGATGGATTGTCACGCACGGAAACATTATGTAACCAGTTACACACTCGTCTGAAATTGACTTAATCCACTTTGATTTTGACCAAATCTGACAAACAGACGGGAAATCAAGAGTTCATCATTCGTGACTTTTAGAGGAAATGTGTGCAAAAAAGCATTAAGCCACAACGAGAACCCCACCCCCTCCACACACACACACACACACACACACACACACACACACACACACACACACACACATACACACACACACACACACACACACACACACACACACAGAGTTCACCGCACTTTGACTGCACTTTTATCCCGATGACATCCCCATAATTGACTTTAGACTTTGCTATTATGGTTTCTGTCCCACTTCCCCCCTCTAAATTAAAATGAACCATCGATTAAAAAGGTGAGGAAAGTGTTTCTCCATCACTGAGCGTTTTTCACCGACTTCTGTCAATCCAATCACCGCACCGTGCGCTGCACACAACTGGGCTTAAGCCGCTATACCTACATGTTTCCTCTGTTTCCACTTCAAATCAATATCGAACAAACTTTTTCCTCCACTAGTTACTGTTTGGAGGAGACAGGATGGGGACCTGCAACATGATGAACGTGTCCCGCAGAACAAAACCAGCAAAAAACCAGCGTGAAAACAGGGAGGATTCAGAGGTGGAGTCGGCAATATTTGAAATAGGTGTGTACCTGTGAATTTTCCCCAGAGTTTTGCCCGCGGCCGCCTTAAACCTGTCTGGTCGGATCTCCATCCTTGCAGCTTCTTGACCCGGCCGGTGTGCTGATGTCCCGCGCGCCCTCCTGTCCTGCCTGAACGCGCACAGTCCTGTCTCTCTATCCCTCCCTCCCTCTCTCACCCCTCCCTTACCCGCAACAGCTTCCCCGTCACTTTCACATGGGCCACAGAGAGGTGCAAAGTGTAATACATCATAACTACAGCATTTCTTTTAAGTGTGTGATGGGCAAGACGGTTGTGGTTTAACATTTGAGCGAAATTTACCCATTAGATTCTATATTTTCTTTTCTTTATCGAATTATCTGTGGATGTTTTAATCTCTCTGTAAATCAGATTTATTCATTAAGCCAACCCATCACATGTAACCGATATAGACCTATAATACTATAACTATAATAAAAGGGCCTATACATATGATAATAATTATAATAGACTATCATTTTGCATATTTTATAAAACATATTTTAAAGAATTGAACAGACAATAGCCTCAATTGATTTAAAGCTAAGATGTGTGAATAGCAAATAACATGTATGAATGTAGGAAATATATCTGCACAACATCAGTGTTGAAAAAAAAATTCAAACTGTCCATACTCAACATCCTCATCAATATTATTTTTCATTTTTCAGGATTGAGGGGTGATGTGTAACTAATAAAAAGAGCATTATCCAGTCAGGTTGCTGCCATCTAGAGGTTTATTAAGTCCTCATCTAGTGCAGTATGATACTGCTACATCTGAGCACTATGTGACATGTAAAAACATTGCTGCGGTCATTTGAGGTAAAATAATACAAATATAATGTAAAATAAAGTTATTTTACTGACATATTAACATCTGTAAATTTTTTTTTTTTTTTTACATCCAACAGATTTAAAACAGAAATGAACATAAATGTTCAAACACATACACACACACATGCATGCGCACACGCACACCACATCCGTTCAAGGTAGAAAGGTTTCATGCAAATTCATATTTGGCATTTATCTAAAAATACTCATAAATCCTATTTTTGTCCGTTGCTGTCTTCCTCAATTCACCGGCCAGCTTGAGTACGACTCCCACATGAAAAAAGGCAGAAACAAAAGACAAACCCTAATTTGACACGCTGGTGGCTTGTCAGTTTCCTACTCAAAAACCTTGCATAAATTCTTTTAAAATAGATATAGTAGCTTATTCTTTTTCATGTATCTGCCAGAGTTTTTATCTCTGAACAGTGTGACTAGTTCAGAAATTGAATGGCGGGAGGTACAAGGAGCAGCTGTAGATTCATTACAACAAAATCTAAAAAGCTTTTGATTTGACTGATAATGTCAACAATATCGTTAAAATAACCTTGTTTTTTCAACAATTAAGAGCTTGTTGAAAAAAATAAATGGGCAGACCCCGACGACTCTTCTCAGATTTATAATAACTCTATTAATGACTGACCTCCCTTTACTTTGCAGGGTCTTTGCTTGTAATCTCTGAGGTTTGATATTTTATCATTTCAGCCGTGTTCACACCCCTGTATCTTGTTCGTCATCGTCTTCATCCTCCTGCTGGGGCAGGAGCCGGTAGTGTTCGTTGCCCATTGGCAGAAAGGCAGTCCTGGGCGAAGCCTCCTCTTCCTCAGTGGGGACTCTGTGGTGGGAATCCAGCTGCTCAGTGGAGCTGCACTTGGTGTACAACTCGCGGTGCACCTCCTGGCCTCCTCCCTCCTCAGAGTGAGTGTTAAGGACCCTCCGGTTTTTCAGCGTGGAATAGATGTAGCCAATGGGCACAGGCGAGCTGGCAAAGACTATTAGCATGATAATCATAGCAAGAGCCCAGCCCGGGTACTCAAGAGTCATCTCAGAGGCCTGAATGGAGGAACAGACAAAGACAAATAACAAACTTTAAGATTAAATTATTCCTGTAGAAAACAGGGTCTTTATGACAATTATCGCCAAATCTATACATGAAAATGGTTAAGCATTGTTGTAAATCAAAAATAATAAAATAATCATTACATCAAATCAAATTATAAATCAGGATAAATCAGCCAAACTATAATATGCTTCAACAGCTGGAGACCAATGAACAGTTGTTATTGTAGTTATCGGGTGCATATTGTTAAGTATATATTGTAAAGTATAAAAGAAGGATTAGAAGATGCTGTGTAGGACAAAAAGCTGAAGTCCAGTATCTTACGGTGGTTTGATTCCAAGCGGTGTATGTGGGCCTTTTGAAGACCATGCGCAACAAACTTGCAGCCAGAAGACCAACCATCGCCAGCAGACAAACATATTTCCAAAGATATTTATACACCACTGGAGGGCGCCATGAGAGCATGACTTCAATGTCATCCAGGAACCTGCATTGATGGAAAACATTTTTATGGGATGCATCTTCTCAAAATAACAAATATTAAAAAAATAATGTTTTCTTACCGATCTGTTCCATAAACCCACGACACACTAATGGTTTCAAAGATGACTACGATGACTAATGGTAGAGTTGCAGAGTAGTCGTCAAACATAGTCACAAAATAGTTGCCTGAGCGCTGAGTGAACAACAGTCCTATTAAGAACCCCAACACACAGCTGGACACTGAAAAACAAATAAGGCAGATGCAATAGAGGTGTGATTAAAAACAAAGAAAATCAGGCCTATACATTGTCAGACTTATACATTTTCAATGTAACTATACCCTAGAATACAGAGTATTGTGAGAACTTGTGTAGGTACCAGTGAGTAGGGTCCGGTGGCGGCCCAAAAGGCTAAAATTGTCCATGAGAGGTGTGAGGATTCCCTGCATGGTCCCAAACATGGTGCTGAGGCCCAGGTTGAGCAGCATGAGGAAAAACAGTGTGGACCAGAAGGGGCTGGCAGGGAAAAGGGCCATCACCTCGGTGAACGCTATGAATGCCAGGCCTGTCCCTTCGACACCCTGTGCTCATAAATGGAAGATAGAAGAACAACAGAGAGAATAAGGCTGAACAACAAATTGAGAAATGTTCAGATGAGATTGCAAACGAGTATACAAGGAGAAACCAAAATATGTGAGATGGGATAGGTATTTCCAGCAGCCTCTGAGGCAAATGCATTACCAGATCTTATAAATCAGTATTTGTAGTTAATAATCCGATACCACCTTAGCAGAAACACAGATGTAGTCGTCTGCAGTAAGGGGCAAGGCATGTTTTTAGTCTTATCTAACACTATTAGATAAGATGACTTGTATCACCCCATCCTCTGTTTCTTTAGTTTCCCTTTCACTCCCCATCACAGCGTGCTTCCATCTCTAAGGGGCCTACAAGATAGTGTGTCCCATATGTTTTCTTCCTATTGCCAGCTGGATATTTAAGAGTACCTCACAGATTCCTCAGGAGTCCTGGGAACCTCAGCACCCCACACTCTTACAATTGTTATTGAATCCCTGACTATTTTAAAGTGAGCCAGGTTGCTCCTCATAAAGCAGCGTGTGGTGACCTTATTTGATGGCCTCGCCATATTACAAGATAAACTTGGGTTTGAGGTTTTAATTCATGCAATTTAGTACATCCATATTGTACATTTCAACAAAGCCAGTATGGCCACTCTCATAATAAAGATCTGTGTAATGTCTCTCTCTCTCTTGATAATCCAATACTAAAGGCCTTTACACATCAGCTGGTGACAATGAACAACACAAAAATGTGACATATTCCCAAGACTCATCACTTCCACCTGCCGGTCAAATCTGTTTCAAAATAAAATGCCCTTATTTTGGATTTTTGACATTACTTTTTTACAACCCTTTAATGATTGCTGTCTTTAGTTCCTTTGTTAACTATATGCTTTGAATTGCTTGTTTAACCCTTTCATGACATACTTTTTTTATCACTTTAACTGCTAAATAATTCTCCAGTAGGTATTTTCTGTTTCTAACGCTTTGTGAAGCATGACGTTTGTCTAGATAGCCCCTTTATAAATGTAATTTCTTAAGGATACCTTATTCATCTCCTCTTCCAGACTGCAGTCGGTGATGTTAGGACCCATCGTGGAGCTGTGTTGACTATACCACTCTCTGTATTCAGGTAAGGACACAGAGCTTGGATCTGTCATGTTGATCCAAGGCCAACCAAGGCCAACCAAGTGCTGGTTAGATCCATAGGATGACATCACGCTTAGATGACCAAGATTTCTGGAAGAAGTAAAAAGATTAAATGCAAAACAAGGTTGTTTTTTTTAGCAGCATTAGAAATAATGTGGTAGATTGTAATGTGTGCAGACCTCGGGAAGACAACATTCTCTCACACACACACACACGCTCCGTACTCAGCCACGCAGCGTAGAGCGATGTTCTTGGCACGGAAACCCAGCACAACGAAAACCACCAGCGATGCCAACACAGACGTCATGAAGTTTATGCCGGAGACCAACAGCGCATCCCTGTGGCAGTTGTTGTGGACTGGATTGTAGGAGGAATATGCAATAACGGAGCCATAGCCCAGTCCAAGAGCAAAAAACACTTGTGTGGCAGCCTGGCGCCACACCTGCACATTACCCCAGATTTCAAGCTGAAAAAATACCACAAAATAAAACCTCATTAAGTCTAATAATTATTTATTTATATCATCATTCTGACAACAGACGTTGGAAAACAACCTATTCATTTTTCTAAACACTCTTTGTTTGGCATTTATTAGATACAAATAAAAATAAAGACATGAATATGTTGAAACACACGATGAAATCTGTGCTTACTTTAGGATAGAACATATAGGTGATTCCTTCCATTGCCCCATCCAACATCAACCCTCGGATGAGGAAAATAAAGAGCACCACATAGGGGAACACCGAGGAAAAGTACATGACCTGATATTTGGAAAAAGAAATGGAAGATTATTGCATTTTTAAAGAATGGTTTGATATTTAAAGAAAGATGCTAATTTGCTTTCTGGCAGCGAGCTAGATGAAAAGATTGATACCACTTGTTAGCATAGCTTAGCATAAAGAAACTGGGTTACATGGCTAGCCTGCCTCTGTCTGGAGGTAATAAAATCCACCTATCAGCACCTCTACAGCTCACTAATTACCTCACTAATCCTCTCTTTGTGCTTAACTAAGCTAATGGGCTGTTGGATTTTGCTTTTATTTACCGGAGAGATGCGAGTGGTATGGATCTTCTCATCTAACTCTATGCCAGAAAGCCGAATGACACAAGCTTAGTGTTTGTATGTATTGGTTGTTGATTGTTGGGGCCAGGATGACAAAGAGAAGAAAACTTACCTTAGCAGAAGACTTGATGCCCTTGATCATAGCCAAGGACACAATTGCCCAAGCAGCCAATAAACAGCCCGTCATGATGGGGTTAAACTCTCCAGATTCTTGGATGGAATTCGTGATGTTAAGGGCTTTCCGGAACCAGAAATATGATGTTGGGGAAGAACCTGCACATTCTTTCACTGTTGATTGAAGACATCATTACAACATTATAGACATTACTGTCATTAACAGTACCCGACGCCTCATTTTTACTAACTTCTCAGGTATGTCAGTACCTGTGTCATTGGTGGTTACATCAATTGGACAGTGCTCCCACGGCAGAGGATACTGAAAAGAATTACCCATGTAGAACAGGCTCCATGCAATAATAACATTGTAGTAGAGAGCCACGTAAAAACAGACCTAGAGGAGAAGAAAGAGTCCATGAATGATTTACTTCATAAATATCAGTAGTAATATCAATATTTACAAAGCAAGGCCTTTGCGATACAGGAGAGAGTATATGCTGACCTGTATAGTGTGAAGTATGTGATAAGTTCTTTCAAGGTCAACACTTTGTTTTCCAAGTGGAGAACAGCAACAAAAATGGCCTAAGATGGGATTCTGTTGTAATGCATTACAGTTTTAACCGAAAAGGGAGAATTAAACTGTAATGCAGTGACATTGACTGGGACTAAATGAGCACTGAGGCTTTTTGGAAAAAAAAAACATGGGCGTCATACAAGTATACGTCTGTTTGCTGTGTGTGCAGAGAAAGTTCTTGCCCATGACTCGTCTGTAGGGAAAAATGTTACACAACAAACAGCCAGCAGTACAGCGCACTGCTTCTCTCACATTACAGCAGGGCAGGATGTCATCAGCGTGCCTTCTTAAGTACACACAGTGTGGCTATAATAAAGGGAACGTGTTTACACAGAGGTGATGAATGAGGTAGAACATGTTATGGCTTGGAATGAAACAAGTGGAGGAAGAAATGCCTTCATTCTGGGGCTCATATTAAAAATATTCATAATGGCCTGATCTTTGCGACCAAAACATGAAACAGCCAGCGAGTTACAAGTAATCATTTTGCAAAACATGTGTGAAACATACAATACAATACCAGAGGGAGAACGGATATCATTGCTTCTCCTTTTGGCTTGCATTTGCCCCAACTAATAAATAATCCAAAGTATAACTTTTAATTTATACAGAGAACAACCCAAAACTCAGAACAAAGAAATTCAACTCTCACCAAGCAGCTGGAGTAACCAATCCCTGCCAGCTTTGGGGAGATGTGCTTCCATACACCGATGCTGCCCTGGCGAATGCATTGACCAGCTGCTAACTCCATAAAAAACAGGGGAACTCCCACAATCAGTAAAAGAAAAACATACAGCAGCATGAAGGCCCCTAGAAGGAGGGAGGGAACGTTTAAAAACATTAAGAATTTATTATTACCAAATTTTCTTTATCTTATGAAAAAATTTGAAATGTACAATGTTTCCTATAAATGACACATACCTCCTCCATTTTGGTGGCAAAGGTATGGGAACCTCCATACATTCCCCAAGCCCACACTGAACCCCACCTGGGCCAACACATACTGGATCTTCGAGTCCCATGCTGGTCGGTCTGCATCGCACATGTCAGCTCCATCTGGACTGGTTGTAAGCTGAGTTTCAGATTGGCCCTCGCCCAGCCAGCCTTGAGCCTCGTTGCTCTCCAGTGGAGGTTTCTCCGTCTTAAACAAAGAAGAAACTTCACTGATTACAAAGAGTTATAAAGTTCTTGGCATGGCACAGCCCAAAGTAAACATGATCATTTATGTCAAGAAAAGTTATGTACCACGGTGCCATGGTCTCCACCTTTGACTTGTGAAAACACAATAGTAAAACATGTGTGCTGTAACTCAAGCTGCACTCAAATTTAATAAATAAACATAAACCATGGGGGAAAAGTCTGAGAAATACTGTTCACTGTGCATTGGAAATAGTTTAAATTTAGATTATAATCCTCAACATTGTCATGAAATCAAATCTAATTTCTGTATTCTATTAATTGCCACAATTTGTTACAGCAATAGACATTCAGTGTTTTAATTTTGTTATTATTTTGCTATTTTTTACTTTTTATTATTAGTGGTGGAGTCTGCTGATTCATGTTCATGGATTGAGTCATTGTATAGATCATCAGACGTCACAGTTCAAATAAATAAATAAATAGAGGAAAGCCTCTATGTAAAAGAACATTAGATAATCAGCCTGCACTTGAAGTACGCAGAAATGGCTTAACATGTGCCAAACTGGCTTTAGACCATGACTTAGCTGCATCACTGCTGGTATCAGCTGGTGAGAATGGAAAATTACAGGGAGGTGTATGACCTAGAAAAGTGTGGGGCTGGTCAGGGGCAAATGACCTGGCAGTCATATGATTTCAGAAATATGTATACACATAGAAGAGTGCAGGAGGGCGACTAAAATATGTATGCGCACACACAAAAAGAGGAGGGGAGGTGGCACGAGCAGCGGCCACTCGACATATCTCGAGGAGAAGGAGGAATAATCCTCAGTGTCGTGTGGTGGGGAGTGGGTGGGACAATCCAGTGGGAGGTGTTAGGCTCACATTGGTTCACACTGTGGGTGGTGCTGAAGTGCATGGGTGCACCATGTGGTGGATATAGTTGTTAAGGGGGCTTGCTATTAGAGGGCTATGATAATTTTTGAGAACCCATTTATGAAGACCCACAACAGGCTTTTGTTGTCATAGTCATGATGTGTGTCAAACACCATCGAATGTTACTTCTAGAGCTGAAATGATCAGTTGGTTGACAGATATGTCAGTCCGGATCAAATTAATTTGTAACAATTTTGAGAATCGATTAATCGTACATTTTATTTATTAAGCACAGTAATGCAAAATTCACTTGTAGACTGTAGACTATTAAACGTTAATCAGAGAAAACAATTGTTAGTTGCAGCCCTTTATACATCCAGATTCAGCTGACCTTGGGTAATGAATGGCCAAGGTTACCTGGATCTGATTCAGAATTACTGAATATTTGAACGGATAAAGTCTGGCTATCAGATGTGTGAGTAACCTTGGTGGTGTAGTTCTTTCCTTTCAAAGAAAAACTAAATGCCCTTCCACTGAACAATCGAAAACAAGAGAACATCCTGATCACAATAGGAGTCATTGAAACAAACAAACATTTGCATAAACGCAGATACAGTTTAACTCTTACATCCATTTACGAGGTTTGGATTTTTCAGTGCACCCCAAATGCACAACTGTGATTTGTTTTAAAGTGGGAGGTTGTGGTATTTTTTCTTTTATTTCCATCAAGTGTTAAGGGAGGAACAATACATGCTTATTCTTCAGTTCTGGGTCTTGCTACAGTCTTTGGAGAAAGAACTACTGTATTTGTCTCTTCTCTCTTTTTCTAAACTTGGCTAACCTTAAATTATCTTGGCACCCCTAACACCCCCCCCCCCCCCAACACACACAGCATATTTGTCAGCCGGGGTCTATCTCTGGGTGCAGTTGGAAACCACATTTCTGTGCTCAGCGAAGAGTGATAGTAAACGCACAAAAGGCACAGCCTCGCTAATCTCTAAAAACACCTTTGTTTTGTTTTTGTATTTATAGAAACGGGCAGGGTTTTCCTTAAGAAGTACCGCGTGCAAATAAAGTTAAACTGATTGCATCTTGGACTGTTTGCTGTGTTGTACATATAATAATAATACATCTTTATAATGTTTGTAATTACCGTGTTCTATTATTCAAATAAACCTTTTGTTTGACAATTTTTTTCCCCAAACAAAAAGTTTAATTAAAAAATGTTTTGTTAAAAATACTTACAGTATTATTATACAAAAAAATCTGTTTTTCATAAATTACTTTAAAATTAGCAGAACGTTACTCCTCTTCTGTTCACCATAGCTTTCTGCTAAATCTTTTAATGTCTGCACTGTTTTTAATTATTGCAAATATGTTTTTATTCTCCTTTCTTTCTGTAATGCATTTTTAAATTTGCCTTTATTTTCTTTTAATTCTTCTATTTTTTTTTCACTTTGTTGTATGATGTGAAGCACTTTGAGTCTGCCTTGTGTATTAAAGCGCTATACAAAAAAAGTTGCCTTGCCTTGTGTCACATTAAATCCCTCTATTTACAATGTAAATAGAGGGATTTACAATGTAAATAGAGGGATGTTTATCCAGGTGGACAGTTACTGTTTTTCTAAATCATATATGAAGAGTGATACATATTCAGAAATAGAAGAGGATAGTTCCGCAATGGCAATACATTTCTGTCGCACATTCAGTATGTGAAACACATTATGTGGATAATGGCTTTTAAACAGCATGACACACATTTACATTTAGGGCATTTAGCAGTCACTTTTATCCAAAGCGACTTACAATAATTACATTTGTTGGGAGAAAGTACATCAGAATATGGCTGCATCGAGTTTCTGTTTGCAGACCCCCCCAACCCTTCACAAACAGTCAGAATAAAGACCCTTTACATATGCAATATTTACACATCAATGTCATATTTGAAGAGGGGCCCTGGTTTTTTTCTGTACAAGAGTCTTTGGTAATCTACTCAGGAGCTCTATGCGGAGGGTTAGCTCAGGAGGTAGAGCGGGTTGGCTGGTAACCGCAAGATTGCCGGTTCGATCCCCGGCTCCTCCTAGCTGAGTGCCTGGTGTCCCTGAGCAAGACACCTTACCCCAATTGCTCCTGACGAGCTGGCTGTCGCCTTGCGTGGTTGACTCCGCTGTCGGTGTGTGAATGTGTGTGTGTATGAATGGGTGAATGTCAGTCATTGCTGTAAAGCGCTTTGGAGAAAAGCGCTATATAAATGAGGCCATTTACCATTTACCATTTATGCAAGACTAGTCAGAACCTATACTCAAGAGTAAAATAAACAATCACACTCATCCTGCCATCAAGTAACTTTTCATAAATCTCCAAATTTCATATAAACCAGCTGCCATAGGGTGAAGATCACATCGGTTAACAGGAATGAAACATGAGCTTAAATCTAACTGTAATGTCTTGTCAGTACTTAAAACGAGTAGCTCATAAGATCTATTGCAGTGCTGGTGTTGGCTTTGTGGGAAATATCACACACGATGTGTGAAACCACAATTCAAAAAGGAACATACACTTTTGGATTACATACAAAAGGATTTAAAGAGGCGGAATATTAACAAGACATTTTACGAGCAAATGAAACAGCTGTGGCACAGCTGCACCAAGGAGCTGCATAATGGGAGCTTTATTATCAGCTATAAGCCATGAGATGTAACAAAGTATATTTAGTCACTCTCTCTACGTGCCTCACCATGTTAAGTCCAAAGGAAAAGTGCCAACACACAGGTATATTAGCAAATACACACACACACACACACACACCCCAAAACAAACATACACAAACACCCATTAAATAATCTGAGTGTACCAATCATGAAAACACTCAACACTTCCACCTCTTCTGGAGTTTATTGCCAAATCTGATATCACAAAAAAAACTATATTTTAATATAAATATGCACAACATTTTCTGTATATGTGAGCCATTCAAATATATTTTTGAGTTAATGCAGTAAATGCAGAGTGAAGTCTGCCGGTTTGTGGACGGTTGCACATTACTGTTGTGTCACATTTGATTTAAAAATGATGCTATTAAATGAAAGTTCTGCCTTTCACTTTCATTTTGAGGCTCATTACATCCAAATCAGATTAATGTGCAGCATTGCTGTCAATGTCACAGTATGTGCAGTAAATGAAGCAGCTGGACTAAAAGTAAAAATCAACACTTAAAAAAATAGATAGTTTAGGTTATATCTAGTCTAAGTATATTTTATTTCAAATGTCTATCACGGTCATTTTAATGTGTGGATTTGTGGGTTTTTCTGAGGCAGAACATATTTAGCAGCATGGTGAACACGTACAGAAGATCAGCTGATCTTATCTTAAGCGAACCACAGTCTTATTCATGATGGTTACTAACAAAGGAGACTTGTAACGGAAAATCCTACAACCTATGAGTCCAAAAAAATTACATCGCGAAAAAAAAAAAAAAGGATTCGCCAGTAATGCAAACGAAAGAAATGACCGACAAGAGCATACGGAGAGTTTTTCAAAATTAAAATCTCGTAAAATCCCGTGAATAAAGTGTTAAAGCAGACCATCGATGTGCTGTGGACATACCATGCTGACAGCACGGCCAAGACAGGAGTAGAGTTTCCACAAGTCCCGGGTTGGTTTCTCTGCTCGGTACTTTATTCCCTTCTCAAGAGGAGACTTTTAAACTCGTCCTTTCCTTGGGGGTTCCCAGTAGTCGGGCTAACAAATAGAGTCCGCTAAGGGAGGAAAGTGTCGAGCGGGTAGTTTGTTGTTTGCGGCCACGTTTTCTTGCGCTGGAACAAAACTCACGTCGCCAACCCGATAAGACCTAATGGAGACGTGAGTGCAGATGGAGCCAAGTCCTTCCCCAAAACCTTCAGCGGAACTGGGCAACACAGCTGTGTGTGTGTGTGTGTGTGTGTGTGTGTGTGTGTGTGTGTGTGTGTGTGTGTGTGTGTGTGCGCGCGCGCCTGTCTGTGTGTGTGTGTGTGTGTGTGTGCGGTCTAATTCAAACATAAGCTGTGTGTTCTGACTGGGGGAATGCTCGGTACTGCCTTATACTACATATAAATATACACTTTTAAAAGTGCATAAATAGCCGATGGGTTGCGAGATTGGCGCCTAATTAGCGCCGAATTCACTCCCAATTAAATATCAAATAACTCGGATCAGGAAAAACTGAATACAAGGTGTTATAAGAGATTTTTGTCATTTTTCATTTGTGTCATATAGGCCGCAAGGTAGTGGTCCAAATATTTGTGTGTGAATGTCTTCAGCATAAAGCATGGAGCTGAATTTATTTTATATCCATACATCTATAATGTTTCCATCCCCATTCTCCTGAACACTTGCTGTCAACTCTTCCCAGCCCTTGGCAACATTCAAACACGTGGAGGGCTGCAGGGACAGATGGAGTCTGACCTCGAACAACCAGTGGATGTCACTGTCCACCAATTACTTAATTTTCCCTGCACCGTTCTCTCTTGTATCCAGGTGTATCTCTCTTGTATCCTGGTGTATCTCTCTTGTATCCTGGTGTATCTCTCTTGTATCCAGGTGTACCTGTCTTGTATCCAGGTGTACCTGTCTTGTATCCAGGTGTACCTCTCTTGTATCCAGGTGTATCTCTCTTGTATCCTGGTGTATCTCTCTTGTATCCAGGTGTATCTCTCTTGTATCCAGGTGTACCTGTCTTGTATCCAGGTGTATCTCTCTTGTATCCAGGTGTATCTCTCTTGTATCCTGGTGTATCTCTCTTGTATCCAGGTGTATCTCTCTTGTATCCTGGTGTATCTCTCTTGTATCCAGGTGTACCTGTCTTGTATCCAGGTGTACCTGTCTTGTATCCAGGTGTACCTCTCTTGTATCCAGGTGTATCTCTCTTGTATCCTGGTGTATCTCTCTTGTATCCAGGTGTACCTGTCTTGTATCCAGGTGTACCTGTCTTGTATCCAGGTGTACCTCTCTTGTATCCAGGTGTATCTCTTGTATCCAGGTGTATCTCTCTTGTTTTCTGGTGTATCTCTCTTGTATCC
Source organism: Chelidonichthys spinosus (assembly GCA_029853015.1). Classification (NCBI taxonomy): domain Eukaryota; kingdom Metazoa; phylum Chordata; class Actinopteri; order Perciformes; family Triglidae; genus Chelidonichthys; species Chelidonichthys spinosus. The sequence goes on along the minus strand of CM056839.1, from coordinate 16,473,827 downwards.
TGGTGTATCTCTCTTGTATCCAGGTGTAAATGGTCCTCATGTATAAATGGTAAATGGTCCACATGTATATAGCGCTTTTAACCAAAGCGCTATACATTGACTGACATTCACCCACCGACCACACATTCACACACCGACGGCGGAGTCAACAACGCATGGCGACAGCCAGCTCGTCAGGAGCAATAAAAGTGAGGCGTCTTGCTCAGGGACGCCAGACGCCAGACACACAGCTAGGGGGAGCCGGGGGTCGAACCAGCAATCTTGCGGTTACCATGCCAACCCATTCTACCTCCTGGAGCTAATGCCCCCCCCCACCTAGGTGTATCTTTCTCTTATCTCAATAATTTAATGACTTTAGGCTGCAAGGCATTGCAAGTTGTAAAAGTATGATAGAGACATCATCTGAACTAAAATGTTTAGTAGAAAACTACTTCTTCTTGGTAAAGTACCATTCATTCTAGATGTGTATTACCCAACAGGAAGTTTGGCTGGGGTTGTATTGACATCCCCACTTTTCTGAAAGAACACATAAATCTACTCTAATTATCTCTATTATGAAAAAATGTTCGAATCATGTTAGTTAAGCCGTCTAAATCCTAAGAATTAATTGCATTTAAATCTTCCTTTTTATTAAAGGATTCATTTGAGCTGACTCATTTCCCCAGGAGGTAGAATGGGTTGGCATGGTAACCGCAAGATTGCTGGTTCGACCCCCGGCTCCCCCTAGCTGTGTGTCTGGCGTCTGGCGTCCCTGAGCAAGACGCCTCACTTTTATTGCTCCTGACGAGCTGGCTGTCGCCATGCGTTGTTGACTCCGCCGTCGGTGTGTGAATGTGTGGTCGGTGGGTGAATGTCAGTCAATGTATAGCGCTTTGGTTAAAAGCGCTATATACATGTGGACCATTTACCATTTATACATGACCCCTCCGAGTGTTATCTTGGCCAAGTCTCAAACGAAACTTGATGTCACTGAATTTCTGGAGGAGTTTAAGGAAGACTGCTTTACATTTCTGGAACGTCATGTGTTGCAGGTTGCATTAGCCCCTTGGCACAAGCCATAGGCAAGTGTTGCCTGTCATAAAGAAGGAGAGGCTCACAGAAGATGCAGAGAGAAGAATGGGTGGGAGGGAGCATGCATGTGTGTGTATCAGAGAATCAGAGGAGAGTGAATGCAACCTACCTGTGAAGTTAAGCCAGACTTGTTTTTCTCGTTTCTGCATATCTCAAGAAGGTGGGAAGTCCTGGTGTAAACAGCCAAGCTCATTGCTCATACAACTCAGCACGAGGATAGGTCTCTGTGCACTGGATTTAAGCACTCAAACCCCACTAAAAAGGTACAGTGGTGTATCTAGATTCGATGTTAACTATGTGCAGAGTATGTGTTTCCGTGTGTGTGTTTGAGAGGCAGGTATATCTGTCATAGGACAGCTTATGACAGAAATATTCACTTCATCTTGATACAATAGAATATTTCATAATTTGATGTGATTAAACTTTTGATTGAGTGAAGGGATTTGTCTGTGCAATGTGCATTTTATGAGTAATTGGTCAATATTAGAAATAATTTATGCAGTAATCACTGCTTCAACAGTATGTAGAAGCGACAGGAGAAAGGCAGTAAGAGAAGGAAAAGAGATGTCAAAGCTACAATGTGTTTGCAAAGCACACACTTGTGATGAACTTTTATATTCAGCTGGTACAGTTTCTACATCAAGTGTTGGTGGTTGTGACATCTGCATACCATGCATCTGACAGTGGTTTTTCCTGTCGCGTGCATCTGTCCCTTACATGCACGAACGTATGAATACTCAGCATTCTTACAATCAGCTTGTGGAATGTGACAATATTTAACTCCCGTTCATCATTTCGGATGATATTCAAATGAAGTTATGATGGGCAGGGTAGGTCTATTGAAGTTTATTCAAGACTTTTGTTTTGCAAGTCAACTAATTTAAGAAGCAAGGCATGATTCACATTAAGTAATAATGAGATAATATATAGTGGGACAATACGTTTCCTAGGAAACAGGAAATGGTATTGGAAACATCACACAAAAGTTGAAATACCAGTAAACATTTACCTAGAGAAAAAAAAGTGTATTATGAGGACTATCCCCTATTGTGTCTATATGCCAGATTTTTCTCTGTCTGCTTCCACACATCAGATGTCGGCACCGCCGCCTCCTGTGGCCCCTCGAAAGCATTCAGGTGTCCGAGTCATGATGATTCCAGGGGAGCAGCCTTCTCCTGCTGGCCTACCCATCTACACAGATTCTAGCAAAGGTACCGTACATTCTATCTGCCTAAGGTGTATGTATATGTACTGTACTACTTGTAATTGACCTAATACAGCAGACTCTGTGTTTTTGGATGTGTGTGTGTGTGTGTGTGTACTCCCTCTGCTCAGAGAATGGTGCCGGTGGGGAATCAAATGATACATCTCTATTAAACGCAGAGAGAGAAGTGGTATGTATTTGCATGAATCATATATGTATGTAAAAATCAAAGAAGAGGAGGCTACCTGAAAAAGGGGAGCTAATACAACAAAGTATGCATTTCCATCAAGTTTTGTTTTTAAAAAAGATATGAAAGAGGGGATTTGATAGAGCACCGAGTATATGGCCGATATCATCGGTTGAGCTCATATGGCTGTTAAGAGTAACAGCTTAGAAGGTTGCATATAATAACGTCAACGCCTCTTTAAAGACAAATATTTAACAGTGTATGCATTACAAATAGTATAGTATAGTATCTATGAAATGCATAGAAATATGTCAACTTTTTAGTTTCACCTCCTTATATGTTTTGACTCACAAATAACCTGTTAACTAACACTTTCTGTAAGTCACTCATGTAAATGGCTAAAAAGTCTAATATTCATCTTCAGGAGATTATGAACCACTGCTTTGACGACGTGGAGCGATTCATGGCACGCTTGCAGCAGACGGTTGAGGCCCAGAGTGTTCTCAACCAAAGGAAGAAAAAGAAAAGCAGAAAGAGCAAGAAGAAGGTGGACCAAGATGGTGAGAGTTGTTCTTCCATCCTATCAACCAACTACTGTACTAAATAGTTGAATTATCTTCAAAATAAAATAAATACCCACCCAAAAAGAGGTGAATGTTTGTTTCTATTTCATGGTTTTCTGGCCACATGAGGGTGTTTCCCAGGTTGGCCAGTGTATGCTGGAATAGGTGTGACTCTAGATAAGACTAAAGGAAATGAATGTGTGAATGTATTGATGAAAAGATTGTTATTAGTCATGAACACTGGCTTTGTTTTGGAGGAGCAAATACTCCAACAAGCTAGAACAAACACGCACCACTTTATTCATTTTGCAGTTTCTGTTATGCTTTTCTTTGATTCTTTTATTTTCCTTAAAGTGTTAAAACATACTATTCAACTTGCACTTGGGAGCTTGCAAATTCTGGAGTTATGTGTTTCTTGTGCATCCTGTGAAGCTGTGGTTGTGCTCTTCTGTGTGCAGATGATTTGTTGGCCCTGAAAGCTTGCCCTCCATCAGAGGAAGAATTTGTGGACCTCTTTCAGAAAATCAAGTACTCCCTTAGTCTGCTGGTGAGCTTACATTAGTCATAATTGAGTGTTGAGTTACTCCAGAAATGTAAAGTAACATTTTTATAATGATGCAAAGGAAAATATATATTTTTTATTTGCTGGTTTATTTAGGACCGTCTCAAGTCCTCCATCGCAGAGCCTGATGCACCAGAGCTGCTGCATCCCATCTTTGTGCCTCTTAAACTGGTAAATATGATTCATTTAGTAATTTATCTCTCTCGCTCTGTTATCGACTAAGCATCCTTCTCTTTCAGATGGTGAAAACCACTGGAGGGCCAGCGTTAGGAGCATCGGTGGTCAGTCCTGCTATGACCAATGGTGCTGTTTCACTGATTCAGGAGCATCTGACTGAAGAGGAAAAGCAACTGTGGACTTCATTAGGGCCCAACTGGACCTCACCCTGGTCTGTGTGTTCATGTATGTGTATCTAAATCTTGGTTCGAGAGTGTTGATCTAACAAGATCCTCTTGCCCCGTTTCCCAGTTCGCACCTTGGTGTGTTTGTTCCTCCATACTCACCGGTCTTCCTGGATGGATGGCAGCCTCAGGCTTATGACTCCACTGGCCAGCTGTTTCAAGATCCCATCGAGTCACAGCACAAACAAGATGTTTTAAGGGAAAGTAGGGAGGCACAAGCTCTACAGGACCAAGCTCGACAGACAGTGCAGCACCCTGGTGACACTGATGAAGTGTAAGTCTTGGAGAAACATTACAGAACAAGGCATGATTTTGTTATAATTGCAGAAGTGACAATAATCACCAAATAAATCCCAAATGGCTGCAATTAACAGTATATTGTCTGTAGGTTATAAAGTCTGACAACAACTGTCAATTTATCACATTAGATGTTAATATTATTGCTATGACTCCACTTTTTTCACATGTTGCATATCTTTTGAATTACATTTCTATTTCAGAGAAGGAAATGGGCTCCCACCAGAGGGTGAGATACTTTACTGCTGCAGTTATGATTTTGTGGCTAGAAACAGCAGTGAACTCTCCGTGCTGCAAGGAGAAACACTCGAGGTATATATCCATAATCACAATGAGTGACCCACCTGTAAACGTAGACGTTTTCTTGTAATGTATCGGAAGACTCGACTGATCCTTCTTTAGGTCGTCGACTCGTCGAAAAAATGGTGGAAGTGTCGGAATCGCTTCGACCAGATAGGATTTGTGCCCTCTAATATCCTGGAGCCTCTGTCTGCTCTGAACAACACTGGGAGAGTCAGCCCAGTGATGCGCAGAGAGTCAAAGGTATGAGTACAGACACAACACATACTGCTGTTGTTTGTGCCTCCATAATGCACACACACTGAGGCTGTCTTCATGCCTTCCCTCCGTTTTGATTCGTTCCTACTTAACAGAAGATGCCCCTTTCCCCTCGGACAAAGTACTTCTCATATGCTCCATCAAGCCCAGTTGGCACCAGTCCTACCGCTACAAGCCCAAAACGACCACAGAGCATGGTTTTCCCATCTACATCAATGCAGGGAGAAGACAATGACCGAGGTAACCTACACTATACATGTCTAATATCAGTAACGGTAACTCATGTGTCAAAACATACGAGGATTGTTAGAATATGAACTTCACAAACATATTGACTCCCAGGAGCTTCTTATGTTCAGCAGTTAATGCTGGTTTTCATCACTTAAATGCTACTGAAGTCATGTCTCTTGCAGACAGAAAGCCCTTCTAAAAGTTTCTTCATTGTATGCTTTAAGAGGAAAAAGCTGAGGGCCATGCTTCCACTGCTGGTTCTCTGTATAATGTGTAGTTTCATGGTACACCTTCATGGTTAGCACTTTGCATTAGCTCTTTTGGCGCACTGAAGGCAGTTGCAATCAGATGGGCAAATATCTCAGTCCTACATTGTGTTTAATGTGAACATTTTTCACATTAAACAAAACTACACTAATCTTGAATTGGGTTAATGTAACACTTTGACTGCAAATTTGGGTTTTGCCTGTATTATATTTGCAGTCCTGATAGTGAATGACGAGCTTCTTCAGCGGCTAGCCAGTAAAAGAGACTCCGTCCGTCCACTGGTGGTCCCCCGCCCAGCCGACACTAGTCCCCTGAACTACCACTCGCCGTCTAACGAAGTGGAGGCCTGGCTCAACACCAAGGGCTTCAGTCAGCAGTGAGTGTACATTGCTGGAAGAACTCCAGTTCAGAGAATAACCTGATTCAAAACAAGTAGAACTAGTTAATGTATAACCACATCTTGTCCTCAGAGAGAATGCAGTCACTTTCCCTCCGTGTGTGTTGTTATCCAAGCTTCCCTTTACTTTGTTGACATAGCCCGTAACGCCCCATAACGCCGCCCGTGCTTTAAGTGCATGTTTGTGCATGCATGTCCCCCAATGGCTAGCTCACAGCTTTGCACTGCTCTCATATGGCGGTCACAGCTGATAACTGAATGCGTCACCAGCATAGCACCCATCCTCCGGTTCCCCCTCAGGTAAACACTGTTAGCCCGGTCAGCACTTTTGCTGGGTTGTATGCACTGTACGTTGTGAGTCGCTGGCTTGCATGTTGAGAGCTGTTGAGATGCAATTGAAATGCTCCTAATCCTGTATTTCCCACTTAACTCTGAAATGTGGGGAGGTAGAGTTGGACATACAGTCAGCTCGGAGGACATCAAGGACACTGAAAGGCACTATTACAAAAAGAACATCGTTTGATTGTTACATTTTTGATTATGCCAGTTTAAACAACTGGATTCTTCTAACAAAAAGATACTTATAACCAAGTAATAGTTAAACTTTTGACTTTTGACTCCAACACTGATTTTTGTTGCTCCTTCCTCCTCTGTTAGGACAGTTCAGAGTCTGGGCATTTTGAATGGGGCGCAGCTTTTTTCCCTGAACAAGGAGGAGCTCTGCACAGTGTCACCAGAGGAAGGTGCACGAGTCTACAGCCAAATTACGGTGCAGAAGGCCCTTCTCGAGGTTTGTACAGTTTTTGGGAGCACTGTGTGTTGATGTGTGTGTGTTTGAGTGGTTGAGCGTAGGTTGTTTACTCAGCCTTGACTTATGCACAGACTTTCTTCATTTAACACGTAGTCACTGACCTACATTGATAAAAGAATAATTAACTTTTAGTTTACAAAACCAAAAAAATTGCATTTGTTGTGTTTTATGCTTTGGTTTCCAAAGATCTCGTAGCTAGTTGAAGAGGGTAGATTTTACAGTTGATAGTTGGTCAGATACTAAAGTAAATTTGTCATGGTTTTGTTTTGATATTTCTCTGATACATCATATTTTACCTTGTGTCCTTCTCAGGATGTGCGAAAAGCTACAGAACTAGAGAAGGCGATGGAGAAGCAGAAGCTTAAGATTGACCTGAAATCAGAGAGTGATTTGGTGTGACGGAGCTCTCAAACATCCACTAACACAGATGTGCTGTCAAAGATCAATGGAGATAACTGTGGAACTGCATATACAGATGATGTGATGGCATAGATTGGGTTTAAACTTTATCATGCAGTTATATCTTTGTGCTGCAGATTCATCAACAACAGAACGCTGTGTTCAAAGTAAGGCTCACTCACTAATACTCTGATTGACATTGGGACTGTTTTATATATATATTTGTACACATTTTTTAAGACAGAGGGGCTTTAAACTTCTCCAGTTTTACTATTCTTACCATTTTGTAATATTATATTTTTTACAATTTGAATATATCTGGAAATGTAATACAATAAACAACTGTTTTTAGAGCTATAAAACTCTCAGAATAGTCAGATGTTCTACTGATTCACTGCTTTTTACTGCATGAATATCTGTGTTAAGACAATGTCATGTGAGATGCTGTTTCAGAACAAATACACATACAACTGATACACGATGAAAACACCTTTTCAGTCCTGACTCTTGCTATGGTGTTTTATAGAAACTAAAATGTTTCAGATTGTGTTTTCCTTGGGACTTCAGCTGCGGGGCGTATCATGACATAATGTACAACACAGTAACATAAGGGATAAACCACTTTAATTAAGTGTTTTTTTGTACCATATATGAATTCACTGCAACCCTTCTTCCATATCCTGTTATGATCAAAACATGTTATTTTGATATATTTGAACATCTGAATATAACATAGAAATCATTTTTTAACAGCTGTATGAAGAATTAAAAAAGTGACAATGGAGATGTCAACATACATTAAAATGTGAATCATTCAATGTTCAATATCAGCATGTGGAAGTAAATCATCATCATCATGTTACTTCAGTACATTTTTACACTGATAGCACCAGCACATTTTACAAATACATTCATCAGAGGTCAAATGTTTGAGTGTAAACAGTAATTATTTGATTAAGAGAACAACTAATCCCATTTCAGACAATCCGTGACAAAGTTTTGCAATTGAAACTATTCACCCTCGAATTTCATTGTTTCCTTCTTTCAAATAGAGGTAGGAAGATTACTTAACAAATGTACTTTTTCACTCCGACAGGAAAATTACACACCAACTTCAACACTTTACAAAAGGTTTTAGTGTGCTTATTATTCTCAAAGCAACACTACCACATATAATTTGTTAAACAACAAAAAAAGTATACATTTAACACATTATTTTTATCCACAGCAAAGCTTTGTTAATATATGTCATATAATTGTTTTATGTTGCAAAAAAAGAAGGTATTTTATTTTGTTATTTTGTGTGTGCCTGATCATCACACAGCAGATCTTACTCTTTATTGCTTGGTAATACTTTAATTTGATAAAAAGTAAAAAAGTATCGTGATTGTTGCTGTTACACCTGTTTTGAGTCACGTGCACATTTCGCATGTAAATCAGGTACTGATCAGCTAACATTTTCTACCTCTGTTTAATTAAGTTGTTTCACATATATTAATTAAATACTGTAGGCTTTCTATCCACTTAGTACAAATATCTCACCCTGAGACCAAAGGCAAATTTCTCCTATTATAACTGTTTAATGATAAAAGTTACAGCTCCATGTATGTGTGTTACTAATCTCTTTTGATTTAGAAACAAAACCTCAAGTCATTTTTGTTTAAACAAAAATCTTGTGACAGATAAATGATTTAGGACTCCTGAATGTGACTCATCTTTTTTTCAATCACCGTAATCACAAGAGACAGACTTTACAGCATCAGCAGCAGACTTACTGATTGTCACTGCGTCTGACTCTTCACACCTCACAGGTGATCGTCTGGTCACAGCAGTCCCAGTTGAGGAGCTCCTTTCTCTGAAACCACAGCTGGATCTCCCTCTGTGCTCCCTCCAGTGAATCACTGGCATGAACCACATTCCTTTAAAGGACCAACACACACCATTATTTTTATGACAGAAGATTTGCAAGCAAAATCTGGAAGTTGGCGGTGTGTCACTAGATTGTTGTTTAAGCCTGAAACTTACTGTATACATAATGAGATCATGTTACCTGCTGACATGAAAGCTGAAATCTCCTCTGACTGTGCCTGCCTGGGCCTCCGCTGGGTTAGTGTGTCCCACCATCATACGTGACGCCTGGACTACTTTGTGCCCCTCCCACACCTAAACAAACAAAAAGCAACACAAAAACAAGATATTCAAGTCTTACAGGGATTTGTGAGGGTTTACACAAGATATACTGTGTTATGATGATTTTCAGGCAATCCTTTTGTTAGAAACAGCTTTCACGACTATCATCTTAAATCAAAAGTGGAAATCATTTTAAAATAAATGAATGGAAATAATGTAAAATACAAGAGTATCTCAAAAGAAGGGAAAAAGATGATCCCTAACCATGACGACGACGGGCCCTGAGGTCATGTAATGCAGCAGCCTGGGGTAGAAGGGCTTCGTCCTCAGTTCACAGTAGTGCTGAGACAGCAGTTCATCAGACACCTTCACAACAGAGACAGCCAGTGTTAGAAATTAAACACATCACAGAAAACATCGTCAAACACGTTTATTTCAGACTCCTTTACCTGCAACATTTTCAGGCCAACCAGCTTGAAGCCCCGCTGCTCAAACCGCTGAATTATTTGTCCTACAAGACGACGCTGAACTCCATCTGGCTTTACGGCGATGAGAGTCCTCTCCCTCACATCTGGAACAGCTGGTGGAAAGTAACAGTAGTCACAGAAGTACATTTAAAGTCCTTTACTTAAAATTGTACTTGTGTAAAATGACATGTTAGAATCAAAATTATATACTGTTGTTAATCCTGAACAATCTATCATAATGTATTAGTTGATTTATATTTTGTATTAGGAATAAGGAATAAAAACAAGTAAATAGGAGATAGCAAGATAAGCAAGCAAGATAATAGAAAGTAAATGCCTCTAAAATGTTGTGGGGTAAATAAGTACCATATTTAAGTAAACGTCCTTTGTTACACTCGACCCTGAGGCTACTGCCAATATTATTAACCTACAAGGAAGGGGACAAATATTTACTCAAAGTCTCAAACATTAAGGGTAACATCCAGGACGGACACACACACACACACACACACACACACACACACACACACACACACACACACACACACACACACACACACACACACACACACACACACACACACACACACACACACACACACAAAGAGAAAACCCTCTGCGAATAGAAGGAAAATGGGCAAGTCGTATAATGTATGAAGCTAATACAGATGATTGGTGGCGCACAGGACGGCAGCTGCAACAGGAGCTAATGAATGGCTGCATGCGATCACTTACATACCCACGTGACCGTCCACGGGAGAAAATAAATCTACCGGCTAACTTTAACTTGAAGTCTGCTCCAGTGGAGAAGGATGACCCGAAGTTTGCTTCGGAGAAAGGGGTTCGGGTGTCGTATCCGACACGGGCAAGGACTCTGGTCCGATTACGCACAGCCCTGCGTCTCTAACCTAGTTCCAGTTCATGACCTCGTGAATCTGGCAAGCCCGTTAAGTTTGCAACAAATAAACTGGGAGTGGGTCCATTTAAGTCTGTGGCAATAATGTTTAACATTAATTTAAAACTAAATAAATATTTATTTAAATCAACGGTTAATCTTTAATTAAACAAGTACTGGAAGAGTGTAATAGTCCTTTGTGAAAAAAAAAACCAACTCGCACAGTGGATGTGTGTAAAGGATCAGAACAAATGTACAAAATTCAATAGAGATAATAAAACTCCCGTCACTTACTTGATTGGCTCCTGCTCCCAGCAACCCGCTGAGTGGGAAACTCAGCTGATAGCAGACCTTTAGTGATTCCTCGACTCCCTGAACACAGCTGTTGGAGAAACCTCTGAAAAATGCAGCGCTGCAACAGGACCATGATTTGACGTGTTTTCTTCAGCCTCCAAAGAGAGAAGTCAACTCTTCGCAAACAAAACTCACGAGTCATCCTCCTGTCTGCCAACCTCCCCTGTCTGTTGCTTAAAAAAAAAAAAAGCTTAACTCTCGTGATGCCAGATGTGTCTGCTGTTATCTGATTTATGCAAAAAAAATAATTCAGAAATTACTCATTGTACGAATGCCTCACATGCTGGATTTAACAATAACAACACGCATCAGAAACTAGAGCTTTGGAAACATACTATAAAAAATGATAATAATTAAATTACATGCGTTACATTTTCCAAAACTTAAAGCTTTATCTTTCTTTCTTGTGGACAAAAAAGGTTACAATTCAATGAAACCAGAAGCATTTTGGTGCTTTTTATACGCTCCAAAACTGATGGATCCTACACTACCCATAATGCAACTCAAAAGTACCTTCACACTTTAAGCTCCACACACTTTTTGCAAAGCATGTTATTGTTTCAGGCTTGACAGTACAGAAGACATACAACTTTTTAAAATGCTTTAGAAGTACCAAAACTAATCATTAATCATCAGCTCAGGTCATCTTGAAATGTGTAAAACAAAACATGGAAGTCGCAGTGATTTCAAGACATTTTTGGTTCATTTTGATGCAGTCAAAGTCTGAATGGAAGCCGAACATCTTACAAAGGTAAATTACCTTATAGAGCGCCTTTCTAGACAACATTCACAGACACGTTCACTGATGGGAGAGGCTGCCATACAAGGTACCAACTGCTCATCAGTCTGATATAATCATTCACACATTCTCTCACACACTCAACAAACTGATGGCACAGCCTTTAGGAGCAATTTGGGGTTCAGCATCTTCAAAACGCGGACTGGAGGAGCCGGGGACAGTGCTGCCGACCTTCGGTTTAGTGGGCGACCTGCTCTAACCTCCAAAGCCACCTAGGAGTTCAGAGAAAGGAGCTCCTGAACTGGGACTGCTGCTACCAGGCACACAAGTTTACACTCAAGTATTAAGACGGCAGTCAAGAACTGCTTTAGAGATGTAAAAACATCTTAGAATCTACACCTGTGGATAGATAATGGCAACAGACGATGCAATTAAAGTTTCAATCCTCACTGGGACTTCAACCTACAGAGATTATCAAACATATTGTTATTAAACATTGCCAGTGGCTGCTGCCCTCAGCATTTGTCACGTGATCCATCATATGTCATGCATTAAACCTGTCTGTCGATGGTTCATATCTGTCAAACGCTAGCATTTCTCTGAATTATATTATTATTATAATTATATTATCATTGGCTCTTTAAAGACCCAAGCCAATTTATTATTTGTGTTAAAAAAAAAGAAAATCCTCTCTAAGTATTCAGCAGTTGATGTGTATGAATTTACGTTGAATGTAATTTTATAAAGAAGCCATTGACAAATGTAAAGAAAAAACTGTGTAAACATACAGCAAAATCTTAAATCTCTTAATACAACCATTATTCTCTCAAACAATATTATCACAACACTGCAAGAGCTGGGCGCATGGATCAATAAAATCATGAATTAATCAATACCTGAGTTTTACTAAAAAAACATTTTATTAATCAAGCAAGTTCTCTTTTTCAGAATGGAATGATATGAAAGATCTTAAGTTGAGAGTCTGTCTCCTTTGGAGATGAAAAAATTGAAGGCAAAATTAATAAAAGCAGACATTTTTAAAAACTCAAAATGAGTTGAAAGTGCTCAGTCCCAGCCCAGCTTTGTTGTGGACGCGTGGGAAAGAAGGCCTGGCTCAGACTGCTCCGGTCTGGGCAAAAGCCAACTGCAGACCATGTTTCCATTTCTCGCCAAATTATCATTGGCAACACATTGGGAGGGCACTGCTTTTAAAAAAATAATAATAATGCGCCAACCTTCTACAGTAGAGATCAAAGAGAAACTTCAGCAGCATTCTCAACCTCCAATTACTCGACAATACAATGCGTGTTGCTCCTTCCCATTACTTTGAAAAGGGGGAGCAAAGCTGGATTGGAGAAGGAGTGTTGGGCAAAGTGGTCAGCACAGGCAGTCCTTGAAGATCATAGCCGGTGTGCAAAGTGGTTCTAGAAGTCATTGTGCTATAGCTTGATGGTGCCAGTCGGCAGGCTACTATTACACAGTCTGTAGTAGCGAAGGTCATTCACCAGCCGCTGCACGCTTTGAGTGAACGAAGGCAAGTCCTGGAGAAAAGAGGAAGAATCAGGGATATTAATTTACAGAAGAAGTGCAGAAAAGTCAACACAACAGACGCACAGAAATGTACTGGTGCGATACTGAAAATGGAAGTTTTAAAACATCATACATTATTTCTTTGATAAGTCTACACACTAGTAGTTATGACCAGTATGTTACATAGACTGCATGTCAGAAGAGGACGTAATCACCGTGATGTCACCCATTTTGGATTGCCATTTTAAAAGAGTTAGGCATTTAGGCCGTCACCATCTTTGTGACACTGAATAATTAATTGTTAGGTGACCAAAAAGGTTTCATGGACTGAAATCACACTATGCAAGGGTCAAAGTTGTAAGGACAACTCCCAGACCAGACAAAATCACAACTTTAGTGTATATTTTATTCTAAATTGGACCATAATTTACTAAAAGAAACACCATGCTCTAATGATGAAGACTTGAAACTAGTGATTGAGACCATAAACTCATGTTTCTAATGTTTCTCATACACTTTTGCACAATCAAATTAGTCGCCCCCTGCTGGCTGTTGTCACTTTTTCATACTCACATGTGTTTTTTTTTAAATTCTACTAAGATTAGAACTCTAAATTATTTAAAGTTTTGTTCCAAATTTTGTGTCTCAAAACCTGGACGAACAATACCAAACTATCTTCATGGACACTAGCTTTAGTATGGAAATATAATTTTGTAGTTAGGAGGAACCAGGCCTTTATTTTGTATTAAAACTGCCCTCCTAACCATCTTTAGGAACATAGGGAACAACTTGGGGTTCAATGTCTCACTCAAGAACATTTTGACATGCCAACCTTGTAGTTAAAGGACAATCAGCTCTGTCTGTCTAATGCAACACACGTGCCAACAGCTCGCAAATTACATTGCCATAGTAACCCATTAGTTAAATGATAACTTACAACGCAAATGCATATGTCAGCGTTGAAGGTGTGATTTCAGTATAATTGAGTTAATTGGGAAGAAAAACCATGTTGAGAAAAATAAAAAAGGAATTCTTACCCGTTCAAGCTTAAAGTTGCGAGCTAGAACAGCTCGTTGGCTGGAGTCCACACCCTGGCAACCATTGAGGAACTCTGGCATGAAAGCCGAGTAAAAGGCATCAAAGTCGACGGAGGCCATGTTGTAAATAGCAAGTGTGATTTCCTCCTGAAGAAGGTCGTGACTTTTGTGGAGAAGGACCTGCAGCAGCACGTTGATGAAGTGGAAGAGCATCGAAGTCCGGAAAAGCTTCTAAAAGCACAATAGATGGGTTATAAGCACTCACTGTTGCTCTCAATATATTAGCGTGTGGAGGATTAATGTCTTCCTTACTTACAGGTGAATTCTTTCATCAGGGACATATTATGCAAGAGTTCGCTTTAATTATTTCTGTGGGTTCTGAGATTGTGTGCATGACAGACAAATGGACTGGATTCTGACCTGATTTAGGACTATTTGTCAAAAAGCAATGCAAAAGGCAAAATAAAGTAAAATTGAGAACTTTTACATCCAACAAGTTTACAATAAAACATTTGAGCAGCATGATTATTTTGCCTGTAGGAACTGACATGTTAGCATTGGATTGTCCTTTCCTGTTAATGCTGAATGTTGATCTGATAATGAATGAAATGATTCCCCTTTGAAAACGATCTGCACACTGGTAAAGGAGAATGAGTGAAATTCAGAGTTTGTGAATAACTCCCCTCCATGACATGCTTCACCTCTAAAAACAAAAGATACCGAGATAAAAGATCAACTTACTCTGTGATACAACTTGTGCTTGCTGTTGAGTGACTCCAAATAGCAGAGATTCTGCTTGAAGATGTGGATGTCAGGCTGTAGGAAAGACTGTCCAAAAGCCTGTAAACAAATATTTCAGCACAAGTCAGAAAATGAGGTGGTGTAGATTTAACAATAAACGTATCCATGAGTGCTGTCCAATTAGCTAATTTTATAATTTGACAAAAAGATACCCACACATATCACCTTGTCAAGGCTATTCGATTTGTTTTTTGTTGTTGTCAGATTTACATTTCTTTACTTCCCATGTTTAATTGAGCAGTTATTAACTTGCTTTAGCCAAACTAACAGTTAGCTTGCTGTTGGACCCATGCAGCAGCATGTCGGGCTGCTGTGCACTACCACCTGCCATGGGTCCAGTGCAGACAGCGATCGAGGCCCAAGGCTGCTGGGGGCTGTCAGCTGTCCATGCTGGACATAAGCTGCTGGACGACTACTAACATTTAGATAGACCTTTTCAAGCTTCTTTCAGAATCAAGCTCCCATTTATGACAAGGGATTTACCAATTAGGAACATGACAGCATATATATATCAAGCAGCAATAAGCAAATACATAAAATTAAAGTAATAATAATAAATAATAAATAAAGTGACACTGTGGGTTTGTTTTCGTCTCATCCTCCAACTGCAGCCGACACTGATGACACACATTTACACACACCTGCATGGCAGCAGTGAACTGGGCCTCATTTTCCATGGTGTCTTCAGCGGCTCCTCTTTGGACACTTGTTAAGACTGACGTTTTAAAGAAGTACCTCCAGTTTTGGTGAAGTATTTGGTATAGCAACTCAAACATCTCTGCTTTGACATCTGGGGAAGACCGCTATCAAAGACAAGTGAATGAATCTGTTAATTAACTACTAGTTACTGCAGGTACTTTCACCACAGGACAGTAATAAGAAGCAACACCACATCATATTGGAGGTGTTAGTAGGCTAATCAATCCAGAAGAAACAAAATCAAAGAAAAAAAAAAACTCCAGAATGAATGATGTTAATGCAACTGACCTCTGCCACAACCGGGTAAACCTGTTCCATGCACAAAGAGAGGATGCTGGGCAGGAAGGGCTTGAAAGCTTGACCAGGCTCTTGCACCACCACCTGCAGGATTTTCAGGAACTTTTGTACCACTCTACACCCTGCACTGCCCTCTTGCAAAATACTGGCTGCCAGCTGTTCCCTAGAGCATATAAAAATGACATGAATAAGTGTTAAGAGTGATATCAGCATTTTCACTGTTTTCCCCATGCCCTTTAAACATTTATCCATCTAGACATGGTGTAATACTCCTACTGCGACAACTATTTTTTGTTTAGAAAAAAAAGGTGTGGTGAAGTAAATTTTTTTTTAACCTGGTGAACATGCTGAGGAAAGTGTGGATGATCTGTCCTGTGAAGGCAACACCCATCTGGACACGCAACGCCTGAAACAGCGTCAAGAAGAAGGCCAGCATCTCATCGGTCACATCTGGGAAAGAGAAGAGACAATTAGGAAGGCTTGCCAGTCAGATGTCCTCTTGTCACGTAGTCTGCGTGAATTATTATTGATTGTGTTTTGTCAAAATAGCTATTAATTAATTGTGTTTTCCATACAGTCATACTTGGTCAAACTGTCACAATATCCTGACAGTAGTACATGAGCACACTAAAATATGTTTCTGAAAGCATTTCAGGCGAGAAATAGGCAATCAAGTAAAGGAGTCTTCATCATATTTGATCGCCACCTATTTTGACAATTGGATCGTATTTTTCAAGCATAGCAAGCAGCGACTGACAGCTGTGTTAGAGACCATCAGCTCTGGTTGGTTGTTTTCCTTTGGGTGCGGGGGAATCTTACAAATGCTATTAGGAGCGCTAAAAGGAGACTGTAGAAGAAAATGTGTTACCTTCCAATTTGTTTTGTTTAAATATTACTTCCTCTCGGGAACCTCAAATGTCTTGTTGAGCTGCATTCGTTGTATGTAAGCCTTGTCATATTAATGATGAGACCCTCTGATCTGTCCCCCTTCCTGGACCGTCTCCGAAACACCTTCATCCCACATACTTGATCAAGGCCTTCATGAATGGCCCCTGTTGTGACACTATCTAGCAAGAACCCAGCTGTTCCGAGGAAGTCACACCTTTATGTTGTCTCAGGACGTCTCTTCCCCTCCGTGAGACGCGTATTGAATCTATGTAAATCCACTGTTTTGACCTGCCCCTTTGGTTCTGTATAAGTTGTCTCTTGCCTCACATCAGGGCAGATTGGGCTGTGTGGCAACCGCGACATTGTCTTTTCTCCACTGTCAGTGATTAAACCTCATTTGAACCAGCCACTGAATTGGACCTGAAGAGTTTTCTTCCACGAGACACAGGAGCCTGATTTTTTTCACAGATTATCCATCTCATGTTCTGCTTTCGGGATATAGTAATGGTCTGAGTAAATATGTCAAAGGTTTTAAACAAATTGTTTTGTTATGCTATTTGACACAAACTAGCTGCATCTGTAAATACCAGCAGAGATTATGGCAGTGTCACTTACATTGGGACATACAAACATATTTGGATCTGGTCTTTAGTTACATGTAATGTTATCATCATGCATGTACAAGTAGATGGGTGAGAAGTACAGTGCAAACTGGAATAGGACAAGAACAAAACAGAATGCGAAGAGATGGACTGGATCGTGTTCATATAGTGACCAAAGATTTAACACACTGTACCTACAGATGGATAGCCAAACGGTGGATGAAAGACACTGACCTGACTGCTGAATAAATACTGGGAAAAGGCTGAGGGACACTTGGACAGACTCCTGAAGACTCTGGTAACAGATCTGACGGGATTTGGTTGATTCCCCAGAGATGCTGTCCACTATGTCTCTGAGCACAGGCAGGGTCTGCTGTATCACTGCTTTCACTGGAGTAGAAATAAAGACGGCCAGAGAACACAATCAAAGCAGGACAAAGAACGCCAGGAAGTGAAAAAGGCTGTCAGTACATTAAAAAAAAAAAAAAAAACAGTCTGAGAGTAAATAAATTAAAAAAATAAAATAAATACTGACTGTTATCCAGATCGGGCTGTCGAGGAGTAATGTTCACTGTCCCTCTAATTCCCTTATAGTCTCGAGTGAGTGCTGCCAACAGGCTGGCGTGGTTGTTGGAGCGCGTTTGCCACTGCTGTTCACTCTCTGGTAAATTTGGCCATGGGAGCAGCAGCATGTTGGACAAAGCCCTACACACCAACATGTGAGCCTGTATGTACACACACAAACATACACATAAATCAAGGAAGTAATTGAGTTGCAATCAATCATATGGAAAACAAAAGCAGGAAACATTTACTTCTTGGGGGAGTCTGCGGGTCTGATTCTCTGTAATGAGGTTGAAGATGTTCCGGACAGCTGGCAAAGTGACCAAGAACACAGGCCGTACTGTAGAGGTTATGGAAAGCACCAGATGGCATGCTGACAGCAGCAACTTTTCAGGTACCTGGAATTAAAGACAGACTAAGTGTTGAAATATGAACTATATAGTAGCATGTCCAAACCCTAAATATCTATCTCCCCCTCGTTTTCCAAAGTATGTTTGCATATTTCTTTTGAATCACACACACACTGAAGGAAATGTTATTTGAAAATAATCTTGTACTAAGCGAATTACAAGATGTGAATGAATAAAAGCACATCATCCAACACTCAAACAACGGGAATATTAACCAAAAAAATACCAGATAAATAAAATGAAAATAAACACAACAAGAAGCTCCTGTGAACATTAACGTTTTAATACATATTCCCCATGTCATACTTCCTCCTTAATGAACCACTGTTTCAACATGTTTGTACATCAAGTTACCATGAACTGCCCTTAGTTATATTTGACCCATAATCTGAACATCTTCACTGATTCGAATAAGATATTCAGCATAAATCACATTTAAACACGAGTATGAGGCAATATACCTTTGCTGTGATGAGCGGACTACTGGCATCTATTGTAGATGTGATGAGGTTCATGAACTGGCTCTGGTTTTGATTGTGGACCTCACTGTAGAACTGTGCAAGCCAATGAGAGTAGGCTTGCAAAGCGGAAAGGGACTGTGCATGTCTGTAATATGCAACACAACACACACAATTAAAACATATGAGCTCAAAAAACAGAATTGCTTTATACAGATTATCTAAATTTCTTCCAAATTTGCATTTCCAATGTTACTTGCCTGGGGTTTAGTATATTAATGGAAGTATAAATCATGTTTTTTTTTTATGATTTTTTAGCTTCTATTCTGTAGAAAAAGTGTCAAAAATTCTCACAAACAGTACTAATATTTTGTCTGTGCCGCTGCAAAGACCATTTAAATAAAGAACAGTGTTATCTTGTTACTTGTAACTGAAACTTTTCCAAACAATTGTTCTTGTATACAAATAGTGTAAAATCCTCATTAGGGTCGGGTTTTGCTTTAAACGTGATACTCACACGTCAATGAGGTCTGGCTTGAGCACAGAAGGCACAGCGGTCTCCAGGTCATAAAGGCTGGTCTGAGAGCCGTAGCAAGTCACTTCAACCAACCTTAAAACAGAAACACACAGTGATAATTTGTTCTTTTAATGGACAACAGTTAACAGGAAATCAACCACCGCACATATGCGTACCACTTAGTATAGTATGAAAAACACTGAAAACATTTTAAAACTTAATTTAATAAGGGTGCCAAAACAGAACCTACCACCTTAAGAGAGAGTTAAGATTAAGTAAAATTGACTTTTGAAATTGCAGAATGCATACTATTAGAAACGTTTTTATTCATAAACTCATGATGTATGCAGAAGAATCACCTATTCATAAAGCTTTTTACTTGTAGTGTAAAGAGAGTGCAAGAGGTTCTGTATATTTTTGATCTATATTTGGAAGTGTATGAGAGCGCTGACCTCTCCACCACTGCCAGGGCGTCATTAAAACGTGCAGCAAAAACTTCCCCGGTGAAATGCTCAGCCAAGCGTCCGACAGCTTGGAGAAGAGAGCTGAGGTCCCTGAGAGAACAATGAAGTCGACGGCAATCATTCTCTGCAGTGATATTAAGCCTCCGACCTGAAAGGACAACACAAAAGGTCAACGCAAACATTAAACTATATTGAATTAGCGTCACCCAATGGGATTGTACCTCAAAAAACAAATACTCACTTGTACCAGTGGTGACAATAAACTGCTGCAAACCCAGGTATACGTCCAAATTGTCTTGGAGGACTGGAAACTTGAGAGGGAAAAGAGAAATGAGGAGGAGGCTGCCACTGATGGACACATCACCACACATTTCTAGACATATTAATGAAATACATAGCTATGTGAAAATATTCAGTTTCTTTTAAATATTCTTTAAAAAAAAATGTAAACACCTAACATGCATTCTCGAATGTGTTGCGCTCGGACAAATACATTTTTATGTTCATGTTTTTCATCTGAACCATCAGCTTAGTAGTTCAGGGATAAAAAGGGATAGTTTGGATTATTTTTAAGTGGTTTGTCAAATAATTTATTGCACGCCCCCATTTTGGAGAAGAAGAAAACAGTCAGCACAGGAGCAAAGCAACATATTGCAGTGGATCTGGGCAGTAGCAAAACTTATTTTAGCCACATAAAATAAAGGCCCACCTAAAAAATAAATATCAGTATAAATAAAACAATCTATATCAGTAAATGTATACGCTATGTAGAATATTTTCAGATGGGGAACCGAATTAAAAGTAAAAATGATCCATACTATTTTTGTCAGTAAAGTCTAGTGTCTTCTTGGTAGAGAGCATAGATAAGTTTTGCTTTCAGTTCAGTTCCCTCTCAGAACGGGGCTGTCTGCTATAATCTAATGGTGGAAGTATTCTAAATGGGAGGTCATCAACGTCTACTGCAATACAGGGCGTGTATTATTAGGCAATACACCCACTAAGGCTAAATACCTCATATAACACCACGTCAAGAAAATCCTAACTATCCCTTTTATGTTTTGGGAAGCTACAGTGAACACAACATGTTTTAGGTGTTTTAAGGTTTTAGGCATTAATGCAGAGACCAAACATATTCAAAACCCAGGAAGTACCTTTCCATATCAGCATGGAGGAATATCTACTCCTGCAGCCAATTTACTGCTTGTGTTCTTAAATGGTATTACTCCAGCGAAGTGCCCTTTAAGATGCCCATACATCAAAATGTCATGGTGACACAAACAATGATCTCTTACCAAAGTAGAGAATGCATGGGATGGGAGCAGCTCCATCACCTTGGCAACCACCTCCAGACTCTGACGCAGGTACCTTTGCCACTCGGTCTGTTGCTATAGTGACCAAACGAAGGAGAACATCCAAGACTTTGAAATGGAATTTGTATTTCTTAAATTAGTTAATATGCTAATAATAGAATAAACTATTATTATAAAGTTGTGATACAGATATACTGGGAATGCGGTATTAAGTAAAGACGTGCAACTGACGGACAGTGAAAAAATATATGTAAATTGTTCTTACATCATCATCCAGTGTCTCATCATCCAGCTCTTCCAACTGGGCCTGATTGTATCTGAACTGAATGCGATTCAGAACTTCCCTTAACAGAAGACCAAGGGCATCTTTGTACCTGTGGAATCACACACACACACACACAATATATTAATCAAGCACATTTCAAACAAAAGCAGCAACAAACTGGGCATTGGCGTTAAAAAAAACTAATAAATAGGTTTTATGAACGACTTACCTATTTAGAACACTTTCTCTGTCAGCAAGTCTGCTGTTGATTTTGGTTGTTAGAAAATCCAAAAAGACACTCCATATATCCAAACAGGCAAAGTAGCCTTCATGGGTGGGCTGGTAAACCAATGAGAAGCAGGTTTTGTAATCTGTCAGAACTTATATTTTTCAGGAAACCGGTAGAAATCAATAGAGATGCACTGATTAATCGGCTGCCCATTGAGATATGACAGTCGGCCACCGATCAGTCTTGTATTTCTGATGTTTTTTGCCCGTCACATCTACAAATGTGTGATAACTTGAATAGGCAGGTCAGACTTTTAAAAAATATTGGAAATCGGAATTGGCCAAGACAACTGCAACCGGTGAATCTCTAGAAATCAACCTGTGCTGTACTGCATAAGCAACTGCTTGACACGATTATCATTACCTGGTTGAAGGTGTACTTGAAAAGCAGGCCAAGAAACTCTACAATTGGAAACTGAGGACTGGACTCAATCCGCCTCAAGTGAACACTGACAAACAGGCGCAGAAAATCTGTGAACTTTTCCAAGTAACTGCAAGATGAAAGAGAAAACATTAACTGAGCAAACCATCACATTTAGTCAACACAAACATCTTGCGCTCATAAGTCATTGAACTTAACGTCCTTATACCCCAAACTATTATGAAATGATCATAGACTAATGGCCTGAGCAATACCTCTCATCAAGTTCCTGTAGGCGGCTCTTGACTGTATGGGCGTTATTCTCTCGTGTCAGTCTCTGCAGGAGAAAGAAGGTCTGCTGGAACATGCGCAGCAGGTACTCCTCAAAATCCATTGGCACACAGTTCTTTGACACAAGCTCATTGACACAGGTCATGGCGAGTACACCGAGCCGGGCACGATCCACCTTGTTGCCCTCACTCTGCTGTCCATTTCTCCCGCCTCCGTTCGATGTTGGCGTCATTGTCCCAGGATTAAGCTGACCGTTAGTAGAGGAGGAGTTCGAGGAAATGAAGGATCCTGCCTTGGCCTTTGTCCGAAGATCACAACCGAATCGTGCAAAATGGAAAATGGATGCCAGCAGGGTGGGTGTGATGCTTGTGGACAATGGGATCCAGCTGAACAGGTGAGCCAGACACTCCAAAACAAGACAACAGAGATGCTGACTCTCATTGTCCAATGCAGCCATGGGCTGGCAAAGCAGCTTTGAGTACTGGCTGCCCTGAAATAAACTGCCCAGCAATTCCACTGACAGAAACACAAGAATCAGTCTGATTAACACACAACAAACCACTCCATAAAATGCTTGTAGTTTTCAATGGTAGGGTATACAAACTAGCAACAACTATTCCATATTCATCACCACATTACTAGCAAGTCTTTTTGTAACTAACAGACAATTCACTCACCACTTTCCCCTGAGGTTGGTGACGGAGGCGGGGTGGAAGCTATGACACTGTGCTTGTCCCAATAGGTCTCCAGAATACCTGAAAAACAAGTAACAACAAACTAATTATCCATGGAAACTGAAGGTTTTCCACCAAAACATTTGCTCTGACTGGCAGCCTGAATCAAGTTTGGGCATCAAGAAAACACATGGACACAGAATTTCCCAAGTCAGATTCAAACCTCATTAGCTGGTTAGACTATAGGTGGTTTGTATATCCAATTCAAATTCAAATCTCATTCTGTAGATGGACCTGAGTCAGAAATTTGGATTGGATTTCAGGCTGTCCTTCACATCCCTTGCACCGTTAACTCACTCACACACACACACACACACACACTTAAATACGTGCATGTATCAACCAGTAGTTCTGCACCATAACTAGATAACATAACTGTGATAAGATTAAACAGTTAAGAGTATAATTGTCTTTTGTACTTCTCACCCAAAAACTATTGATTTACTTCTAGATATAATTCACTACCGTTCACTTACCAGCAACACCTGGGAAAGATTTCCATCAGGTAATCACTTTGCACAAAGTATTAAGAGGTTGTTCTCACCGGTCAACAGTCCAAGCACTGTGGGTACCTGCTCCAGCAGCAGTTTACGCAGCTCATCTTTTCTGGCAACACTCAGGTCTTCTCGAGGACACGCAAGTTCCTCTGATGTGGTTTTCAACATCACCAAACCCAGTGAAGCCAGAGCTGGAGACTGGATCAACTGCAGGTTTGAAAGAGTAACAGACATTAAGTCAACATACTACATGCAGGTCCTTCGAAACTGTTTCGAGAATGTTTGACTAGTTGTGGTTGAAAGTTCAGGGTGTCTCGCTGAGTGTTATAGTGGAGGTGGGCATACTTTGTCTAAAAAAAAAAAAAAAAAAAAAAAAAGTACATGTTTACTAATAAAACACTACAATAAATTAACGATTCTGAAATGAAACATTAACCTTCACACAGAAACTGGCAAACATATAAATGAGGTTTTAGGTTGTCATCGGCTCATTAAATCCGTCATGAGACTAGCGGCAACAAGGTCTATTTTACATGGTTTAGCACCTTGGCTGAACAATTTCCTGTGGGACAACCTGAAGTTTGTGTAATATATTGCTTTCTTTGCTGCTCAAAATCTCCTCCAAGTAATAGAACAAAGTTGTAGGATTTCTTCTGGGTCATAATATAATCTTTGCACTTGTTTGCGTATAGCCACATCCTCATAACATACAGTGACTGCAAACACTAAAATATACATTGTTCCAAATGTAGAGAGCAGCTGAAATGCAGTTTGAATACATTTCACTGGTGTGTGACAGGTAAATGGAGAGGGACACTTTTTAGAGCATTTTCGCAAAGCGAAGCAATGGTTTTGCAATCTTGTTGTTTTAATGTAACTTCTGTGTTTTTGTCAACTTTTGTCAAGTATTGAAGAACACATAAAACAGCACCCAGTTACTGATGATTGAAGCTTACGCTAAATCTTTCAGCAGGGCTTACCTGAAGGGTATTTGTAAAGAAATCATGGTAGAACATTGGCCAGTCTTGGCGACCAATGTCCACGATGACTTTGCACAGCTTGTTACGGATAAAATAGGGCACTGATTTGTGCTGCGCAAGTAGGAGTTTGGGCAGACAGCTGCGAATCTCCATCTTGTCTTGTGAAGCAACACCGATCCACATCTTGTTCACCAGGTTCTGAAAGTAAAAGGGAACAATCAGCTGTCGAAGCTTTGTCTGAAAGAGACAACACATTTATACAGAAACATTTTGTAGCAGTTCTCAAACATATGTGTAATCAGTGAAAAATGCTGTTTTGTATAACAAAATAATGCCCCTGAATGTTTACTAATGCACTTTCCAATGCAAACATAATGCTGCAAATGAAACACCTACAATTTTAGCACCTCAGATATGCAGTGATCACATGCAAAATGTATTGCATATTTAGCTAACTTGTTTTGCAGAATTTAAGGAATTAAGAAACAGGAAACTGTGTGAAACAATTTCTCTTCTTAGTACCTGTAATACAATACTTGTTTCCATGTATTTCACACCTACATACTTACTTCAAATACTGTGAGGCTGTACATCATCACATACTCATTCCGAGTATTGGAGAGAAAGAACAAGCAGTGGCGCCACGCTCCTGTTTGCTGTGCAAAGTTATTCAGCAGCTCTTCTGCAGAAAAAAAGGAAGTAGACTTGGCCCATGTACATGACAATGAAGTAGTTCACTTGCAGTCTGACTTGAAGTAATGCGTCACAACACAGGAAGTGTGAAAAAAAAGCTCTTCAGTGAAACACTACAGACTATTGCAGTATACAGTACATTTTACAGTACAAACCTATTTCTCTCTTTCGCTCATTGGTTGTGCAGCTGTGGAAGAACTCAGTCATAAGACTCTCCAGTGCACGCAGTGATGACTCCTCTGAAGCCTAGTGAATGATAGAAAAAAAAGACACAATTTAGACTATATTTGACAATAATCCAAACAACTCAATGATATAGTTGTGTCATAATCAACATTAATTGGTATGACAAAAATCCCACTTTGACCAGTATCTGTCTTGACAGATTCAGTTGTGTGCTTGTCATGCGGTATATATGCAGAGCAGATGCTAAACTGTCTTTCCACGAACAAGAAACCCATCTACGCAGTGAAGCGAAAAAAAAAAAACAACCATTCAAGCATCTTATTTATCTCATTAATTGTGCGTTTAGTGTGTGATACCATTCTTATCCATAAAGATGTTAACAGTGGAGGCCTGTGCATGTGCAATTTCAACAAATTGCCCTGTAGGTTGATATAAAGAGGAGAGCTTTTGTGTGTTTGCGCTTGCAGGCTTATGTACCATCTTGCTCAGGTGGGTCACTCTTGAATCTAGTGAGTTGGAAAATAATCTGTACATGTCCATGCCTGCACAACGTTATCCATTGAACAAGTATCACTGTATGCTTTAGCGTAATCTCGTAAAGTAGTTCCCGTTTGCGATGTTACTTGTTCATATAGATTAGCTTGCGATGCACATTATAATATTGGCCATACAATCTAAATCAAGCTGTAATTAAAACTACTGCGTTATAGCAGATGTAATACCACGCTTTGGCAGGTGGAGGAAGTTGGGCCCTGCCTAGCATAAACGAGATAGCAAATCGAGATTTTAAAGAGCAGTTCCTGTGGCAGGCAGGTCTGAATTCCTCGAATAAGCCACAACTTGCCGAGGCTCAACACTACTCGCAGGAAATATTCCGTTTTGCAAGATGGGCGTCTTGTACCGTGAAATGGCTTAACGAGCTGTCACATCCCGTGAAATAACGTCACCTGGTCTCTCACAAACCGTTATATGGCACAGAGGACCGCACTGCACACACTCACACACGCTTAACTATGTGTAAAGACATTTAAATACATTATAAATATAACCGTGGGTCCTTCCTGTTCAAATATAACGTTACGAATGAAAAGCTTACGCACCCACGTTAGCTAAATAAGACAGGCAGACAACGTGAATATCTGGGCGAATAACGTGCTTACAGTTATACTCACCATGTTTAGCTGGCTCAGATGCTTTCTTCAGTTTACTTGTTCTCGGATTAATTACAGTAATACGCCAACATCAGCTCTCTAGCTAGCCAATTGTGTAGCTAGCGTTAGCTAAGGTGTTGATGGCTAACGTAGCCGCAAAGGGGGCTCATCATCGCCCGTTTAGGTCGACACGCACAACTAGCTAGCGACGGTTGAAGTGGTTGACTTCGCTTACAATAACGACTTCAAATAATGCGTTTTTTTTTTTATATATATACCTTGCTCGAATAAAAGCGCGTTTTCGCTAAACTTACCAAGCACATAGGCTTAACATTGAATCAGCTATCTCGAATTGGTCAGTTAGCTGCATTGTCGTGTAATTCCATTTGCCGTTAAATTTAAATATAGAAATCTTGTTTTTACGGAACATGTAACGCTAGTCCACGCTAGCTCCAGCAACGGAGAAACGTGCAACGTTAATTAGCTTTCTGTGTCCAGCGGTCCGGAGCTAAGTTACCCTGCTGCTAACGTTGCAGCGGATGGCTAACTCGCTAGCTTTTCTAGAAGGATGAAGGCATACTTTTCGTTAGCTAGCTAACGTTAGCTGTCAACTTGCCTTCACCGTTTGTAATTTCAAAGCGCGTGAATATGCACGCTTAAGTTAGGCACATTTGTAATAACACTACATATATAATACTCTGCGCGCTTGTTCCTGTTATTTCCCTTCTCAGTGCTTACTAGGGCGGCTCAGGAATACAGCTAGCTTTCTGGGTTACAGGGTTTGCTTCGCAACTTCCTCTTTTGTCAAAAATCCACCAAACCAATCAGCTTGTGTCAAGTCAGTCACAATAATAAAAGCACTTGGACAAAAACTAGACAACGTTTTGGAGAAACATTGGGCAAATACATTAAAAACGTAAGGAGCAATAAAAGAAAAAAACAGTTTACAGTGCATTTTATTTATTTGATTTTTATTACTATTAGCTTTCTATTATGTACTGCATCTTTTTTTGTGTTTCTATTGTGTTTTATCTTGTTGTGTAGCACTTTGGAAACCCTGTGTTTGTTAAAATCAATATAAATAAAGTGGATTGGATTTACATTTTATATATTCGTATCCCTAAAAGCACAAAACGTTTACTCTCTCAAAACTGATATATTATCTGCAGGACCTTTCAAGGAAAATTACACATTTCGATGAAGTCTACACCTGGGACAGTTTTGTCTCTTGATACTATTATATCCAGGGACTCAGATCATGTAGTTAAAGCAGCATTTTTATTTAACAATATAGCATATTTATACAATGACGTTTAGTCACTGTAAACCAATATTGAAAGTCAGCCAAGGTGGAATTAAACCAAAACACTCCACAC